>JAPDVR010000011.1:23679948-24879948 GCA_026230005.1 Gila orcuttii
CATTCTTCCTCGGTGCCCTCAGGGGCCCGTTCTGCCAACCCCGCCTTCATGCCGTGGCGCAGACGGTCCCAGCGAGCGATTTCCCGAGGGACGCTCGCTCCCTCTGAGGAGGGTTTCAGAGCGGTTAAACCAGTTGTTCCCTGCCGGTGTGCCGTTACGGGGCGCTGCATTTGCTGCTCAAGTTATGGAACAAGAGGTGAAAGCACTCCTTCAAAAGGTGGCTATAGAACGGGTTCCTCCTCCCAGTGTGGAGTCAGGCTATTACAGCCGATATTTCATCGTTCCAAAGTAGGATGGGGGGTTGCGTCCAATTTTAGACCTGCGCCTATTGAATCGCTCGGTAGGAAAGCCAAAATTCAAGATGCTCACTATCAAGCAGATCGTGTCACAAATCAGATCCGAGGACTGGTCTGTCACGATAGATCTAAGGGACGCGTACTTCCACATTTCCATCCTTCCACAACACAGGAAGTTACTGAGGTTCGCCTTCGGGGGCGAGGTGTACCAGCACAGGGTTCTTCCGTTTGGCCTAGCTTTATCTCCCCGCACTTTCACGAAATGCATGGACGCAGCACTAGTGCCTCTGAGGCTTCAAGGTGTTCGTATCCTCAATTACATCACGATTGGTTGATTTTAGCTCAGACAGAGCAGATGGCGGTTCGGCATCGAGATGTCGTTCTCGTTCATATCAGGAAGTTGGGGTTGAGGCTGAACGCAAAGAAAAGTGTATTATCTCCTTCTCAGAAGACCATTTTTCTGGGTGTCGTTTGGGTTTCGGTTTCGATGCAGGCGCGACTCGCTCCGACCCGCATTGCTTCGATTCTCTCAGCGGTGAAACAAGTAAAGCTAGGCCAGCTACTTACTGTAAAACAGTTTTAGAGACTGTCGGGTCTGATGGCAGCAGCGTCCAACGTTATACCTTGCGGCCTGTTGTACATGAGACCGCTACAGTGGTGGCTCAGGACCGAGGGATTCTCCCCGAGGGGAAATCCGCTCCGCACGGTCAAAGTCACGCGGCGCTGCCTTCGTGCTCTGGTCATGTGGAAAGAAACTTGGTTCCTATTCAAAGGTCCTGTGCTGGTTCGCATAACGCTAATGGCGGATGCTTCCCTCACAGGGTGGGGGGCGGTCACGAGTGGTCGTCCAGCCCAAGGTCTGTCGCAGGACCATCATCTATTATGGCTTATAAATTGTCTAGAGATGTTGGCGGTGTTCCAGGCTCTTAAACACTTCCTAGCAGACCTGAGAGGTCATCATGTGTTAGTTCAGTCAGACAACACGTCGGTGGTCTCTTATATAAATCATCAGGGGGGCCTGCGGTTTCGCCGGCTTTACAAGTTGGCCCGTCAGATCCTCCTGTGGTCCCAAGGGAGGTTACTATCTCTGAGAGCAATGTATCTTCCTGGGTATTTGAATGTGGTAGCAGACTCCCTGTCGAGGCAGGGGCCGAGGTGGTGGAGCTCCTTTGGTTGAGTTTCGGTCGCGCCGAGGTGGACCTATTCACTTCCAAGGAGACCACGCATTGTCATCTGTGGTTTTCCATCAGCCATCCAGCCCCTCTGGGGTTGGACGCTATGGTGCAGCCGTGGCCGAGGTCACGTCTGTTCGCCTTTCCCCACGATTGCTCTGCTACCTGGAGTTCTGGAGAGGGTTCGCCGGGACGGGGTCAGCCTACTATTAGTAGCCCCGTTCTGGCCGGCCCGAGTATGGTTTGCGGACCTGATTTCTCTCCTGGACGGCTCTCCCTTGGAGCTCCCAGTCAGGAGGGATCTACTCTCTCAGGCGGGCAGCATGATATTTCACCCCCGCCCAGTATTGTGGGCTTGGCCTCTGAGGGGGCCCAGCTCATGAACTCCGGTCTCTCAACCGAGGTTGTTGAGACCATTCTTCACTCCAGAGCTCCATCCACGAGGAAGATTTACCCCTGGGGCACAGGTGCTCTCGTCCTCTGTGCGCTAGTTCTCACATGGCGGTCACTTGGTCCTATGGCGACGTGGGTATTAGCGTTCCCACAGCGTTTGACGCAGCTCGAGTTCCCTTGAAAGGGAACGTCTCGGTTACGTATGTAACCCTAGTTCCCTGATAGGGAACGAGACGCTGCGTCATTCCACCATACTCCCGGCATTCCCGTTAGCGCTTCCTTCAGGCCTATCAGAAGCTGTCGCGCTTGTGTTTATGGGGTGCTTTATAGTTTCCTGGTCGATGACGTCACCCACCTATGACGTTCCATCTCTCCATTGGGCTGATTCCATACGTGCTTCATGACGCACAACGCAGGGGCGTTCCCACAGCGTTTGACGCAGCGTCTCGTTCCCTATCAGGGAACTAGGGTTACATACGTAACCGAGACGTTTTAAAACAATAAGAATTGTGAATAGTTTCTATAAATAAAACTGATTAACCAGCTAAAACCAATTTTAGCGAAATAGGGGTATTTTATAATGTGTTAAAGGAACAGTACCTCAAAAAATTTAAATTCTGTCATAATTTACTCACCCTCATGTTCTGTATGCATTTCTTTCTTTCTGTGGAACACAAAATAATATATTTTGAAGGATGTTGGTAACCAAACAGTTTTGGAGACCATTGGGCTCTATTGTATGGACAAAAACATTCTCAGAGATTTTTCAAAATACTTTCTTTTACTGTCAACAAAAAAGACATGAGGGTGATTAATCATGACAGATTTATCCCTTTAAGAATCATCGGTCTTACAATATATTTTATGCAGACAGTAAAAGCAACAACAGAATATCCCACAGAACCTTCAGAAACTGCCATAAACCACTTGAAATATCCAAAGGCATGTCCGGTCTAGGCGGAAATGACTCCACTTCAGCTTGAATTTCTTCTCACCAAAACAAAGAGCCTGACAGCTTATCAAGGCTGTTCCGCCTCAGCTTACTGCTTTAAATTAAAGGCAGCCTCTATTGCCTGTCATGTTCTGGATGTTTCCCCAAACACCAGCACTGACATGAACTAGAGTACAAGTTTGAAAGATTAAAAAATGTAAAACATCCCAAGTGCTTTTTTTCTTTCTCCTAACAATGTAAAACCAAACAAACAACATTATAGCTGTTTGTCATCAATGAAGCCGCACTGAACTGATGGATTAACTGTCAGGGCCACTGGGTGTTTGTGTGCAGGCCATATTTCACACCATTAATTGCCCAGACACCATTTCTCAAGATTCTGTTCTAAAGGTCACAACGTCTGGCTCAAATTGACCATAATCATGCAATTAATCTCCCTATAGGACAATTTTTTGCACAAATGTATAACTGAAAATGCTATAACAATTTATTATACACAATACATCTTTCATCCACTAGGAGTTGCATGATTAGTGAATGAAACCCATAACTTTCTTGTTAGCTGCTCAGGGTAAAAATTTTGACCAAACTATAATGTTTTTTACATGTGGTTTTACTGTATTTAAAACGAGTCTTCAATATACTGTAAAATTGGAAATTAATTGTGAAATGATTTGCTTTGTGTAATGCCCATATTCAGGGCAATTTTATGGAATTGTACTCGCTCTCTGTTCTTCCGGCCCCTCTCAGTAAATTTTTTTTTTTTATTGTAACCTAATGTGACATTTTTTCCAAGCCTCTCTCTGTGCTTTATTCACTGCTCCATCTCTGTCTGCACCAAAGAAATTGGATAAGAAATAATTCTGCTAGTAGCCAAAAATGGGGCATGGAAGGTAATAGCAGCACACAGTACAGGTCAAGGTAATCAAATCACAAAATAAAACATACCCCTGCATCTAATATTCATCCTTCAACATTTTTTTTTTTTGCTTTTTTTTTTTAATAAAAAAGTATATACCTTCATCACTCCTTTGTGCAAATCACTTATTTCTCACTAATTTGTAGGTTCATGATAATCTTGTGACCAAGATTGTGACCAATTTTTTTTGCTGTGATATATTTCTAAGTGAAATGGCTATTGAACCACAACATTTTTTGGACAAGACTTGCTGTACAGCTGTATCCACCTTTTTCCTATGCCTTCCTATGGCTGTCTGCCGGAAGGTAGTTATTTTAGTTGATAAAGTTTTAAATATGGATATTTTTCTTACATGAACACATCGCTTCACTTCAGAAGACCTTTATTAACCCCCCAGAGCCGTATTGATTACTTTTTACTTCAACAGAAACAGCTATTCACTGCCTTTATAAAGCTTGAAAGAGCAAGGGCATTTTTTTTAATATAACTCTGATTGTATTCGTCTGAAACAAGAATGTCATTTACACCTAGGATGGCTTGAGGGTGAGTAAATAATGGGGTAATTTTAATTTGGGTGAACTAACCCGTTAATTACAGACCAACATGTTTCAAAGACGTCAAGTGGGCATTTCACAGGAAGAAGTTTGACATTTTTGATGAAAGACTACAAAGTCTTATAAAAATGCATGCATTTGCATCACAATGCATTAAGAAACATGCATTAAGAAAATAAAAGGGTCAATTTTGATAAAGGTATAAATATTATTTGTTTTGAACACGATTTTGGTTTATGCATGAACCGTAAATTCTGCTTTCCTTCAGACAGTGAAGATATAGCACAACCATTTAGCATTTAAACTATAATACATACTAAGTGTCTAAGTGTTTGCACTAAAATATTTTCTTGTAAAGTTTATAACTTCCATAATAAGTACTATACTTTAAAGTGCACTTCTTCACGAGGGACGGAAAAGAGAAGCATGGACATTATATAAAATAACTGTAAAAAATGATTCGTTGGCTCAACATCAATTACTTATATAAATAGATTCAACTGAAATATTTATATATTCATAACATTTCAAGCTCTACTTAACATTTTCTAGTGTATGCAACGCAAAAATGTAAATTAAAAGGTAAACATAAGTGTATGTGTAAAGTAAATGAAAAAACATCCTGGTTGCGTATGCAACCCACTGTTCCCTGAAGGAGGGAACGGAGGACGTAGTCGACGTAGACTGAATGGGGATCGCGTCAGAGAGCCAATTGTCTTCGAGTACTATTGAACGAGCCAATGGAATTGCCGTGCGTGATTCGCATCACACACTCTGCCCCCGCGGCGCGGGGATAAATACGGAAGTGGATGCATGCACTAGTTGCTTTTTCGCTGAGGAGCCAAGCGTAACCCGGAGTCAGCGGTGGCCCAGCGATAGTGGCAAAGGGGACTATGTCCTCCGCTCCCTCCTTCAGGGAACAGTGGGTTGCATACGCAACCAGGACGTTCCCTTTCAGTCGATAACGTCGGACGTAGTTGACGTCGACTGAATGGGGATAACCATTGAAAATGCCACAAAAGCTGCCACCTTCCAGTGCCTAGACAAAAGCCTCCTGATGCCCCCGCAATTTTAAGGCGGGGAAGGACAGGGCTTAGGCCAGGGAAGTCACTGCTGTCCCTACAGGACCACTGGGAAAGCGTTCCCCGTACATTGGAAGGAAGGGATGCTGCGGAAGCCACATCCTACCCGAAGGGAGGTAACGTGGAAATACACATATGAGGAGGGGATGACCGGGCAGTATGACATATGGAATGTCACTGGGGTGGCTCCAGCCTAAGATGGGGGAGACTCACCGGACAGTGACGGCAGAGAGACTCTGCCGAGGGAAGACACAGGCTCGCCGTAGGGAGCCGTGTCGTGGAAGAATACACATATGGGATCACCGTAGGGACCGCAACATATGGACCCAGCCTAACACAGGTTCCACACTGGTTACGAGTGGTAGGCCTAACACCAGAAGTTCCGCATGTCCGACGTCTGAGGGGTGTGGAGGAACTCAACAGGGTTCGTGTAGCTGTCATCAGCTGGTTATACAGGTTAAGTTCAGTTTCATAATGTCAATTTAATATAAAAATAATTTGTTTAAAAATCACATTTTATTTGGTAAGCTGAATATATCTTAGAAAATACACGTAACAACAAAGTATGTATAAAGACACTGCAACGTATAATATAGCGGAACTAATATTCTTCTCACAGTGGGTCGGGTCATTATTAGCGGCACTCTATTAGCGTTAGATAAAAGAACGCCTGACCGATCCGAAGGAGGATGATGTCTGTAGCCCTGCTGCTGTTTAGAGCTGTTATAAGGATTTATTAAGTAAAGAAGATCAAGCTGGACGGTTCCTTTTACTCCCCTTGAGTAAATGCGGCCAATGAGGTATGCAAAGTTATTTGAAGGTTTACGTTGTGTTTGTATTTATATTATTGGATAGTCTAACTACAGCTAATATATTAGCCGAGTTTCACGTGATAATAACGTGATAACATCGTCCATCTGAATGTAAAGTAAGCTACTTATCTGCAAGCTTAACAGCTTCTAGCCGGCAAAGGGATGGTTTTGTAAGTTATTTTGTGTTTGTGAAAGATTTGTTTAATGATTATTCTCTATGATAATGCTTTGTATTTTATTAGACTCATTTTATGATTTTTGTATTTTGTTTTGTCTAGTTCTCAGGGCATGCTTGACGATGTGAATGTCCGAATAAATGCCTGTAACCAAAGGAACGCCTTGTGTTCATGATTTAAACTGGAGGGGAGCTACAGTTCGGTTTAAGGGAACTCAACTGGAGTAGAATGGCGCACGTATCCAGTCCATAGGAGGGGAATGGCGCAGCAAGCCGACACTTTGAACCAGGCTCACAGTGAAACCGGCTTCATGAGAAGGGAGCCTACGGGAAGCAGCGGTTCAAATCTAAGTGTCAACCAGCCCCCAACTCTAGAAAATCTGTCAGCAAAGCACTCTGTCAATGCCCAGGCGGAGCACACACTCATTATAAAGGAGCTCAACACCTAAGTGGACATGAGCATCTCGGAATTTTTCACCGAAATGAAGGCAGCCTCCATTCAGTGGGCCAACTTTGCTTGGAAACAGCCTTCCCTCTCTGCTGAATTCCTAACAGATAAGAGCTGGTCTGAGGTCTAAGGCTTGCATTCTGTAACGTAACCCGCAATGAAGCGGACGGACAGAGAAAGCCAGGGCTGGGTCTGCCTCCTCCGGGGCAGCGCTTGCAGGCTCACCACCTGATCCTATTACGGGAGAGGTAGGAACCTTGGGCACAATCTAGGCCGGGGTCTCAGCTCATGAGAGATAGCCGGCCCGAACTCCAGGCACAATTCATTGACCGAAAGCGAGCAAGTCCCTACCCTCTAGTAGAGACCATGCGAGCAGGAGAACTGTTTTAACAGAATTTTTAACTCACTGCCTGCAGTGGCTTAGGGGCGGTGGCTCCAGTCTTGCACCAGAGATAAGGCCCAAGAGGATAAAGAGGGGCGCAAGGACATTCCCTTGCTCCCTCAGGAACCTGACGATCAGGACGTGCTTCACATGCTTCTGCATCACGATGTGCGTCAAGAACACAGAGGCAACATCATTTTGAGGGTGGAGGAAAACAGCCTACTCCAACCCATCTTGCAGGAAAGAGAGCACTGAAATGATCGAAAGCTTTCAGGATCTCCTCACGGAGAGAAGACTCACTCAACGAATAGGTTCCACTTCTAATGCGTAAGCACACTACCTCTTTCCAGGGGGTGCTTGCAGAAGTGATGGTAACTACCACATGTTCCTGCGATAGCCACCTGAACCTCCACGTCCAGTGTAGGACCGGCCCGGAATCTCCAGGGGTCAGAACGCGGGTGCCATCATGCCCCATCCGTGAAAATGTGTTCAGGGGAAGTCAGGAAGGCTGTCGAGGTGAGCTAGGTCTGGTTGGGCCAATAAGGGGCAACTATCAAGACCTGCTCCACTCCTGACCTGGCACAGTAGGTGCAACCGACCGCCGCACAAAAGACAGGAGCATTGCTCAACACTACACGTGAAGATCACTGAGCTTCAGGAGCATTTCTCCTCAACACTTGAGTGTGATCAAATTCACTGAGCTTCAGGAGTATTTCTGCTCAACACCTGAGTGTGAACAAATTTACTGAGCTTCAGGAGCATTTCTGCTCAACACCGGAGTGCGATGAACTTCACTGAGTTTCAGGAGCATTTCTGCTCAACATGTGAGTGTGATGAAATCACTGAACTTGAGCAGACGCCAGGCGACAATGAATTGCAGTCGCTTTTTAGGAGGCTCACTGGGGAACGCATTTCTGCGGGCCCCCGCGGGCAGCTGAAAGCCAGTGTCTGTCCAAGGGTTGTCCGCTCGGACAGAATAAATGCAACTGGTAGGGAGACGAATCCAGAGAGGCAACTGTGCGGCCCCGGAGTGGTCATGACCCAGCTGGACCGCCAGGGGATGGAGTCTCCACTCACCCTGGCCATAACTGTCGTGAGGCTCGTCAGCGGCATGATGAGTAGGCCGGGGAAATAGTGGAATGAAGCGTCCTCAGAAGCTTCTGACTCCAAGGAGGGGGTGACGGGTGAGTTCTGACATGCGAGGGAAGCTTATGCAACGGTCGCAATGTCTGCCTTTTCAGACCAGTACCAGCTCGCTGAGCAGCGGTGGCTCAAAGCGAGGAGAACTGCCAACTCGAGGCACGAATGCCCGTGCAGTCGGAGGTCGCCCAGGCCTCTGTTAAAGCACGTCCTTTGTACATGGCCCCTCAGTCGGTGAGGGTTTGGCAGCAGGCCGGGGTGAGCTGTTGTCACACAGGATGTGCTGCTCTGCCACGGTCACCTCGGGACTCGGTCATGAAGCTAGCGCTGAAGCGGTCTTCATATGGAGGAAGCCAAGCGGCTGCATCTGCCATATGCCCCAGGAAAGTTGTATGCCCTCTGAAAGTTCTTTCAGTGTCCTTTCTCACTTCTCTACACACCAGCTGAACACACTCTCATTGGAGAGAGGTGTTGGACCGAGTCTCACTTACCTGTCTCCACTAGCGGCAGGGGGCGCGTGAGAAGGCGGATGACCGGGTCCTCAAACACACCAAGCTGCCTGCTGGCGACCAAGGGGGCTGAGGGGTGTAAGGCTATACTGGGTCACACCCGCCAGACTGGC
Organism: Gila orcuttii; assembly: GCA_026230005.1. NCBI lineage: Eukaryota > Metazoa > Chordata > Actinopteri > Cypriniformes > Leuciscidae > Gila > Gila orcuttii. Next base: position 23,688,896 of record JAPDVR010000011.1, read on the forward strand.
CCTCTTGGGACCCAGGAACAGATGAATTTGCTCTCTCTTTGAAGTGTGGGTACCGCTTGCTCTGCTTTTTTTTTTTTTGCTTTTTTTGGAGCCAGTGGCGGAACAGACACACACAAACAAAGACTCCACCCGGCCCTCACCCGGGGGGAGGGAGTGATCGGTGACCAACTCCAAGAGCATCCTCATCCATCCCTGGGCGGCCTGGGCTGGGCGTCCCTATTGCGGCCGGCTCCACGCTGAGGCCTGAGTGGAGGCTGCTGCGGAGGCCCAGCGGGAGCGGCGGCCGGGGAACGCCCTCGGCGACAAGCAGGCAGATGAAATGCCACCTGCGGCGGGGTGGAGGCAGCAGCGGGCCGCCGGAGCAGGATGTGCCGGAAAACCTCCGTCTGCGCTTGGGCAGCAGAGAACTGTTGGATGCAGTTCTCCACCGTGTCGCCGACCAGCCCAACCTGGGAAATTGGGGAGACCAGGAACTGAACCTTGTCCGCATCCGCCAAATCAACCAGGCTGAGCCAACAATGACGCTCCTGGACCACAAAGGTGGACATCACCAGACCGATCACGCACACCACAACACCCATGCCCTGGAGGGCAAGGTCGGATGCAGTGCGGTGCTCACCTATGAGTGCACGGTCTGGGCTACCCTTGTTCATGCCATGGGTGCCCTGGCCTGACAGACCTGTAGCAGCGCCATGGCACGCAAGAGGAAGCGGCTTGCCCAGAGGCTTTGTAAACTCTGTAAACTCTAAACTCTTTGTAAACGGACGAGAACTCACAGGCCTTAGGGGGGGGGGGGATCCCTCCAAAAGGCAGCGGCCGCCAGACACAGGTGCACCTGTGTCGTGACAGACCACTCTAATGGAGGGACAGCCTCGCAACCCTTCACTGCTCCTCCATCAAGCGTAGTGAGGGGGAAAAGTTATTCAGGCAGTTTCTGTCAGAGAAAGGTGCCGTCCACCACCTGATAAGCTGTCCATGCATTTCGGGAAAGAAAAGCACTGGGGCGGCGAGTTGAGAACCAGCGCGGCCTGCCCCGAGATACCAATCCTCCAACCGAGACTGAACGGGACACGGTGGAGTTCCACTCGAGCCCGGCAGCCAGCTCACCCTCCAATGCTGTTATCGACATCTTATCCTCTGGGGGAACCCCAATTGAAACAGCTGATCGGTCCATTACAGAGGGACCAGCACGTTCAACAGGAATTCCATCGGCTACGGTGTGATGGAGGAGTGAGGAGCCCACAGGGAATGGTTACCGGGCAAGACATCCATCACTATCCTCCGATCACCCATCCCACACGGCACCCGGGGCTGGGGCATGGTAATGGGGAGTCACACTTCGCGGATGAAGGCGAGTCTCGATCTCAACACCGCGACAGTCATATTCCCGCAATGAGAACATGAGCCGTCCACAAAAGCTACCTCAGCGTGCTGAACATATAAATATATATATTAGGGGTGGGAATCTCTAGGCACCTCACGATTCGATTCGATTACGATTCAGAGGGCTGCGATTCGATGCTAAAGCGATTATCGATTATCTGAATCTTTTTGTGTGTGTGTGTGTGAATATAAATACTTTGCTTTAAAAGTACAAAGTAATGACCCATAAAGAATTAACGTACAATATATTTTATTAACATTGCAAAGAACCAACAGGAAAATAAATGTGTGCCTGAACTAGCAGCATACTTGTAGTAAATTAATAATATAACAACGACCAGTGTTCTGACGATTCATGCTACCCATCGAGATGTGCTACTTACTGGTTGTGCGTATGTGCAGACTCATTTTCCTTCTGCTTACCACGCCCATAAATCTATGCATCCTTGCTGTGGAGACTTGTAGGAAACTTTGACAGGTCAAAGATGAATATTTGATGATAATTTTTACTTTTCACACCGTTTTAAAAATGAAAACAGTACAGTATACTGTAAACTTAACTTTTTATTATAAAAAGAAAAAAAGAATTTTATTATAATTGTATTTCATATAATAATGTCATTTTTACTTGTTATATCAAATGTGATAATTGCTAGTTCATTTAAAATATCAAAATATGCTCCTCATACACTTACCCTAATTTAAATGAAATAACTATGTCATAATATTGTGAGACTTACACCATTATGGAAACAATAGAGAATGAATCAACATTCTCTGTGATTGATTCGCGCTTGGGTAGCATTTTTCGACAAGGCAGCACAAAACCGAGTGTTTTTCCTCCTCTGGGTGGAAACGTGTCATATATGGCTTCACATATTTGTCGTGTTTCCGAAATATTTTAGTTTTATTCTACAAAGCTTACAACTAGTGTGGCTCTTGTCCAGCTCCTTTCCCCCTTCAACTTCATAGAAGCCAAAATATTTCCACACGTCAGCTTTTAACGAGGAGGGTGTTTGGATTTCGCGCTCAGCCTTCGCGTCTCTGTTATGTGCACACGCCACAGACGGTCCGGGCACTGCACTTCCGCGCTTCAGAGTTCCGTCTTTTGCGTTCCGTCAATATTACGTTATTATAAATATATATCTAAAAAAAAATTTTTTTTTTGAAAATCGATTTTTGACATTTGTGAATCGATTCAGAATCGTACACGTCCGCATCGCGATGCATCTAAGAATCGATTTTTTCCCCCACCCCTAATATATATATACATATTTAAATACACATAAATATATAGCTCAAACACGTTATGCAACAATTGTGACCGTCAGAGAGGAAAAGGGAACGACCGCATCCGGAAATTGCACAGATGGAATGACATCTTGAAAAAGACGCAAACGCACCCGTGTTGCTCTTTCAGGAAATAGGACCCGTCACCAGTGCCGGAGCACACAGGGGAATGACTGCAGCAACACTGAACAGTGAACTGAAACAGTGAAGCACTCACTTTTCCGCCCTCTAACCAGCCATCAACACGCACAAACATTTAAAATTTGTTGCTGTTAAAACAGCAGTTGAGAGCTCAAAGCTCGCAATCACCGCTGCACTCACGCTGTAGAAACCACCAGCACTGGGGGAGTCTTCCAGAAGAACACCGACACACTAGTTGTAAACAACAGCACTCTTCAGAGACATCAAACGATCGGCTCCGAAGCGAAAGGCAATTAGTGCGTGCATCCACTTCCGTATTTATACCCGCGATGCGGGGGCGGAGTGTGTGATGCGCATCACGCAAGCCAATTCCATTGGCTCGTTCAATAGTACTCGAAGATGATTGGCTCTCTGACGCGATCCCCATTCAGTCAACGACTACGTCCGACGTTATCGACTGAAAGGGAACGCAAGTAACATCAACTTGCATTACAACTTGTTTAAAATTAAGCCGGAGGCATTTCGGATCGTGATGTGGAGAAGACAGCGAGAACTGTGTCAGGTAAGCTGTCTTTAAAAAAAAAAACACGAAATAAAATATTATAGTTTGACATTTTAAACATTCATTAACACTTGTTTATTGTGATAGTGGGGTGTATTCCTATACCGGAAGCACAACACAACGTTTTCTAAAGTTCGATGTGGTGAAGACGGAGACCAGAGATAAGCTAAAGCTTAGCATTATATTAACGAAATAAAACATTCGATTTTGACTTTTTTAACCCCCTGGGGTCGGCAAACGCGCCGGTGCGTTTTGCTCGATTTTTTTTCACATAGCAGCAAAATAGACTTAAAATACTCCATCATTTCTGGTCATACAGACATAAGAAATATGAAAAAATAAACTGTTAAATGTCTACTTTTTTATGTGTCCACTTACAATCGAAATAAAACATTGTGCTTTTGTAAAATAAAGAAAATAAACAGGGTGTGCTTTCTGTCTCTCCGTCTCCGTGAACTTTTTTTCTGGAGCACGTCTCTAAACTTAAACAAAACTCAGCGAATACTATTCACCCAGGCATGAGCAATATATATATTTATAATCATTTAAGTGTATACTTTTAAATTATCTAATACAAAACTAAAACAAATATTCTCTGTTTATGTAATCTATATAAAAAGAGAGAGGTGTCAGCCGTTCTCATTATCGTTCTCGCAGCTCATTATTCTGCTAATGTAACACACCCATGGAGAGCGCGCGCTATTCAAAGGCAAATGATCTGAGGCAACACATGCAAGTGTCAACGCCCACATCAACTCGATAAAACAGTTTAATCAGATTAATGTACTATGTCTTTTGCGAGGCTGTGAGGAATAATCCTGAGACATTTACCTCAGAAGTGCTGGTTTCACTTTGAGGAGCAACGGATCCAACTGAGGATTAATAGTATGTTTTTTATTCTTATATGCTTTGTTCTAATCGCGATATGGAATAGTGTCTGTAAATCGCAAAAAGACTGTTTAAATATGAATCACGTTTCTGTGTGTGAATTAACGGCACAGATGGTCGCTGTTGTTCACTACAGCTCGCAAAAAGACTGTTTAAATATGAATCGCGTGTCTGTGATTGAATGAATGAACAGCACAGGTGCACTTTTGTTACAAACGAAATATGAAAGACAACATTTCGTTAACTAGTTTTGGATAGATTATAAAGTTTTTATTGTAAAATAGACATCAAATAAGCTTTTGTTAGCTAGTTTCTGCTCATATGTTAAATATATAGAATGTTTTGTCAAAAATAAACTCATCAACTAAGATGTTATTATAGTGTTTGAATCCTTAACTTTGAAATATGTAAGATAAAATTTATACTTTAAAAAAAGAAAGATTACACTTGAAATATTGTTAAAATTGTAATTGTTGTTGATTTACATGTGAACACTAATAAATAGCAAACAATATATTTACAAGGTAGATGTAAGTAACATCTTAATATGCCAATATAAGCCTTCTCATTAAATTATTTATTATTGTTTTATATTAGTGACACATTTGGGGAGAGGATATACTCCAAAACTTTCTGAAAATACAGTATGATAATTAACTGCATAGTTACTAGAAATGTTTACCTTGGATATTATACAATTTGCATGCATACTAAATAAGTCCTCACATTCTTTCTTGTTGTACATATAACAAAGGTTTTCTTGTTAATTTTAAGTAAAATTATTCCTAGTTGGGTTTACTTAAAAAGTGTGATGCAAAAATGGTGCATATATTTTAGATAAATCCAACACATAATTTTTTAGAGTGTGGAAGAAAGAAAGTCATACAGATTTTAAAAAACATGATGATTTTGTTTTTCGGTGGACTACTGGTTGTAATTGTTGGGGTTGAGGGGTGAGGCGAGGACTTAGATGCAGGAAACAATGGGCTTTTTATTTAATAAAAAATAAAACAAATAATAAATAAACCCTACACCATGGGGGGAAAAACATGACCGGCAGCAGGACTGGAACAGGCAAGGCACACTGGCAATACATGATAGGAAACATTAGACAATGAACTGGCACAAGACTGAAAACACAAGGAGAATATATAGGGCAGCAAACAAAGCAGGTAATGAGGGAGGACAGGTGGGGCAAATCAACCAATAATCATATAACAATAAGGGTGGGGTTAGACAATAGATATGAGAGCACATGGCACAAAGAAACAAACATGACAAGCCATGTGCTCACACCAAACAAAACAATAACTAGAGCTCATGGCCAGTAAACACAATCACAAGCCATGTGCTAAAACAAAACAAGACAAAAACATGCAGCTAATGAGAACACTCATAAGCTAATAAAACAAAACGCAAGAGCGCCTGGCCAATGAAAACAAACCAGGCGCTCACAAAACACACAAGACAAGAGCTCGTGGCAAGTGAACGAACACACAACACATGCGCTCACACGAGATAAAAAACATGGAGCATGAGTGTCTGAACCCCAACACGGAAATTAAACCAAACTAGACTTGAGTTCTGGGATACAAACACCACGCTCCAAACAAGATACAAGGGACGCAGACAAGAGAGTGCACACTCAAAACCGCATGCTCAATGAAAGACAAGACAATACATGAGTGTCAGGGCTCTGTCACAAAACCAAAAATTAACCAGACCATAGTGACAGAACATGAAACTGGTTTAAACAGAGGCTTTATCCCACTGTAACAAAAGTCAAAACTGCATTAGACTTTGCCTGCATCCCTATGGGTTAGAATAAAACATTTAAATAAACAAAATCTAATTTGTTTAACAGTAATCAGAATCACAGGGAAATACATAGGAAAGCTTATGAAAATGATTTTCAGATATTGTAGTTGCTTTTACAGCTGACCAAAATGTATCAGCAATATTACTGATGGATCAGTTTTTTCCTTTAGTGTCTGGAAAAGGGCAGTTTGTTTAGCAGATTAAGAATGTTGTCACCCAAGTCCTTGTCGTCAGCAGCAGTTTTGAGGTGTTATCAGCAAGCTTGCAATGACGCAGACAGAAATAGAGCGAGAGAGAAAGCGCTGGCAGCTTGGCAGTGTAATCAATGCTGCCTAAGAGACCAGCTATCCCACAATTCCCTGTGTGTTGCAAACAAATCACAATGCCTTTCACACTACAAAACAATAATCCCTGAGAATGAAGAACACTTCCTCTGATGTCAGAGACAGAAGAATATCATAATGACATCATTGTAAAAACTCATTTGACTATTCTGTCTGTCTTAAATGGTATTTGTCATGTAACTACCTAAGTAGATGATGAAATTAAATGCACTACAAAATGCAACCGAAAATTACCCTAAAGTCCAGTTGTATTGAATTACTATATTGGAGACCTTTGCATCCTTAGCTTTCATGTCCCAGGAGATGCATATTTAAATATAATTAATATAACCAATTATTGAGAAGTAAACCGGTGTAGGAAGAGGTGTGGAACACTGTTTTTATGTAAGCATACACGACATATTTCATTTTAGAGACAGAGTAAGTTATTACATCACAATAAATGATGAATAAAGTCTATTTTTTTATGGGCACAATAAGACTGTGTAAAAATGGTCCATTTTGATCATGTTGACTTTTTTTCCCCATATTAATTTTAAATATGTATGTGTGTTTGTGTGAGTGAGAACCCAAAGCTAAACGTTTAATAAAGCCCTAAGTAAAATATAATTTCATTCAATACTAATTGAGTCCAACCACAAACCTCTCAGAGATGCTACACTCAGATAAAAAGTCTTCAGTTCATTATCATAATGCATAATGCTAAATGCAATGAACCATTGCAAAACACAGCATCAGAGAGAAAGAGAGAGAGAGAGAGAGAGAGAGAGAGAGAGAGAGAGAGTGAGAGAAAAAAAGAGAGTGGGAGAAAGTCTCAGGTTACGCATGTAACCATGGTTCCCTGAGAAGGGGAACGAGACGCTGCGTCCCCTAGAGGGCACTATGGGGAATGTCTCCGGCATGACCGGTGTCTGAAGCATGAGTCTAAACACGACAGTGAACATGACATTGTTCACAGCCTATGACGTCACCACTGGTGCGACCATGAGTATAAAAGGGCACCTGTGAAATACGTCATCCACTTCTTGTCTGAAGGAGACGTACACAGGAATACCGGAAGCATGGCGAAGGGTTCTCGTTCCCCTTCTCAGGGAGCCATGATTACATGTGTAACCTGAGACGTTCCCTTTCTAAAGGGAAATCGTGCTGCATTTCCAAGAGGGCGATATGGGTAATAGATTGCCCACACCACCATGCTGAAGGGATGAGTGCCCTATTGGCTGAGCTAAGTCGAAGGACTCAAAGGAGTCCTCATCCCTAAGGTGCACACCAGCAATGTGATCATAGACCGATCATAGCTTCTCAAGAATGGAGGCCTCAACAGGATGACTCTAAAGCCTAACTACATTTATATTCAGGCCATTGTCCAAGGAGGCTTACAGTGAGCCTAACAATCATAACTTCTTTTCAGACAGCCCTGAAGAATGGAGGTCTCAATCAAGAGGCCGAGAAATGCTCTAACCCAAGGGCAGTAGCAATAAAGCTCATTGAGCTAAAAACTCAGTTTAACTACAAAACTCTGCAGAGTGGAGGCCTCAATACAACTACACTCTAAAAAATGCTGGGTTGTTTTTTAACCCAGAATGCTGGGTTGAGTCTGTTGGGTAATTTTGTTGGGTTATTTTACCATACTTTAAACACCTTTGGGTAGTTTTAATTTTCCAGTGGTTGGGTTAAATCTGCTGGGTCGCAACGCTGGGTTGTTTCTGCCCATCTGGGTTGTTTCACGAGTTTCGCGCCTTGGAGATGTTCAAATTCGCTCCCAAGCTGTCATTTTGAGAGGACAAAGGGGCAAAGCAGCTGGATGAAACTGTTGTGAGGTAAGTTTATATAATGTTTTTTCGAATTCATAATTATTTTAAATATACAGTTCATGATTATGTACCAGACGGAATCCATTAAATATGTGAATATCTGAAACAGAGAAAAGACTTGTTTCTGTCACTGACAAGCGAATTGAACAAAGTGAGTCGAGTCACTCAAAACAAAACGATTGAGTAATATCACTCACTGCTCTTATGTAAAACGCCTGCAATTGTCCATACCGACATGTAAAAGACATAACAAGTACGTAAAATGTTGTGGGACCGAAGGTCGAAAAGAACCGCCCATCCGGTTCAAATAAACCGGTTGACCAATTTTGAAACAAAATGATTCCAAGAAATGAATCGACTTATCAGCACCGCGAAAAACTTTCAAAGCGCGTGCATGCTCAGTGCCGTGGGTTGGACCAGTGAGGTGATTTGATGCATGTGTGGTACAAAAAGTATTTTACATACATAAATGTGTTTTTGGTAAGTGATGTAATTCAAAATGTCGTTTTTTCTTCTAGTCAGAAAAGCATGGATACATTTGTGAGGGAGAGGTCTTCGAGTGGTCGTTACCCAGTCTTATCGACAAGTTTAACGGTAAGTTCATGTTTATTATACACGTTTGCAGCTTTTACATATTGACTGCCTGTGATAATCAACTCAACCTCGCGTAACTTAACGTAGCCTATATACATTTGATCCGTCCACAAGGCTGCCAACTTCTGAGTTTAGCAATAAGCAAGTGATTCGATTCCAATCTTGATTCAATGTCGATTCATTTGGATAAATATCAGATGTAGTAGCTTCATGTAAAATAAATTAAAGGAAAAAATCTCTCAACTAATGCTAACATAAAGGAAGCACTGTCAGAGTGTACTCTCATAATGAGAGGAGGCCTAGCAACACTAAGGAGCCAAGGAGGCTCACATAGAGCCTGACAATCTAGCATACTGCCCTACTGCCTAGCCGAGCTCTAGGCTAGAGGAGGGCTAACGACGCCCCATGCTCAGGATATCTTGCAAGGAAGCTCATAGAAAGCCTACAACTCACAATTGCTATCGTAGCGGAGCTCTGGGGAGTGGAGGCCTCAATAAGATAACTCTCTCTAGCGAGAAGAGGCCTCACAATGCTTGCAGTAGCAAAGCAGGCTCACAGAGAGCCTAACAACTCAGCAAACTGCCTAGCCAAGCTCTAGGACCAGAGGCCTCAACATGACGACTATCTAAATTGAGAGTAGCCTAACTACACGCTCAGGACATCTTGCAAGGTGGCTAACAAAGAGCCTACAACTTCATTAGTAAACTATCTGGTGTCAGACAACACATTCACAACAAGCTTCCTTCTGAAAGCAGTGGCTCGCAAAGAGCCCAAACTCAGCACTACTGCCTGCCGAGCTCTGGGGACGTAGGCCTGCATATGGCAACTCTCTAAATTGAGAGGCGGCCTATTGGCGTTTTACGCTCAGAACAGCTTGCCAAGGAGGCTTTGCAAAGCCTAACTCGGACCCGCTAGTCAGGCGGAGCTCTAGGGAGTGGACGGAGCCCTAACAACGGCTTCACTACTGTAAAGGAGCCCTAAAGGAGCCCTAACAACGCTTCACTACTGTAAAGGTAAAAGCCAAGGAGGCTCACAGAGAGCCAAACAACCTAGCGTACTGCCTAGCTGAGCTCTGAGGACAGCTTACCAAGGAGGCTTCTCAAAGCCTAACAACTCAAACTCGCTGTCTGGGCGAAGCTCTAGGGAGTGGAAGCCTCAGAAGAATGACCTTCTAAAGCATAACTCTCTAAACCGAGAGACGGCCTAACAACGTCTAATGCTCAGGACAGCTTAACAAGGAGGCTTACAGAAAGCCTAACGACACGATACTGCTATCCAGGTGGAGCTCTGTTATTCACAGTAGAGTTCTCAACGGGCCGGGTCGGCCCGACAAACCCGACGGGACCCGCGGGTTCGGGTCGAAAATATAAGCAAATGACTCGGGTCGGGTCGGACCTCGGGCTTAATCTTTTCCGCTCAGTGAAAAAAAAAACATTATTAATCACCGCTGCTGTTCACCGTAAAGAAAGTCTGGCTGCTGCGTGCAATGTGCATCGCGGGGGCAGACCTGACGCCGCTGCGTGCACGCCTTTAGCCTGGAGAAGAAGATGGAGTTGGTGAAAAGTAAACTTGCCGCAGATGAATTCACCGTCGCTACTACAGGAGTGGGAAAATCAGAGGTCTGGAAAGTGTTTGGAGTGGTGCTGGATTCTGATGGAAATTCTACAGGTTATGTACAATGCTCAAAATGAAAGGTGCTGATGAAATATGACAGCAAAAAAACAGGGTCCAGAAGATTTTTATTTGAGGCATATTTAGTAGCCTTATAGCCTATTTATATATTTAAAGTTTGTTTCAGTTGTTTGTATTGTTTGTAGGCTATTGTTAAAAGACGTGAACATTAAAGGTTGATTTGAATTCCCGTCTGCTGGTCATGATAACACGTGTATGAGAAAAAAAGAAAAAAAAAGAAAATCGGCGTCGGGCCGCGGGCCGGGTTCGGGCAAATAATTCATGTTGATGTGTCGGGTTACATCGGGGCCGGGCTTTAAAAGCCACGGGCCGGGTCGGGTCGGATTGTAATTTTCAGGCCCGTTGAGAACTCTACTGTAAGCCACCCAGCTGGGAGAATATATAATTTGGGATAAAGTTCCAAATTGAAGAGGGGCATTTTAAGAAGTGTTTCATCCAACTAATTTTAAAAGTGTAATTAAATGTTTTCAAATCTAGAAAATTTAGACCTCCATTTTCATACGTGTTCATTACAACAGTTTTTTTTAATATAGTGGGTACGATTCCTCCAAACAAAACTGAATAAAAGATTATCTGTAATTTTACAGGTGCCCTTTTAAACTTACAGTTGCATCAGTGGTGACGTCATAGTTAAGTTCATTGTCGTGTTTAGACTCATGCTTCAGACACCGGTCACGCCGGAGAGGGGACGCTTAGGAATTTTTATTTAGTATTTTGAATACATTTGTTACAACTGCATGTTGCATTCTACGAATCCCATGTTTTAGTTGTGAGAATTAAATATTTCAAAAGAACTATAATCTAACATATTAATGAATGAAAAAAATGAAAAAGTTAGTAGAAAAGCTAGTAAAATGCCTCCAGCCCTTTAAAATGGTGATGTGCCCTTTCTGAACTTTCCCAACCTTAGACTATATGCAGTAATTAAAATCATACAACAATGTCAAACTGATATTCAATTAATTGTACTAACTCTGCGACTCATCCTGTTTTGTCCCTCATATTCCTTAAAATTGTGATATTCAAGAAGTAACATCATTTGTACTTTTTATCCAGCAAGGTTGGAAGATAAGTAAATAATTGAATTACATTTTCTCAATTTGTAGAAATGTTAATGTGTTGACTAAATTCATAAAACTCAACCACTAAACCCTGTTTTTAAATTGCATTGTATGAAAAAATCTGCAGCAATACAGATAATATCCTATCAGAAAATTACCAGTACATTTTCCATTAAGTTAATAGACATTTCCTTAAACCCATAAACAATGCGTAAACACCAGTGAAAAATCAATATGGAAAGTTCCTTCATATTAATATGGTAAACTACAGGCTGTATTTTTACACTTTTCTTAGAGTGTCTATTTACACCAACTTTTGATCACATAGTTGTACATTTTTTAAACTTTTTTGACCTCCTGAGGCCATTATAAGATAAAAAGTGCTACATACAAGGAGACATTTTTAAAATATGTACAATTATTCTCATTTGAATGCAGCAGCTTTCTGTATACCACGATCGAGAGAGAAACGCAAATAAACTATTATCAAGGGACACACACTTGCTCAGACAAATAACCAACAAGAGTGGTGTGGTCTTATTTCCAGTTAAATTTTCTAATTTGTAAAAACACTGATGACACACAATACTAGAAGGGTTGAGAACGAGTCATGTTGTAGCAGACCAGGCCTTCTGCCCTATTTTTAAAGGTCTTCTGCAAACTGAAGTAAAAATGTAACTGATTGCACCATCCATCCTCAATACAGCAATCACTTACCATAAAACCTGACAAAAGGCACTCGTCACAGAGAGAAAGAATGAGAAAAAAGAGCAACAGTTTCTCACTGTCTTGATCTTCATTCACTCTTTCTTCTTCTTCAACCCGCCCTGAATTGACCTTCAGGCTATATAAAATCAGTGTCTTTCGCCGTAGAGATTTATGGTCTCTAATAGAGGGGGACCAGGCCAGCAGTGATCTACGGGGGGCCTGGATTCATCTGTATATCCAGCAAAGGGAGGTGTGTTGTAGAGGGCCAGGGGACCAGGAGGTCACTGTCTGAGACATTATCAAGGTTGCCATCTGGGCCCAAAAGAACCCATCATTGGCCCTCTGTGTTATTGTCATTCCTATAAGGCTCTAGAGAGAGAGTTAAAAAAGCTTTGTAATAAAGAGAAAAAAAACTCTCTTTTGAAGAAATAGTTTTTGTTTGGTGTTGGCTCACTAGTGTTTCTGCTTTCTGCTTTAGCTGCCATGTGGAGGTCGTGGGTGCAGAGATCACTCTCCATTCTCTCTCTGTGCCATAATCCTATTGCTGTAATCCCCAGAGGTCAGAACCTTCTCTATCTGCATTTTCTTCTGCTTTTCTCGCTCTTACTTTTGGTTTCTCTCTTTCTTTCTCTCTCCTTCGCTTTTATTTTGTGCATCTTTTTTCGTGTCTCTGTTTATCGTGTTTCGTGTCTATCATTCTCTCCCTGCCCAATATGGATGTTTCTTTAACTACGAGCACCTTCATGTTTTTTTATTATATTTTTTATTTGACTAAAACTAACATTTCAACTTTTTGTTATTTGAAGGTCACATTAAAACATCTTAAAGTTTTTTTAAATACATTTATGTATAAATTGTATTATTTCTCTTTATACCCTTGTCTGAGAGACTTTCAATCTCTTTGCAAACCATCAACAAATATTAGTGTATTTTTTATTATTTTTAAACTATGATAATATAAATAGTGAAACAGACAAACCATTTCAGTAATGTGTCATTTACAATCAAGCTGTAATTTTGTTAAATTATTTAAAGTATATAAGTATTGAAATATCATTTAATTATATTTAATATAATATGCTAGCTATGAAATCAGCCTTGGCAAGACAAAGAGTCAGCTCATTTTTTTTTTAATTAAAACAATAAAGTAATATACATCTAATATACATATATGCATATGTATAGTAATGTACATCTAACGTCATCCAAAATTACAAAAAACATAATACATAATTTGAGATGTAAAAGTTTTCATGAATTCAAAATGGCTTCTACACACCATATACAGTATATATATATATATGTATATATTTATATATATATATATTTACAGTGCTCATACACACTGAATATATTAATGATACCTCAAATAAAGGTGGTGGTGGATGTTATAACAACCACTCACTATAGACCATAGCCACAACCTAGCATCACTTTTTCAGAAATTGCACCTATACAGATTTACTACAATCGTACAACTGCATCTAAAACAGTAACAAACCGGTCTGTTTTTGTAATTAAGAACAGATGAGGAAGTGACTTTTATACCAGATCAGGAGGGTAAGCCTTCTCGACTTTTCAGTTACACGCATATGCATATATATGATGATGCCAAAATACCCAAAAGCCAAAACAAATCTTGTATCCTACAGTATACTGCAGCTCACCACAGCGGTTCAAATCTTATACCACATTGCGGAACATTCCCAGGATTTCTACCTTTAATTCGTCTGACGATGGAAAGGCTCAACACTAAACACACTAAAGGCTGAAGTCTTCTAATTAAGTCATGAATCCACATTATCGGCCTGTAATTAAGAATAAACACAAATGAGACACTCACTGTAGCAATGTTCAGGGAAGAAGGAGGCGGGAACCGGCGAACAATCAAACATACTTTATTTAAAATAAAACAAACAAACCAAAATACCGCCAGCAGCCCCTCGCGGACGACTGCTGGCTACCGAAAATAAACATAACTGCCAGCAGCCCCTCGCGGACGACTGCTGGCTAAAGTAAAATACAGATACAAAAACAAAACACAACTAAAATACAGGCCTGTTCCTCTCTTGATCATCAACGTCGTCGCTCCCTCTTTATGCTTCCGCTCCTCCGTGAGAGATGCAAGACCGGTGTGCTACCCAGGTGTTGCTCATTAGCAATCGCACCACCACATACCCCCATCGAGCCTGTGCCTACTCCCCCCCCCGGCGGCGGCGATCCCTGGGGGGTATGGACCGACAAGCCGAGGGAAACGGAGACGGAAGCATGAGGAGCGACAGATCGAGAGAGAGAAAAAAAAAAAAACTTGGTCCGGCTCCCACAACGCGCTGCCATCTGGTCCCCCACCAGCTGGGCGAACTCCTCCGCGGTGCCTGGCGGTGACGCTGGGTAGCCCTCGGTGGACGGCTCGACGCTCCTCCGCCGCCCGGTGGACGGCGACGGCTCCTTGGGCTCTAGGGCAGACGGTAGGAGTCCCCCGCTCCCTGCTCCTCCCCTTTTCCTGGTGGACGTCAGCAGGCTCCGGCCCACGGCGAGCGGTGGTGACTATCAAAATACCGCCAGCAGCCCCTCGCGGATGACTGCTGGCTACCGAAAATAAACATAACTGCCAGCAGCCCCTTGCGGACGACTGCTGGCTAAAGTAAAACACAGATACCAAAACACAACACAACTAAAATACAGACCTGTTCCTCTCTCGATCATCAACGTCGTCGCTCCCCCTTTATGCTTCCGCTCCTCCGTGAGAGATGCGAGACCGGTGTGCTACCCAGGTGTTGCTCATTAGCAATCGCACCACCGGCCTCGCGCCGTTCTCTCACGTCCCTCGGCCGTCCCTCGCCACACTCACACTTAGAGATAGACTCCCTCAAACATGCATTTACAGAGGGAAGGCACCCATAAATATTCAAAGATAAAATCATAAAATCAATACACATCCAAATTACATGTGCATGTAACTCAGGCACATGCACACACAGACAGACAACACAACAGCTGTTACCATATGAAGTCAAACGAAAAGCTAATGTTTAAGATATTGCATTTAGAGGCCTGAAAACCAATATTTGACCGCAAACAGATGAAGGATGTTCCTCCAGCCATAAAAAGACTGGTAACAATATTGACTTCAATAAAGTCCTGTTTTACTTAGAGCAGTGGTTTTCAGGCCTGGCCCTGGGGACCCACCGCCCATTTTGTATGTCTCTCTTATCTGACACACTCAGTTCCAGGACTGAAAACCACTGACTTAAACTGTTTACACCGCAGGAACTTTCCCCAGGAACTAGGGACTTTGGGGTGGTACTCGGTGTGTTTTGACCGCAGGGACCAGGGTCTAAATGAAGTTCCGGGTAAAAATTCCCCCCTCAGAAAGTCCCTGCTTGCGAGGTAGTACTTTTTCAAAGTTTTGGGGGTGGGACTTGGGCGCTGAACATGTTGATTCGTTGAGTTCACACAGCATTTTGATTGGTTGACTCCAAACAGCATTTTATCTCAAACACCATTTTTAAAAGTCTGTTGCAGTGCGTGCAGTAAGAGTTGTTTTGCTATTCGAATCAACAAAGGAGTTTGAGCAGTCCTACGTCACCAGATTAATTTACCCAATCTTCACGGTACTTTATACTGCGATGGAAACTCAGACAGCAGCAACTTACTTACAACTTAAAAAATTCCTTGGACCAATTGTTCCGGGTAATTTCAGTGGAAAAGCGGCTAGAGAGCACTAACATAAAAATAGATATTATAGTAGATTTTACTTTTGAAGGCATGATCATCCAAAGCCAATTAACTGCACTTTTAAGGGACAGTGGAAATTTCCCTGAAGCATTCGGGGATTTGCTACTCCCTTCAGAGTAAATAAGTGATGCAGACTGTATCAGTTCACATTAGCTCTGCTGAACAAAGTTATTTTTCGTAAAGTACTAAAGTCTTTTGCTAGGAGCCTTGACAGTGATGCTACCACCTTCATCTTTCATCTTCACGAAACACTCAATCAGAAGGAATAAATTCATTTTTACTAAAATCATTATAAATCACGAAATCCTAACAAAATCATTATATTTTGCTTTAAAGTTACTAACTTTATAATACATGGTTCAATTAGAACTGTATAAGAATATAATCTGAGCCTCACTGAGAGATTCAAATTAAATACACTGTCTAATACAGGGTTGTCATACTCAGTTCCAGGCATGCCACTGTCCTGCAGAGTTTAGCTCCAACCAGCTCCAAAACACCTGCCTGGTAGCATCAAGTAATCCTGAAGACCTTGATTAGCTGGTTCAGGTGTGTTCAATCAGGACTGGAGCTAACCTCTGTAGGACATTGGCCCTCCAGGAACTAAGGGGGTGTTCACACGACACCGTTTTCAACTAAAAAACTGAAAACTTTTTATGAGTTTTGGGCATTAATTTACACAGAAACTTTTGAAAACGGGTTTCAAAGTGCAAGTTTTTGAATAAGATACTGTCATCATTTCCCTACAAACTAAAAAAAAATTGAATTTGTAATAACTGTGACGTTGTGCATATGCATATTACATGTTCAGTCTATAGGCACGTAGTGTTTCTTTACAAGTTTTGACAACGTTGTCACATGTACGCAAAAAACCTGTTTAGTACATCGTTGTTGTGTAAATGTACCCTGAGTTTGAAATCCCTGGTCTAAACCATCAACTAAAGAAAACATGTTATACATACATGCCACTATTTATTTATTTATAATGCCTAATTTTTTTCTCCAGAATTTCACGTGGTACGGAATATTCCTCGCATTCAACCATCAAAACAAATGTGTCATATATGTGTTCCTCATGTTTTTATGACAGGTGCTGTTATGGATAAAACTGTGTGAGATACAATGATCTGCGCTGGTTGTTACAAATATGTGAGGAAATCCTTTTAATCCTATTGTTTTTTTAGAAAAAATAAATAAAACTATAAGTATATTTTTTGGCAAAAAATGTTGGACCCTGTTTTTGATAGCAACTTAAAGTACACAAAACACCTTTTGAAAAGGTGTGGGACAAAGGCAAGTCAAAGAAAACCATCTGTCCCAGGAATGAACCAGTCAGCAAAAGGCCAAATGGAGTTAGATTAAATGATAGTAAGCAGGCCTTGTAAGATTTTCTCAAGTGGAAATCTGATATGGACTGACTGACTGGATAGAGGAGTAGTAAGCCTTTTTCAACCTCTTAGACAAGACGTCTCTTGAGAAAAGCTGTATGTTCTGCCATGCTGGAATGTGCCATACTGCCATACTCACAGATAATAAATTCAGACACATAAGACTTATAATGAAACTAACAGAAAATCCTGCACCAGTGGTGGCATTGTTTTCATGGCTGAAACTGTTACCTATGGGAAGGTGTCAAAGATGTGAATGGCTTCTCTAATCGCATAAACCAGAGACGCTCTGAAATCTGAGTATCACCTGTCAAACACACTGAACCTGCTCCAGTGATCTACAGTACCTACAGTCATGACTCACATGTCATACAACACCAAAGACTGTTTCAACGGATTAGCACAGAACAAAAGTCTTGTGACAGAAGATTTTATGCTTTCCTTTTTCTTTTTGAGATTTACATGCTGTTTGTTACAGTAGGGTTTCCCAACCCATTTCATCCATTTGCTAGGACTAGAGATTTATAATCAATCTTAAGCAAATCCCAGCAAAAGCTAAACAATTAAGTTACACTACAGTTCAAAAGTTGGACTCAGTAAGACATTTAGGCCTGATTTCACAGACAGGGTTTAGATTAAGCCAGGATTAAGCTTAGTTTAATTAAGAGATTGAAGTAGCTTTTATAAACCTGCCTTAAACAGCTCAAAACACGCATTTAGTCTGGGACTGTGAAAACCAGGCCGGTTGCATAAACTGCTAAGAGTAGCCTTACATCAATTTTTAGTGTAAGTAAAGTAAAGATGCATTGACATGGAACTTGTAGTTCAGTGAGTGAGTCATACATTATGTTGATTCAGAAGCCAATGAAAGATATGTCAGAAGGATTTGTGAAGGATTCATAACTGTTGCGGTTGTGAGTCTTTCTGAATGATTTATTAAAAAGAGCCAATGCACAAGTCACGTGTTCATGAATTGGACTACACGAGTCGTGCTGTATGTTTGTGCATGGAGCACGGGAGGAGGAAAAACAGCTGTGATCTGCAACACACTTGTGTGTCATGTCAGCAATATGTAAATACAAGTTATGCCTATCAATAATCTGAATTTGAGAACATTTGCATTGATCTGACAACAAAAGGAACAGAAAAACAATTTTTTTACGACTGACTCGCTTACTTCCACTGTCATTAATGTTTTTATCCAAAGCACAATGTAGGCTATTAACTGTGGGGACAGTTATCCTGGAGCAACCTGGAGTGTTTTATTGAATGACTCAATGATAATGAGGAATCACAGTTACTCATGGGTTGCCCCTATCTTGAGATTTAACTTGCAACCACCATCTCTGACCACTAGACTGTCTCTTCCCCCACTGATGAGCAGATTCTGATTACACACACTGTGCATATGTGTGTGTGTGTGTGAGAGATATAGCTGTGAGCACAATTTACAGCCAAAGTGATGAGAAGAGTAGAGCATGAAAGCAAGCAAAGTTCTTTATTTTGGACACACAGCTGTCCAAACGGTGTAGCCCATGATACCCTCACAGTTTCTCTTTATCATTCACCCTTTCTTCATTCTGGATTCAAGTATGAAGTACCAGAGATTGCACAGTACCCTCCTTGCGCCTCAATTAAAACATCAAAGATTAATTTTCGAATGTATGCAGGGTTCCTACAGGTTTCTTCAAGTTAAATTCAAGTCTTTTTAAGACCTTTTTAAGACCATTTATATAAAAAATTAATACCTATTTCACGTCCCTACCAGCAAAGAAAAACAAAATCCTTCAACTTGTGTTGATTTATTTTTCAAATGTGGAATGGGTAAAAGATGATAAGCCAAGCAGGTGTGAAAAATAAAAACATTTCAGTAGGCCACAAGAAAGTTTGCCGAACAATGTTAAGTTGTGTTTTAACATTAGCTAGCTACTTATTCTATGCTGGGAATATGGGGAACTGAGAGACCCCTGAACAATAAACATCGAAAATAATAATAATAATCGTGGTTGACAAATGAAACTTTTGAGGAAAAATACAATACGGAGAAGTTACATACAGCAGTGTTAATTTTGACAGCAAATTTAGATTTAGTTTTAGTCTCAGTCTTTTGACTAAAAATATGACAAACTAATTTTAGTCATACTTTAGTCATCTGAATTGTTTTAGTTTTAGTCTAGTTTTAGTTGACGAAATACAATAAGATTTTAGTGATTTTAGATTTTAGTTTTTTTAGATTTTTGAAATCTACTGTAAACTAAATCTACAGTAGATTTAGTCGACTAAAATATAATGGGTTTAGGTAAATTGTAATGTGTTAATTTAGAATTTCTCTAAAATTTCCAAACCAATATACTCCCGGAGAAAACATATATTAACCTATTAATATGAATGATTTTTAAGTTTCAACAAGCACTACAGATACAGATTTAACTACTGTGACTTAAAAAAATATATCTTAAAATTAAATAAAACCACTTTTCCTAAAGTAAAACACAGTCTTCTTTTCAATGAATGATATATGCATTCTTTATAACAACTTACAAATAATTGTCTGCTTGAAAGAATAAAGAATTATGTATGTATGAATTAAATTATTAATAATTAATCCTTATTAAAGCTATTAACAAACAGTAAATGCTTTTCTCTTTTTCTTTTGTTGCTTGATCAAAATTAATGACACAGACCGCATTATGTTTATTGGCACTGTCACTTTAAGACATCGGCTCATGTCCAATGACATGCGGATACGATTACACTGATGCACACCCGATTCACCTGTTTAAGACATAACCGACATAGTTTACATGAATACTCTCCAAACAGGATATTTAGACATAATGTTGTGTGTATTTGTCCATTCAGACACGAAAGAGAGCTCAGTGCAGTACCCGCGCGCTGTATAGGTGAATATGTGCATGGCTCCACGCTACGGGTTGGTTTACATTTTTAACATTTTATGAGACCGCGGGGTAGATCAGCACGTTACAGTACAAATGTGTGCATCTACCACACACGCAGGACATCAGTTCTGACTGGATCGCTTCCCAGATCGACACTATCTAACATTTTCATCTAGTTTTTATTCGTTGACGAAAATGTCAATAGATTTTCGTCATAGTTTTTGTCATTCAAAACTAGGTTTTATTTAGGTAGCGTCTCGTTTTCGTCAGTGAAAAATGTCGTTGAAGAAAAGTTATTATTTTAGTCAATGAAATGAACACTGACATACAACACAAGTTTTAAGACCCAGACATCAAAATTCAAGACTTTTTAAAGACTTTTTAAGGTATTATTTCCAAATTCATAAATTCAATGCTTTTAAGGCTTTTTAAGACCCCGCGGGAACCCTGTGTATGCTGTTCCCTTGGCCCAGTGATCCCACTTCTCAATTCTGATATATCAACACTCATTACACTACATGTCTATCTTAAGGTGACCAGATTTCTGAAATGGAAACCAGGGGCAGTTCAATAGTAAAAATAAAATTAAAATTTCACTTGTTATTATCCATGAATTAAAAAATGGGGACACTATGGCCTGGTTTCACAGACAGGGCTTAGAATAAACCAGGATTAGGCCTTAGGTCAGTTAGGAAATTTAAGTAGCTTTTATAAATGTGCCTTAGAAAAAAAAAAAACATTATTGATGTGCATCTTAAGACAAAACAATCTCCCTAGAAAAACATTTTATAGGGGTATACATTTCTTTCCCAGCATGAATATGCCCATTTACAAAAAGAGGTCCAAAAAGTAAAGGTTTATCTGGTCCAAATTGATTGGCCTGCACAAAGACCAGAACGGAACCCCTCTGAACACCTTTTAAGATGAGCTGGAATGCTGACGTTGACCCAGGCCCCACTGCCAGCGTGCCTAACATTACTAAGATGTCTGAAAGAGAGCAGTTCTATGAATCCATGTTCTAGAAGAAAGCCCTCCCAGAAAAGTAGAATTGGTTATAAAGAGAGAACGTCTTGGTTACGTCTGTAACCCTAGTTCCCTGAGTAGGGAACGGAGACGTTACGTCGGATGACGACGAATGGGGTTTCGCTTAGAAAGCCTATCAACTTCGAGTATTACAAAACGAGCCAATGGCAAAGAAATGCCATGGGTCTGCGGAATTTGCATGACGTAACTCCGCCCCACCTCGTGGGTATAAAAGGAGGAAGTCCGGCAACATGCAGATATGTTTCTTCGCTGAGGAGCCAAGACTGAGCTCAGGCGATCCCCGCGGTACAGCGGAAAGTGGCAGGCAGACGTAACGTCTCCGTTCCCTACTCAGGGAACGAGGGTTACATACGTAACCGTAGACGTTCCCTTTCGTTGTCACTCCGAGTTACGTCGGATGACGACGAATGGGGTTACCAGTCTAATCACGCCACCTTCTCAGCTGTCTTCCAGTGCCCTGCGTAAATCGAGATCCCTGTCATAGACAGGACGAAGGACTCCATTTATCACAGGAATACCAAGGTACACTGGGAAGCATATCCCAAGCTAGGGGAAGTATGCAATTAATGCCAACCCAGAGGGGGGGGGGAACTTAGAGAATACACATATGACCCGAAGGATGCATATGGAGAACACTGGGGTGTCCAGCCGCAGGTGGAATATTTCAACCCCAGGGGTGGCAAGGTGGCTTGCCAAGGGAAAGACACATGCTCAGAGAGGCTTACAGTGGAAATACACATGTGGGGGTCGCTCAGGGGAGGGACCATGCACACGGGAGGCACCTAGCCGACGCGCAGGCAATAGACACTGGCGCCGACGTCAGGAATGCTGGAGGAGCTCAAGGCTTTCGGGGAAGCTCACCTGAGGAGAATATCGCACGTATCCAGTCCGTGGAGTGGAATGGCGAGCAAGCGAAGACACCTGAGCGGGTCCGGTACTAGCTGGTTGAAGCGAGTACATGAGAGGACACTGGCTCCACTCGGACATCCATTGAAGAGGGGGGCTGGGGTCGCGGACACATAGTCGGCGCCTTGTTCCAGACCGTAACCCTCAGGTCACCCTGGCCACCAGCCGCAGGACGGGGTTGGATGAGGGGACTCTCACTCTTGCGAGTTCACTGAGTCTCGACCGCAATGACGCGATGGTCATGTTCCCACAGAGAGAACATGACTCATCCACGAGCGCTGCTCTAGCATGATCAATGCCCAAACATACTAGACAACGCTCGTGCCCATCAGAGTCCGATACCAATCTGCCGCAACCAGAAGTACACGGGCGAGGCATCTTTAAAAAGACGTGCCGCGTGTAAGCTCTTTTAGTGAGAGAAAACTCAAGTGTTGAAGCACCCGGGGAGAAACGCACCGACTGGCAGACCACTGCAACAGATCAGCAGGAAGCACGCTCTCGCCGTAGATCGCGTCACACCAACACTCGAGGTACTCGTTTGTGAAGCTGACAATTCAGAGATGGCTTGTGGAGAGAAGAATAAACTTAGCTCCGAAGCGAAAACATATCTGCATGTTGCCGGACTTCCTCCTTTTATACCCACGAGGTGGGGCGGAGTTACGTCATGCAAATTCCGCAGACCCATGGCATTTCTTTGCCATTGGCTCGTTTTGTAATACTCGAAGTTGACAGGCTTTCTAAGCGAAACCCCATTCGTCGTCATCCGACGTAACTCGGAGTGACAACGAAAGGGAACCAACTTCCTTCTCCTCAGGAGACAAAGCATGCCCTTGCTTCTTGACAATCGCTTTACACAGGCATCTGAACTGGATGTTACCACATTCTACACTTTCACGCTTCAGAGAGTACTACTGAACTGATATTTCTAGCAACTGTCTATTTTTTTTGTTCACTCTAGGATTTTTTTTTCACACTTTGCAAGTGGGAGATTCCACTTATTATCACAGTCTTTTTTAAAGAAGCAAAGTGTCAGAGAAAGAGTGGGCTGTGAAGAAAGACTTGAGCAAGGGAGAGACGAGGAAAGTACTGAAAATAGAATGTGAAAGAGATATTGGTCAATCACTTGCTGCATGTGTCTGAAAACAGAAACAAGGCCACATGTAGAGATATTTGGCAAACTTTTATCACTGAATGTCGCAGAAACACAAAGAGCTCAGGGACGCACACAATGTATTTGATTCTTATGTGTCAATTGCCCACTGGGACACATAGGGTTGCGTATATGCAAATGGTCCCCTTCACTGTCAGACTCTCTTCTCAGCTTGTAGAATGAGAGATAAGGAGCAGGTGGTGAGCAACAGAACAATAATGGGCCACCTCTTCAAAACAATACCAGAGAAAGAAGACAGACTATACATTTGATGTTAGATTTTAGATGTCCCTAGTGAAAAAGAAGTACCCTTTAGCATACCTTTAAAAAGGATACTTATTACAGAAATAAAAGATGTTAAAACATTTAAAACGTTAAAAGAATATACTTAAGTGCGAAATGAATGTAATGTTTTCGGACTCTAAACTGAATGTTAACTGCAATTCAATTATGTATTATATTTTACATGTATATTAAATTCAGTTAGTTCAATGTGAGAAGGCTTTTTCCAACCAACTTACGTAAGACTTAAGTGCATATTTATGTGAAATTACATCTATTGTTTTGGAAATATGGTTAAAGTGTACTGCCGAATGTACTGACAAGTACTTATGGTAAACTAAGATATACTTTAATGAAATTTCTATTGAAACTTGTATATCATGTTTTCAAATATTTTTGTAATTACACATTTGTAATGATGAAGTTGCAATTTAGTACATTTAAAATATATAAACTTTAAATGTAATATTAAATAAAGTTCAATATTACTTTTCAAATTTCAATCAGGTATAAATATGTGCTTTAGTATGTTAGTCAAGACAAAAATGCAACGTGATCTCATGAGTATTCGTTTGTATTTTTATTTAAAATGTGGTTCTACACGTACATTTACTTAAGTTTTCATACACATTGAAAAGTACAATATTGACGTATTGAAAGCACTAAAACGTAAATTATTTACGTATGAACAACTTTTAGACGTACAAATGTGTACAAATCCTTATTTATCAACATTAATTGTGGCATTAATATTTTGATTCTATTGTGTTCAATTGTCATATCAATGACATTATGACATTTATTAAACGCAGTTTACTCATCTACTTTATATGAAACGATAACATTTTGTTCTTTTCTGTGACTTCTGCTGCAAACTCATTTCGAAAGATTACATAATGTTAAACAAGACTTCAAACCCTTAAAATGAATAGCTTTCTTAGTATAGTCATATGCTGTGACTGACAATAGAACTAAAAAATACCGAGAAAACTTAACATAAATTCACAAAAGTAATCAATTTTATTTGTGCGCTGTAATCCATATTTAGAATCCAAACGTTTGTAAGGAACAGAAATTACAAACCTATTACAAGAAATGCCTTTTCTTGTAATTATACTACACACTTTGAGGGGGCAACAAGGAGTAATACTCTCAGGTATAAAACAGATGTAAAGAGTAGAAGTAGTAGATTTGTAATGGAGGAGTTTGCATGGGTTATGACTGACTATGAAGCAATTGTCCTGACTGGGAAACTTTGAGTGTGATGCTCAATCGGAAGTAAGCTTTGTTTATTTTCTTATATTTTCTTTTCTTAGACTTTCATTTCTATGTTGTTGGTACTTGAGTGGTAAAACATCTAAGATCTTTTGTGTGTCTATGAAAGGGTTTTGAAAGATAAAAAGATGCAATGAATGAGAAGTATTTATTTATTGTTTTCTGCATGTCACAGACTTGTTAAGGTTGGTAATAAACACTTCCAGAGTAACTTAAACAACATATAGTTAGTGATTCCCACCCTATAAAAACAGATTTATAGCTAATTCTTTTGTGAGATTAAGGAACCAGTTATAGTGCTAGCTTTAGACTGGACCAACCCGAACTCGAATCCGCCTTTTTCCTAACTCATTCTTCTCCCTTTTCCCATAGCATTTCATCTTGGAGAGGCATTTATTTTAAATAAAAATTGAGGAAAAAATATTTGGAAAGTGTCAATAAATTGCCGAAAGATTATTTAATTATGGGAATAAAGTGGAAAAATGGGTAGTGTTAGGAATAGGTGTAGTGGAGGGCTTTAG
Organism: Gila orcuttii; assembly: GCA_026230005.1. Taxonomy (NCBI): domain Eukaryota; kingdom Metazoa; phylum Chordata; class Actinopteri; order Cypriniformes; family Leuciscidae; genus Gila; species Gila orcuttii. Next base: position 23,714,395 of record JAPDVR010000011.1, read on the forward strand.
GGATAGGGACAAAAGAGATAGCATCAATTTATGATTTTATTAAATATAATTAAATGCACTCAATATGTTATTACTGCATACTGCTTTATAATATACTATAATACACTAAGGTGCAAATAGTATCTGCCACTATTTACACTAAGTATAAATAACATCTAACAACTATTTACACTTAGTGCAAATAGCATCTAATACCAGTGCAAAGAAAATACTGCTATTTTCACTTAGTGTAAATAGTGCCACTGCCGCCTTTTATATATTAAAAAAAAAACAAAAAAAAAAACTAATTATGCAGTGTGTGAAATTTAATCAACCAACTCAGAGCCTAATTTATGGAAAACAAAGATAAAATAATTAGTATTGTAACTAAGTTGATAAACTAAATATGTCAGTGAACTGAATTATTTATTGCTTTGCAGTCATGAAACTTAATTAATTGGGACATAAGCTAACATTCAGTGTTATAAAAAGAGAGTTGTAATTGATCCGCAATGAGACTTTTAACATCTTTTCATGTTTATGGATTAGTTTTTTGGATGCAGTGAGTTAATAAGTTGTCAGAAATAAACAAGACATTTGCTGTCACTGGTAGCCTTTCTAAGAATGCAATCATCTGATGCTGACAGCTTTTCATCGTCAGGTTTGAGCATATGAATATGTATGTGTGAATTATCAATTGTTTGTACTCTAACATTGTGTCATATAACAGCCCAGCTCCTCCTCCTCTTTTTCATTAGTTTGTTACATCTGCGATCATTGAAGTGTGTTCTTGGCCTTTAGATCCCACAATGCCTCCAATTTACAGCCTTGCAGGGCAGTGACCCCAAAACTGGATGAAACCCCAGAAGGCAGGCCACTTAAAGGGATACTCCACCAGTTTTTCTTATTAAACTATGTTATTCCCTTAACTAAGACGAGTTGATACATACCTCTCTCGTCTCAGTGCGTGCACTATATCGCTCTGTATTGCCGCAAAACTATGTTAGCACTTAGCTTAGCCCATGTATTAAATCTGGGCCAAGCAGAGAAGCGACCAAAAACTTCCACGTTTTTCCTATGTAAACACAGTTACTCGAGTAGTGTAACTTGACCTGGGCTGGTGACACAAAATAAACCGTTGCGCTTTTCTAAGCGTTTAAAATTGATGACTATATTGTATGGCGGAATACCATAACAAGTGCTTTTGAGCACTTCGACTTGGCGCAATAATATCTTCACTCGTGAAAAGTCCTCTTACCGGCTCCCGCTTCCTCTCCCCCTCCCTCTGACATTTCCGTCAATACAACCAACGTGACATGCACCGGTCTTTCGCCAGCTCCGGTCTGTTCTGGATCATATCTTTCTTGCCTCTCACGGTCCATAAGAGCTAATTCCTCCTCCGTGTACTCGGGTTCAAACAGATATGGCTCTGGGTCTGCTACAAAGAAGTCATAATCATCTACAAAGTCCGCCATTGCAAATGATCTGCAGTTTGCTAATAGCACAGGTAGTAAAAGTCACGTTGGTTGTATTGACGGAAATGTCAGAGGGAGGGGGAGAAGAAGCGGGAGCCGGTAAGAGGACTTTTCACGAGTGAAGATATTATTGCGCCAAGTCGAAGTGCTCAAAAGCACTTGTTATGGTATTCCGCCATACAATATAGTCATCAATTTTAAACGCTTAGAAAAGCGCAACGGTTTATTTTGTGTCACCAGCCCAGGTCAAGTTACACTACTCTAGTAACTGTGTTTACATAGGGAAAACGTGGAAGTGTTTGGTCGCTTCTCTGCTTGGCCCATATTTAATGCATGGGCTAAGCTAAGAGCTAACATAGTTTTGCGGCAATACAGAGCGATATAGTGCACGCACTGAGACGAGAGAGGTATGTATCAACTCGTCTTAGTTAAGGGAATAACATAGTTTAATAAGAAAAACTGGTGGAGTATCCCTTTAAGGGACTCAAGAGATGGAGAGGGTCAGCCACGAGCCTTCTGCACCCTTACAGCTCTCATTCTCTGTTCACGTCTGCCACCCTTCTTAACCCTAAAATCTCCCTTTCCCTTCATATTGATATCTGTCTCTCTCTTCTTCTGAATTTGGGCCCCCTTCATCCTTCATGTCTGTCTTTATCCCAGGGGAGTATGTGTGGGGGGTCAGGGTTAGGCAGGTGCAGAGCCAGTGAGAGAGACTGAAAGCAAGAGAAAGAAGGGGCAGACGGTGGACCGCTCTCCGTCTGTCACCCAGCTCTGTTTCACTAACTAACCCCCCCCCCCCCATGCAAGATTCAGAGTAGACTAGACTACTCTAACCAGGATACTGAATATGTACCTTGGAAATGATTGCAGACCGATATTTTGAGATTATCCGCATCAACCAATATCAGTGTTGTCAAAGTTATGTTCTATTTAGTTTCACTTTCATAGTTTGTTTCTCTTCAGTTACTTGTTTCCTTTGTTCTAGTTTCCTGACAGTCATTAGTTGTCATTGACATTCATTAATGAGCACACCTGTCTGTATTTAGTTCATCACCTTGTCTATTCAAGTTCCTCATTACCTTTCTTTCCGTGTCCGGTATTGTTTGTGCCATTGCAATCTGACTCGTGTTTGCCCTTTCTAAATAAACCTTGTTGTTATTTTGAACCACTTAATCAACCTTTCTCATCATTGGACTTGATTCATGACACATGTCCACTTGGTCAATTAACAGAAATGATCATTTCCACACTTTGTCAGATCCAAATTGGCCATTTTGTCAAAGCATTTTCTGTTTTTTTGCTTGTTTTTGTTTTGTTTTTAGCAAGTTAATGTACTACGGTTATGAACCTTTTAAATTGCATTTCAATTAAATTATTCACTTGAATTGAGATAAAAAGAAAAAGAAATAGGATACAGATCTGTGTTAGCATGACAAAGCCTTATATTAAAGTTTAAAATATGTTGATGATTTACATTCTAGGCCTTACACAGACATAAGTTATAACTCATGACTTGAAAGAGAACCAATTCATTCTTACACTGAATTTTATCCAATCATGCTGTGTACATTTAATTTACTATCACTGAATTGTATTACAGTAGTACTGGCACTTTATTTGCAATTGAAAAAGCAATATTGGCCAACCATTACCAGATATATCAGATATACCCTCAGATATACCCCCCTCCCCCTTCATTCTACTACTTTATATCATTTTATTAAACAATGTTATCAATTATATTCATACTAGTAAACAGGACATGGCCTGCACTGCACATGTACAGAGTTACACCTAACCAAACGGACAAATACAGACAAGAAACAAGAGCAGAAATCCTACCTTGTCAAAAAGAGACTTCCATTGCTGAGAGAAGCATTTGTGTAAGACAGAGAAAGAGGGAGGAGAAGGAATGAACACAGAGATATAACTGAGAAAAAGATGACCAACCTTAAATTAATCTCTGTTCTTTGCTGTTTTTCAACAACATAAATCATACATCTGCACATTGTCACTTACGTCCTCTGGAGCTACAGGAAGGACATCAGTGCTCTCCAGCACCTCGATCTCTTCTCCCTCTGCGTGAGCAGCGACGGCTGGGGATGAGTTCACCATAGCCCCTCTGCTCCCCTCTATCCACTCAAAAAACAATTATCTCCTCTCATAAAGTTCTGCCATGATGTCTTCCACATGTATCCATTTGGTTTTGACAACTCAGAACTTCCTGCAGAGCTAAATAGGCACTATTCCAGATCTGTCATACTAATATCCTATGGCAAGTGAGTTTATCCCAAACTAAGTGGGTACGTGGAACTCTGCCTCGCTTCCATATTTCATTACAGGACGTTTTAGACACTTTAAATCCACAGCACGTCACACATAAGTTCACGTTAGATTTTTAAACACGTCTGTCTTTCCCAGTAGTGTCGGGCTTCATCCTTAAACAGTCACCTGCAAGAGAAACAGTAATTCTTTCTCAAATACCTTCATGGCACCTTGTGTGTTAGATTATTACCATCCAGTGTCGTGCCTGGCATGATTTTGCTCTAGCAGAAGGTATTGGCACCAAACAGAATGCGATAAACGAAACGATCAGGTCAGCAGCGGCTTGTGTTTATCGTACCAACGTTAAACCACGCAAGACTAAAAACAAGACAGTGTGAAATGCGTAAGTGTTAATTTGTGGTGCGTCATTGTACCTTGCTGTTCTTTCGCATCCTCAACGCGTGCCAGCAGTGCCCGAGAGGAGCGACTCCTGCCAGCATCCACAGAGCGCTTTGCCAAAGTTCACTGTGACCGAGACGAGCACAGCCAGCATGGGGAGGTAAGTGAAAGGCACCCGCCTCCTTTTAATGATCCTCGTCATGTGGTCGATTTTACAAGTGTTGTCTCAAATGATGAGAGGTGAACATGGATGCGCGGGAATGATTTCTTCCATCATGTTCGTTTGTGTAGTTTGTCTTTTGCGGTTATTGCACTTGGATTTGTTTACTGGATGAATAAATTACATCTATTTATAGCGACCAGAGTAATTTAAAACAAACGGACTATAGTCATGTGGTTCTGAATATAAGCAGGCTCAGCAGAAGTCAATTTCAAACCAAGCAGCTTTCTGTTGGCCAACGTGGAGAATTCGCGTGACCAGATTGAACCCGTTGCGAAATCTGCATGTGGAATTCTCGACCGTGAAAATCACCACATCTTTCAACAGTAAATTAAAGATGTCACACTTACGTTTGTTTGGTGATTTTTTGCAGTAAAAATGTAGTCTTTGTAATAGGAATCCGTGAAAATGAACATTTTAATTAAGAGATTTCCAGCAGATTTAGCATTGGGTTGTCCAAAAGAAAGCTTGTTTGAAAGTGAATTATGTGTGAGATATATCCATTACTACACTGGTGTCTCTGGTGAGATTCTGAAGTGTGCATCTGAGTGAATGATTCAATGACTCATTCATAATAGGCCTACACAAAAAGTTACTTGTTGCCATCTACTGGTTTAATAAGTGAACCTGCAAAAAATGTCACGTGAAAAATACCCACCACTAATACATAGACTGATAACAACTTGGAACTTAATAAACTTCAGACTAGCAGTGATATAGTGAAATGTCCCAGTGATTCTCAGTACTCGAATTTAAGGAGAAGTGTTAGATTTGTTTAAAGTAATACCACACCATCATAATGTTGTTCTGACTATCCACAGGGCTGGGATTAGGCCTACCTGTGGCCAGGGGCGTCATGCAAGCCAAAATTCTGGGGGGGCACAATCTGAGACGTTGCAATTGTTTTCTGACGGGTGATATGGATCATGTTAGGAGGGGTCAGGGGGTTTCTACGGTGGCCGAGAGGTGCAAAACAAATCACAATTATAAAAACAAAATAACAAGTCAGAAAACACAACGACAATTCAGAAAACAAAATAACAGTTCAGAAAACGCAATGACAAATCTGAAAACAAATTAACAAATCAGAAAACACAAAAACAAATCTGAAAACAAATTAACAAGTCAGAAAACACAACGACAAATCTAAAAACAAATGAACAAGTCAGAAAACACAACGACAAATCTGAAAACAAATTAACAAGTCAGAAAACACAACGACAAGTCGGACAAAACGGAAAAGGTAGGTATATGTGGCGAATGGAATACTGATCGCTGATTGGACGAGACATCTGTCAATCAAGACATGCAGATAATACAGGCAGAAGAAAGATCAATTCGCGTGTGCATGTGTAAATATTAGCTGTATCGTCTACGATAATTTTTTAATTATGTGCGAGGCTGTGAGCTGACATTATCGAATAGGTCCCTCACTTTGCAAAAAACAAACAAACACTATTAGAATGCAGTTATAATGCCCTAAAAATTCCAAATATAGGGGCAATGCCCCTGCATGAGCTTTTGTTTTTTCTACATGTGGTTTTATACAGATCAATAAACAAGAAGTTAATATTGTGAATTACAATTTGTCGCTCGAGGGAGACTCGAACTCAGGTCGTTCGCGTCAAAAGCTAAATCTGCTGTTCTTCCAATACGCCACCCTCCCACTTCCCCAGATCGAGTTCTTTTATAATTTTGTCTGACCAAACCAGATAGTGGTAGGAAGATTTTAATTTGAAAAGTTTTGTTCTCCATAATAATCTCACTAAATTAGCCGGTTAAATAGACAGCTCTAATATTTACACATGCACACGCGAATCGATCTTTCTTCTGCCGCAGTCTGCTGTACTTTCTGCATGTCTTGATTGACAGATGTCTCGTCCAATCAGCGATCAGTATTACATTCGCCACATATACCTACCTTTTCCGTGTTGTCTGACTTGTCGTTGTGTTTTCTGACTTGTTAATTTGTTTTCAAATTTGTCGTTGTGTTTTCTGACTTTTTAATTTGTTTTCAGATTTGTTTTTGTGTTTTCTGATTTGTTAATTTGTTTTCAGATTTGTCGTTGTGTTTTCTGAATTGTTATTTTGTTTTCAGATTTGTCGTTGTGTTTTCTGACTTGTTATTTTGTTTTTATAATTGTGATTTGTTTTGCACCTCTCGGCCACCGTAGGTTTCTCCCCCTGAAAAATTTTAAATTCTGGCTGCTAAACAGTTTGGGAGGGACAGAAATACCTTAACGGAGCTAGCAGCAACCCTCCTCTATCTGAGGACTAAGTTAAAGTATCTATTTTGTAAGTTTATGTAAAAGACAGGTTGATGAAAGAACTGTAAGCTCCAATTCAAAAGCTTTTGAAGTCTACTTCATTAAAGCATGTTTACACACACACTTACTGTACACTTAGGCCTACTACACATGATTTTAAAAACAGTACCATTGCAGTTTTTATGTTATGATTTTAAATTGGTATGTGACCTAAGAACGATCTTACATTAAAGGTACATAAAGGTGCTGAGGTCTGACTTTGTGGTGCTCTGAAATTAAGTTATTTTAATATTAATATGTGATGAAGGACTTTGAAAGATGTTTGACAGATTTCAGTGCTGAATAAGGTTAACACTACCCCGTTTATTTGAAAATGGTTAACATTTGACAGAAATGTAAAAAAGTAATCAAATCAAATGTAATATGTAACATTACTTCAATAAAATCATTGAAATACTGTAGTTACACTGCTCATTATTATATTTTAAATAAGGAACTTGTAAAGAGTACAAATTGTATGGCAGGCAGTAATGTTAGCCAACTAGTTTACGGTTAGACTAGGCTAGCTATCGATAACGTCACACTGACACAACTTAAGTTAATGCTCTAAATTCGCAGCTAATATCAAATCCATAACTTTTTGATCAAGTTAAAATTTCCAGGTCAACCACAAATAATCCCACTACCTTTTAATATCATCCAATAACTAATTCAATGCCGATTTGTTGCTTTGCCCACTTACCACTTCAAGACCATTTGTAAAACATTGCCAGCTCAACGTGCGAGACGAGTGAGTTGCTTGAACATACACAGCAAAGATTCTAGAGCGCTACGCATGTAGATTTGATATACACAGACACCCTATTAGGAAAAAGGGGCGGGCTGATGCTGACCGATTTATTACACATCCAGAAGAATACATTTGAGGCGTTATAGGCTCTGGTAATTATGGAGCATAATAGGAATAAAGTTGTGACAAAAAAATTATCAGGGAGGAAAAATCTGAGGGGGCACGTGCCCCCTCACTTTGAATGGGCATGACGCCACTGCCTGTGGCCTTTTGCCTGTCAGCTAAAATCTTATAGGATTATATAATTTTCTCTAATTAACCACTTTTAAAATACATATGGAAATCCAACAGGTTTTTTTTTTCTTTAAAAAAAAAATCCGTGTCAGTAAACTTAGCATGCTCAGTACTAAGCATGATTTTGCACAGTATGCACAGTATCTCTTGGCACTGGTCCTGAGGATGTATTTCCATGGTAACGTATAGACTGTAGTTATTTATAGCATATAACACCTACACATACACATTTTAGACTTGTGACTTACTCTATACAATTGTCAAGCATATTCCAAAAAAGGAAAAAAGTGATAGCTGATAGAAGAGAGTAAAAAATGCACCATTGCATTATTAGACCTACAATAATTATTCACCCTCATGTATGTGAATATGATTTATGTCTGTTGCTGAAATGAAGTATAAATATTATTGACAAACACCTGTATGTTTATGATATTAAGATTAGACCAATGATTCTCAAGGGCCGGATGGGTACTTGTAAATACTTGATGCTGTCTGTGGTGAGGAGAGAGTATAGAAATTAATGTAGCTCAATACTGCCTTCTTGTGTACGGTTGCTATAAGTGCAATAGAAGAACCAGAAAATCTCTTCTACTGTAGGCCTATAGGATTTTGTCATTTGGGAAATGCTTTATTTAAAGCAATTTACACCAATATATTTTAAATTGTTATTAAGGGAGATTGTAGAAAGCCAATTATACTAGTGTTTCATTTTTTAGTCTGTATTCCTGTCCCTTAGCAGTAGGTTCAGGTAGAGTTAACATGATACTAATTTTGCAAAAGTTCTATGCCTAAGGCAATGGAAAATCGAACCACAATAATCAAAGGCTGAAGCACATGTTAGCTTTTGCATGTGCCTTTCAGCTACATAATTTATTCTCAGTATTTACCCTTAGTAATATTTTCCCCATCATTTTTTTTTTTTTACACAAAAACATGACAAGTATTCTTTAGAAAAAGTCTTAAAAACGGTATGCTTTATCTCAGTAACCTTTCCCACAGAATGGATTAATCATTTCTGACTGCTAACAAAGTCCCAGTCAAGGCAAGTCAAAAAGGCATCTTTTTTTTTTGGTCATTCAAGTACAGCTAGAATCTAATTTAAATAATTAAATATATAAAAGCTGCTTGTTAATCTCACATTTCAAATCAGCAATAAAATTGGACATACCGCTAGATGTCAGTATAAGTTCGACTGAGTTTGAGTCAGCATGACTGCCATATCGGCCAGCATATAAACCTCTTACAGGTTTATAGGGAACTCCACAGAGAGTTTCAAGAAAATTCTACTCAAATGTTGACTAAATGGAGTGTACATGAAATAGTAGCCCACAGCATAAATAAAACATAAACACAGTTCAAGAGAAAAAAATGCTGTTTATTAATATAGGCTGAAATAATCTCCATACCACATGGAAAGACTTTTTCGGTGCAAGTCCTTAACGATCACATTCTATTAAGGGTAAGGAAAACACATTTAAAAGCCAGCAACATTGTTAAATCTCAGTACAGTCATGTTCTTAATATCTGAACAATAAAGAGAAACAATTAAATTCCCACTCACAAAACCCTGCACAACCCATCATTCCATTTAAACACTAGAATGTCACGGATTGGCATAAACCCACAGTGCTTGGTTGATGATGCTCCTTGGTTGAGAGACACAGAGCATGGTGATGACACAATAAAATCTGCTCATTCAAATCAGAACTCGTACAAAGAAAACTTGTAACAAGCGTATGAACCCCCCACCAATAAGATCCTTGTGAGAATAGCATGACCGGACATACTGTCCCCTCAAACTTTTGTGCATAGATTCTTAATCCTTTCACAACATTTTAATTCTTCATAATTTAGTCTTAAACCTAGATGGAGTATTTTCAACCCACACTCAAAAAACTAGTAAGAAAATCTGGTAGGAGTTCAAGTTCTATGTGTTGATCTACAATTCTCAGGCCTTTGCATACAGGCCTCTACTTAATTTCTAAAACAAGAAAAGACAAGAGGATGGAATATCAATATCTTTTACTGGACCTCGTTGAGAAACATCAAGCAAGGTAAAATCAAACAGTGGTAGGTCTTTCCATAACCTAACCAATAAACAAAACTGTATTGGTACATAAAGCGATAGATACAAACAAACATTTTAAATGGAAAGCACTCCACTTCAAGAAATATAACGCATAGGTTCATTACAAATTTAATATTTGGCAAATGTGTGTCTGCTACGGATTAAAATTCAAAAAGACATTTTTTTAAAAAATCCATAACCTTCAGTGCTTCGAGATGGATTTCTATCAACATCTTTTGTCCTCTTTTCATTAAATGATTTGTTAAATTCTCATGATACTCAACATCATAACAGTGGAACTGGAACTCTGGACCTCTAATCTTCCTGAGAAAATATCCAAGTCCATTGTCAGTGTGCAAGACAATGACAGAATTATGTTGCTTTTACAGAAACGAAAATTTAAAAACATTTTGGCATAAGTTCAACCAACAAGAACAATAATGTAATTCATAAGCAAAATTCAACGCAACACTGAAACAATCCCAGAGTTCAGCAAGTAGCATATGTCTTCATTTAAAAAGTTTTTTTTTTCTTATTTTTTATTTTATTTATTTGATGGAAGATGTTATTGTAATTGTAGTTTTATTTTTCTTGCATTCTTGTAGTAAATTCCTTTACTTTTTTTTTGTTTTGTTTTTGACATTTCTGAAAATTCCATCATATGTAAACGGCAGGTAGATTTGAAAAGAAAAAAAGAATTTCACAGAATGGAAGAGATAGGCACCTTTTGAAATGAGTCAGAATGTCACTAACTCACATCTGTTTATCTTTACTGTTCATGAATGTTACTGCTTCTCTACTAACTTTCTCATTATGGCCAAAGTTAAGTTTTTTTATCTTCTTTTTTTCATTATTATTTTTAAGTATTCTTTTCAAATAATGCAACTGATATGATGCAAAACTCTTAACTCCAAAATCATAACTCTTGTGGGAAATATTCCACAATAAAAGCCACTACGAGGATACAATTTTACAGGTTTTTAATATTTTAAGATGAAAATAAATCCATAAAATTCCTTGAGTAAACATTAACACATGAATTGTCCTCATCTCCCCTGCGGTTTTTAGTGTTTTTTTTTTCTTTTTTTTTTTTGTATAGTTGAGCAAGGGAAAAAAGACAATCAGTGCAACGCTAGATTGAAACCATGTTGGGACATTTTTTAAAACACACACACACACACAAATAACGGAGACAGTACAACACTATATGGATCATAATTGCAGGCAGTCGCTACGTGACAAGACGACGTGATTAGATTTCACATACAGAACCATTCAAACACGTTTTTCAACAGCTTTTTTTTCTTTCTCATGAAGAATGTTCAACCTTTTGAGCATGTTATCAAATACCTTAAAAAAGTCAGTCCCTAACAAAAATTTAAGAAAAAATAAATTCACATTTTGCAATTGGCGCGCTTTAATTCAAGTATTGGTGAAGATATTTCTTTTGATATGTTTATGATTATTCATTCTTTGCCTAGAGACATAAACATTGTTTAGGATCATGGGTTTCATCACAACGATTGAAGGTATACACAAATACTGCATGTACGTCCTGTGTCATTTCATTTAAAACAACTTCAGTAAGACTGTTTGGTTCAGATCATTGATCACTCTTTTTTTCTTTCTCTCAAATGACACACCGTAAGGATCAAGGTCTATTGCTTATTTCAAATTGTATTTTACCCAGTAGTTTTAAAAGAGAAGGATTCAGAGATCTGATAGCATTTTTCTTTATAATGAACATGATAATGTTTAACTGTAGTCATATTCTACCTATGCTGGTGTCACCAGAGACTTCCTGTGATTTTTGACTGTTTGGAATCACAGCCACTGTTGTGGTTCACTGTCAGTCAGCTGCGACTGAGTTCGGAACAAGGCAGTTACACACAGGCAACAGTGACCCCCCACCCCAAAAAAAAAAAAAAAAAAAGAAGATAAAAGGTTTATACAGCATAAAGGCCCCAAATGAACTGAGACTGAGATGGAAATGTACAGTTCAGGGCACAATTTTACAAACAAACAGTTAATACAGCATACACAAAAGGCACTCCAGCTTGCTGTCAACCTTCAGAACCTGACCAGCAAACAGGAGATAATATCAGCAAGAAGTGCAATTTTAAATGTTATAGATCTTTTTTTTCTTCATTGTTTACATGTTTCTGTCAAACTTTTTTTTTTTTAATTTTTTTTTTTTAAGATACTAAAATGCCATTTCATTTTTGGTATTCAAAAAAAGTACCAGGGATAACTCATTATTTGTACGCCATTGGCACACCATAATCCCCAATGCTGTTAAAGTTCTTGCTTGTTATAAAGGATTCTTCCAATGACAGCAACAAGATTATCACAAATAATCAGCATGAGGTGACAAATATATCTGACGCATATCCTCAACCCCTTTTAAACCCAATCCCACCTCAAACACACAAGAATCGTCAAAGTGCCTCCAAACAGAAGTGCTTTACAACAAAACAACATTGGAATTTCAAATGTGAAGACAGATATGCCACAGTGTACTGTACATATATTTAAGTATACATTGGCACATGAGACCATGAGGGGAATTCAACAACCAGCAGCAGAGAGGTAAGATACACAGGTCCCATTTACTGTATAAACAAACTGATGGCTCTGCAGCATGTCCCTGTTCAGAAGGATTGAGAAGACCCAAACTAGCCAGCCTCCTAATTTTATTGCCCCACTGATAAATATCCTCTTGCATTTCTTTTAATGTACACTTCGTAACCTTTTACACATCAGTTAATGTGTAAAACCGCTTACAGACGATAAATCTTCAATATATCAACTTTCACTAAACATAAATTTAGTTCTTCTTGTCATGTCCTGAGATTGTACTTAAATGAGATTGATCAAATTCAGCAGAATTAGGCTTAGTGTCAGACAACATCCTAAATTTACTAGGATTACAATGGCCTTGAGTGTGTAAGAAAGTATTACGGGAGGACTGCAAGATATTTTCAACTTCCTTTCAAAGCCACAGATTGGCACAGGGCGGACATTACGTGCCCATCTTCTCTAACTTTGCATAGTGACAGCATCCCGTGTGCTGTAGTTATAGAGCCAGTGGCAGAAAGAGTCTGTCCATAGAAACACTGCTCAGACAGGGCTTTTCAAGTACGGGCGGCTTGTCTCAATTACATGGTTGGCTTAACCGAGGCCACACAGGAGACAGAGGATGTTAGCAGCTGAGTTAGAGGTGGGACACCCAAGGTGAGGTCAAGCACACATATACACATTCTAAATGACCTAAGAATACTGTTAACAACAAAAACAAATTACCTTTGACATGAAATAAACAAATATGGCCCACATCATCAATCCTTTTTTGCATTCGTTACACAGGACAGGTATCTGCATATGAGCACTGCAGGCAGTTAAAGATCCATAAAGCAATTCCATTCAGTCTAAAATTCCAGCGAAAAAAAAAAAAAAATCATGCAAGACTATTGTACGCGAGGGACTGTGTGGGGATGAATGCATGAGAGGTGTGATGTCATCCATAGAAGGAACGGGAGGACATTTGAAGATCCGTACCCAAGTACTACTACAAGAACGCCAATGATGAATGATGCCGCCAACATCCATATGGCACCATAACTATCCTGCATTCCATTGTACGAAGTGCACAAAGAGAGTTGCTATGGAGAATCGAACGTCCTCCGATCAGTTTCCACATCGATGCACTAGCAAACCACCTCCTTTTCAAATCCAATCCAATCGAGGTACCTTCTCTACCTTCAGGGTAAAGACTTTTGACTATTTCAGTAACAATAACATTCACTTTGATAGAAAGGAGAAAAACAAAACAAGTAAAGACACACAAAAAAAACATACATTGCAAGTTTAATTTGATTGTAGAGTTTGTTCTTCCCTTCATTTTGAAATGTTTTTTTCTGGACTCAAGCTTCTGGGCCAGAGATGGACGACAAACAAGCTTTTTTGAATACCATTGGTACAAAAAAAAAGAAAAAGAAAAAGAAAAAAAAAGCCAAAAGTTGCCATAAGAAGTTTTTTTTTTGTTATTTACTATATGCTCCATTATCTGATTTATTGGCTTCACAGAAGGAGCATCAATCTTGTAATAAGTGCTATGATAATACCCCTTTAAGAAGAGACTTAGAAAACGTGGATGTCTTTTAAGTTTGTACCAAATGCAAGGATCTCTTATTCTGTACTGCATTAAGAGAAACACATTGTATTTGGTATTGTGCCTGACTCCTGTGCCATGTGTCTCCGCTCTGGATTCCGTTTCTGTTTGGTGAAGAAGTGGCCGGGAGACTGTGAGATCCCACACATGCAGTTTTAAATCGCATGAAGTGACGTCAAACACAATTAACAGTTTCTCCTTTACACACAAATACCGAACAGCCAGCGAGCCAGACAAACAGACAGAGGCGGTGGGAAAATTAGTCCAAAGGTTAAATTCTTCAGAAGTCTTAAAGAAAAGAAGAAAAAAAGCAGTCTTAAGTTTCAGTAAGCTTCAGTGTGGACGGAAGAAAGGGTCTCTGGCTTCTATTGCACAATGCATCAGAACTGAGTTTCTTCTCTCTGTTGCATCTCAATAAAAATGACGACCACACAGTAACTGAATATCTTTTGATTGATTCAGCACTGATGTCCATTAGGTATAATTAAAAAAGCCTCCACTGAGAGTGTTTTTAACAGTGGTTTTGTACTCGCATACAGTTGCTTGGTCAAGTCAGCAGACACTCTGACATTCATTGATCTAAAACAAAGCTTAACATTCCGCTTTTTTTTTTAACCATACAAAAAAAACTGCCATGAGTAAATAGAAATCATAGAGCAGTGCAGCTCTCTTTTGTAAAACTAAAAGAATTAAAGAACAAATATCATTGGTGATTAGTCATGATGACAGGCCACTGCTAAGAGTGTTCTTCTCATTTGCTCTGGCCTATTCGCTGGCTCAGAAACAGAACTGTGCAAGTTACAAAGTATTTTTTTTTTGTCGGTTTTATAAAATGACGGCTTTTAAGGAGGACCTGGAGAGAGAGCACTTACGGCTAATATAAGAAGATCTGAAGAAAAGATGCAAAGTTTAAAACCAAAAAAGTACCAGGATCATTCCAATCATCAGAACAATGCCGTTATAGGGAAAGGTGTCATGAGGTCTCACTGTGCCTGGGTCACTTTCAGATGGCTGCCTCGTTGATGGCTTCTCCTGAACAACACTTCTGAGCAAAAACAACCTTTGAAAATAAAAAAAGCATCAAAAGGCTTCTGCTTCTATTGATTCTGGCTTCTCAATGTCTTTGCACACCAAGAACAAGATGCACGAACACAACAAACAGTATGACGTAAAAACCAGGTTTGCAGCTTTGTCTCACTCTAAATCTCCATTACAGCTCCACAAAAAGTGATTATCGCCACATTGATTTGCTTGGGTTTAGATCCAGTACTTCTTTTGACTTTGTCGGTTTATGATGTCCGATACATCCTACATGCTCTCTCCACTCAGCAGGTCTCCCGGGAGCAAGGTGTTAATTGGGATGGGGCTGCCAATTACCCTGGCATCGTCTCCATTTGGGGGAGCCCATAAATTGGAGTACTGCGGCACACCGCCCCAAAGCATGTCGCCACCGTTTCTGCTGCTACTGTTCCCGGTACTGCACAGTGTCTTGGTACCTCCTCCACCCCCGCTCCAGAGGCCTGTGGGGTGGCTGGCTGCAGTGTTGCCCAGCCGGGGTTGATTGGAGCCTGGTGCTGGGCTGGCCTGCCAGCTAGTGGTGGGGGTAAGGGACTGGCCCTGTGCAAAGAAGCGGTTCACATCGTCCTCACCGGCAAACTCTGCCAGGATGGTAGTGTTACCCAGCACACACCTTGGCAGAAAAATAGTCCGAACGGATTCAAGTATTAAATAGATTTATTGATGGATAACACATAAAATCAGTTTGAAGAAAGAAAGACGTTGTCATACACACTTATCTAGAGGGTAGATGTAATGGCTAACACTATTAATCCTAAATGAAAGCTGTTCTGGAGCATTCTATGAAAGTACTCAGAGAAGTATGAAGTAGTAGAGCCTTTAGTCTTACATGTGCAGGGATTTCTGGGCTTTGGCAGTCTCCTCCTTGGAGTTGTAACGAACAACAGCATTGCCCTGCGTCAGGTTCAGATGGAAGGTAATAAGAGGGCCATGCTGCATGCACAGAGTCCGTAGGGTAGAGCCGTCAATCTGATGCACACACATAGATATGTTATTACATTTGGTGTTATTCATATGCAAGTGTAATTTAAATGGCCTGTCAGACAGAATGTGTTCTTGCATTTAAAACACAAATGAAATGTGCAGCACAGAATGCAATTTTCTTTTAAATGTGCTTTTATGAAGAATTTCTTTGCAAAAATAAGTACAACGGCTGGAATACGCTACACAACTTTGAGCCTTGTTGCAAGGAGGCGAATGACAAATAAAAACAATGTGTGTTCTAAAATAAGCTCAAAATATGTTTGATATTCTCAGGCTAGATGGATTCATAGTCAAAGCCGTTTTCATAGTCTCTGTCCATCATACACAATGCGATTTACTGTTAAATTTGTCAATTCTGACCCAATATCAGCAGACTGGTTCTGACTTTCGGTAACTATTGGTAGCACCTCCAGACTGCAAATCGGGCCAAAAATCCTGACAAAACTCATGTAGTGTATTACAGCCTTTAATAACAGAAATAGCCAAACAGCAGATTTGGAAAGTGTCCTGACTAGAGCTAAGCAACTCTTTTTACATACTGCAGACAAATGACAACAAGCTCATGATATGCCTGCCCACAGCTACTTCTAATTGGCCCAATGTTTCAATACTCCCATTGATGAGGTGCTCTGCAAGTCAAAACTTCTGTTAACAAAATGTGGTACATATGTGAGAGATGCTAAAAAAACAAAAAAAAAACAGCTAGACATTGCAGTGGTCAAAAATATCTGTCTAGTGCATCTTTACATATTATAAACAAAATGCAGTGCAACATGAAGCTTAAAATAAACATAAAAATAGTATAAATAATACATTTAGATATGTATAATGGAAGTGATTTTTAAATGTTAAAGTTCTGAAATTTCATGTAATATGAAAAAAAGGAGTATGATGCACTGTAAAAACTAGTATGATATCTGAATGAATCTACTAGTTTTTACAATATTAAAAAGCGTTTGGTTTATGCACCTGAGGAGTGAGGTTTCTCAGCACCAGCCAGCTGCTTCCTCTGTTGGGACTGTCAGTGCTCCAAGTTCCCCCTTCTATAACAAAAAGAAAAGATTAGTCTTGAAAACACGTTGCAGCTGAGCATATTTTCCACTAAATTCTTGATTTCTGGCCATTTGCAACTCTAAACACACAACTTCATACAGACAGAGGGGAGTGACTGTTCAGACCACACTACAGAAGCACCTCATAAGTAATTGATTTTTCCGCTTTGTCCCACACTGGTGGACTGAGGATTTACCTGAGGAGTAAGAGCTGGTCCAACCCTGGCTGAGGCCAAGGGAGTTTCCTCCCCAGGTGGAGGAGGTTCTGGTGTTCTGGGTTTCAGGCCTGGTGTTCGTCAGCCCTGGAGGGGGGCGAGAGGGAGCACTGGAGTTACGTGTCCCTGGGGAAACCTTCCATAACTCATGAGATAAAGACACCTGTGTGTGGGAGATGGGTCCAGGGGACCAGGTAGACTTCATTTCCAAGAGTTTACCTGGAAAATGGAGGAGAGGAAGAAAGAGAGAGACAAATTAATAACAGCAGCAGCTACTGTATAGTCACCATCCATCACTGCCTTTAACTTTCCCCACTAGCGTTTTGTTTTTGCAAAACCTTCATGGCCCCCAGAATATTTCGTTGTATAAATATCTGAACAATATATACTGTATGCAATATTTCAAAAGAAAGAACAGAGCCTCTGCTTAAAAAAAAAAGTTATTCTAGCTTCAAAGTCTCTCCATGTTGTTCGTCGTTCCCTATTTACCCCTAGACTAGGAGAGGAAATAATTCAAATATACAATTTATTACTGTGATGGCAAAGCTGAATTTTCAACAGTCATGATTCTTTGATCCTTCAGATGTCAGCACAACTGTTTTCAACATTGATTATAATACGAATTGTTTCTTGAACACCACATATTAGAAAGATTTTCAAAGGATCATGTGACACTGAATACTGAGTAATGGTTGCTGAAAATTCAGCTTTGCCATCACAGGAATAAATACCTCTTTAAATATTTTATTTAAAATATTAAAATAGAAAACTGTAATTTTGATTTTATCTATTATTTTACAATAGTACAGTTTCCTATATTTTTGATTACATAAAAATGCTTTAGTGTCTCTGGCCATTATCAACATTTAAATCCGTAAAAGTATAATAGAACAAGGGAGAATGTGGGTTTTAGGAGAACACTTTGTGAGGGACCTCTCCAGGTGTAAGGACGGGGTTCAAAAAAGGTAAGCAGGTCTAGGATTTGGGGGTGGGCCGTTTAGGGTTTAGGCTGTACCTGGGTTGTCAGCATCCCTCTCGTTCTGAGAGGACGGACCAACTGAATTATAGGCATTGACCGACCACTCACTCGAGGATGACAGAGTCCCACTCTGAGATGGGGACAAAGCTATTATGGGCGTTTGTCCCAAGTGGACAGCAAAAGGGGGCAGAAACAGTGAAATTCATTTACTATGTAACGCTCCTTAATATACAGAATTTTGTTATAACTTTAATTAAAAAGCAAAAGAGTTCACCATTCATTTACCATTTAACAATCTCTGTCATATCTTATGTCATATGCTATCAATCATCCCTCACCTCCAGTTCTGTCACGTAACAGGTAGCGATTCACATCTTGTATGTTGGTGTTGATGGTGGGGCCATTTGGAACACTTCCTGGGGTCATGTTGGGGTCATTCTCAGGGTCAATGTTCTGCAGACCTTTCCATGGCACTCCAGGGCAGAATTCTGAGGGAAAGCAAGGACAAATTGGCTTTCACTGAATCTGGTAAATACAGTCCGGCTGCATATTGATGATAATTACAATATTCTATAACATTTTACTCAAGACTCAGTGTCTATAATCTCTGTGATCAATAGCAATAACATTGTTTTTTAATTATAATATGCCACTGAAGCTCACCTGGAGGCCAGTTGATATTGGAGCCACTAGAGATTTTCTCATTGGGACTTTTGCCCTGTGTCCAGCTATCAGGAGACACCAAGGTGCTGGTGGGGGATTCAGATCTTGACATCAGATTGTATGGGCTGAAAGAATCTTCCATGGCGCTCTTTCCGACAGGCATATGGGACTGAGCAGCAGAAATTGGACCTGAAACAAAAGAACAGTCTCTTTAATCACAAAAACTTCTAACCAAAAACCTCATGTAATAAAATATTCAGAGACTAAGCAACCTATACTCAGATATATACTTTGATGCCCAATATTTGAACTGCTATTATGCCTCTCTAAACATATTCCATCTTCAAAGACACGATCTGAATAATAGGATTCAAGATTACAGGCTTGAGCTTTTGTCCTCGGCTGAACTCACTCCAGTAAACTCCTGTGGTTTGGCTGGACTTACAGTTCAGGCAAGTTTTACTGAGAATCAATGCCAAGGAAGGATAATATTTTAAAAGGCCCTGCTGACTCAGAGCAAAAATTACTCTGGAATGTCTGCAAGCACTTAACTTGACAGGCAGTTTGGTCTGTCCTTTTAAAATGGGCAAATCTCAGGGACAGAAGTGTGACTCAGTGTCTGGAGTTTGATGTTTGATTAAAGATATTGCTGTGTTTTCATTGGGTGGAATGTTGTTTGTGGAAGTAAATGTCTTTAAAAGGATTTTAAACCTAGAGGTTAGCAAATTATTGTCTTGACATTTTAGATTACATTAAAAAACTAACAAAATCAAGCCCATAATATATTTGGAGTAGTGAAACAACTAATACCATGTTTATTGAGGTTTGCCTCCATGTGCTGAACGCTAGCCGTCATGGAATCTATGGAGTTTGAATGAGTCCATTGAGAGAGTCGGGATTGAGGCTGAGGAGGGTCTTTCAGAGATAGACCTCCCCCCTCCATACAGTTTACATTCATGTTCGGGTTCAAACCAGCTACAGGGGGGTGACAGAAAGAAAACAGATTAATGCACTTTTTTCACACACAAGCACACACACACATACACACACAAACACACACAAAGAAAAAACAAAAGACAAGATCCAAAAAAAAAAAAAAAAAAAAATATGAATACAAAAATTAAATAAAAAGGAAAAAAAAAAGAATAAAAAACAACTACAAACAATGCTGTTATTACGACAAAGAACAATCAACTATCAGAAGCTACTATTCAAAAAGAGTTTTTAAATTTAAATACAATTTAAATTTTAGGTGTCCTTGTTACAGTGTAATTATACAATAATTTACTAAGAAATATTAATGAACAACATACAGTATCCTTACTATAGGGAAGTGGTTTGGTTCAGTGTTAGTTGCTTGTAATTATGCATAGTTTATTGTTATTTACTTTACTAAGTATATGTAACATGTATAACATGGACACTGTAAAATAGTGTTTAAACACAGCAAGCATAAGCATGCAGGCATGTGTCCATATGCGGCTTGTTCTCTTACAGAGTGTATAAGGGCTGAAGGAGTTTGGAGAAGACTGCTGATCTTTGGTCTGCAGGTCTGACATGGAGAGGCCTGAATTCTGAGGGTGAACCATGAAGGTGTCCAGGCTTGCCTTGCCAAGGTTTGGGTGCAGGCCGATGTGAGAGGAAGGAGGAGGCTGTTGCTGTTTCATAAGCAGAGTCTGGGCCAGCTGACGCTGGTGCTGCTGGATCTGCTGCTGCATGTTTGTGATTGTACGTGCAACCTGCGTGAGAGAACGAGATAATTAATATTACTTGTCATAGTCATCAAAAGATAAGCACTAACTAATATTTCAGGACTATAATCATTGTAACTTTAAAAAATATCCCCCATTTTTTGGGGGAAAATTAGTGTGCATACTTGCTGCTCTTGTTGTTTGATGGGACCAGAGACATTACGCTGAGCCTGCATCATTTGCTGTTGAATCTGCAAACGCTGATATGCCTGACAGAGAGAGAAAAAGACAAAAGGTGAGAAAGAGGAACAGAAATAGAGAAAAACAAATAAAAAGAAAGAGAAATATAGCTGCGAGCAGCGATTACGGGCCCAAGCCGGTGGCACCGCAACACCGGTGCCTTTACCTAAAGCAGGAAGCCTTTACCCTAAGGGCTCGGGCCCTTCATCGCTTCTTCAGCTAGTCCCTTCATCGCTATATATATATATATATACAA
Source organism: Gila orcuttii (assembly GCA_026230005.1). Lineage (NCBI taxonomy): Eukaryota > Metazoa > Chordata > Actinopteri > Cypriniformes > Leuciscidae > Gila > Gila orcuttii. The sequence goes on from JAPDVR010000011.1 coordinate 23,735,483, forward strand.
ATGGTTTATCTAGCCCCCCTCCCCCCTCACACACACACACACACACACACACACACACACACACACAGACACCGACACAGAGACATAGACACACAGAGAGAGAGAAAATGACCACATTCAAACCAAAATATCTGACTTCCTATTGGTCGGAGCTAATGACTGTAAATTAGAAAGTTGTCCGGCTTGAAGAGTACAATATACATACCGAGTTTTGTTACTGTGGGTAAAACGAACCCCCCCACTTTTGTCAAAAGAATTTGGAAAGTGACACACTTCCTGCTGCCAGTTGGTGGCGCTATAACTTTGACTCACAATAGTCGCATCCATCTGATCGGCCTCTTACCACGAACACACTGCTGAAGTTTCATCAAGATTACTTAATGTATGCAGAAGTTATAAGACTTCGTGTTTCTCTTTTCTCGACATAAATTCGTTTTCTTGCCACGGCCAAACCGTTCGAGATATCAAAAATCCGTCCGCAATTTAGCATCCTCAATGTCTTGACTTCATGCAAACCAAGTTTGCTGATGATCGGATGCAATCTCTAGGAGAAGTGTTTCAAATTCCAAAGCATGCGTTTTCCAAACAGCCCATAATAGCCGACTTCCTGTTGGGCTGGCGTAAAACTTAGAGCAAGAAAGTTGTTCGGATCGATGAGATCTATATGTGTACCGAAGTTTCATATAAATTCATGCAAGCGTGTTGGACCAAGTTTTCAAACCCTGTTCGAGGGGGCGCTGTTGAGCCCCCGTGCCACGCCCGGGTACCAGCTTCAGCCCGTCCCTGAAGGCCGCGGGTTTTGACCTGTGTGCAAAGTTTCAAGAGTTTTCGAGCACGTTAAGGGCCCCAAAAGCCCCCGAAACCTTAAAAAACTAGAATAAAAGCAAATCTCACGCACACACACACAGAGACGTAGAGGCAGAGACAAAGAGAGACAGAGAGGGAGAGAAAATGCTTGAAAAATCCACATTCAAACCAAAATATCTGACTTCCTGTTTTTCGGAGCTAATGACTGTAAATTAGAAAGTTGTCCGGCTTGAGGAGTACAATATACATACCGAGTTTTGTTACTCTAGATAAAACTAACAACCCCACTTTTGTCAAAAGGTGGTGCTACTGAGCCCCTGTACCACGCCCGTTTCTGAAACTTTGCACATGTATACTGGCTAATAAATGTGATGTGTCTGACGAGTTTCATGCAATTTCAAGCATGCTAAGAGTCTCAAAAGCATCCAAAAAGAATATTAAAGTTTAATGCGTTGCCATGGCAACAGTATTTAAGATATCAATAATCCTTTTACAGGTCTACATCTGGCGTGTGTATACATTATACACAAAGTTTGAAGCAAATCGGGTAAAAATAAGAGGGTGATTTCAAAGCAGTTTGAAAGTGACACACTTCCTGCTGCCAGTTGGTGGCGCTATAACTTTGACTCACAATAGTCACATCCATGTGATCGGCCTCTTACAACGAACACACTGCTGAAGTTTCATCAAGATCAGTTAATGTATGCAGAAGTTATAACGCACTTCATGTTTCACGTTTCTCGCCATAATTTCGTTTCCTCGCCACGGCCAAACCGTTCGAGATATCAAAAATCCCTTGGCAATTTTTCATCCTAGATGTCTTGACTTCACGCTGACCGAGTTTCGTGGCATTTGGATCAATTCTCTAGGAGGAGTACTTTAAATTCCATTGCATGCGTTTTCCAAACAACCCTTAATAGATGACTTCCTGTTTGGCTGGGGTAAAAAGTAAGAGTACGAAAGTTGTTCGTCCCGATGAGATCTAAATGTGTACCGAGTTTCATATTATTACATGCAAGCGTGTTTGATTTATGCACCAACTTTTCGGACCCCGTTTAAGGGGGCGCTGTTGAGCCCCCCTGCCATGCCTGGGTACCATCTTCAGCCCGGCCCTGATGGCCACAGGTTCTGACCCGTGTGCAGAGTTTCAAGAGTTTTCGAGCACATTAAGTGCCCCCAAAAGTGCCCGAATAGTAGTTATAAAAATAATAATAAATATAAATATAGCTGCGAGCAGCGATTACGGGCCCAAGCCGGCGGCACCGCAACCCTGGTCCCTTTAGTTACCCGCTTTGACTGTCGAAAAGAAGTGTGCTGAAGAGCTTGCATCAGTGTGGGCTCTGCAAAAGTGCGCATCGAGGGCACATATCAACCACAAAGTATGCGTGAGCAACCTTCTGAAAGGTCAGGTCTACATCTGCCGTGTGTTTACATTATAGTAGTGAAGTTTGAAGCAAATCAGGTAAAAACAAGAGGGTGATTTCAAAGTATTTTAAAAGATACACACTTCCTGCTGCCAGTTGGTGGCGCTATAACCGGGGTTGCGGTGCCACCGGCTTGGGCCCTTATTTGCTTCTCGTAGCTATATCTATATATATATATATATATATATATATATATATAGAGATAGAGATAGATAGATAGATAGATAGATAGATAGATAGATAGATAGATAGATAGATAGATAGATAGATAGATAGATAGATAGATAGATTCAAATAATAGCCCGGGCTTTTATTTTCCCAAATCGTCGAACTGCACCGGCTTGTATTTGAGACAGGCCTTTATAATTTACTGTTGAGATGTTAGTCTCTAATCTCTAAAAGTCTTCCAAGTTCCAACCTTTTACTATCGTGTCAATTGATTTGATTAATATGCACGAGGGAGAGAGAGCAAGACAGCGCTCGTGTTGTTTGAAGACGCGAGAGTGCGCGCGCGCGGCCGGGGCGCTCTCTCTCTCTGCTCGTTATCCACCCTGTCAAGCGCAGCAGTCATTCTATTCTACATCACTCACGATCAAAATAGGCTTTGGCGGGACAAAAAGCGGATGATCTGACGGTTTTAGAAGATTAACAACCCGAAAGTAAAAAACAGACCCGGGCTCTATTTGAGAGCGGCTTTTATTTACCCAAACCTGCAGCCACACCAGGCGTGTAAAAGAGACAGGCGTCTATTTGGGACTCGGCTATTATTTGAAGATTTACGGTATATAACAAATATATATATATGACATAATCCCTCGCCATAGCAAAACCGTTTGAGATATTCAATATCCGTTAACAATTTAGCATCTTTAATGTATTTTCAGCATGTTGAAAAAGTTTGGTGGGAATAAAATAAACCACTTAAGAGGAGTGAGTAAAAATGTAGAGGCTGGTTTTGCAAAACATCCACATTCAGACCAAAATAGCTGACTTCCTGTTGGGCTGGCTTAAAGTAGTTTGGCCCCGATGAGATCTATATGTGTACCGAGTTTCATATTTGTTACATGCAAGTGTGTTTGATTTATGGACCAAATTTTCAGACCAAGTTAATGGACCAAGTTAATTTAATTAATAAACTAATTATATAAAACTATTGTCAATGCACTACAATTAAACTGGTTATATGCCTTTACTTTATATAAAAAAAAACTTATTTAAAAAATACAAGGCTTAAGACATTTATTTTCTTTTTTAATGCAGGCCAAACCACACAGCAGCGAAATGGTTAATCTAGCCCCCCTCCCCCTCCCCCTACACACACACACACACAGGCACAGACACAGAGACGTAGGCTCAGAGAGAGAATGACCACATTCAAACCAAAATATCTGACTTTCTGTTGGTCCGAGCTAATGACTGTAAATTAGAAAGTTATCCGGCTTGATGAGTACAATATACGTACTGAGTTTTGTTACTGTAGATAAAACTAACCCCCCCCCCATTTTTGACTAAAGATGGCGCTACTGAGCCCTCACCACGCCCGTTTCTGAAACTTTTACACAAATAATCATTTACACAAAACAATACATTGATTTAAATTTTATAAGACATTTTTTGTTTGGAAAGGCAATATGCGTGGAGGCGTGTTCACACCTGAGAAGACAAAGGCCGGATAATGAGCCCTATAATGAGCTGCATATTAATTAGCCCTTTCACACAAGTGTGTCACAGGATCCCAAAGAATGCAAGGACAAAAGAAATGATCTATATATACATATTTTACAATTAGAAATTGTAACCAATTACAAATAGGTTACAATTACAACAACAATTACAATTTTAACAATATTTCAAGTGTATTTCTTTGTAAAAAGTATACATTTTATCATACGTATTAAAAAAGGTAAGGATTCATTAGTTTGAATATTGGAACAAACACTATAATAACATCTTAGTTGATAATTCAATATACCTACTTTATTTTTGACAAAACATCATACTATAGTATATTTAACTATGAGCAGAAATTGGTGAACAAAAGCTTAACTATATAATGTGACAGTAGTCTTTTTTTACAGTCAAAACTTTATAATCTATCCAAAACTAATCAAAAAATCTTGTCTAAACATTCATATTTAGTCTGTAACATATTGTGTATAATATATTAGTATATACAGTAGGTAGCCAACCAGAATGCCCATTACCGCCACGACTCGTGCCGCGGCAAATCCACCGCGGCAAAAATAAACTAGTCGCATTTCAAAGTCGTTCGCGAAATGGCCGCCAGGTGGCGCAAAGGGACATTTAGCAAAACAGCCGCAATTGCCGCATTTTGAAACGTAGGTGCGGGGCTAATGTCAATTAACAGTAAGGATGAAATACTACAACTATGGCTATTTCCAAATAAGCAACAAACATGAAAAATTAAAACAAGAGCTATTTGCATTTTCTGTAGGCTATAATAATGAAACAAACAAAGATTTGGTGAAGCTGAAACTGCATGTTAAAGTAATAATTGTATTATTAATTAAAGACAGACAATTTTGTTAATGTTATTTAAACAAACGATCATACAATTTATAGTATACATAGTAGTAGCCTATACATAGGCCTATAGACGTTTATTTGTACGAACTATTAGGCTATATATCTCTGTTTGTATCTGTTTATTAAAAAACACAGCACAAGGTCTTGTAAAAAAAAAACAAGAGTGAGACTGATTGAATATGTAAAACATAAAATAAAAATAAAAAAAACGAAACAGAATTGAAACAAACTTTTAGAACAAATAATAAAAATAATTTAGCCTACAACAGATTCGGTTAAATTTAACGAAAGCAAAACTTAATTAAGTACAAGTAAGCCTACATTTAAACAGAATATAACAAACTTTTAGAGCAGAACATTTTATGAATCAAAAGTTAAAATAGGCCTCTCTCGCAGTCAGTGGAAATAAATTAGGTGCAATAACGCTAAACTATTGAGGAATGAGAGGATTGAAAGAGCGCTTCTCTCGTGTGCGTGCACACTGACTGATGAACAACCGAAGTTCTGGGCAATTCTCAGTGAGAAAAGTCGTGGTCGAGTGGTAGAACTTAAGTGGTTTCTATAATTTAGATGACACGGGTTCAAATCCCGAATAAACACGGGCTATTTATAAAATACAATTTCCATGCATTTCCATTTTACACAAAGGAACAAATATTATCCAACAGATTGACTGAATTTATATCAATCTGTATAATAATTCCAATCGTAATTTCAAAAGCAGTTCTGTTAAAAAAATATTTAAAAAAACTTCATGGGGTTCCATATAGGCTACAGAAAGAGTTTTTAAAAACATGGTTGTGTAACAAGGTGCGATTTGCTGGTGGGGGATTTCCCCCTCCACAGTAATCAATGCTAGCCTAATTCACCACCATATCAAATATATTATATATTTTTAAAAATATGCAACACGCACGTTTAAACAACAAACAATAGCCTACAATATGAACCGGCGCTTCTGCTCCTGTATTGAGAGATAACATGCAGCGCGTTTCTGTTAGCCTACGATCCTGGTTCCAGTGGCCTTAATACATTCACGGCTTTTCAAAATGTCACAAAGCGTTTTGAGATGATTTTGAACGAAATATTGATGTTAATAATTAAGTGTTTTGGCACACCGAGTGGCGCTACGCATTGTTCTAAAATGGGGTTTTATTCTGGCATGTTGAACTAGAGTTCGACAAACGCGGCGGCGCTTTCACTTTAATTATTTTTTTCTCATAACAGCTGAAATAACTTAAAAGGCTAGCCTACTCCGTAATTTTTGGTCATACAGATAATATATCATCTTTTAAAACTGTAAAAAGGTCTACAATATGCTAACGATTAAAACGTTTTCTCGCTCATGTGAACGAACACACTGGAGAAACAAACGTTTGGTCATATCACAAAGAGTTAAATTCATGGCCGAGTGGTAGAACTTACGGTTCGATCATTTAGATGACACGGGTTCAAATCCCGAACAAATTTGGGGCTTTTGTAAATTTTATATTAGCCTATTAATGCATTTTATATCCTATTATTAATGCAGAGAGATTTGTCTAGTTCTAAAACTCTGTTACACCATATAGTTTTTGCTTATATTTATAAAATAAAATTGCCAAGCATTTCCATTTTACACTGGAACAAATAGTATCCAACAGAATGACTTTACATCTGTATAATAATACCAATCGTAATTTCAAAAGCAGTATTTATAATTTATTTATCAATAATTTATTTGTCGAAATGTTGCAATATTGTTTCATTTAAGTTCATAATTATTCTATAAATGTTATTTAGGCCTAGTTTAACAGCAGCACAACAAAGCACTGTGGTTCGAGGTTTATTTGAATAAAAAAGAACAACTTATTGAAATTGAATGAATTATTGAAATGAAATATTTAGTAATAAAGTTTCATGACAGAAATATCACTACATGTAGCTTACATTATGTAATTCCTTCATTATCAACACTTTAATAGTCTAATGCTTAACTGTAATGCTTAAGTGTGAATTGCGACTTCTTTATGTTTTAAAGCCTTGTTTATACTCGACGCGTCCGCAAGAGCGCGAAGGTGCGCGCGGCAAAATGACGTAATTGCGGTGTGGGCGGTCGTGCGCGTTGGGTGCGCAAGACCCCATTTCGCCTGGCGGTGTGCACGGCACTTTTTGTAACATCGCGCGCGGCGCCGCATCCGAAGATGAACGACTTCGAGCCGAATCTGGCAGAACTGGTACGTCTGCACCAGCATGTTTATGATCCTTCTATACACAGAGACATTTGCATTGATGGGCGACCATAAAAGCCTCTCATTTTGTGAATAGGAACACATTTGCATTAAGCACCCAGTTTGCACTTGTCTAAAGTAACTGCTTACATTTACAAAATAAGCCTACAATAGCAGAAGTAAGCCCTGCTGATTAAATTAAGGTTTAAACAATCTTCAATAAGGCTTCAGTTGTTTAACTAGTTTGTACAAAAAAGTATAATAAACCTACTGCATTTATTACTCTTTTAATATGGATCAGCTATTAATAAACTACTAATAAACGGCAAACTACTTCTTCACTGCTGATTCCTGGTGGTTTAGAGGAGAATTACTCCGAGTCGCCCCCTGTCGTTTCACAGAATAGCACAACGGCGAGCGCGTCAAGCATAAACGCCTCGTCCGTTTGGAGAGGTGCGGGCGCAGTCAGCGGAGACTCGCGCTTGTGCGGACGCGTCGAGTATAAACAAGGCTTAAAGCCTTGTTGAGGGACAGTGGGTTTATCGTGCGTGCACAATAGGTGTTAAAGTTCATCTTTCATACGGAGATGTCGGATAGCCAGCCTGATGAGCAGGCAAAGGCTAAATTCTTTTAAGGATAAATCTCTCGGTGTGTCCAAATGTAGGCCCTAGCCTATATCTTATTAAATTATAAATATTGTATATTTGTATTTAAAGTTTTTTCACACAAAATTTCAATTAAAGTGTTCAATCCAGTTGTTTCAACTGGTTTTCTAGAGTTTTAGAATGTTTGAGGAGCAGTGTGTATGATTGTTAACAATCTGGCATTATCTAAACATGAACTGTCGACGAAACGCGTTCATGCCACAGCAGATACAGAGCTCTTTAATTCGCGATCAACCTCGTTTTATTGTAAAGTGAATTCAACAAGGCATGCTTTGTCTTTGAAGCAACAAAGGCTAAATAATTTGTTACAGTTTTTTTTTTGGAGGGAGGGAGACAAAATAAACTTGCTAAAAAGAGATCAAGCGCGAGAGAGAGGCAAAGAAAAACGCATGTTCTTAATTTATGTGGCTTTGGACTATTTTCGTTTTGTACTGTTTTAATTGTTTAATTTGGCTGAAATTTCTTTGGCAATACAAATTTAAAATGTTGCAAGAATAAGATTCTGTGTTTCTTATTTTGCATCGCAAAGGAAATAAACTCTAAACTCAATGCAACCCTGTTTTAAACAAATAAACTCTACGGACACTTTATTTAAACCTTAAAAATTTGCGATGGGTTTCAAACTTAATTAATTTTAGTGTTCTTTTACATTTTCATTTGTTTTTATATGGAAAGTAATACTATTTAGTTAGTCTGTCAAGTCAACAAAATCAGTCTTTTCTGATTTCTTCAATATGGATCTGTTTTGAAAAAATTCTCTCGTTGCTATGGCCAGGTATCACTGTCAGTCAACTCAATTTCGTGAATGATTCACAAAACAATAATTTAGCAGATTAAAGACAAATATATAATTCTGACGCGATCAGCTTTCTTTTTTAATTTATTTTCATTTCCCTCATCAGTTTTGTCGTGCAGCGGCTCTACATGGAATGTAGCAAATTTACGTTAATGTGGCATTGATAATTAAACATACGCTTGACATTAAATAAATAAACAGTTAATGAACTCGCTAATAGACAGTTAGCCTACCTATTTAAGCATCAAGAACGGTAAAACATAAATGAAGTCGGCCAACAGAATGTTGGCTACATTAATATTCGATCTCGGATCGCTTGAAGCACAATGACACTCATGTTGTTGCGTTAACCACTGAGCTACCATCTGAACGCTATTAAATTTCGTCTTATGCTCTTCCAGAGCCTCATTGATAGCCTAATATATTTCTGTTGTAATGTTTTCACTATTTATTCAATTTAATTTCAGTATTGTGATTATGAATTCGTTTATGTTTCACTTGAATTCATCTGTTACCAGCTTTCAATCACTCTGAATGAGCCGCGGCGCGGCGTTAGATTATGCAATAGAGAGAATAAACGGACACCTTTCAAAGTCTGTGATTGTAGCGCCTCTTAGCGGTAAAAGGCAGCAAATACAGATCCGAATTTTACCGCCGCGGGAGCGGCGGCGGTAAAAGTATTATTCTGGTTGAGTAACCACTGTACAAGTGAATTTGTAGCTTGTTGCTTATACAGACATTTTATTTCAACATATTTCAGTCTATTTTTACTCATCTTAGTAGGCTATAGCAATATAGTTTGGATGTGTTCATGTAAACATAACGTTTACTAATGTAGGTGCGAGAGTGAATGAACGGCACAGACACGCGCTGTATAACTGTAGTAAACAAAGCGTTTGAATACCGGCGCGCTGTCCGTGGGCGTGGCACATTAACGCGTAATGAGGTATAATGAGCTGGAAAGAAATATACTGACATCTCTCTCTTTTCATACAGATTACATAAACTGAGAATATTTGTTTTTTATATAAATTAATTCATTTAAAAGAAGAGAGTTCAAGCTTCATTATGGAAAAACACTCGTGCCTGTATGACAAGTAGGATTCGCGAAATTACAGTTAATTTTCGGACGTGTTTCAGGATGGACTTAACTGACAGAGAGAAGGCATCATGTTTGTTTGTCTTTATTTGGCGAAAAGCACAACACTTTGTTTTTATTGTGAGTATCCAGAAAAAAAATAGACACTTATCAGGATCTAATGATGTACAACACTTAATATGTAAGATCAAAATCAACAGAGTATTTTGAGTTCCCTTTCGAGAGGTCTCTCCTATTGCGTAAGTAGCTTACGCTATGGGAAAACTCCTTTTCTCGAGAATATTGAAGTCTTTATGTAAAACGCATTGCAGCTGCACAGCTGACAGCAATGAACGAAGGAACTCGGTCATTGGCTGTGCTGCGGCAACTTGCTTGAACCAATGACGGGGCGACTCTGAATGCGCGACCAATGAGCGCGCTTCGCGCCTGCGCGCGTCAGAGCCCGCCAAGATGGGCGTGGCCAAGCTATATATTGGGCGCCCCGTCATGAGAGTTCTTTAGATTTAATCTCCTTCAGCGAACACCTTCTTCGCTGGATCCTCCGGATTATTGGAAGCCTTCGCCGCCGTGGAAAAGCATACCAGCGGGATTGCTACGAGGACGTCGGCACCTTCAGCCGCCTTCAAGCACCTCCTACTGAGCCATCCGGCGCGCCATATACGCAAGTATTTTACATCTGTCCGCCCCGCGACATTTGTGAAAGAGCAAATTTCCATTAAGGCGTTGTTTCAAATGCCTTCCTGCGCGTCGTGCAGAGACCTTCTCCCGGACGGGGATCGTCACATCATCTGCGCTCGCTGCCTGGGCCGTGACCACGCAGAAGCTGCATTGACCAAGGGCGGATGCCCGGAATGTGATGACCTGGGTCTCTCCGCACTACGGGCTCGCCTCGCCGCTTTCGCCGTGAGCGAGCCCATCGCCACCCCTCTGTTTGAGCCGCGCACTAAGAAAAAGCGCCGCTCACAGAGGCTTCCTGAACCTGAGCTCAGTGACGTCACGCCGAGCCAGTCTCCGCGTGCTTCACCGCCGCTCTTGCCTTCCCCACCGCCGGTTCAGTTCACCCAGCCGGACCCACACCCCTCTGGCAGAGCGGTGGGCCTTGTGACTTTCGGCGCGTCCGAGGACGACGGGGGAATGGACGACAGCTTGTCCATCGACGCTGCATCGGACGACTGGCCGGGCTCCACTCTCGACCCCGCCCCGTCGACGCTAGCTAGCACGAGCGGGGGCTCCACTATGGATACTGAGATTATCCGTGTCCTCTCTAAGGCCGTGGAAGACCTCGGGCTCGATTGGTCTTCTCCCGAAGAGCCAACCCGGAGCCGACTGGATGAGTGGTTTCTGCAGGGGCGCCAGCAGGCCCCTCGGCAAAGGCCTTCTCCCTTCTTCCCGGAAGTTCACGACGAACTCACCAAGTCGTGGAAAGCCCCCCACTCTGCGCGCCTAAAGCCTTCTTTTTCTTCTTCGCTCTCCTCAGTGGACGGCGCGAAGGAAAGAGGCTACGAGGGAACGCCGCCCCTCGAGGAGGCCGTGGCCAATCATCTCTGCCCGCCCTCCACCTCCGGATGGAAAGCCAAAGCTTCCCACCCCTCGAAACCCTGCCGCACTACCTCTGCTCTCGCCGGTCGCGCCTACGCCGCCGCCGGCCAAGCTGCATCAGCGCTTCACTCAATGGCGGTACTTCAAGTGTTCCAAGCCAAGCTTCTCCGCTCTATGGACGAGTCTGGCCCCGAACCCGAAGCCTTCAGGGACTTACGCAGCGCGACTGATATAGCTCTGCGAGCCACGAAGGCCACCGCCCAGTCCATCGGCCGTGCTATGGCTAATTTGACTGTTCTCGAGCGCCATCTGTGGCTGACTCTGACTGAAATGAAGGACGCGGATAAGGCGCCATTTCTCGATGCGCCTATCTCCACCAGCGGGCTGTTTGGACCGGCGGTTAAAGGTTTCGCCGAACGCTTCACTGAGGCCCAGAACGCTTCACAAGCTATGCGTCATTTCCTGCCAAAGCGCTCCAGCTCATCGCAGAGCAGACAGAGACCGCCGCAGCCGCAGCGGGCTAGAACAGCCCCCACCGCCTCTCAGCCCGCGCCTCAGGCTGACGCTCGACGCCGCTCGCGCTCTCACAACCGCAAGCCGCCTCCTGAGCGACGGGGTCCTCGGCCCAAGATTGTGCTGAACCCTGAGCCTCGAAAGCCGTCCTAGCCACAGAAATGAGAAGAGAGAGTACGTGTCTCGCAAAAGCCGGACCACTCTCTCCGCAAAAGCTCAAACATTACCCAGTCCCCTTACAGGCGGTTGGATATGTCCATACAGCAGTCAATGGGCCAGTCACAGAGCTCGCTCACCTGCAAACAAACGCCGTTTTTACGGCGACGCACAGAAAACACAAAAAGAGTCTTTTTCTGCCTGCATCACTAAGGGTTCACATGTCCACAAAGTGTGCATTCCCAGATACTGTCAAAACAGTGCCAAATTCATTCCCAGCTCAGGCTGCGCTTCCCATGAATGTAGATCACGTGCCTACGGTCATGTACGCACCACTACACACAAGCACTGTTCACACAGTTATAAATTCATCCCCAGTAAAAGCGGGAAACATTATAAAAGTGACGCGTGTGCCTACCACTGTTTATGCACCCCCACTTATAAACACTGCCCTTACAGTGTCAAACAAAACCTCAGCTCAGGCTGCGAGTTTTACAAACACAGCGCGCACTGTTGTAATCACACACGCGCCCATTCACTCAGCTGCTCAGCGCGCGCCCGCGCCCCTGAGAGCTATGAGCTCAGGCGATTCGCTAGCCGGGTCCCTACGTCACAGCGGCCCGCCCCTAGCCTGTATTCAGCCCATATCTGTACACGCAGCGGCATGGGAAAACATTCCAGATATGCCGAAATGGGTATTAAATATAGTAAAGCACGGATACTCGCCCCAGTTCGCTCGCAGGCCACCACGTTTTACGACTGTGGTCGAGACGAAAGTGAGAAAAGAGTGTTCACATGTTCTACGCACCGAGGTGCGCAAACTAATAGAAAAGGGCGCTGTGGAAACTGTTTCCCCCTCTCTGAGCGGGACAGGTTTTTACAGCCGCTATTTTCTCGTCCCGAAAAAGGATGGCGGTCTCCGCCCCATCCTAGATCTCAGACACCTGAACAAAGCACTAATGATTCGCTCGTTCAGAATGTTAACAACCAAGCATATCCTCGCGCAAGTGCGCCCAGGAGATTGGTTTCTCTCAGTGGATCTGAAAGATGCTTACTTTCACATTCCAATAGCGCCTCATCACAGGCCGTTTCTGAGATTCGCTTTCGAGGGACAGTCATACCAGTACACAGTACTCCCGTTCGGCCTGTCCCTGGCTCCCCGTACATTCACGAAATGTATGGATGCAGCACTTTCCCCCCTAAGACAAAGGGGAGTGCGAATACTGAATTATCTCGACGATTGGCTGGTTCTAGCACAATCAGAGAGTCAGCTAATAACACACAGATCTTGGATTATCAGCCATTTAGAATGCCTGGGTCTAAGAATCAATTTTGCAAAAAGCATACTATCTCCCAGCCAGAGAATTTCTTTCCTGGGAATAGTTCTAGACTCGATGCAAATGACAGCGCGTCTCTCATCGGAGCGCGCGCTCACCATCCGGCGCCTTGCAACATCATTCAGAGCGGGCGCGCGCGCCCCCGTCAAACGGTTTCAGAGGATGCTCGGTCTCATGGCCTCAGCATCGGCCGTACTCCAGCTAGGATTGTTGCATATGCGCCCTCTCCAACGCTGGCTCAAGAGCCGCGTCCCTACTCACGCGTGGCGTTCGGGCCACTTTTTAATCAGAGCGAACCACGGCTGTATAAAAGCCCTGACGCACTGGAAAGCCGCCGACTGGTACCAGTCAGGCGTGAGTCTGGGTGTGAACACAAGGAGAAAGATGATAACGACAGATGCCTCCAAAATAGGTTGGGGGGCCCTTTACGAGGGCAGGCCTGTCTCCGGCTTTTGGTCAAACCCGGAGAAGCGCCTACACATAAACTGTCTGGAAATGAAAGCGGTCGCTTTGGCTCTCAGAGCCCTGCTCCCACATCTAAAAAAACGAACACGTCCTGGTCCGAACGGACAACATGACGGTAGTGTCGTACATAAATCGCCAGGGTGGACTCAGGTCGAGCTCCATGCATTCAATGGCCAGGAGACTCATTTTATGGTCCCAGCACAACTTGCTCTCGCTGAGAGCAGCGCATGTGCCAGGCGCCCTGAACCAGGGGGCAGACATGTTATCCAGAGACAAGATTCTCCCAGGAGAATGGGCTCTCAACCCTCTGACGATTCAGTGGTTATGGAAAACCTTTGGCAAAGCGGAGATCGACCTCTTCGCCTCCAAGGAGAACGCGCACTGCTCTCTTTTCTTCACGAAAAGCACGGACGCGCTCGCCCAGAGCTGGCCGAGCCGCCCCTTATATGCCTTTCCCCCGATCGCGATGCTGCCACAGGTCATCAGTCGGGTCAGAGAGGAGGGAAACGCAGTGCTGCTGATAGCCCCACTCTGGAAGAACCAAACATGGTTTCCAGATCTGATGCAAATGCAATCTGCACCACGGCCGATTCCACTGAGGCCAGACCTCCTCAGTCAGGCCAGCGGGATGATATTTCATCCCCGCCCCGATCTGTGGGCCCTTCATGCATGGCCCCTCAACGGGTTCCCAGGAACCTCGCGAGCGGAGCACTAAAAACCATCGCTGAGGCGCGGGCGCCCTCCACGAGACGCTTATATGCCCAGAAATGGAAAGTGTTCGGTGACTGGTGTAATACCACGGGCCTGAACCCTGTAACATGCGAGATTATGAGTGTACTCGTTTTCCTACAAGGGCTTCTGGAGGCGGGCCGCACCCCCTCCACGCTCAAAGTATATGTGGCTGCCATCACAGCGTCACACGACCTTGTAATGGAACGTCCATTGGGAAGAAACGACCTAATTATTCGTTTCCTAAGGGGCGCCAGGAGGATGAACCCTTCACGCCCCCCCTCAGTGCCGATCTGGGACCTAGCTACGGTCCTAGACGCTCTTAAAGGGCCCCCGTTCGAACCACTCCGAACCGTGCACCTTAAACAGCTCTCGCTCAATACGGCGCTCTTGCTGGCACTCGCCTCGGTCAAGAGAGTGGGCGACCTGCACGCGCTTTCAACAAGCGCTGCCTGCCTAGAATTCGGACCTAACGACTGCAGGGTCGTCCTTAGACCGAAACATGGGTATATTCCTAAAGTGCTCACCACTCCCTTCAGAGCACAGGTTATCTCCCTAACTGCGCTTTCGTCTTCAGCAGACGAACACGACGCTAATCTACTCTGCCCCGTTAGGGCTCTCAGAGTGTATTTGGAGCGTTCTGCCCTATTCAGACAGACAGAACAACTGTTTGTATGCTTTGGCGGCCGTACGAAAGGTTCCGCCGTTTCAAAGCAGAGAATCTCTCACTGGATAGTCGAAGCTATAGCTCTGGCTTATGAAGCTAAGGGACTTCAATGCCCCTGGGGAGTCAAAGCACACTCCACCAGGAGTGTGGCTTCTTCCTGGGCATGGTCGAGCGGGATACCGATCGAGGATATTTGTGCGGCGGCAGGCTGGGCCTCACCGTCCACATTTATCAGATTCTACAACCTACAGGTCCCGACATTGCATTCCAATGTGCTATCAGCATAATGCTAGTTGAACTGCGAGTTCGTATCTAGATTATGTATGTGCTTGTGTCACACTGAGCGCCTTCTAGCCGCTCTGTATTTTTTCCCACATATAAAGCTCGCCTCTGCCGGCTAGTTGGATGATAACTTTGCTTTTTAGCTCAGGCACCTGCCTCTGGCTATCATAAGGCGAAGTTCAGCACGCACGGCGTTTTGCATGGTGTTCCCATAGCGTAAGCTACTTACGCAATAGGAGAGACCTCTCGAAAGGGAACGACTCGGTTACTAACGTAACCTCGGTTCCCTGAGAGGAGGGAACGAGTATTGCGTAAGCTGCCGTGCTTGTGCTTGGTTAGTTCGCTTCAGTCGTTTTAACCTAAAGAACTCTCATGACGGGGCGCCCAATATATAGCTTGGCCACGCCCATCTTGGCGGGCTCTGACGCGCGCAGGCGCGAAGCGCGCTCATTGGTCGCGCATTCAGAGTCGCCCCGTCATTGGTTCAAGCAAGTTGCCGCAGCACAGCCAATGACCGAGTTCCTTCGTTCATTGCTGTCAGCTGTGCAGCTGCAATGCGTTTTACATAAAGACTTCAATATTCTCGAGAAAAGGAGTTTTCCCATAGCGTAAGCTACTTACGCAATACTCGTTCCCTCCTCTCAGGGAACCGAGGTTACGTTAGTAACCGAGTCGTTTCTTTTGCACTGATAAGAAAAAAAGCGAGACTATCGCGCCGACCTCAGAGGGTTAACTCATATTTAAAACAATCTCATAACATTATTTAATGCATTGTTATTTTTCAGTGTAAACGATTTAATTTGATCACCCCTACCTAGAGTAACAGCCATATAGTGTCTTATTATTCTAAATAACTGAATTTGTTGATCAAATTTACAAATTAAAAATGAAAGATGAAGCATACATTTAATAAGACTAGACTAGGGGTGCCCTGCAGATATTACAATATGCAGATTTAAATATACCACGGCCCCCCACCGTCAATTTGATGTGTGTGTGTGTATAATAAAATCATTTAGTCACTACAATTAAAACTTGAACGTGTTTGCTTACTAAATTGTGAGCAAAACGAAAGTTGCAGCAAAGATCAGCAACAGGAGTCAAAATTCATTAATCACGAGAGTGAAGAGCTGACTGAAAAAAATGATGACGGAATATTTTGTGTAAAAGCGCCTATTTAAGCGAATCTGTCATTTACTCTTTTGTTGTTGTGTTTTCCCTGAAAACCGGAAGCAATCGGCCCCCGACATGGCGCTAATTTTAAAGTGACACTAAAAAGTATGCTGCTGCCCTGGCATTCATAACGGTGCGCGTCCATGGCGACGAGCGAGCAAAACAGAGCGAACGTTTTTTCATTTCTACTTCCATAGAAATTCATTTGAGCGCACTGCGAGCGCCACCACTATAAATGTCCGTGCGGACGTCCTTACTTTACTTTCACTTTTATATTAGCGATTTAAAAGCCCTCGCTGGTGTCACACGTCGATCAACCGGTGGGAAAAGATCCTCACAGCCACATACCTAATATATTTATATTTAATTACAATAGCCATACCTGATAAAAAGTTATGTACTGAGTTGATATCATTTTGGACACAAGAGGGCAGTATAGCCCTATGTATTACTTGATGTATTTATTTTTTAACTGAATAGCACATTCTGGCTGTTTTTAAACTTGTACATTATTCTTAAATTGAAAACAAGAATAAAATGGGTTTAGTTCTGATATTTGTATAATTTTATCTAGAAATAAATGGTGTATAATTAATTTTTTAGAAGATATGAGGCTTTTAGTGTTTACTTTTTTGACATAACTTTAATCCCTCGCCATAGCAAAACAATTTGAGATATTCAATAGCCATTCACCATTTAGCTTCTTTAATGTATTTTCATCATGTTGAAAACGTTTGGTGGAAATTAAATAAACCACTTAAGAGGAGTGGGTAAAAAATCAGAGGCTGATTTTGCCAAAAATCCACATTCAGACCAAAATATCTGACTTCCTGTTGGTCGTAGCTAATTACGGTAAATTAGAAAGTTGTCCGGCTCGAAGAGTACAATATACATATCGAGTTTTGTTACTTTAGATAAAACTAACCCCCCCACTTTTGTCAAAAGCATTTAGAAAGTGACACTTCCTGCTGCCAGTTGGTGGCGCTATAACTTTGACTCATAATAGTTACATCCATCTGATTGTCCTCTTACCACGAACACACTGCTGAAGTTTCATCAAGATCAGTTAATGTATGCAGAAGTTACAACACTTTGTGTTTCTCTTTTCTCGCCATAAATTTGTTTCCTCGCCACGGCCAAACCGTTCGAGATATCAAAAATCCGTCCGCAATTTAGCATCTTCAATGTGTTGACCTCAAGCTGACCGAGTTTGGCGGTAAACGGATGCAATCTGTAGGAGAAGTACTTCAAATTCCAGAGCAAGCGTTCTACAAACAACCCATAATAGCCGACTTCCTGTTGGGCTGGCGTAAAACTTGACCGAGGGAAAGTTGTTCGGCCCGATGAGATCTATATGTGTACTGAGTTTCATATTAATTCATGCAAGCGTGTTTGATCTATGGACCAAGTTTTGGGGACCCCGTTCAAGGGGGCGCTGTTGAGCCCCCCTGCCACACCCGGCTACCAGCTTCAGCCCGGCAGTGATGGCTGTGGGCGCTGACCTGTGTGCAAAGTTTCAAGAGTTTTCAAGCACCTTAAGGGCCCTAAAAGCCCCTGAAAACTTGAAAATCCATTAAAAGCAATAGCCGATCCCCCACACCCCACACACACAGCGACAGAGGGAGAGGGAGGGAGAAAATTCTCCTGAAAATCACATTCAAACGAAAATATCTGACTTCGTGTTGTTCGGAGCTAATGACTGTCAATTAGAAAGTTGTCCGGCTCGAGGAGAACAATATACATACCGATTTTTGTTACTGTAGGTAAAACTAATACCCCATTTTTGACTAAAGGTGGCGCTACTGAGCCTCTCACCACGCCCGTTTCTGAAACTTTGCACATGTCTACTAGCTAATAATTGAGATGTGTCTGTCGAGTTTCATGCAATTTCAAGCATGCTAAGAGTCTCAAAAGCATCAAAAAAGAATATTAAAGTTTGATGCGTTGCCATGGCAACATTATCTTAGATATTAAATAATCCTTCACAGGTCTACATCTGGCGTGTGTTTACATTATACAGATGAAGTTTGAAGCAAATCGGGTAAAAATAAGAAGGTGATTTCAAAGCATTTTGAAAGTGACACTTCCTGCTGCCAGTTGGTGGCGCTATAACTTTGACTCACAATAGTCACATCCATGTGATCGGCCTCTTACAGCGAACACACTGCTGAAGTTTCATCAAGATCAGTTAATGTATGTAGAAGTTATAACACACTTCCTGTTTCCATTATTCGCCATTAATTCGTTTCCTCGCCACGGCCAAACCGTTCGAGATATCAAAAATCCCCTGGCAATTTTTTATCCTAAATGTCTTGACTTCATGCACACCGAGTTTCGTGGCGATTGGTTGAATTCCCTAGGAGAAGTGTTTTAAATTCCTGAGCATGCGTTTCCAAACAACCCTAAATAGCCGACTTCCTGTTGGGCTGGCGTAAAACTTAGAGCACGAAAGTTGTTTGGCCCGATGAGATGTGTACCGAGTTTCAGATTATTACATGCAAGCGTGTTTGATATATGGACAAGTGTTCAAACCTCGTTCCAGCGGCCGCTGTCGAGCCCCCCTGCCACGCCCGGGTACCAGCTTCAGCCCGGCCCTGATGGCCGCGGGTTCTGACCCGTGTGCAAAGTTTCAAGAGTTTTCGAGCACGTTAAGGGCCCCAAAAGTGCCCAAAAGGTAGTAAAGAAAAAAATTAATAATAATAAATATAGCTGCGAGCAGCGATTGCGGGCCCATGGCGGTGCCGCCAGCTTTGGCCCTTCATCGCTGCTCGCAGCTATATTTATATATATATATATATATATATATATATATATATAAAACAAGCCGCCACCCCGGTGCCTTTAGGGTTATTGTGCACGACGTGCAAAAACGTAACCCCGCTTTGACTGTCGAAAAGAAGTGTGCTGTAGAGCTTGCATCAGTGTGGGCTCTGCAAAAGTGCGCATCGAGGGCACATATCAACCACAAAGTATGCGTGAGCAACCTTCTGAAACCTAAAATGAAAAATGAGACAGCCTACGGTCTCATGAATTTAACGGACACATGAAATAAGTACACAATACCGAAAATTCATATGAAGTGTGCCATTTGGGGACAGGGCCTATGATCGTGAACCACAATAGCCACATATATGAGATCATTTAAATTTAGAATAATTTTTAGGTCAATATGCTTTGCAGCACTTAAATGTGTAAATCCAGAAGCACAGTATTTATCTGGAGGTCTTTGTCCTTTGCCTGTCAACCTGGTTTGTCTCTGCCTTTTCTGTTCTGCCCTGTTTGCCATTGTTCACCCTGCCTGTCTTGACCATTCTTAATAAAAAGCTGCAAATGGATTCGCCTGGCCTGACCCTGCCTCGATACAACACATATACTGGATCTGCTCGCTATCTGCCGATCGGCTCTGGTAGTTCCGCTTCAGCACTGATGATGTTGTAGGAATAGTGCGCTCTGGTTGGTCTGAATTATTCGGGAATTTTTATTTTATAAAGAAATAAGTTATTTATAATTCAGATGATATATATATATATATATATATATATAAAGACACAGAGAATATTACTTGCCTTACCTGATTAGAACAATGAAAAAATAAATAAAAAAATAACTAAGGAATCACTAAACCAAGAGAATTATTCTGATTTGATGATACACTCAAAATATTACACAAGCAATCCTTTAAATTTAATGATATTCAGAACAGAACAAGAATTTTAAAAAACTATAAACAAGAAGTAATCGAAATAATGTAAAGCGAAAGTGAAAGTAAGTGGTGTTGGGCTCACATAACTCTCTCATTAGAATCAAACTGTTTCAACATTTGCGATGTATTTGGATGCTAAACTATTCTTTATTATAGGCTTTGTACTTCACTCACGTTCCAATATGTGTGTGTGTGTGTGTGTGCGTGTGAGAGAGAAAGAGAGAGGCGCGGGCGCGATCGAACTGTGTGTGTGTGTGTGTGTGTGTGAGAGAGAGAGAGAGGCGCGGGCGCGATCGAACTGTGTGTGTGTGTGTGTGTGTGTGTGGGAGAGAGAGAGGCGCGGGCACGATCGAACTGTGTGTGTGTGTGTGTGCGCGCGTGTGAGAGAGAGAGGTGCGGGCGCGATCGAACTGTGTGTGTGTGTGTGTGTGAGTGAGAGAGAGAGATGCGCGGGCGCGATCGAACTGTGTGTGTGTATGTGAGTGTGTGTGTGAGAGAGAGAGAGAGACGCGGGCGCGATCGAACTGTGTGTGTGTGTGTGTGTGTGTGAGAGAGAGAGAGAGGCCCGGGCGCGATCGAACTGTGTGTGTGCGTGAGACAGAGAGAGAGGCGCGGGCGCGATCGAACTGTGTGTGTGTGTGTGTGTGTGAGAGAGAGAGAGAGAGAGAGAGAGAGAGAGAGACGCGGGCGCGATCGAACTGTGTGTGTGTGTGTGTGTGTGTGTGTGCGCGTGTGAGAGAGAGAGAAAATTCTCAAAATCCACATTCAAGCCACAATATCTGACTTCATGTTGGTGGGAACTAATGACTAGAAAGTTGTTTGGCTTGATGAGAACAATATACACGCCAAGTTTTGTAAAATGATCTAAGTTATAACACAATTTATGTGTCCTTTTTTAGTCATAAATTCATTTCTTCGCCACGGCCAAACCGTTCGAGATATAAAAAATCCGTCCGCAATTTAGCATCCTCAATGTCTTGACTTCATGCTGACCGAGTTTCGTGGTGTTTGGATTAATTCTCTAGGAGAAGTATATAAAAAATAAAAGCATGCATTTTCCAAACAACCCACTTCCTGTTGAGCTGTCGTTAAACTTAGAGCACGAAAGTTGTTCGGCCCGATGAGATCTAAATATGTACCGAGTTTCATATTATTACATGCAAGCATGTTTGATATATGGACAAGTGTTCGAATCGCATTCCAGGGGGCGCTGTCGGGCCCCCATGCCACGCCCGGGTACCAGCTTCAGCCCGGCCCTGATGGCTGCGGGTTCTGACCTGTGTGCAAAGTTTCAAGAGTTCGAGCACGTTAAGGGCCCCAAAACCTTGAAAAACAAAAATAAAAGCATTCTCACTCAGCAGACAAATCCCCCTCCCCTCAAACACACTGAGAGACGTAGGGTCAGAGAGAGAGGAAGAGAAAATTCTCCAAAACATCCACATTCAAACCAAAATATCTGACTTCCTGTTGGTCTGAGCTAATGACTTTAAATTAGAAAGTTGTCCGGCTTGAAGAGTACAATATACATACTGAGTTTTGTTACTGTAGATAAAACTAACCCCCCCACTTTTGTCAAAAGGGGGCGCTACTGAGCCCCTGTACCATGCCCGTTTCTGAAACTTTGCACATGTCTACTAGGTAATAAATGAGATGTGTCTGTCGAGTTTCATGCAATTTGAAGAATATTAAGAGTCTTAAAAGCATCCAAAAAGTATATTAAAGTTTTATGCGTTGTCATGGCAACATTATTTAAGATATCAATAATCCTTTCACAAGTCTACATCTGGCGTGTGTTTACATTATACAGATGAAGTTTGAAGCAAATCGGGTAAAAATAAGAGGGTGATTTTGAACCCTTTGAAAGTGACACTTCCTGCTGCCAGTTGGTGGCGCTATAACTTTGACTCACAATAGTCACATCCATGTGATCGGCCTCTTACAACAAACACACTGCTGAAGTTTCACTTCCTGTTTCACGTTTTTCGCCATAATTTCGTTTCCTTGCCACGGCCAAACCGTTCGAGATATCAAAAATCCCCTGGCAATTTTTCATCCTCAATGTATTGACTTCATGCTGACCGAGTTTTGTGCCATTTCTTTGAATTCTCTAGGAGAAGTACTTTAAATTCCATTGCATGCGTTTTACAAACAACCCTAAATAGCCGACTTCCTGTTGGGCTGGGGTAAAAAGTAAGAGTATGAAGTATATATGAACCGATGAGATCTATATGTGTACCGAGTTTCATATTCTTACATACAACCTTGTTTGATTTATGGACCAAGTTTTTGGACCCCGTTCCAGGGGGCGCTGTCTAGCCCCCCTGCCACGCCCGGGTACCACCTTCAGCCCGACCCTGATGGCCGCGGGTTCTGACCCGCGTGCAAAGTTTCAAGAGTTTTCGGGCACGTTAAGGGCCCCGAAAAGTGCCCGAATAGTCGTAAGAAAAATAAAAGATAAAAAATAATAATAATAAAAAAAAATTAAATAAATCCTAAGGAAAACAATAGGGCTCTGCGCCCTTTCAGGGCTTGGGCCCTAAAAATAAAAAAATAATCCTAAGGAAAACAATAGGGCTCTGCGCCCTTTCAGGGCTTGGGCACTAATAATAATCCTAAGGAAAACAAGAGGGCTCTGCGCCCTTTCAGGGCTTGGGCCCTAATAATAATCCTAAGGAAAACAAGAGGGCTCTGCGCCCTTTCAGGGCTTGGGCCCTTATAATAATCCTAAGGAAAACAAGAGGGCTCTGCGCCCTTTCAGGGCTTGGGCCCTAATAATAATCCTAAGGAAAACAATAGGCCTCTGCGCCCTTTCAGGGCTTGGGCCCTAATAATCCTTAGGAAAACAATAGGGCCTTCGCTTTTTCAAGGCTTGGGCCCTAATAATCCTATGGAAAACAATAGTGCCTTCGCCTTTTCAAGGCTTGGGCCCTAATAATAATCCTAAGGAAAACAATAGGGCCTTCGCCTTTTCAAGGCTTGGGCCCTAAATAGTGTACAGAAGGCAGATGTGGTCATTTACACAGAAAGAAGTATCATCTCGCTCCCTGCAGACAGGCCAGTGGGTAGACGAGAAATAGCTGGTATTTATTGGAAATTAATTGTGTGACTCACCACCTGCAGTTGTTGTAGTTGGTACAGCAGGGTCATTTGTTGAGGATTTATTGGTGAGGTTAAAAGTGCAGGATTCAGTCCTATGTTTTTTGCCGCAAACTGTAAGAGCTGTGCTTGAACCTATTGAAAAAATAAACAAATAAACAAAACCCACATTTGAAATTTAACTAAAATTATATTGATAAAATATAAATGTCACAAATTTGCTTTTATTAGAGACCTCCGAAATCTTAAATATTGCTTATTCACTTTACATCAATGATACCTCCAAGAGTAACCAATAGTGACATTCAATTTAAAAATTGCCTTGTACCATGAACATTCATAATGCATAATAGAAATTTTAAATACATTTTTTTGTATTTTGCATAATAATAATATTATTAATATTAATAATAATACATGGACATGTAGGCCAGGGTCGGAAATTAACGGGTCTTGGGCAAAAATGCTAATCCCAACTCTAACCCTAAAATTCAATAATAAAAATGCCCCCAAAATTCAAGACATGGAGACCAAAAATGCCCCTGTATGAGCTCTTGTTATATTTATAACATATAAAACATGCTAAAGAGTGCTGTTCTCCTTCATAGGTTCACTCAACGCTGGATAGCGATGACGCAATGGGAAATGCCCTTGAGTGGTGCTGATTGTCTGAGCCCATATAGAATCATGCCAATTTATTGGCTGATGGGGCGGATGCCTCAGTGGAGCTACAGTACGTCATTCACTTTTAATACAGTGAACGCGCCATCTGCTCCTCAGATTTTCTTCTTCGGAAGAAGCGGTTTATCTGGCCATTGCTAGTTAAGCGTTGTTCAATTGGATATTCTCTTTTTGTGCTTCAGCTACCGAATATAGTGGAACTTGCTTCCTTCTCCTCTCTGTGAAGCACAATGGATCTGCATCGTTGCAAGCCGCAGTGCTCTCGCTTCATTGCAAGTGATGACCCGCACGGTAAGTGTGTGAAATGCCTCGGCCTGTCACATGCAAGCAAGGCTATTTATGGCGCTTCTAGCTGCAAGTTTTGAGAGAAATTTAAGCTTAAAACTGCGATGGAGGCTTGCTTGCTTTGAAAAGGATTCGTCTGCTCTCCCGTCGCCCTGTGACCAATGAAGCGGCTGAGGCCCTTCATGAATCCGTGGCCTGGGGATCGGATGTCGAGCTTGAGGCTAAGGAGAGTGAGCAAGTTGGTTTCTCCCCCTCTCGCTCCTGTCCTCTATGGTTCTCCGTCTCATCCGACGCCTCTGGGGATAGATGCCATTGCTCATCCATGGCCGGATTTGAGACTATATGCATCCCCTCCGGTCAAGTTGATCCCTGCAGTCCTTTTCAGGGTGAGGGAGTGCAGAATTTGTCTCCTATTAGTAGCCCCATTCTAGCCATCCCAGACGTGGTTTTCGGAGCTGAGCTCCCTGGTGGAGGGGTCCCTGTGGGAAATTCCAAACAGGAAAGATGTTGTCTCAACTACAGGGCAGGATTTGGCATCCTCGACCCGAGGTATGGAGGCTACGGGTGTGGCCGATCAGGGGCGGTCGCTAATGGCTTCTGGTCTTCCTGCTAATGTTCAGGAGACCATTGATAAAGCTTGTGTGCCTTCTACTAGACAGCTGTATTTGGAAGGTCTTTAAGTCGAATTGTGCAGTGGATCTAGTTAGCTGCCCGGTTGGTTCAGTGCTGGAATTCATGCATGATAAGTTTGTGGCTGGAGAAGCTGCGACTACTTTGAGGGTTTACGTTGTGGCTATCACCGTCCGTCTGAGGTTAGGTTGACACCATCTAGTGTCTTCGTTTATGCGTGGAGCTAGAAGCTTGAGGCCTGCGCATCCTGTTAAATGTCCCCACCTGGGATTTATCGGTTGTTTTGGAGGGGTTATTGGAACCCCCTTTCGAACCTTTAGAGTCAGCTCCTGACCGGATTCTGACACTCAAGGTGGCGCTCTTGTTAGCATTAGCCTCTCTCAAACGTGTGCTCTTTCTGGAGCTCTTTCATGGAGTATGCTCCGAGTCTTGTGAAGGTGTTTCTGTGACCCAGGCCTGGTTCTGTACCCAAAGTTTTGTCCACGTCCTTTCGCTCTCAAATGGTCATGCTTCAGTCTTTCTGTCCTCATCCTTTCTCCTCCGCGGAGGAAGAGAGACTCCATTTGATTTGCCCTCTCTGGGCTTTAAAGGTGTATGTGGACCACTCTGGCCAGTGGCGAAAGTCATCTCAGTTGTTTGTATGCTTTGGGGCCAGCCTCAGAGGGCGCTCGATGCCTCTAAGCACAGAATCTCTTATTAGGCAAGAGGCGCAATTTCTTTGGCCTATGAGGTGCAGAAGCTCCATTCACCTCTGGGTGTTAGGGCTCACTCTACTAGGAGTATCGTGTCTTCCCAGGCTCTTTTTGGAGTTCCTATGGAGGATATTTGTGTGGCGGCACGTTGGTCCTCTCCATACACTTTTATCAAGTTTTATAACCTAGATTTGGATGCGGGCCCTGGTTCCCGGGTTATTTCTTAATGAACTGGTGGCTTTTGTCCTGGTTGAGTTTGGCCTGTCCTAAAAAAAAAAAAAAAAGGAAGAAAAGAGAGAGAAGAAAGCTCTTGGGCCAAATCTGGCAGCGCTTATCTTGGAGTGTGTTGTATATCGTCCCCATTGCGTCATCGTTACGCACTGTTGTGTGAACCTATGAAAGAGAATGTATTGGGTTACCTGTGTAACCCATGTTCTCTGAATAGGGAACGACACTGCTTTCGCTGCCAAGCTCCTCTCGCTGCCGAGGGGAGCTTCTTCGGTGAAAAATCTGAGGAGCAGATGGTGTGTTCACTGTATTAAGAGTGAAAGACGTAGCTCCGCTGAGGAGGTGCCCGCGCCATCAGCCAATTAATTGGCGTGATTCTATGTGGGTTCAGACAATCAGCACTGCCCTAGGGCATTTCCCATTGCGTCATCGCTACACAGCATCTCGTTCCCTATTCAGAGAACATTGGTTACACAGGTAACCAGAGATGTTTTCCTAGAACATCAATAAGATAGTAAGTGTGATTTAGATTTTCCACAACAGTTCAATATTAAGTGACTTTTTAGACTTAATATTATGAATATTTTGTCATGAAAATAAATCCAAACAAAGTCACAGCAGGACAGTAGTACATCTCAGAGACAGATGCAATTTCTAAAGAATCTGTAGAATGAATGAAATAATGACCTGCTCACTGTTCCTGAAGGAAACAAATTGGTTGAATTAATGATTCAATGTCTCAATTTGTATATTCTATATCATTTTTTTAATATTTTAATATTTTTATTTATATTAAATGCAGTTCATTGGAATTTGAAATGACAATTGTAATTTGTACTACCTGAGGGGAGAGAAGCTGAGGCACTTGAGCAGGTAGAGTAGGCTGGGCGGAGCTAAGAGGTGGCACTGGTGGCTGAGGGGGTGGGGCCTGCTGCTGCATGACCCGAGTTTGTGCTGCTCCATTCTGCATCTAGGAAACAGAGAGTAAAGGGAGGATTGGGTAGCTCAACATTTTTTGACTGCTCAAATTTTTATAAAAAAAATAATGTGCTTTTAACATTGACCTGAACACAATGTCATATTGTCCTACCACTTTCAGATTCAAAGTAAATAATTACAAATAAATAATAAATACATAAACACTTTTCAAAAAATAAGTAAATATTATGCAAACATCACACCAAACGGTAGGGCATGATACCAGAAAATGCAGATGTATAGAATAGGTTAACCCTCTGGGGTCTAAGGTGTTTTTGGGGTCCTTGAGATGTTTTGACATGCCCTGACATTTGTGCTTTTTTCAGTTGCTTATAAACATATTAATGGCAAAGGTGTAATTACAGTCTATTTAGCACAAACATGGCTACCATAATATGTGAGCAACATGTATATACATGTTTGTATTTTTGAGAGAATATTGTTTATGCATGGTCATTGATAAAACTACAAATTAAAGTTTCTGAAATAAGGCCACAAAACACATACTAAATATGTGTCCACAATACTTTTGACTAATGGATGTTGTGGCCTAGAGTTTTTGCTTCAAAATAATCTGAAAATCACCCAGCCTAATCATTCACATAAAACAATACATTGATTTAAATTTTGCAAAACACTTTTTGTTTGGAAAGGCAATACGCGTGTGGGCGTGAATGGTCCAACCCCTATCATGAATAATTATGTGATTCACACCTGAGAAGACAATGACTCGCATAATGAGCCTTTCATTCAGGTGTGTCACACAAGAAAGAATGTGAGGAAAAAATTAAAAAAATAAAATTAATTAATGTTTTTAAAAGAAGTCACTTATGCTCAATGCTGTATTTATTTAATTAAAAATACAACAAAAAATCAGTAATATTGTGAAATATTATTACAATTTAAAATAACTGTTTTCAATTTTAATATATTTAAAAATATAATTTATTCCTGTGATTTTAAAGTTGAATTTTCAGCATCATTACTCCAGTCTTCAGTGTCACATGATCCTTCAGAAATCATTCTAATATGATGATTTGATGCTCAAGAAACATTTCTCATTATTATCAATGTTGAAAACAGTTATTTACATTTTTATTTCAAGATTCTTTGATAAATGGAAAGTTCAAAAGAACAGCATTTATCTGAAATAGAATCTTTTGTAACATTAAACACTACCGTTCAAAACTTTGGGGTCAGTAAGTATTTTTATTTTATTTTTTGGGGGAAATAAATAAAATAAATCAATACTTTTATTCATCAAGGAGGAATTAAATTGATCAAAAGTGACAGTAAAGACATTTATAATGTTATAAAAGATTCTATTTCAAATAAATGCTGTTGTTTTTAACTTTCTGTTCATCAAAGAATCCTAAAAAAAACTGTTTTCAACATTGATCATAATCATAAATGTTTCTTGACCATCAAATCATCATATTAGAATGATTTCTGAAGGATCATGTGACACTGAAGACTGGAGTAATGATGCTGAAAATTCAGCTTTGATCACAGGAATAAATATTTTAAAATATATTAAAATCGAAAACAGTTATTTTAAATTGTAATAATATTTCACTATATTACTGTTTTTTGTTGTATTTTTAATGAAATAAATACAGCATTGGTGAGCATTAGTGACTTATTTTAAAAACATTAAAAATCGTACCGACCCCAAACTTTTGAAAGGCAGTATACATATATAATCCAAATATAAATAAGTCAAAAGCACATTTTTAGTACATAGTCATACCTGGAAACATATCCTGTTCAAATAGGCTATATGGGCCATTCTACAGAATTTGTTCAAAGTTAGAGTTGGAAACATCTTGAAAAGAAAATAGTCTTTTCTCATACATTTCTTATAAAGTATTCTTTTTTTAAAGTACCCTTAACATTGGAACAAACACTATAATAACATCTTAGTTGATGAGTTTATTTTTGACAGAACATACTATATATTTAACATATGAGCAGAAACTGGCTAACAAAAGCTTATTTGATGTCTATTTTAGAATTAAAATCTAGATTATAATTATGGATGTCCCAATACCACTTTTTTACTTCCGATACCGATACCGATGCCGCAGCTTTGGCTATTTGTGATACCGATATTAATCAGATATTTTTATTTTATTCTATTTTATTCTTGAACTAATACTAGGCCTAATAAAATATATGGAAGCACTTTGCTCAATTAGCAACCTAAAAACATCTCACTCAAATGGAGAACAAATACTTCTCCAGTATATAGTCCACAACAACAGTTGATTATGAAAGACTGCCACCCTTTATTCAAACAGGACAAAATACAGGCAGGCAGGCTACTTCAGTAGGCTACTTAAAGCTACCAACAGGTCTTAAAGTTAATCATTTAAAATTAAAAAGCTTTAAAATTACCCATTGATCCATGTGCTTTTGCGTCCATTCGTTTTTCCTTTTTTACCCGTAAAACGAAAAATTAACGGTTGTTGTATTTTTAAAACGCAAAGTTGAACACCAACATTTTAATTTGAACTGTATGCACACCAAAAGCTGCGCAAAAAATAAATATTGACCTAAGTTATTTTCTGTATGACCAGAAATGAGTATTTTAAGTTGTTTCCACTGTTGAAAGGAAACCGGAAGTGTTTGCGCCCGCGCTCCGTCCATGCAGTGCACGCTCCACACTCTGCACACACACTTGCTATGCGTCAAAATCTTGTGTAGCATACAGTTTACAGCCTACGGTTTATAAACTGAGGAGACAGATTGCAAAACCGTGTTTATAGTACACCGAAGGTAGTGGGATGGAGTGTCTGTTGTGAGTTTAGAGGGCACGTCAGCCAGAGATGTGTGTGTGTGTGTGTGTGAGTGAGTGAGACAGACTACTGCCTGCTGAACAGAGGGTCGCCGGAAGAAGGATCTGAAGTGCCGGTGTTTCGGCTACAAAAACCCGCCGAACTGATCCGAAACCAGCCCAATGTTTATCCACCCGCCCAAACCCATTTTTTGCCCGCAAAATTGATGGCAAAACCACCCAATATGCGCGGCTTAATGTCTCAGCAAGGGAAATGCTATATTCAAGCATTGTTGGATAGGTATCGGATCATATTTTTTCTCCCCTCCGATCTCCGATCTAGCGTTCTGGGCCAGTATCGGCACGATACCGATGCTGTGGATCGGATCGGGACATCCCTAATTATAATATATCCAAAACCACGAAATGTTGTCTTTCATATTTCATCTGTAACATAAACAAGAGCGCCCATATGTGCCCTTAATTCATTCACACAGAGAAACGTGTTAAAATTTAAAGTCTTTTTGCGTTTACAGACATTATTCCATATCGCGATTAGAACAAAGCAGAAGAATAAAAAACGTACTATTCACAATTCTCGGCTAGATCCGTTTCTCCTCGAAATGAATATAAACCAGCACATGTTCTGAGGTAAATGTCCCAGGATTACTCCTCACAGCCTCGCAAGACGAAATAGTACATTAATCTGATGATTAAATTTGGTGTGTTATCGAGTTCATGAGGGGCGTTGACACGTTTGCATGTGTTGCCTCAGATCATTTGCGTTTGAATAGCGCGCGCTCTCCGTGGGCCTTTGTCAAATTAGCAGAATAATGAGCTGAGAGAACGTTAATGAGAACGGCTGACACGTCTCTATTTTTTTATAGATTACATAAACAGAGAATATTTATTTTAGTTTTGAATTAGATATTTTAAAAGTACAAACTTAAATGATTATAAAGATATATTGCTCATGCCTGGGTGAATAGTATTCGCTGAGCTTTGTTTAAGTTTAGAGACGTGCTCCGGAAAAAAAGCTCACTGTGACGGAGAGCCAGAAAGCACACCCTGTTTATTTTCTTTATTTTACAAAAGCACAATGTTTTATTTCGATTGTAAGTGGGCACATAAAAAAGTAGACATTCAACAGTTTATTTTTTTATATTTCTTAAGTCTGTATGACCAAAAATGACAGAGTATTTTAAGTCTATTTTCCTGCTATGTGAAAAAAATCTAGCAAAACGACCCTGGGGTCGGCTAGCGCGCCGGCGCGATAGTCTCGCTTTTTTTTTTTTCTTATCAGTGCAAAAGAAACTCAAATAACTCAGTCGATTTTTGTCATACAGGCAAGTGTTATACATATTCAAAAACTGTTAAATTGCTTCTTTTTTTGTGTACACTAATAATAAAAACAAAAAGTTGTTTTTCGTAAAATAAAGAAAAAAAACATGATGCACGTTCTGTCTTCTCTCTCAATGTGAAGTTCATTCTGAAACGCGACAGAAAATGATCTGTAACTCAGCCAATACTTGCCACCCACACATGAAAGTAATGTCTTTACAAAGCTTGAAGTCTCCTTTTTTAAATGAAGTAAATCATATCAAAAACAAATATTCTCGGTTTAAGAAATCCGTATGAAAGCAACGACATGTACAGTTTCTCCAGCCCGATCTCATTAACTTTAATTTGACCACACCCCCACAAGCGAGAGCTGTTCTCATTCAAATTATCCACGTGAAGGAACGCAGAGCTGTTAACGCCCTCATCAGCTCGAAACAAAGAATCAGCGACTACAGTATTTCTCTACTTTTCATCAGTTTGGAAGACTGTTTGTGCTGTGGATTTACCTTGGATTTACTTCAGATGAAGACGTTTTGAGACATAATAGTAAGTGTTTTATTGTTGCATAAACTTTCCTTTTTAGCTACTAAACTGGTGCCAGCCTAAAATGTTATGAAATGAGATACAAGTATGCTAGTATGAGTGTTTATTCTAATATGGTGAATATTTTAATGTTTAGACATGTGTTTACTGTTAAATACTGTGTTTGTGGATATCTGCTCAAACGTAGATGTATAATGTAACAATAATGTTTCATAGTTTGGAGCGGCTCGATCGCTGCACGCGCTGAGTTTGGGTCTGAGTCACGCTGTGTGTTTGAAAAGCAAAACACCCCACACATTAGGCTTCACGCCAAACTCATCTCATTTCATAATGAATAGAAATATTTGAAGTAACGTATGATAAACAATATTTGTTTGTCTAGTGTAGTGCTACTGAAAAGCGTTCATTTTTAACGATTTATAGGCTGCCTGCTATCTAGGCTATTGTTATTATTGTATGCAGCCCTACACATGCCTATATACAAGGCACAACAAACTAGGTGTTCGTATATATATTTACAAAATACATATACATATATACACTGCCGTTCAAAAGTTTGGGGTCGGTAAGATTTTTAATGTTTTTAAAAGAAGTCACTTATGCTCACCAAGGCTGTATTTATTTGATTAAAAATACAAAACAAACCCAGTAATATTGTGAAATATTATTTCAATGTAAAACAGCTGTTTTCTATGTGAATATATAGTAAAAAGCGTAATTTATTCCTGTGATCAAAGCTGAATTTTCAGCATCATTACTCCAGTCTTCAGTGTCACATGATCCTTCAGAAATCAGTATAATATGATGTGATGCTCAAGAAACATTTATGATTATTATTATCAATGTTGAAAACAGTTGTGTACCTTTTTTTTAGAATTCTTTGATGAACAAAGTTAAAAACAACAGCATTTATTTGAAATAGAATCTTTTGTAACATTATAAATGTCTTTACTGTCACTTTTTATCAATGTAATTCCTCCTTGATGAAAAAAAATATTGATCCATTTTATTTATTTCCCCCAAAAATTAAATAAAAATTCTTACTGACCCCAAAGTTTTGAACGGTAGTGTTTAATGTTACAAAAGATTATTTTTCAGATAAATGCTATTCTTTCGAACTTTCTATTCCTCAAAGAATCCTGAAATAAAAATGTAAATGTAAACCGTTTTCAACATTGATGATAATAAAAAATGTTTCTTGAGCATCAAATCATCATATAATACTGATTTCTGAAGGATCATGTGACACTGAAGACTGGAGTAATGATGCTGAAAATTCAGCTTTGATCACAGGAATAAATTACTTTACTATATATTCACATAGAAAACAGCTGATTTACATTGAAATATTATTTCACAATATTACTGGGTTTGTTTTGTATTTTCAATCAAATAAATGCAGCCTTTGTGAGCATAAGTGACTTCTTTTAAAAACATTAAAAATCATACCGACCCCAAACTTTTGAACGGCAGTGGGTGTGTGTATATATATATATATGTGTGTGTGTGTGTGTGTGTGTGTGTGTGTGTGTGAGTGAAAAATCTAAAATGTATTCCCAGAATCGTGCAGCCCTATAGTTTGTCTAGATATCAACATGTTTACAGGTGTTTATTTATTTATTTTTTAGAAAGGGACCAGATGCCACTGGATGAGTCCTGTTGACTTCAACATTCACATGAGTCTCTGTACATGAACATGGTAAAATGAAAAGTCAAACACCTTGGACATGACAGGTATGTAGGCTACTATGTTTCAGGAATGGCACAAAGGTGTGTGACTGTTTAAGTCTTTTTCTTTAGATCATTGTGTTTACTAATGTGCTTTTTGTCCTTTGTTGTGTATCTTTGGATTATGTTGTGTTGTAAATAAATCCAGACAATCTAAAAGCCATTATTTTTTTAATTTCTCCTCATTCTTTGTGCAAGGCTCCTCATAATGATCGGGCCTGATAGCACCTGATAGGGCCATTTGATAGGGTCTTTGTCTTTCTCAGGTGTAAAATGCATTCATATTAATGAGAGATCCACCCCTCCTCGCATAAAGCTTTCTCACACAAAACACGTCATACAAATTTTAAATCAATATATTGTCTTATCTAAATGAGTATGCAGGATGATTTTCACAAGTTTTGGAACAAATATTCTAGGCTACGTGATACAATTTTCAAAAGTCTTGTGAAGAAATAATCACTATGGGTTTTATGACCTTATTTCAGTGACATTTGTTTTTTCACAAACCACGCATAAACATTATTATCTTAAAACTCCAAACTTTTACATACATGCTGCTGACATATTACTGTAGCAGAGTTTGTGCTGAATACAATGTAATAAGACTTTAGCCATGAAAATGTCACAAGTAACAGAAATAAGCACAAATGTCAGAGCATGTCAGAACACCTCCAGGACCCAGAAAACACCTCAGACCTCAGAGGGTTAAATGCATGCATCTAAACTTAAAACTACTGTGTGCGATGCCCTATGCAGATATTTCAAAACACTCACCTGTCTGTTGTTCAAGTTTTGCATGGACAGGCCAGAAGAGACCCCACCCAATCCGTGGCTAGGGAGGCTGCTATTGGCCAATGGGTGCTTGAGGCCAGGAGAAGGCATAAATGGTGAGGTTGAAGCATCATCTGACAGCCTACCATCCTGAGACCAGAAAATGTGTTTAAAAATGTACCCAGCACAAATTTCTCGACACTTCAATCCAGAAAAATGTATTGGACTTTTTTCTCCAATTTATTCAATAAAATACATTCTCAAAAAAGTTTGAGACAAGGCTATACCTTGTCCAGGAAGGGGGCACGATCCAGTGAGGGGTCTTTTGAGAGGTTTGTGGGTCGGCACACCATGGGCCTATTCATTCCATTACTGTAGTCTGACATGCACATCCCCCGTTTGTCCAGTTCAGTTTTTTTCTCCAACAAAGCACCTAGGTAAAGGCAAGTACAAAATTAGTGTTCCAGACCAAGATCATGTGACTCACTGCATGTCTGTCTACTGTTATGGGTTAACTTCAAAAGGAACTACATACTCATGGCCTGATCTAGATTCATATTGTTGCTCTTTAGGGCTTCTTCTGCAGGATCCTTCTGTACCAGGTAAAAGAAAACAAACCGTTATGCTAAAAAATATTTATTTGACATGTTTTGTTAATTATGGAATCAACATATCTTTTCAGAATAAATAGGTTTTAACATACTGGAAAACCCATGTCTGTAAGCTGCTTGATAAGTCTGGTCATGATCCAAACGTCATCCCGCTTGTTGGAAACCTTGCCCTATAATGAACAAACAGCACTCCATAAGGCAAAACCATACCACATACCATGTTCTTTGGGTCAAGCATCAACGGAACACTGGCACAGAGGAACTTTCAGAAAGATTTTTTTACAGCTGATGACTGATAAAAACATTGACAGCCAATCAGAGTACATTCCACTTCAAAGAGCTACAGCATTTAAAGCAGCAGAGACGACAAAACTGCAGTGCATGCTTAGAATAAACAGAACGTTATTGTTCACTGGTGTGGACGCTAATCCAGTTATCGTTATGGTTATCTTTATATTTATCATTCTTGGTGTGAACAGGCCTTAAGAGTGCCACGGGGTCTGCATTTACTTTGTAGCTTTTTTACTTTTTACAGTGCCTAGCAACTCTCTCTGTTCATGTGCATCTAAAATAAATCAACGACACAAATAAAACTATACCAAAATGCATTAAAATAGTCATATTTATTAAGTTTAACACATATTTGTCAGTGCTAAACATTCCTAATTTATCTGTAATATAAATAAGATGCTAAAATTGTTATCTATATGTGATACTGTCATTCAGTGTAATGGATGATACTGTGGTGTAATAATTTGCATTACACTGAATGACAAAAACATTACTCTTTCTGAATGATGAAACTTCTACTTCAGTTTATTGCAGGCTATCAACTGGACACCTATATCAAACAGTAAGCTTGACCAGTAAAGTTAATCACAATTATTCACAAAATGTACTTATTTTTCAAATTTCAATGTAGTGTGTTTTTGTAACTTAGGTTACTACACCATTAAAAGGTGAAATTATTAAATATTTAAGAGCAATAAACTCACTTTGCTGCAGCACCACACGAACTTCAGGGTGCCTTTTGATGATGTCACAGACTGTCAAATGACTATCAGTTTTTTTATATGATTTCAGACTGGCTTCTTTTCCTTTTACACTGAATGACCTCTAACAAACTGCATAATTGGGACAAAAGTCCTCTGGTTATTTCAATACTTCAATACTTTTCAATATATTTTAAAAAAAAAACAAGAACGACATAGTCCTTTTAATATAATAGACAACACTTATTTGAAAATGCCAAGAAAACAAATATATATTTTTTAACTTGGTATTTTATGTTTATTTAAAGATGTAATGGTAATCAAAATCAAAGTCTGGACTATTAGGGTGAATAACAATTTTACACTTTGGAACATTATTTCACCCATATTTTGACATTTAATTTTCATAAAACTTAGCTGAAACATGACAGTAGACACTTTACTTGCATTAAATGTTTTTTTTTTATGTATATAAAATCACTTTAGTAAATTTAAGTCTTGTCTTTGACTCACAGTAATTATTAATAAAAAAAAAATATTAGTCAGAAAAAAAGTTTACAAACTATTTCTTAACCACACAATGAATATGTGACACTGAGTATACATTACAGGACCGAGTACTAATGGCTTTGAATGGCCTCAATTACCCTTTGTGGGCCCTTCTTGGATTGACCCCATGAGTTACAAGAGGAATCTTGGGATGTGGGACTGTTCCACATGTCACCATCATCAGCATCCCACTGGCTGGTGTTCATGCCAGTCTCTTCCCCTCCAGATCCCCAGCCATCTTGCATAGGTTTGGGACCTGGAAAAACACAATTGGTCAAGACTGCTCATAATCAGGGCCATATAACACCATATATTTTTATCTATGTTTAGATATGTGAATGGTTGACTAAATTATTAAATTTGGTCTGCCCAATACTAAAAATATGGTTACATGTTGCCCATATACCAGGATCCACAGAAAAACCTTTAAGGTGAAGTGTGTAATATCTGCTGCACCAGGGTCACCAAACAGAATTGCATACATAATTGCTGCATCCGAATTCAAATACCCCAACTATAATATGGAAAAAAAACAGTATGCAAACAGAGTAGTATGTCCGAATACATAGTATTCAAAAAACATTAGGTGAAAAGCATCCAGATGACCTACTACGTCCGCCAAAATTCTGAAGGGCGCGCACCATTCAATGGACACTTTACTAATATCCTATGAGGCCACGGGAGAGGAATTGTGAATGGCAGTGAAACGACGCAACTGATGCCGTAGGTCACATGACAATGACAACATGGCAGATATAGTATGTTCGAATTTTATTAATACTTCATACATTCATACTATATAGAACATACTTTTTTAAAACAGTTTTCAAAGCAAGTTTCAAACCAAATGTAGAACCTACTGTACAGTATGTGATTTTGGATGCAGCGAATGACAGACACAGTGAATGGCTTCCAAAACACTGCCCCTTTCTGTCATTGGTCAGATAGATGGATAGTTCTGCCCCAAACCCACACCACTGGTTGAGTCCCTGTTTCTATGTCAGGCTGGTTGGGTTGTTAGAGCAATTATTTGAAAGTCCCAGAGAGCCACTGGCACAGCATTTATACTTTATAATACAAATAATTTACTTGTCTCAGCATGTTAAGCTGGGATAGTAGAAACTATTTAACACTAAAACACAAAAATCAAAAAACAAAGTTAAACTTTAAAGTATAGTAATGCAATCAGTACAGGAGTTTTATTCAACCACCAGAGGTCAGTGTAGTTTAACTTTATCATATTTAAAATAATAAATAATAATAATAACATTTCAGTATGAGCAATGACTTAAGATTTCCCTTTTGTTATAGCAAGTGCTTTAATGTAAAGAGGTTTATTTGATTTAATAACCTTCCTGACAGGGGTCTGATCCAGCAGGTGCATTTCCTCTGCTATAAGGTCCACTGGAGTCATAAGCACTTTCACCCCATCCTCCACAGCTCTTAGTGGGTTGGCCTTGGCCCCAAGCTGAAGTGCCATTGTCCAGAGAAGGGTTGGAATTGGCTGGCTCGCCCCATGAAGAGGGTTCTGTATTTGACTGGACATTAGGGAGCTCTCCCCAGCCTGAACCAAACATTATCAGAATAATAACTTAAAATTAAGTATTTAAAATACAGAAAATAATATTTTCCAATTGATTAATCAAATAAATAATAGATCGATTATGAAAATAACTGTTAGTTGTTGTCTTATTAATTTGTAAATATAATACAAAAAAGTAAGTGCACTGCATCAGATAAAGTCAAATTATTGACTGAAACTGAAATTTAATAAAAACAGACACTCTGAACCAATATATAGAGAAAATACAGAAAAAGCTCTCAGAAATATGGAAAAGGCAGATTATAAATATCTATCCACCTTATTCTGTTCTAAACAATGCGACTAAAGAAGTCGCCATGACGACGACTGCGGTTGCCTACTTCCGGTTCGTACTGTATTAGCAGTGAGAGAATGAGTTCAGGCTCTACATGTGCTGTTGTTGGTTGTTTTAACAATTCAAAGAAGATAAAAAAACTTTTTAGAAACTGGGTGCATTGAGCATAGGATAAAAAAGGAGAGAATGCCTATGTCCGGTTCGTATCAGCTACATTCAATGCCAGTAGACGTTTTTGGTTAGCTGCGCTAAAACTGAAGCATCCGACGAAAAAGGTGTAATACGTTACCAGTAGGGATGGGCATTTCAAGCAAATATAATATTCGAAGATCGCTGGGTATTATTCAATTATTATTCGAAAATCGCACCCCTCCATCACATCACGCACACATGCATGTATAGGCTATAGGCTACACACCAGAGCACGTGAGCAAAGCGGAGCAGTGTGACGTTTAAATATAAGTAAAAAAAAAAACTAAACAATATAATGTTTTTTTATATATATTTCATCTATGTTGATTATATGAAAAGGGAACCGCATGAGATGAGTCAGATATGATCATAAGATGCCCAATATATCGGAAAACATTTGGAATGGCTCAGACATTATTTTGACCACTTATTAAGTTTTGTTTAGTAGAAAACCTTTCTTTAAAGTGAATTTCGTTTAGTATAAATTGTATCTTCATTTTTATCAATGTTTTATCAACAAATTGCCTGGAATAATAAATAAGAAGCAAATATAGTAGATATACAGGACACAGAGGCGCAAGCGCGTGAACAGGAGCGCGTCTCATTAATCAACGAAACTCAGCATATAAGTTACTTGCCTCACATACATGAGAAGTATATCTATAGAAAGCTTGAAATGTGTACTTTTAAAAAAAATAATTAAAAACGAGCAGAAATGGGCTGCTCTCTGCTTATGTATAGGTTAATTCGTATGAAGTGTGCATTTCTCTCTATAGGCGCGTTCACTACTGCGAAGATGGCGAGTCAGCGTCATCAAATTTATCTTTGCAGTCGAGTCGACACTGACAGAGAACACTAGTTATTAATAAACAATTCAAATGTTTAATGCATAATCATTACTTTTGTTTTTTTTTGTGGCAAGCTTATGCGTGCATTGAGATGCAGAATAGGCAATATATTACGAAAACGCTCATTATGGTTTAGCATTCTCTCCCATATAGTATACATAACTTCCAACCCAACTTCAGTCGTGCACGGGCAGGGGCAGCCCAACTTATTTCACATATTTTCTAACCAGCACATGCAGGCGTTCTGAGCGAGCAGCTTAATCTTCATAAAGCTTCGAACCGGAAAAGGACAACCGGCTTCCGGTTCAAACCCGCTATAAATCATGGGTAAATTCGCTAACCAGGAAAAAGGTGGATATCCTAAGTTACCCCTCAGCACTGACACTGAAAAAAAAAACATTTGTGAGGATGATAACAGCACATGTAGGCCAAGTACGCAACAGTCATGGGCATGTCATTCCTGGTTCAAATCTAAACTAGTTGGGGCAGCAGAATGCACACTGAGGAATCTTAACTGGTGTATGTTTTTTTTTTTTTTTTTGACAGTAGTCAACAGATGGAGCTAACCACGACTTAAATAATTTAGGCAATTTTATTCATGTTTGTCAGATGTATAGAGGACTAGAATGGGCATTAGAAAGGG
The DNA here is from genome assembly GCA_026230005.1 of Gila orcuttii. Taxonomy (NCBI): domain Eukaryota; kingdom Metazoa; phylum Chordata; class Actinopteri; order Cypriniformes; family Leuciscidae; genus Gila; species Gila orcuttii. Next base: position 23,775,059 of record JAPDVR010000011.1, read on the forward strand.
AGAAATATATGCATTCTCTCACCTGGATTTCCCATGGGCATCCTGTTAAGAGGAGATTCACCTTGACTGGGTAAGCCATTGTTAATGTTGCCATTGACATGGTTCTGAGTGTGACCTTGGCTGTGGTGTTGGTGATGGTTGCTTATGTTGTTTGGCCCAGTGATGCTATGACTGCTGCCATTCTTGCCGGTTCCTAGATGATTTTGGGAGTTATTCCTGTCCCACATGTTCACACTCTTGCAATAAGCACTGGGGTCACCCCAGGAGGAGGTCCCATCATCAATTTCCATTTTGCGACGAATAGAAGATGGAGATGGTTCATCCCAGCCTGTGGCCTCATCTCCTGGATCCTGGTGGCCTCCTGATGCCCAGGCAGAGTTGCTCTGTTTTACAGAATTTGGGCCACACCATGACCCTATGCCTCCAGCTCCACTGTTGCCACATGTGGATTTCTGAAGTTTTCCACCCCAACCTTGGGCTGAACCATTGGAATGTTGAGAATCACCCCAACCACCACCCTGTGCTGGTGCTGATTTACCCCAGCCTCTCTGGGTTTCCTTCCAGTTTCTGTTTTCAGGGTCCCTAGAGGAACTTCCAGAGCCACATTTCCGTATTTCTGAAGGGTCACCCCACTCTCCACTATTACCACTGCCACTACTTCCCCAGCCTGAGGAGGTATTGGGTTCATCACCCCAACCTTGTATTTTCTTCTGAGAAGTACCATCATCCCAGCTAGGAGACTTTTCTTCAGAAGCCCAAGATTGGCCATTACAGCCATTTGTGTTGAGACCTTCAGCAATGGGATCACGCCAGCCACATACTGATCCGTTGGGAACCTTTTTATTTGCAGGAGGTTCCCCCCATCCACCATTAGGTTGAGCAGAGGCTGGGACTGATCCTCCCCAGCCTGTGTTTGGCGTGGCTCTGTGAGGTTCCTCGCTCTTGCTTATGTCCATTCTAAGAGGTGCATTGAGGTTGGGATTGGCACATCCAGGAGGAGATGGTGCAGGTCCAGTTAAAGGTGTGTTCGATGAAGACCCCCAGACCTCGCCGCCTGCATCATTCTTTTTGTCTGGACTTTGTTCCATTTCCCAAACAGTGTGTTGACGAACTGGAGTCTGTCCCCAGCCTGAGTTACATAGGACACGTGGGTCCAAGTCCTGCCTTGGCAGCAAAGGGCCCAAATCATCACTTGAGGACCTCTCTCTTCTTCCTGGGTGGCCCTCACTACTATTCCTGCTGCCCTCACTTGCTGGAGTATCAGGGCCCCAGGAACTCATATGTTCTTGGGCAGGACTATCATTAGCATCCCATCCTGTACCGTCAGTGCTTGGCAGTTTGCCCCATCTTGTACCGTCAGTGCTTGGCTGTTTGCCCCAGCCGCCACCACTGCTAGCTCCTCCCTGCCCCCAAGAAGAGACGCCTGCAGAATCCCAGCCTGACTCCTTTGATTCTCCATTTTTGGCATCTCCGTTGCCCCAGAAAGCAGTTCCATCTTCGCTGGCAGGCTCAGTAGGTGACTGACTGAGGTTTCCTCTCCAGCTGTTCACTGGACTCATTGGCTCTGGTTTAGTGTTATTTGGTCCATCAGTTTTAAGGTTAGGAGGTTTCATGTTGAAAGATACATTTGTGGGTGACTGGTGCTGTTCTGGGATATCCGGGTTGCCCCATGCACAGTCCCCTACAAGGTTTCCATTGACACAACCAATGCTACCATTTCCAATGGTGCTGTGAGGTGGTGCCACTCCTCCTTGGCCACACCTACTAAGTGAAAGTGAATTTGAGCAAACTATGCTACTAGGGCCTGACGCTACCCCAGGCCCCTCATGTCCAAGAGCTGGCCAAGCAGCAGGGTTGGCACTGGGGTTGAGGTTCAGATTAGAAGCACCCCAGCTGGACAGCCCTCTACTGCCCATGGGCAAGTCAACCTTTCCTTCTGAGACCCACCCCTTGGTAGGGTCACCTTGACTAGAGACCATACTAGAAGTGAGATTAACGCTGGCTTTGCTGATTGGGTAATGACCCTGCTGGCTAGCTCCTGTAGCCATAATAGTGCTACTACTGTTGCTGATGACCTCTGATGTGCGTTCAGCGTCCAAGGTGCATTCTGGTGTCTGCTGGCTCTTGCCGTATGTAATGGAAGGCCAAGTGTCTGTGTCGTTACGGTTAATAATCACTTTATCCTGGTTGCTGCTGCTGCTTTTGGTAACTGGGATATTCCAATGAGAATTCTCATGCTGGGGTCCCAGCCCACTTTGATAGGGAAGTCCTGTAAAACAAATACACAATCCAATTTTTTTATTGCAAAAATTGATTATAAAATGTGCAGCACATAATTATTTATCTTAAAATAAAACTATTAGCAAGGGATATTTATTTTAGATTTTATTTTCATTTTAGTGTGGTCTGCAAGGTCCCCACAAAAATAAAGCTTCATCAACATGCTCCACAGATACTCAGAAGACACATACTAAACCTAGATGCACTCACTCTCTTGTGACAATTGCACAAAATCTCTCTCTCTCTCTCATCAATCATGAGCCAGCAGGTAATCGATGGTGTGTAAATTATGGCATGAGAGCAGAAAGAGGGCAACTGCAACTCTCCACAACCACTGACAATATATTTATCCTAAACAGTGCATATGTATTATCCATACCCTTAAAGGGTTATGTGGCAACTATATGATTCACTGAATAAATCAAACATAGTACCTATGACTAACCTAAGGTTTAGTTAAAGGGGTCTTGACATATAAGAGGTTTTTGTTTCATAGTTTGAAACGTCACCCTCATTATAAAAAAGTATTTAATCAACCAAGCTCTAAAAATGTCTTGTTTTGATATTGTGGGATCAGTGACGCAACACAGGCAAATACATTTAGATATGACTGCCTCATAGTGATGGGGGAAAAAATCGATTCTTAGATGCATCGCGATGCGGACGTGGACAATTCTGAATCGATTCACAAATGTCAAAAATCTTTTTTTTTTCTTTTTTTTCTTCTAATAACGTAATATTGACGGAATGCAAAAGGCGGAACTCTGAAGCGCGGAAGTGCAGTGACCGGACAGTCTGTGGCGTGCACATAACAGAGACACATGATGGCAGAGTGCGAAATCCGAACGGCACCCTCTTCGTTAAAAGCTAACATATGGAAAATTGGCATAATTTCATTGTGGCCTTTTTTCTATGATAACTGCTTTCTGTATTGTTTTTTTTTTTCACATCAATATGCTGTAAACAGATCGACTCGGTTACTAACGTAACCTCGGTTCCCTGAGAGGAGGGAACGAGTATTGCGTAAGTAGCTTACGCGATGGGAAAACTCCTTTTCTCGAGAATATTGAAGTCTTTATGTAAAACGCATTGCAGCTGCACAGCTGACAGCAATGAACGAAGGAACTCGGTCATTGGCTGTGCTGCGGCAACTTGCTCGAACCAATGACGGGGCGACTCTGAATGCGCGACCAATGAGCGCGCTTCGCGCCCGCGCGCGTCAGAACCCGCCAAGATGGGCGTGGCCAAGCTATATATTGGGCGCCCCGTCATGAGAGTTCTTTAGGTTAAAACGACTGAAGCGAACTAACCAAGCACAAGCACGGCAGCTTACGCAATACTCGTTCCCTCCTCTCAGGGAACCGAGGTTACGTTAGTAACCGAGTCGTTCCCTTTCGAGAGGTCTCTCCTATTGCGTAAGTAGCTTACGCTATGGGAACACCATGCAAAACGCCGTGCGTGCTGAACTTCGCCTTATGATAGCCAGAGGCAGGTGCCTGAGCTAAAAAGCAAAGTTATCATCCAACTAGCCGGCAGAGGCGAGCTTTATATGTGGGAAAAAAATACAGAGCGGCTAGAAGGCGCTCAGTGTGACACAAGCACATACATAATCTAGATACGAACTCGCAGTTCAACTAGCATTATGCTGATAGCACATTGGAATGCAATGTCGGGACCTGTAGGTTGTAGAATCTGATAAATGTGGACGGTGAGGCCCAGCCTGCCGCCGCACAAATATCCTCGATCGGTATCCCGCTCGACCATGCCCAGGAAGAAGCCACACTCCTGGTGGAGTGTGCTTTGACTCCCCAGGGGCATTGAGCTTCCCCTTAGCTTCATAAGCCAGCGCTATAGCTTCGACTATCCAGTGAGAGATTCTCTGCTTTGAAACGGCGGAACCTTTCGTACGGCCGCCAAAGCATACAAACAGTTGTTCTGTCTGTCTGAATAGGGCAGAACGCTCCAAATACACTCTGAGAGCCCTAACGGGGCAGAGTAGATTAGCGTCGTGTTCGTCTGCTGGAGACGAAAGCGCAGTTAGGGAGATAACCTGTGCTCTGAAGGGAGTGGTGAGCACTTTAGGAATATACCCATGTTTCGGTCTAAGGACGACCCTGCAGTCGTTAGGTCCGAATTCTAGGCAGGCAGCGCTTGTTGAAAGCGCGTGCAGGTTGCCCACTCTCTTGACCGAGGCGAGTGCCAGCAAGAGCGCCGTCTTGAGCGAGAGCTGTTTAAGGTGCACGGTTCGGAGTGGTTCGAACGGGGGCCCTTTAAGAGCGTCTAGGACCGTAGCTAGGTCCCAGATCGGCACTGAGGGGAGGCGTGAAGGGTTCATCCTCCTGGCGCCCCTTAGGTAACGAATAATTAGGTCGTTTCTTCCCAATGGACGTTCCATTACAAGGTCGTGTGACGCTGTGATGGCAGCCACATATACTTTGAGCGTGGAGGGGGTGCGGCCCGCCTCCAGAAGCCCTTGTAGGAAAACGAGTACACTCGTAATCTCGCATGTTACAGGGTTCAGGCCCTTGGTATTACACCAGTCACTGAACACTTTCCATTTCTGGGCATATAAGCGTCTCGTGGAGGGCGCCCGCGCCTCAGCGATGGTTTTTAGTGCTCCGCTCGCGAGGTTCCTGGGAACCCGTTGAGGGGCCATGCATGAAGGGCCCACAGATCGGGGCGGGGATGAAATATCATCCCGCTGGCCTGACTGAGGAGGTCTGGCCTCAGTGGAATCGGCCGTGGTGCAGATTGCATTTGCATCAGATCTGGAAACCATGATTGGTTCTTCCAGAGTGGGGCTATCAGCAGCACTGCGTTTCCCTCCTCTCTGACCCGACTGATGACCTGTGGCAGCATCGCGATCGGGGGAAAGGCATATAAGGGGCGGCTCGGCCAGCTCTGGGTGAGCGCGTCCGTGCTTTTTCGTGAAGAAAAGAGAGCAGTGCGCGTTCTCCTTGGAGGCGAAGAGGTCGATCTCCGCTTTGCCAAAGGTTTTCCATAACCACTGAATCGTCAGAGGGTTGAGAGCCCATTCTCCTGGGAGAATCTTGTCTCTGGATAGCATGTCTGCCCCCTGGTTCAGGGCGCCTGGCACATGCGCTGCTCTCAGCGAGCGCAAGTTGTGCTGGGACCATAAAATGAGTCTCCTGGCCATTGAATGCATGGAGCTCGACCTGAGTCCACCCTGGCGATTTATGTACGACACTACCGTCATGTTGTCCGTTCGGACCAGGACGTGTTCGTTTTTTAGATGTGGGAGCAGGGCTCTGAGAGCCAAAGCGACCGCTTTCATTTCCAGACAGTTTATGTGTAGGCGCTTCTCCGGGTTTGACCAAAAGCCGGAGACAGGCCTGCCCTCGTAAAGGGCCCCTAACCTATTTTGGAGGCATCTGTCGTTATCATCTTTCTCCTTGTGTTCACACCCAGACTCACGCCTGACTGGTACCAGTCGGCGGCTTTCCAGTGCGTCAGGGCTTTTATACAGCCGTGGTTCGCTCTGATTAAAAAGTGGCCCGAACGCCACGCGTGAGTAGGGACGCGGCTCTTGAGCCAGCGTTGGAGAGGGCGCATATGCAACAATCCTAGCTGGAGTACGGCCGATGCTGAGGCCATGAGACCGAGCATCCTCTGAAACCGTTTGACGGGGGCGCGCGCGCCCGCTCTGAATGATGTTGCAAGGCGCCGGATGGTGAGCGCGCGCTCCGATGAGAGACGCGCTGTCATTTGCATCGAGTCTAGAACTATTCCCAGGAAAGAAATTCTCTGGCTGGGAGATAGTATGCTTTTTGCAAAATTGATTCTTAGACCCAGGCATTCTAAATGGCTGATAATCCAAGATCTGTGTGTTATTAGCTGACTCTCTGATTGTGCTAGAACCAGCCAATCGTCGAGATAATTCAGTATTCGCACTCCCCTTCGTCTTAGGGGGGAAAGTGGTGCATCCATACATTTCGTGAAAGTACGGGGAGCCAGGGACAGGCCGAACGGGAGTACTGTGTACTGGTATGACTGTCCCTCGAAAGCGAATCTCAGAAACGGCCTGTGATGAGGCGCTATTGGAATGTGAAAGTAAGCATCTTTCAGATCCACTGAGAGAAACCAATCTCCTGGGCGCACTTGCGCGAGGATATGCTTGGTTGTTAACATTCTGAACGAGCGAATCATTAGTGCTTTGTTCAGTTGTCTGAGATCTAGGATGGGGTGGAGACCGCCATCCTTTTTCGGGACGAGAAAATAGCGGCTGTAAAAACCTGTCCCGCTCAGAGAGGGGGAAACAGTTTCCACAGCGCCCTTTTCTATTAGTTTGCGCACCTCGGTGCGTAGAACATGTGAACACTCTTTTCTCACTTTCGTCTCGACCACAGTCGTAAAACGTGGTGGTCTGCGAGCGAATTGGAGCGAGTATCCGTGCTTTACTATATTCAATACCCATTTCGGCATATCTGGAATGTTTTCCCATGCCGCTGCGTGTACAGATATGGGCTGAAAACAGGCTAGGGGCGGGCCGCTGTGACGTAGGGACCCGGCTAGCGAATCGCCTGAGCTCGTAGCTCTCAGAGGCGCGGGCGCGCGCTGAGCAGCTGAGTGAATGGGCGCGTGTGTGATTACAACAGTGCGCGCTGTGTTTGTAAAACTCGCAGCCTGAGCTGAGGTTTTGTTTGACACTGTAAGGGCAGTGTTTATAAGTGGGGGTGCATAAACAGTGGTAGGCACACGCGTCACTTTTATAATGTTTCCCGCTTTTACTGGGGATGAATTTATAACTGTGTGAACAGTGCTTGTGTGTAGTGGTGCGTACATGACCGTAGGCACGTGATCTACATTCATGGGAAGCGCAGCCTGAGCTGGGAATGAATTTGGCACTGTTTTGACAGTATCTGGGAATGCACACTTTGTGGACATGTGAACTCTTAGTGATGCAGGCAGAAAAAGACTCTTTTTGTGTTTTCTGTGCGGCGCCGTAAAAACGGCGTTTGTTTGCAGGTGAGCGAGCTCTGTGACTGGCCCATTGACTGCTGTATGGACATATCCAGCCGCCTGTAAGGGGACTGGGTAATGTTTGAGCTTTTGTAGAGAGAGTGGTCCGGCTTTTGTGAGACACGCACTCTCTCTTCTCATTTCTGTGGCTAGGACGGCTTTCGAGGCTCAGGGTTCAGCACAATCTTGGGCTGAGGACCCCATCGCTCAGGAGGCGGCTTGCGGTTGTGAGAGCGCGAGCGGCGTCGAGCGTCAGCCTGAGGCGCGGGCTGAGAGGCGGTGGGAGCTGTTCTAGCCCGCTGCGGCTGTGGCGGTCTCTGTCTGCTCTGCGATGAGCTGGAGCGCTTTGGCAGGAAATGACGCATAGCTTGTGAAGCGTTCTGGGCCTCAGTGAAGCGTTCGGTGAAACCTTTAACCGCCGGTCCAAACAGCCCGCTGGTGGAGATAGGCGCATCGAGAAATGGCGCCTTATCCGCGTCCTTCATTTCAGTCAGAGTCAGCCACAGATGGCGCTCGAGAACAGTCAAATTAGCCATAGCACGGCCGATGGACTGGGCGTTGGCCTTCGTGGCTCGCAGACCTATATCAGTCGCGCTGCGTAAGTCCCTGAAGGCTTCGGGTTCGGGGCCAGACTCGTCCATAGAGCGGAGAAGCTTGGCTTGGAACACTTGAAGTACCGCCATTGAGTGAAGCGCTGATGCAGCTTGGCCGGCGGCAGCGTAGGCGCGACCGGCGAGAGCAGAGGTAGTGCGGCAGGGCTTCGAGGGGTGGGAAGCTTTGGCTTTCCATCCGGTGGTGGAGGGCGGGCAGAGATGATTGGCCACGGCCTCCTCGAGGGGCGGCGTTCCCTCGTAGCCTCTTTCCTTCGCGCCGTCCACTGAGGAGAGCGAAGAAGAAAAAGAAGGCTTTAGGCGCGCAGAGTGGGGGGCTTTCCACGACTTGGTGAGTTCGTCGTGAACTTCCGGGAAGAAGGGAGAAGGCCTTTGCCGAGGGGCCTGCTGGCGCCCCTGCAGAAACCACTCATCCAGTCGGCTCCGGGTTGGTTCTTCGGGAGAAGACCAATCGAGCCCGAGGTCTTCCACGGCCTTAGAGAGGACACGGATAATCTCAGTATCCATAGTGGAGCCCCCGCTCGTGCTAGCTAGCGTCGACGGGGCGGGGTCGAGAGTGGAGCCCGGCCAGTCGTCCGATGCAGCGTCGATGGACAAGCTGTCGTCCATTCCCCCGTCGTCCTCGGACGCGCCGAAAGTCACAAGGCCCACCGCTCTGCTAGAGGGGTGTGGGTCCGGCTGGGTGAACTGAACCGGCGGTGGGGAAGGCAAGAGCGGCGGTGAAGCACGCGGAGACTGGCTCGGCGTGACGTCACTGAGCTCAGGTTCAGGAAGCCTCTGTGAGCGGCGCTTTTTCTTAGTGCGCGGCTCAAACAGAGGGTCGGCGATGGGCTTGCTCACGGCGAAAGCGGCGAGGCGAGCCCGTAGTGCGGAGAGACCCAAGTCATCACATTCCGGGCATCCGCCCTTGGTCAATGCAGCTTCTGCGTGGTCACGGCCCAGGCAGCGAGCGCAGATGATGTGACGATCCCCGTCCGGGAGAAGGTCTCTGCACGACGCGCAGGAAGGCATTTGAAACAACGCCTTATTGGAAAATTGCTCTTTCACAAATGTCGCGGGGCGGACAGATGTAAAATACTTGCGTATATGGCGCGCCGGATGGCTCAGTAGGAGGTGCTTGAAGGCGGCTGAAGGTGCCGACGTCCTCGTAGCAATCCCGCTGGTATGCTTTTCCACGGCGGCGAAGGCTTCCAATAATCCGGAGGATCCAGCGAAGAAGGTGTTCGCTGAAGGAGATTAAATCTAAAGAACTCTCATGACGGGGCGCCCAATATATAGCTTGGCCACGCCCATCTTGGCGGGCTCTGACGCGCGCGGGCGCGAAGCGCGCTCATTGGTCGCGCATTCAGAGTCGCCCCGTCATTGGTTCGAGCAAGTTGCCGCAGCACAGCCAATGACCGAGTTCCTTCGTTCATTGCTGTCAGCTGTGCAGCTGCAATGCGTTTTACATAAAGACTTCAATATTCTCGAGAAAAGGAGTTTTCCCATAGCGTAAGCTACTTACGCAATAGGAGAGACCTCTCGAAAGGGAACTGTTATACGTACGCTATATGTAGGTTTACTGTACTGCCCTCCACAGTCACAGTGTGTATCAGTGCAATGCCAATCACAAAAAGTTACATTTTGACTGTGCTCTCTGCAGATGTTCATTTACTTTTTTTTGTATGAGCTGTTTTTGATTGTGGTATACAGCAACAATTTCTAAATTATCATTGTACACCACTTTTCACTTTCCTTTAGTGTTTGACTGCACTGGGTCGCTTAATTTAGACAATGAGTGAAGAAGATTGTCCGTCAAATAGAAGGAATCCATTTGTGTCAGCTCAAATTAATGTGCGGCTTATGATACCGCCTGGCCACAATAGTGCCCATTCCCTCAGAACACAGTTCTTCCATCTATACACTTATCTCATCTTTCCAGGCAGCCTTATCACACAGGGCTATCAAGACTACAGTGCATTTCTGCACCATGCATCAAAGTCCCTTTCAAGGAAAGTCTGTTTAATCTGAGGCTATATTGGCAACACCTCCGGGCAGCTATTTTGGACATTCAAGACTAAGTCCTATTTACTATAACGGGGGAAATCTTAAAATCTCAAAAACTGCTTATAGTGTTAAAAAGCTTATATTTCAGGCTGGACCAGCCAATGTGCATGTGCAGCACTTGCGTCTCAGGACACAGAATGTTTCTATGGCAACCAGAGTTTCTAACGGCAGCTGCAGTGACGCGATGACTTTACCAATTGGCGAATGGCTCTTTTATTTAGAAGGCGTGACTCATTCCGCCATATTACTCGTTGCTCCAATTCATATTAATATGAGTGCACAGTCATGGTACACACACAATATATATATATATATATATATATATATATATAACAAAACAATGTGTTTGTTACATTACATGCAAAAGAAGTTGCTGTTATCTGTATCAGAAATTAACAAGGCACACTATCACTGAGTTTAAAAATCACTGAGTTTTAAAAAGTTTGCTACAAAAATGTCAAAAAGAAAAAAAAGAAAAAGCGTGTCAAAGAAAAAAAAAAAAGACACGCTAAAAAATAAACCAAATGTTTATTTTTTTTATGGAGTTCAGGCAATCCAGCAACCCATTCTCCTGCAGACAGGCACTCTCAGGGATGCCATTTTATCAGAGCTGAAATGCAGCCAGCCAAGAGAACAACGCTGCTGTCTACAATTCTGTTTCTCTTGCTTTTATTCCCTTTTTCACTTTCTTAACACATAAGGCGGTGGCTTTTTCCCTTTACCTTGTTACTCAAACATCCTGGACAAAACAAAACAGAAAAGGCAGGAAATGGGAGTTTGTACACCTAAAGAGTGGCTCCACATAACTAGTCTCAAAAAGCCAGCGAGATAAATGCTGTGACCATTTGTTATTCAGTATTATTTTACTCTGATGCCAACAAATGTCTGCAACTGCTGTGTCTGAGAGTCTTTCATCCTGGTGAAAGCCCAGAAAGGAGAATTTCCAGACTTTGGAAAATTACACCAGACCCAGAAAAAAAAAACATTTGCTTTAATACAGTCACCAATTACAGCTTTCCAGTGCCAGACTTTCTCTAGGCACAGTCTCAGTGACGTATAAGACTGTGCTTTTGTCAGAAAATACCTTTCTTTCATACTAATTCTGTTCTCTGGATTAAAGGACTCCCTTCTTCCCAAGAGTAAAATGACAAAAATGCTCATCAGTCATGTTTTCCACTTGATCAGATCACGGTGTTCTCTTAGAAGGGTGCTGAGAGAAAGGAGAAAGAAATAGACAGAGTGACTAAGAGAGAGAGAGAGATAGAGAGAGAGAGAGAGAGAGAGAGAGAGAGAGAGAGGGAGAGAGAGAGAACATTTTTGAAAGCAAAAGCATGAGTCTTCTGCATGATTAAAAATACTATTCGACATGAAATTCCAATTCAAACCTGGCTAAAAATCCTAAAAGGAATAATTGAACCAATTGCTCTGTATGGCATCGAGATATGGGGACCTCTAAAAACCCACAATTTTTCAAAATGGGAAAAAGAGGAAATTGAAACTCTGCATACCCAAATTTGAAAAAGCATCCTAAAAGTAAACAGAGCGACACCAAACAACTCGTGCAGAGCTGAATTAGGAAAATACCCCTTACTGATCAGTATCCAAAAAAGAGCTGTGAAGTTCTACCAGCACCTGAAGTGCAGTGACCCGAGCTCATACCAGGCTGAAGCCCTGCGGTGTCAGGAGCAGAACCGGCACCGGAGCGCACTCTCACAGCTGATGCTGAAACTACAGCCAGACCAGCACAGCCCAACCAAATTATACACTTATACAAGAAGATGGAACTCTATTTACACCTGAAACAAGATTATAAACCAGCAGAATACCTGAGCTGTGTGAAGGAGCATAAAGTGAGAGAGACCCTAACCAGATACAGGCTGAGTGACCACTGTCTGGCTGTAAATAGAGGACGGCACAGGCAGAGATGGCAGCCGAGAGAGCAGAGACTGTGTTCTCTGTGCTCTCAGAGAGAGGTGGAGACAGAAGAACACAGAGGACCGAAGAACATTGAAAGACCGACCCAGACGGGTATCAGCTGGGGAGACACTGTGCTGATGAAGCAACAGAGGGGGCTGGCATGTGAGACGAGACCACCTCTAGTTTTGACATGGATGAGATCAAATCTGTAACATAACTTTAGCATCAATTTCAGGATGTCCTTGCCTTTATAGCTACCTTCCCTAGGAATCTAACCCAAAATCTTTGCATTGCTAGCACTATGCTCCACTGTTTAAGGTACAGGAAGGTGGCATTGCTCAATTAAGATGACATGTGAAAAATAAGAAAATTAAGAACCTGTTGCAAGATATTTGCTTGTAAATGCTCCAAAGCAATGTGTCCGATCAGAGTAAGGTAAAGCCGAAACCATACAGACTAATTTCTAGTTATTAGAGTAAAACCATTTAAGATGTCAATTATGAAAATAAGCAGTTTTGCACAACCCAATATTAAATCAGTTTTTTTGTTTACAAATACCAATTTCAAACAAATAAACCTTGTTCTCTGCTTAAACTACATTTGTAAAGGCATTTGAATCCCAGAAACACATATTTAAAATACTTATAAGCAGAAAATCAAATGTATATGAATCAGTGAAGACAATAATGATCCACGATTTGACAAAGCCATTAGGAGCTATGAAACAGCTGGTGAGCACATGTTCCCAGGGATGCTGAGTCCCTTCTGCTCAAGCACTGCTCTTCCACCTGCCGTTAAACCAGATTGGAGTGAATCGCAAACACTCTCAGGCATCAACCAGAGGGGTGTAGAGGAGGGGGTCAGTAAACAATAATTGGAAAAAAACACTAGAGACAAAGTCCCACAACCTTGCCGCTCCCATGACCTCAGGCATAGAATGACACTTAAGAGGTCAATACCAGGCTTTGTTAAGGCATAGCAGGGTGGGAGACACAATCCCCTGCCATTTAAATCATAGTCCCCGTGGACTTCTACGTTCCAGCTGGGCCAAGAGGAGGAAGAAAATTTCTATCTAGTAAGACAACCAATGTCAAAAAAACACCACAATGTATCTCTAATCGTACCTGATATTGGTCAAGTGAAAAGCCTGTCAAAATAAATATCTTAGTCTCTCCATCAAAAACAAAACATGATTCTCACCCGTGTGCCGTTTGCTGGTGGGCGTCCCAGGAGGGGAGATGACCCTGGTCTGAGTGCAAGCAGAGGTCGGGTTCAGAGCGGCTGTAGGTAAAGGTTGACCCCTCTTCAATAGCTGCCTCTGCTCCTGCTGTCGGAAGCGTGGAGGAACCTCTTTGTGGACATATCGGGGACTGGACTGCTGCAATGGAGGTAACTGCTGTTGTAGGGCATTACTAGGATTACGCTTGCCATTGCTGGTGGTGGAGGCAGAGGGTACAGGCAGGTTCAGGGTCAGAATAGGACTTGAAGGGATGCTGGGATTGGGTTTAACGGAGTCTGGCACTGCAAGAGATGGGGAAATATAAAGACGAAGTTTAAATTGAGATAAATGAAGAGATGAAATAAGTGGTAATGTAAGTGGCCTCAAAAAAAATATTTTAGAAAATAATTTGAACTCTAAAATTGGTATAAAATCAAATACATATCTTACCAGTTATGTTTTAAATTTTAAGGTGATATCACAAAAAAGGAGATAAAAAAAAGTTTTTACTGTTTCCATGGTAACACAATGTGATACCTAATTTATGATGATTAGTTAAATATAAGATGCGGGAATATAAAAAAGGGTGCCAATTGTCCTGCTACCTGGACATTGACAGTTAACTTGAATACAATATCCTCTGGAAGGAAATCTGTAACACCACATTTTCAATGACTAATAATACCAACCTCTAGCTCATACAGTTCAAGATTATTCACAGGATTCACATCACCGAAAAAAAGATGTTTATAATGGGCTTGAGGGACACACAGACATTTGTTCACAGTGCACACTGGGGAGCACAGACGACTATTTTCAGTGACCACAGAACTCTCCGTTATCATGGGTTGTGGAATCCCTCCATCTCCATCACTCGGTTTACTTAATAACTGCATGGAAGTTGATAATCTCCCAACCTGTTAACTGTCTCCCCCTTTTTGAGCATAGATCAATGATTGTAATTAAATGATTGTAATTCATGAATGCTTTGGAATATAGGCCTGAGGTCGGTCTTTTTTAAAGACACTCAGGAGATTACTGCAGAAAAAGCACTTAAAAAATTTAAAGTTAAAGAAATTTAAGTTTACTGTAAAGCAATTGTATAGAACTTAACATTTTTATTTTATACAAAAATAATATTTTAGAAAATAATTTGAACTCTAAAATTGGTATAAAATCAAATACATATCTAACCAGTTATGTTTTAAATTTTAAGGTGATATCACAAAAAAGGAGATAAAAAAAGTTTTTACTGTTTCCATGGTAACACAATGTGATACCTAATTTATGATGATTAGTTAAATATAAGATGCGGGAATATAAAAAATTGTCCTGCTACCTGGACATTGACAGTTAACTTGAATACAATATCCTCTGGAAGGAAATCTGTAACACCACATTTTCAATGACTGATAATACCAACCTCTAGCTCATACAGTTCAAGATTTTTCACAGGATTCACATCACCGAAAAAAAAAATGTTTATAATGGGCTTGAGGGACACACAGACATTTGTTCACAGTGCACACTGGGGAGCACAGACGACTATTTTCAGTGACCACAGAACTCTTCGTTATCATGGGTTGTGGAATCCCTCCATCTCCATCACTCTGTTTACTTAATAACAGCATGGAAGTTGATAATCTCCCAATCAAATACAAAAACCCACTCCTCATTTCTCTAACTGTCGCCAAGAAAGTAATTTTGCAAAACTGGAAGTCCAAAAACTGTATACATATCAATCACTGGACTAATCTTCTAATAGAATACATCTCATTAGAAAAAATAACATACACTAACAAGAATATTATATCTACATTTCTTGATATCTGGAAACCATTCCTAACTCATCTTCATATAAATCAGTGACCTGGAACCGGACCAACGCACTCTCCCAACCACATGTTTACAAACTAATAATGAATAATCTCTGAGTATTACTGTACAGTACTACAATTATGTCCTTTATATGTATGTATGTATATGTGTATGTATTTTTTTTATATATGTGTTTGTATATGTGTATATATGTGTATATGTGTGTAGATGTACACTACCGTTCAAAAGTTTGGGGTCAATACGATTTTTTTTTTTTAAAGAAATTAATAGTTTTCTTCAGAAAGGACGCATTAAATTGATCAAAAGTGACAGTAAAGACATTTATAATAATACAAAATAATTATTTTTTAATTAAAAGCTTTTCTCTTGAACTTTCGAAAAATCCTGAAAAAAATGAATCTTGGTTTGCACAAAAATATGAAGCAGCACAACTGTTTTCAACTGTGATAATAATCATAAATGTTTCTTGAGCATCAAATCATCATTTTATACTGATTTCTGAAGGATCACGTGACACTGACGACTGGAGTAATGATGCTGAAAATTCAGCTTTGATCACAGGAATAAATTACACTTTACTATATTCACATAGAAAACAGCTGATTTACATTGAAATAATATTTCACAATATTACTGGGTTTGTTTAGTATTTTCAATCAAATAAATGCAGCCTTGGTGAGCAGAAGAGACTTCTTTTAAAAACATGTAAAATCTTACTGACCCCAAACTTTTGAACGGTAGTGTATATATACGTATACATATATGTATAATGTTCGATAAGCTGTACTTTTATTTT
Organism: Gila orcuttii; assembly: GCA_026230005.1. Lineage (NCBI taxonomy): Eukaryota > Metazoa > Chordata > Actinopteri > Cypriniformes > Leuciscidae > Gila > Gila orcuttii. The sequence continues at coordinate 23,790,747 of JAPDVR010000011.1, forward strand.
ATTTAAAATCTGCATATTATTACCATTACTACTTATTTTTTTTTAAGATGGTGATAGTAGGGATGATGATATTGGTATTATTATTATTATTATTATAGAATTATTACTCTTCCCTTTCTCTCTCTTCCTATATAAATAACAATTCAGAAAATACTACGTATAAATATTTATAAAATATTTATAAAAAACTGTTGGTGGGTGCAACTGGCATGTCCTGTTGGCATAGTCATTACAGACTCAGTGGTTGGACTGACTGGCCCTTCCCTCTCACTGCCTCTGGCCAAGACCCTCCCTCATGTAAAATTATTGTATTGAATTGATACCTGGGTTGGATGTGGTGTCTCTGGCTGGGGAGCTAACAGTGCACACCTTGGTCCGAGCCATGGAAGCAAGAGGGCCAACCACCCATAACATTTGGTTATGTCAGGTCACAAACAGACTAAGGGAGCTTGGTCTGGAGGTGCCTGTTATGGTGCCCCGACGTACTTTTTGGAGGAAAATTCAATGGAGTTTAGAAACGTAACTACGGGGGTTGGGTGTCGCTGGCAGTGGTGGGGGGGAATCGGTTTATTGAATCAAGGAGAAGTTTCTGTATCGGGGGGGGGGTCTGTTGGTTGTGCTCACTGGCTGTTGTGGATCAGTCACCGACTTCTTACCCTGTATGTGTTACTGTTTTGTAAATTTGCGATAAAAAACCCCAAAAAACTTGAATACAATAAAACTGGAAACATCTTATTAATAGTCTGTGTCAGATTTTAAAGCTGCACTACAGAAGATTCACTGAATAAAAAAAATTAAGCGAGTACATAACAAAATCCATTTTGAAATTCATATTTTGCCTTATCCTGATTCACTACAGTAAGTCTAAAATATTAATAGCAATGCACAATAAATCAGCCCCCATATCGGCGATGTTCATTTTAAAAGTTATTGTTATTGCATTGATAAGAAAATTAGACAGATATATTAAAGCAGATAAATAATGGATTATGTCCTCCAGCTGAGACACTTCGCCATGATGGTTTTGAATTGCTTCAAATATGATTAGAATCATATACTAGTGGTCGACCGTTATTGTTTTTTTTTTATGGCCGATGCCGATATCTTAGAGAGCAATATATATATATATACATACACTTTATTTGTATTTTAATCAATATTTAATAATTATAAATAAATTAGAAAACAAATCTTTAAAATAAACATGCTTATACTTTAGATGGCAACTTATTATCTGCAATTCTATAACACTATTTTTCACAAATAAAGAAATTGTTTAAAAATATATGAATATGTGAATAAAAAGGAAGTAAACACAACAGGGTTGTCAATCTACACAACATCAGTAATCTAGTAATTTCATGGACACTGGTAATAATTTTTTCAAATAAAAGACAAGGTAACGCTAATTTTACATACAGGACAGTGAAAACGATATGAATATGACACAGTGGGCCACTGGATATAGCACAGCATATTTTAATATTGAAGGATTTCAAGTTTTTTGATCGCGTCTCCTGTGAAGCTGATCTTCTGTTCACATTCACACACTTCGCACGGACCGACCGTCACTCGCAGTAACACGTTTATGCAGGCTACAAATGCACACTTCACAAGATATCACAGCTGGATTCGATAAAATCTGCAAGGTTTGTGAAATTAAATATTTATTAGATATTCAGAGATTTGTTTAAATGATGTAGATGGGCATTTGCTGAATGTAGACGGTAAATGAGAAAGTATTTTAGCCCGATTGTTTGCCTTTTCTGTAACTGTACGTTCACACCGCCGCCGACTTGAGCTTCCAAAGCTACCGGAAGTCATTCATTTTCAATGGAAGTTGGCTTCTCTCAGCTGCAAGGAGCGTCAAATCCATCGGCGTCGCGTTTTGAGCGTCAATCAGAAAGTTGAAAGTAGCTCAACTTTATGGTAATGAGCTAATGAGCAGCGGCAAAAGCCAGCAACCAATCGGAATATAGACGTCCTTCGCCCTGGCTGATTCCAGAGAAACATACCATGTAAACTTTCGTTCCTACCAAAACATTAGTTCCGAGAAAATGGAGGAGAAGCTAATCATCACCGTTGCTGGGTTTCCTATCATTTATGATATGACGTTGTTTGCATATAGGTCTCAGAGTCATCTCAGAGTCCGACGTCTTTTTCGCAAATTCAATACAGCAGCACCAAACACAACAACTTTGCGATATATCCATGATCCAGTGATACACGTTTGAGAATGAGCGCAACTTTTATTTGAAATATTTACGAACGCTCGTTTCAAGCGGGAATGCAATTCATTTGCTCACGGTAACACCGATTTGACCAATTTCACTAATGCAAATAATAATAATAATAATTATAATAATAATAGCTAATTATTCTTTTTTTCCCCCGACCAAAATGGTTATAAAAATTCTGTCATTATAAATGGTTTCTTCAATGTATTACTTGTTTTTTCTGTTTATTACATTTAATGTTGTGACACTTCTCTTCTCCCTGCTACGTCAGAGCGGCCAAAGCGTCAACAAGCTTCCCCGTACTTTTTGACAAGCGTCCTTGGCAGGGCGACCAGAGCTTCTTTGTCGCTCAAGTCGGCGGCGGTGTGAACGTACAGTAACAAATAATTTAAAAGCAAACGCTTTACTTTTTCGCATACCTATTTACTTTCTTTGTTTACCAGTTCTGTCTAACAAAGTATAACTGTACGTTCACACCGCCGCCGACTTGAGCTTCCAAAGCAACCGGAAGTCATTCATTTTCAATGGAAGCTGGCTTCTCTCAGCTGCAAGGAGCGTCAAATCCATCGGCGTCGCGTTTTAAACGTCAATCAGAAAGTTGAAAGTAGCTCAACTTTATGGTAATGAGCTATAACGCGGTGCAGCGGCAAGCAGCGGCAAAACGGCAGCAACCAATCGGAATATAGACGTCCTTCATGCTGGCTGATCCCGGGAGAAACATACAATGTAAACTTTCGTTCCTACCGAAACATTAGTTCAGAGAAAATGGAGGAGAAGCTAATCATCACCGTTGCTGGGTTTCCTATCATTTATGATATGACGTTGTTTGCATATAGATAACGGTCCTGGAGGGTGTCATGAACCCAAAATCTCCGAAACCGACGTCTTTTCTGCAAATACAATACAGCAGCACCAAACACAACAACTTCGCGATGATCCATAATGATACACATTTGAGGATGAGCGCAACTTTTATTGGAAATATTTACGAACGCTCGTTTTAAGCGGGAATGCAATTCCCAAATTCCCAAAATTATTATTTGCACTAGATACAAATAATAATAATAATTTTTTTTTTTTTCGACCAAATGTGACCAAAACGGTTATAAAAATGCTGTCATTATAAAAGGTTTCTAGTGTCAATGTATTGCTTGTTTTTTCTGTTTACATTTCATGTTGTGACACTTTTCTTCTCTCGAACATAGAATGCTGCTACGTCAGAGCGGCCAAAGTGTCAACAAGCTTCCCCGTACTTTTTGACAAGCATCCTTGACAGGGCGGCCAGAGATTCTTTGCCGCTCAAGTCAGCGGGGGTGTGTACGTACAGTTATGAAGACAGAGAATGTGAGTGAGCGCTGTCTGTGTGATCAGACGCTGCCGTTCTCTTCTCAGGCGCTGGAGACCAGCGACGCCCATCAAAATAAAAGTCCGGAGAGCTGTTAAAATAAAAGTCCCGCTTCCAACACATCGGCCAATCAGAAAAACTTAACGGCCAATGCCGAAAATGTGAAAATGTAAAAATGCCAGATATTGGCCGAAATATTGGCCTTGGTGATATATCGGTCGACCACTAGAAAATACAGTTAAATGCAACGTGTAGCGCAACTCTTTCATTAGGCTACATAAAATGATAATGAAAACACTACTGTAAAAGAATGTTGTGAATTCTTTGTATGCCTGTGTTTTAACGCATTGTTACAGGATAAGAACATCCACAGAGTTACACCTTAATGACTAGCACAGTTCACTTGTGCATTTGCAGCCTTTTATTTTGTGCAATTGTAAGTTGTAATATTATATTTATTTTGTGTATATACATCTAATTTTTCTCATATAGGATGTGTTCGGTTAAGTTAATTAACGTGGTAGCAAATCACTTACCGGTGATCATCTTTAGCTTCAGTGCATGCAGCTTAAACAGCATTGCATGACATTAATAATTATGATTGAGATGTCATTATAATGAGAACACTATTGTAATAAAACTTTGTGAATTCATTGGGTTTAGTTGCTGTGTTTATGCACATTGTTATGGAAAGAGCGCACCCACAACAGAAGTTACACATTCTGACTTCACAAATGTTCCTTTATTAATTCAGTTTGAATGTGATGATACAGGCTAATCAATTGTGTGTGATACATGTGAAAAAAAGCACCATAAAAATGATCTACACAGCCCCTTGCGTTAAAAACGGACCAAAACCCCCATTCACTCAAATGTATTTATCATATGTGTTATACAGTATATTAAATAATTAGCTTCCCTAAGAGTATTCATGAAAGACACGTCAATGTCTATTTCATGAACAAACAATTTTGATTGTTTCAACTGATTATTGTTCTTAATTTCAACTGACCGACTCAATGATCTAGTTGCAACATTTGAAAAGGGATAGTTGAAAATTCTGTCATCATTAACTAACCCTCATGTGGTTCTAATCCTGTTTTTTTTTTTTTTTTTGTGTGTGTGTGTTTTTGTCCATATAGTAAGTTAATGTGGTTTTGTGAGATAATTTACATTTTTGGGTGAAATATTCCTTTAATGTACTGGAATGGTGAATAATTGCTTAAATTTCATTTTATTTTAGGATGAGACACTGAACTATACAAATGACCGGGTTTCTCATGACATCAAAAAAAGTTAAGCCATTGCGCCCCTATATTGGTATTCCCTACAATTCCCTCACATTCTATTGAAATAATAGGAGATCATCTGATTTTAATGAGAAAACATTACCTAACAAGTCTCTCTGTATATTCTTAAAACACAAACGTCCTAAAAATTGATTGATTATTTGTTTAAAGATGGAAATTTCCCCTGCTTATTAAAAGTTACGTTCATCTTCATTACAATAGCAAATATCAGATCAGCTGATGGACGAGACACCTCAGCATTACAAATGTCAAAATGATTCTTATGAAATTTTACAGATTTATGCTTTGTAAGACATGTGCATAACTTAATACGCCATGTACAGTTATTCACTGGTTATGTAATTATATAAACAGTATAATACTTCTTTATTCGTTCAGTAAGTGTAAATGATTCAACAGTGTTTTGTTAACAGCATGTATTTCGAAGCAGTAAAGATAATGACTTAAATGTTGGTTAAATGAATACTTAATACATGCAGTCTGAAGTGGATGTTCAACAAAAAGACATTAGGAAATATACACGCTTTACAACTTATTCATAAAAATTAAGCTGACTGCGTATGGATTTAAAGACATGGAGCTTTATTTCCAAGCATTTTGTCGCTCTGAGCAAGATGATGAATGGTTAACCTTTTTAATATAATATAGTGCAATTTAGTAATTGGGAATTATTTGTAATGTTATATTTAATGTATATTCAAATCAATTTCTGCTAATAATCCTAGATATATGTTCATTCTTAATATTTCTTGCATATTTACGTACAAGAAGAAATCTATTTAAAAATATTCTATGAAATCTATGAAAAGATCAAAAACATTACAGATAACGTTATAAATATCAATTAATGTACGTATACATAAAAACTATCCATGTGTGACTGATACGCTGCAAATCGGGTGATTTGAGATCAATGTTTTGGCTGTAAGTCAATGATGTCCTCTGTCGGAAGGAAATTGTAAGAACTTGGACACTTCCGGCTTCACTGCTTACTGGCAGTTTAGAACGCAATGAGCAATCCAGTCATTTATGTAGATCAGTGGGGTAAGACCAAATCCATGAAGATGTTGAATATATTTTTTAAGACTAAACAACAAAAACCTACATAGAATATAAAATATACATATAAAAAACACTAAATAAATAAACAAACAAACAAACAAACAAACAAACAAACAACTGCCACCGGATTGCACACATTCAGACCAGGCCCGGCGTCAAGGGGGGGCTTGGGGGGGCTTAGCCCCCCCTGTGATGATCTCAAGCCCCCCTAGCGGTGATCTGAATGATGATTATGTGACTGAGCGTTCGTGCAGGGTTTTTCTAAACACTTATGAATAAGATAACTATAAACGAGAACCGTCTGAACTGTTCTCGACTTTACCCCTTTTGTACACTGCACACGTCTGCAGTGCATTACGGCTCCGACAAGATTTTATTCCGTCCTCCACGCGGTGCCAACTCACACCAGGAGCATTTCAGAAGCAACGCGACTGGATGCGCGAGACCATGTGATTTGCCTGTCCGATGTGATTTTTCTTGATTTTTGGGTTTCTACCTTACAGTCTATGGTTTCTACCAAGGATATATTGGTGTGCAATAGGCCTACAATTGGGAGTCCTTACAGGGTGTTTATTTTAAAATTTACAGTGTTTTTTTACTTTTATTTTGTATTTACGGTGCGGCTTGGACGCGGCGTCCGTTGAAAATAGACTTAGCACCTATCTTTAGTGAAGCGGTGCGGAGAGCCACTTCTGGGATGCTTCTGAAACGCCGCGTCGCGGTTGGTGTAAACACAAGCATTGACTAGAGTGGGCGCGATGAGCTCCGCAGCCGTAGCGCTCCAATAGCATCCAGCTGCAGCCCCGCAGACTAGTGTTAACTAGTTTAACACTAAATAATTCTCTTTTTTTTTTTCAATATGGGGCACGAGAGAAACGGTAGAACACCCCACCCCACCCCCCCCCCCCCCCGCGCAAGCCCCCCGAGAAATTGTAAAAGCCCCCCCAAGTCGTTTGTCCTGGCGCCGGGACTGATTCAGACAGATGATTCCCTCAATAGTGTTTACAATGAATGCTGACGAGGAAGCGGGGAAGTGTAGTTCTTGACATCTGACCACAAATCACTAAAGGCCATTGAACCTTAAAGATGTGGCAAAATTATAGACTGTAAAAAAAAAGGACGTAGTAGCCGTGACGTCACTTGTAGGTTTCTGAAGAGCATTTTTGAAGCCCAAAGTGGGTGGAGCCGGTCGTCGCCATCTTGGTACCGCGTCACTCCCTGATAAACGAAAATGGGCAAAGAGGGGATTAGCTGAGGTGACGTGATAACTAACAGACAGTGGACAAACGGCTAGTGTTGACAGCAGCGGCAATCCACCTGTCACTCAAGTGGCCGAACTATGCAGAACTTTAAGGCTTAATATAATTTAAATCAGACGTCCTCAACAGACGGCCCATCGGCATTCATTTTATGGTCCGCGTCATGCAAAACATGAATGCACTTTTTTTTTATATAATTTGAGCTCAAAGGTTGTGCAAATATTAGACAGTGTGACTTAGGCTATAGGTAGCCTATGTATACCGCGGAAGCTTTGGATAATCCGTGGGTCGATTAATAAAAAATAACATTCATCATCGTCATTGTGATGTGTGTGGAATGTTTAATGGGCTTTTGGCTATATAGCTAGCTACTTGATATCTCCGAAATGTACTATTAACTTGCTAAGCGCAACAAATAGCAAAACAAGCTGTAAAGCAACTTTAGTGTGCACGCTACGCAGAGCTCGTGCATTCGGAGCTGCGCATTTTCACTTGCGTAATTGAAATATCACATTTTAATTATTTATAGCTCATAACTTAATAAAACAAGCTGTGTTACTATATGACAAATGATTACCTCGAATGTTGATGTATGTGCGATGTAGCCTACTTTAGGGTATCTGACTTAAATACATAGCCTACACATCTCTCACTTTTGCTCACTTGCCAGCAATTATAGGCTACTCCTCCGTGTGCCATAGGTTGCCAACCCCTGGCTATTAAAGAAATGTAATTTTGCCAAAGATGCAGCCTACTCCACTGTAATAGCCAATAAAATGTTACGATATCATCTCGCTTACCACTGAGAATTTTAATTGTAATGGGATGATCGGGTGCCGATATCTAAATCGGAGAAAATCATTGGTGATGGTGAGTTTGTAGCTGATTCGGGTGACTTTAGAGCTGATCAGCGGATCTCTACTCTGCAATGTGTAATTGGCCGATGGTCCTCTTAAAATTCAAATTGTCGATGGGTTATAAACAGAAAGTAAGCAAAAAGCACTCCCATTACAATGACGAGCTGTCATCACGTCAACGAGTTCATGGCACTCTTGCAAAACCTCCCGTTATAACTGGCAGTTTAGTTCGGAACGGGGTACGGCTCTCATGAAACTCTTTTTTTTTCTTTTTGCATTAATATTTCAAGAAAATTGCACCATGCTGTAAAAACCTTTTTTTTGGCTGTAAAGTTGGGCATTTTACAGGGTTCGTACAGATTCTGTAAAATTAAATTCCAGGACTTAAGGACTTTTCAAGTACTACTTTTTTGGATTTCAAGGACTTCAATCAGAACTTATCAAACAATATCTTTATTATTTTTAATTTTATTTTTTTACTCAAATTACATATATATCATATCTGATGTTTCACTACATAGAGATCAATCCATTGACCAGCGCTCTCAGGCATGGGAAATCCCCTTAACCATTGAAAGGATATTTAAATATTTTTTCTATGAATATATGATTGACCTGAAGAATGAAAGTTGTATTATATACTTATCATCATGCTCATAGCCATGCTCATAGCTCTACATCTCAGACGGGTTGCAGTTAATTTTGCGCGAAACGATTGTATTTTTTAAACAACAAATTTCTTTAAATATTTTCAATTAGGGAAGCCTACCTTCTACCTTCTGATACCACTTTTTGAAGAACGAGTCCGATATCGATACTTTCATTTTTGGTACTCGCCGATATCGATACCGTAACCGATCCCTGAATTTTCACTGCATTTGTAATTTTTAAATACTGTCAATCTATCATATTTTATCTTTCATTTAATAGCACAGCACATATTTAGAGCTGCTCCAGCAGGGCTCAGTGCTGAGGATTGGGTCAGTGGTACAAATGTTTAGACACCAGTGAAATACCAATTATTTAATCCAATTTTGATACTACAACAAGAACTACCAGCCCAATTAATGTAAATTCAAAACATGATTAAAGTAAGCAGTCAGTAACAAAATAAGAACAATTAATCGAATTGTCCTACAAATAGGACAAATGAAATAAACAGTGTTTTTAGAGTTTTTCGGGTAGATCGGTACATACATTTGAATAAAGTAATCAAATGTGAAAAAATTGCACATTCATTACTGTATAAATTAAATATTGATGGATATTTTTGTAAAGTTGAAAAGGGTATACTATTTAGGCAAGAGCAGCGAGTAATTTCTTTGTCCTTTGTTTGATTAACATTAAAACACAGCAGCAGGTTTATTAAACTGCTGCCCCTTTAAGACCGAACGCACGGACCCCATTTGAACATGGGTACGTTCACTTGAGATATAACCGACTTTGTTTACTAGGATACTCGCCAAGACGGGCGTTTTTACATAATTTTATGTGAATTCCTCCGTACAAGCGCAAGACGTGAAAGACAATTTAATTCAGTATTCGCGCACTAAGACGCTGGTTTGCTGGGGCGCGCGCTTTGGATGTTTGCCTTTATGGAACTTCTTGACCTGGAAACGTCCAGTAATAATGTAGAGAACCACTAGTTATACATAAATCAGGTAACAGGTCATGTTTTACTTAACTTACATATACGATTTAGTTTTCATCCAAATAGCATGTGCTGAGTGAACGATCAGCAAGCAATCAAGAGCATTCAAGTGCGCTCTCTCTCTCTCTCTCTCTCTCGTCAGTTAACGTTAATAATAAGCTAGATGACTCGTTTTAATTTGCTTTGCCATTGACATCCGACTGAACTACAAACTTTCCACTGATGTCTGTTTAAAGGGATGTACTCGACCAGCTCGCACGTCTGTGCAGCTGCGCGCTAAATCCACTGCGCGTTTTTCCCTAATCAGCTCGCGCACCACAGCAATGTGTTACTATATTGCGTTTAATATGTCACTAATAAGATACATTTACTTCATATACAGCCTTCTTTTTTATCCCTTCATTATACTTTGTTATGAGTGTTTCTTTGTCTGGACACACACTGTAACACAGTGGTATGTAGGGATGGGACGAAATATCGTTTGACAAAATATGGCGATACAAAACGTGACGAAACGCATCGAGGTCGAAAAAAATGGATCGCGAAATAAAGATAGATGGCACTGCTGCATGATTTGTGTAGTATATAAATAATTTAGTGTATTATATGTGTGTGTGTGTATGTATATGGGGCAGACATACAGTCTACGGTGGCAGGCTGGCAGCACCATCTGCTGATCAAGCAGGGTAAAATATATATCCGGGGAACGGTGCGGTACGTCATCACGTCAAGACAGCGCATGTTGCAACAACAACACTGCAGTCTACAGCGAGCTGACAAATATTAGCATTAGCACCAACTGTCTTGCCCCCAAACAGCCGACCATGGAGTCAAATGAGGTCGAAATTGAGGACGCTCCGCCTGGATACAAGTCATATGTCTGTTACACAGTAATATTTTTTTCTTTTTTGATATCGTATCGTGACCCTGGCATATCGAGGTGCATCGTATCGTGAGTTTAAGTGTATCGTCCCATCCCTAGTGGTATGCCTATATCGGTTGTTGATATCTGAGCATTTTTATGAGTGAGTTAGTGCTGGGCGGTATACCGGTTCATACCGAAAACCGGTGTATATTTTTGTTATGATATTAATTTTTAATATATCGCCATACCAATGTATTTAATTACACAAAGTTCGGAACGAACGTTACGCCGTGCGACACTGTTTCAGACGGACCCTTTACAATGTTGCACTTCTAAGCAGCGACTGCGAGACGAGGGTAAACCATAGACAGTAAAAGAAATGGACACAGCGACCCCATTGATTTCAACGGAGAAGACTGAAGCCTGATTATTGCACTTCCTTTCTGATGGCTGAGCGACTGCGCAGGCTCAAACTGAGCTTGACAACAGTCTGACAGTTGTAAATCTTCTAGTAGCGGTGGCAACAAAATCTGAATCACCTAATTTCTCAAAAACGTTGTCTAAATATTTTGTCCCGTTGCTTTTATGGACTCTCTATCTATGGACTTCTGCCTTGACTTTATGCTTCTATGTCCCCCGATTGCCTCATAGACAGTAAAAGATTGCCTGCGAGCTTCTCCTCCTGTCTATACGGTAATGTCTCTATTGTGCGACATAAAGTCGCGTGATTATGACGCAATCGTAGGCCTGTTTTTAACAAAAACAGCTTCTACGGGGCCATAACGTAAGATACAATGTAATGGAGCCTTTTATACATTGTCGTGTTTCTTTAGAAATAAATAATGGACAAATTAAGTCTTTGGACGCCTCAGATGTAAAGTTATTCGCTGTCAAAGTGACGCCAAAATGAATGAGAGTCAATGGAATGCTAACAGTAGGTGAAGTTCTGCTACAATGGTGGCTCCCGCGAGGCTTCAACTTCCGGCTGATGGATTACCCCCTTGGGGTAAACAGCAGTGCTCTGGTGTTACATTACAGGGAAGATGGATGCTGCAGAACTATGGCGTTATTTTCCTGTCAAATGTCGAGAGCGCATTATTGTAGCGCGAAAGTACATTAATATAATGCGAGAGCGCGAATCTCTCTGCTCGCGCGCGGAATATAATGTGCCGCGCTCTCAGATACACGCTGCTCTTGATAGAATAGGTCTATTTTCCCTGGGCTCCTTCAGACAATCCTGCACTTAAAACGTGTTCAGTGCAATCGCGAATCTCTCCTCTTCCCCAGCTAACAATTTTAGGTTATAAGAACGTTTTCATAACGTTCCCATTAAGTTATAAAAACGTTATTTCTGAATGTTCTAGGAACATTCAAAACGTCCAGTTTTTAGACGTTGTATTAACGTTATTTCTTGGTTATAAGAACTTTATTCAAAACGTTATAAGAACGTTCAATTCTAGCAAAACATTCTTGCTTGGTTATAAGAACATCATTCAAACATCATTAGAACGTTCAATTCTCCTGTTATATAAACGTTGTATTAACGCTATTTCCTGGTTATAAGAACGTTATTAGAACGTTTAGAAATAACAATTTTAGGTTATACTGGGCACAATTCTATTCTACAATATTCACTAATGACAGTAAAATAGACCATCCTAAGTCAATTTACTGCAGTAATTCCTCTCTCAACCAGTAGAAAATGCTCTGAACACCTGATTATGCATTAAAAAAAATTAAAACGTCAAACCGGAAAACCGGCATAATTTTGAAAAAAAAAAACGTGATATAAATTTTTGGTCAAACCGCCCAGCACTAGTATGAGTACATGAGCTCGGTATCGGTGCATCCCTATTTTTAATAATTAAAGCACTTTTCAAGTACCTCATCAACAATATGCCTGTTTTCAAGGGTTTTCCAGGACTTAAACTTCAAAAAGTCAAATTCAAGCACTTTAAGCACCTTGTACGAACCCTAAAGGGGTGGTAAAACACGATTTCACTTTTCTAACTTTAGCTAGTGTGTAATGTTGCTGTTTGAGCATAAACAACATCTGCAAAGTTACAGCGCTCAAAGTTCAAAGCAAAGGGAGATATTTGCTTTTAAAGAAATCAATTTCTAAAGACTACAGCAAACGGCCGGTAGGGACTACACGACAATCCTCCAGGGTTGCTGACATCACTAACCCCTAAACCCCTCCTCCGAGAATACTAAATAAGGGGGGCGAGGCCATATTGCTTTGGAGAAGAGTTGTTGTGGTATAGGGTGGAGTATTGTTGCCGCAGTGCCGTTGAAACGCTGTTATTTTCATCCGGATTGCAGGTCCACTTTGTTCAGCCTTCCTAGGGTCAGGGGAGTTAGGGATCAATGGTTAAAATTTATTTTTAACTCGGTCCCTTATAATTATTACCCATATCTCGCTCTCTGTGCTGCACATTTTATGGAGGAAAGCTTCCACAATCTTCGCGAGTTCAATGCAGGATTCGCACAGCGGCTTGTCCTGAAAGATGGAGCAGTTCCAACTTTAAGAACAAAAGCTGTTGTTTACGGGCCACAACCTGTAAGTATGATTTATTTTTCGTCTATGTGTTTTCCTGTAATAGTTTGTATTGTTAATTGTACGTTACGTTGTAGCAAGGAAGTAAAAAAATGACAACGCTGTTTGGCTCTGCAAACCAGTTTGTTAAAAGCTCATTCATACTTAACGTTATCCGACAAACACCTAACGTTACAAACTGTTTTTTTTTTCATCTCAAAAGCGAACTTGGAATTAGTGTAAATTATTCTTTTATTAGAGCTTTTATGTATTGTTTATCTACATGTTTGTTTATCTACAGGCATGCTAAACATGGTTCTGTGTTTGATTTGGCTACTGTAACATTAGTAAAGCCAATGTTTAGTGTTCGATTTGGGTTAATAGTTCTGGTGACAGATATTTGGCTACAATCGTTCTAAAAATACAAAAGTAACGGTGCTATACAGTCATTAACGATCACTATAGATCCGCAGTCTTTACTCAAAAAAATCCCTTTGAGGACTGTAGTATAATTTGTTAGAACGATTATATGAAATTCTTGTTTATGAAGCTTATTTTTTGTAATACTATAATAATTAGTACAATTAAATAACAGCGTATATAAAAAGTAATGAGACAAAAACAACAACAAAAAAACTAACCTTTCTAAAATGTCGTTTAACAGCCGTTCTTGAACAGGTTCTGCTCGATCATCTTCACTAACATTCTCTGGGTCCGACTGGTTTTATTGACGCCACTGTTTATAATACACCAAAGCACAAACTACCGGTAAAGGTAAGGGGCGTGACGTTTCCGAAAAACGTGCACTAGGCGGTTAGCGAATCACAACACACTGGGCCAGCTAACCAATCTGAGCCCATTGTGTATTTTTGAGGGACTGGCTTCATAGAACCTGGAAACTATCAGACCGTTTTTACAAGGAGGGACAGAGAAGTGTAGAATAAAGGTAAAATATATGAAAAATAATGCAATTTTTTTTAAACGAAGCATGAACACATGTTATAGTGCACCCCACAAACACAATCAAGCCTTCGAAAAAATGTGTTTTACCACCCCTTTAACATGGGGGGTATATGGGATTGACTCTCTTTTGCATCCAGTCTCTAGTGGCCAGTCGATGAATTGCAGTTTAAGTCACTTCCGTGTTGATTTCAAGAGAGAGACAGGAAGGTTGCCGCTTGGGCAAAATGCAAAAAAGGAGTGTCTAAGACTGTGAAAGACATCCAGAGTAGTTCTGTGGTGCAGTGCATCACATTACTGTACAAAAACATTTTGAAAAGCTATATGCTGCCGTGACTAAAGACTACCAACAATATCAAGTCCTTTTTGTCAGCCTAAGCCTCAGAACGATTTCCTGGGTAAATGCTTCACAGGAGGGCCATCTGGGGGCAGGCTCTTTGAGAAGTTTACACACAATGCTCAGGAGAAAAGAACATGATTAACATCAGGCTCACACACTGAGCAGCTCTAGGCAGAGTTACTGTAACTCACCCAAGGATTTGGATTAAAGATAGACACAGTTCGAAGAAAAGCTTCATGCTGAGATGAGCCATTTATAACAGCCTGAACGGCAGATTTGCCTTAAAGGAACACTCCACCGTTTTTTGAAATAGGGCTTATTCACCGTCTCCCCTACATTAAGATAGATGGGCAAAAGTATTTTTGTCTCAGTGCATGCATTGTCTTAGTTTGGCAGCGCAGACGCTAGCTTAGCATAATGAATGGAATCCTATGTTGTCAGGTAGCATGTCGTGAATAAAAGTGATAAAAAACAAAAAAAAAACCCTAATTACTTCTTGTGGCCTGCACAACGAGTACAAATAGCAATTCAGATTAAGACTAGGCAATTTCCTAGGCAGATATTGACTTGGGACTATATTGGGGGGAAGCACAGACGAAGCACTGCTACTTGGGCGCAGAGATATCACGCAACACCTGAAATCCGTCAACATACTGGCGTGACCTGCACCGAGTATCTTCGCTTTTGGATTGTGCTGAGTTTGAGAAGTTACAGCTAGTTACAGCAAACATGGTAATTGCCTGCATAGCAAAAGGTTGCGAGAACAAGCAAAGGACATACACTCACACAACCAGTTCATGTTGGCTCTCATCCTCACGTCCTCAGGCTGTTGAGCGATCGCAACCTCCTCCTGTTGTTCTATATCCAAAGCATGCAGCTCCTCTTCTGAAAACTCTGGTTCGTAGAGGAATGGTTCTGGATCTTGACTGTCTGAGAAGTCACCCTTTTCATCTCTCGCAAAATCCGCCATGTTCATCGCCATTCACTATGTCTACTGTAGGAAAAATAGCCAGCTACTATTCACGCCGGTATGTTGACGGAAGTTGGGGGATTTCAGATGTTGCGTGATATGACTGCGCCCAAGTAGCAGTGCTTCGCCTGTGATTCACCCTAATATAGTCCCAAGTCAATATCTGTCTAGGAAATCGCCTAGTCTTAATCTGAATTGCTATTTGTACTCTTTGTGAATACGCAGGCCAGAAGAAGTAATTAGTTTTTTTTCTTTTCTTTTTTTGATCACTTTTACTCACAACATGCTACCTGACAACATAGGATGCCATTCATTATGCTAAGCTAAGCTAGCGTCGGCGCTGCCAAACTAAGACAATGCATGCACTGAGACAAAAATGCTTTTTCCCACCTATCTTAATGTAGGGGAGACGGTGAATAAGCCCTATTTCAAAAACGGTGGAGTGTTCCTTTAAGAAATTAAATGGACTGGAATTTCACACAATGGCAAAAATTAAACCTGATCAAATTGCCTTGTGCAGATCTCGGCACATTTATAAAACAAAATCCTCTAGCATAATTCGCCATTATCGTGTGGGATCAGGAGATGCAGACTAATTGAGCAAAGAACTCATGTTTTCCAGATGTAAATTGAATACAGAGATCCCCTGGAGTCATTTGAAAACAGAGCTGCTGGCTGCTGCCTGAAACTGGTGACGCACATCTATTACATTCTGGTCAGTGTGCCTATCCATCGACCACGCTTCCAGCCAATCAGGATGCAGTCTCTGCCTGCCTCTTTCTCTCCTGTGCCCTTCTCCTTCGCACATTTCCCCTCCTCCTCTACCCTTTCCCTCTCTCTATTCTCTCCTCCATCCCCCACAGCCTGTTCGGCTCATTTATTGTCCCTATTGTTCAAAGTGCTTGTTAATTCATTACAGGAAGCAGATGGACACTGGGACCACAAGCTTTTCACACTGGCAATATCTCAGACAGGCAATTTGCTATGGGGCCTCTCTCATTCCATCTCTTCCTGCCTGTGTCAATCTTCGGTTCTTCGTTATTCTATATCTACTTGTACAACACCATCTCTCTCATTTAAAAATGTACATACGTATGCACACATGTACTACGGTTCTTAATCCCAGAACAAATCTGGCCACACTGAAATCTCTTTAAAATGCAGCTGGAGAAAAAACGGAACCCTCAGTAAATCTTAAAAAAAATAAAACTACTGTATCTATGTTAAGGGTGGAATCATCAGGGACAATATAATATTGCATTTTTTTAAATGTTAATAAACAGTAAAAAAAAAGGGCCATCAAAATAATTTTGACATGACTACATATATAATATATATACATATATACACACACACACACACACACACACACACACACACGCAGGTCATATAATTAGAATATCATCCAAAAAGTTGATTTATTTCAGTAATTCCATTCAAAGAGTGAAATTTGGATATTATATTCATTCATTACACACAGACTGATATATTTCAAATGTTTATTTCATTTAATTGTGATGAAAACTGACAAAAAAACTGTCAACTAATGAAAATCCCAAATTCAGTATCTCCGAAAATTAGAATATTCTTTAAGACCAGTACAAAAAAATTATTTTTAGAAATGTTGGCCAACTGAAAAGTATGAACATGAAAAGTATGAGCATGTACAGCACTCAATACTTAGTTGGGGCTCCTTTTGCCTGAATTCTCCTTTGGCTAAGCCACGCCCTAGAATGTAGATTGACCAATCACAGCGCAGCCAAGAACGAGCTCCGACAGAGGTCCGACACTTTTTCACAGCGCTGCATTGACTTTAACGCGAGCATCTCATATTTTTGGTCTCGGCAGGCCATTATGGTCGTAGGATTATCAAAAACATGGTTAAATGTTGTGCCTGGGGCATTTGTAACACTGATACGCGTTTCCCAGATAAGTTGGAGGGGGGTGTCCGTTTTTTTCCCTTTCCAAAACCGAAGTCAAATCCTGACAAGTGTCGTCTTTGGCTTAAACTGTGTGGACAGTCAGCTAAACCCCTCGAGGATCAACAAGCACACCTTTGTGTGCTCTAAGGTAAATTTTGCTTTTAACCTTACTGTGAAGTTATACTAGTTAGACAGTTTTATTAAAACCCTGTGGAGCTAACCAAAACATCACCTTGTCAGCTAACGTTAACGTTAACTACTGTAGCATACCGATTGTTGATACGCTACACGCTGCTAATAAATACAACGTTATACTCGCGTAACGTTAGTCCGTTTGCTTTGTAATAACGATTATAGAAGTGAATAAAAACCTACCCAGCTTTGCATGAACAGTGTTGCTCTTTGATATTGTTAGTCCCAGCCTCCGTCTCGATCAGTAGGATATGAGGTGGTTCATTTTTTGACTGTGACCGGTATGCTTTTGCCTCCATTTGGATGCCTTGTTGTTCCTTGCGTTTCACCTGTATGTCATGGATATAGCCTTCGAACGCATATTGCAGCCCCTTTTGCCTACTTCTATCGGACACTTTATTTGCTGATTTATAAAAGTTGCATAAAATTTCATCAGGAAGAGCTGTCACAGCATAAGCCATGTTGATAGCAAACACCAGAGCCCAGACGAAGTTTGACGGACGTAGCAACAGTAACTAAGGGGGGCGGGGCTTAGCCAAAGGTCAATTACTGCAGCAATGCGGCGTGGCATGGAGACGATCAGTCGGTGGCACTGCTCAGGTGTTATGAGAGCCCAGGTTGCTCTGATAGTGGCCTTCAGCTCTACTGCATTTTTGGTCTGGCATATCGCATCTTCCTCTTCACAATACCCCATAGATTTTGTATGTAGTATGTATATGTATATGTATATGTATATGTATATATAGGAATCTTGCATTAACTTGATCCGCTTGCATCTGTATTTGATTGGATCCTTGCGTAATTACATTTTTAGAATAGCTTTACTTAAAAGAGTACAATTAAATTAACAACACTGATTCTTGGCATACAGTAAGAATATAGATAGTATTGTGAACAAAAATATGGCAATATTTTGAAATATAATTTTTTTCTTGCATGCATCTCTGCATGTTTATTTTACTGACAAAACAGTAATGAACCAATTCTGCTTCCCTTTAGATCTGCCATTTTAACAAATATGAAAAGATCCTAGACCCATGTTAATAACTCCCCCCCCCTATCTATTTGTATCTAAATACAAATTTAATTTACATTTGTCTTGGGATGATACTCGTTTATTGATGCAAAGAGAAAATAAGAAATTCTCGAAGACGCACAGGCATGAGAACTGCTGACAAAGCACATTAATGTCTGTGCAGAGGATAAGAGGATCTGTATAATGAAACATTTATCAAAAATACACTTTGGGCAATATTTGAGTTGTTCTACTCAGTAAAGCTTAGTCAAGCCTGAAATTAGAAGATCTGTAAACTGCAAGTTTTGAAAAGCAAGATAATGTCAAAAACATCATTTGTACCTGAAGACCAGGATTCAGACACTGATACAACTTTTCCACCGAAAATCTGCTGTATGCAATATTGGATGTTCACAGTGCAGAAAGATTTGTTGATAACAATTAAAGCTACCTTTCTTTCTTTTTTTCATCAGTCTAGATTATCTAGTGGTTTCTAGTTCTGGGCCAAATCATCTTGTAAACTAAGATAAGATCGGATGAAGAACAGAACCAAACTCAGGACTCAGTCTGTGTAAAGCAATATTAAATATGTCAGAGCCTGAATTTCGTTTTGGGAAATAGGGGGGAAATCCCCCTTTAGGTGATTCTTATGGGGGGGTTTTCTAATTTGAGGGGGGAGTTTTTTTTTTTTTTGACAATTTAAAAAAAATATACATTTAGCTAAATGTTTGCTCACTCATTGTATTTGTGTTTTTACAATGGAGTCATTTTTTTAGTATACACAACAAAAGGAAGCTTGATTTCAATCTTTGAATTAAATTGAAAAAAGTAGCACAAATAAATTCATGAAATAAAGTCAAGTCAAGTCAAGTCAAATATATTTATATAGCGCTTTTCACAATACAGATTGTATTAAAGCTGCTTCACAGTCTCAATCAAAACAACTTAACAATGTTTGTTTATTACTGGAAAAAAGACATCCAAGTTTGGTAGAGCTGATCAATGGTATGATTGGTTAATTAATTTGAATATCCCCAACTGAGCAAGCCAAAGGCAACAGTGGCAAGGAACCAAAAAACTCCATCCAGTGACCTAATGGTGTCCTAACACCCCATCAGATGACCCAATGGAGAAAAAAAACCTTGGGAGAACCCAGTTCTCCTCTGGCGTTTATGAACTAGAGGCCGAATTTACAGTAACTGTAAGATAAAAAATTTATATGAATGCCTGGCTAAATAGATGCGTCTTTAGTCTAGTTTTAAACTGGAAGAGCTAGTCTGAGCTACAAACAATATCAGGAAGGCTATTCCAGAGCTTCGGAGCTAAATGTGAAAATGCTCTGCCTCCTTTGGTGGATCTGGATATCCTAGGAATGACCAGAAGCCTCGAATCTAGTGATCTTAAAGAGCGCGATGGATTGTAAGGCGATAGAAGATCCGTTAAATAGACTGGAGCTAAACCATTTAGAGCTTTATAAGTCAAAAGCAATACCTTGTATTTAATACGGAACTTTATAGGTAACCAATGAAGTGATGATAAAATCGGTGTTATATGATCATATTTTCTTGATCTAGTAAAAACTCTAGCGGCTGCATTTTGGACTAACTGTAGCTTGTTTATTGAAGATGCAGGACAACCAGCTAATAAAGCATTACAGTAATCTAGTCTCGAGGTCATGAATGCATGAACTAACTTTTCTGCATCAGAGACTGATAGCATATTACGTAGCTTAGCAATGTTTCTAAGGTGGAAAAAGGCAGTTTTTGTAACATATGAAATATGCTTTTCAAAAGACAGGTTGCAGTCTAATGTAACACCCAGGTCTTTTACTGTAGCGGATAAAGTAACAGGGCATCCTACTATGTTAAAGTCGTGCTGTGAAAGGTTTTGTGGACGGTTTTTAGAACCGATAAGTATTACCTCTGTCTTGTCTGGATTTAATAAAAGAAAATTACACGTCATCCAATCTTTTATATCTTAACACAATCTGTCAATTTGGATAATTTAGCGTATTCATCTGGCCGTGATGAAATATATATTTGAGTGTCATCAGCATAACAATGGAAACTAATTCCATGTTTCCTTAGAATATTACCAAGTGGCAGCATATATATTGAGAATAATAAAGGGCCTAACACAGATCCCTGCGGCACTCCATAGTTTGCCGAAGTTATAATCGATTTTTCTCCATTTAAGTAGACGAAATGGTAGCGGTCAGATAAGTATGACCTGAACCAGCTTAATGCTTGTCCTTGAACACCAGTGTAATTTTGTAGTCGATCTAAGAGTATTGTGTGATCTATAGTATCGAATGCAGCACTAAGATCAAGTAAAACTAGTACTGAGATACAGCCTTGGTCCGAAGCTAAAAGTAAATCATTTGTGATTCTAACAAGCGCAGTTTCAGTGCTATGATGTGGCCTGAATCCAGACTGAAACTTTTCATAGATGTCGTTTCCTTGCAAGAAAGAGCCGAGTTGAGCGGACACAACTTTTTCTAATATTTTTGACATAAATGGAAGATTCGAAATGGGTCTGTAATTTGCTAGGTTATTTGGATCTAATTGTGGTTTCTTAATAAGAGGTTTTATAACTGCCAGCTTGAACGTTCTTGGAACATGACCTAAAGATAAAGATGAGTTAATAATATTGAGAAGAGGCTCTTCCACAATAGGTAACACTTCTTTCAGTAGTTCAGTTGGTATAGGATCTGATAAACATGTTGTTGTTTTAGATGAATTGATAAGTTTATTTAACTCTTTTTTTCCTATGGTTGTAAAGCATTGTAATTGTTCTTGCGGTGTGATAATTGCGGCCGAATTATAAGGCGCGAGCAAAGATCGAACGTTTACGATTTTGATTCTGATGCTTTCAATTTTCTCGGTGAAGAAGTTCATGAAATCATTACTACTAAACTGTAACGAGGTATTTTGTTCTGACGACGTCTGTTTATTTGTTAGTCTTGCCACGGTATTAAATAAAAACCTTGGATTATTTCGGTTGTTTTCTATTAATTTGCTGAGGTGCTCAGCCCTGGCCGTTTTAAGTGCCTTTTTATAAAGTGACATACTGTCTTTCCACGCGATTCTAAAGACCTCTAAATTAGTTTTTTTCCATTTACGCTCTAAATTACGGGTTTCTCTCTTTAAAACATACGTAGTATTATTGTACCATGGTGCTATACTTTTTTCTCTGACCTTTTTTAATCTAATGGGTGCAACAATATCCAATGTTCTAGAGAGAATGGTGCTCATAGTGCTAGTTAGTTCGTCTAATTCATCTGTTTGTTTGGGTTCAGGCAGCAGCTGAGACAGATCAGATAAGCTATTTGAGAAATGATCTATGGTGGATAGACGAATTGTTCTACCTGGTCGATAACGTGGCGCAGCATGACATATTACAGCAGTGCGTAATATGCAAGTTACCAAGTAGCGGTCAGTGACATCATCACTTTGTGGAATGATATCTGTATCGGTTGGATCGGTTCCATATGATATAATTAAATCGAGTGTATGATTAAGACGATGAGTTGGTCCGGTGACGTTTTGCTTGACCCCGAAGGAGTTTAATAAATCTGTAAACGCAGCCCCTAACGCATGATTTAAATTATCTACGTGTATGTTAAAATCTCCAACAATTAATGCTTTATTGACGTTGACCAAAAGATCTGATAGAAAGTCAGCAAACTCTTTTAGGAAATTGGCGTAAGGCCCTGGAGGTCTATATACGGTAGCCAATGCTAGAGATAATAGGGATTTTTTTCTTACATCTAAGAGCGTAACATTTAGCACAAGCACTTCAAATTAAACCTATGACGAGTTTTCTGAGTAACATTAAGGATATCTCTGTAGATTGTTGCAACACCGCCGCCACGAACGATCAGACAGGGCTCATGCTTATAACAGTATCCTGGCGGAGTAGACTCATTTAGACCGAAATAATCATTTGGTTTAAGCCAGGTTTCAGTAAGGCACAGAACATCGAAATTATTATCTGTGACCATTTCATTTACAATAACCGCCTTAGGTGTGAGCGATCTAATGTTTAGAAGACCTAGCTTTAGAAATTGTTTTTGTTCACTAATAGCGAGATTTTTTGTTTTAATAACAATTAGATTTTTTCTAGATCCCGCAGTAGATTTATTATTTGATCTTAGTAAACGAGGAATAGACACAGTTTCTATGCAATGTTCTACACTAGTATTAATATCAATTAAATTGGTGCAGTAGAGACTGTGATTTGGATTTTTGGTTACTAGTCAAATGGTATTTAACATCTTGGAGATGTTATCCGACAGAAGATCTGCCCCGATTCTACTTTGGTGTAAGCCATCAGCGCGGAAGAGCCTTGGTCCCTCCCAAAACAGATTCCAATTATTTACAAAAATCAATTTCTGCTCATTGCACCATGACAAAAACCATTCATTTAGCGCGAATAATCTACTGAACTTTTCATGTCCTCGTCGGTACGTAGGAAGCGGTCCAGACACAATAATCGATGTTTCAGGCGATGTGCTGCGTACCGTATCGATAAGGCTCCTGAAGTCTTTCTTCAGAACCTCCGTCTGTCGCAGCCTAATGTCGTTAGCTCCCGCGTGCAGCACAACAGCTCCGACGCGCTCGTCACCGTTCCAGATCTCAGTTACCCGCGCAGTGATATCGAGAACACGACCACCAGGAAAGCAGTGACTGTGCACCTTACTTTTACCTAACGTAGCGTGGACGTGTCGGACGGTGGAATCGCCGATGATCACAGCATCGCGTTCCGTTTCGCGAAGAGGGGAGAAGCGGTTCTGAGTGGAGATCTCGAAAACCGGGAGGGGCGAAAAGATTCTTGTCCTGGCTCGCGGCTTCCGCGGAACCACCCAGGCTTCGTCGTGGTGTGTTGGAGCCGGAGTGAATGAAATCATGGCTGATCGTGACCTGGACGCTCGGGACCAATGCTGAGAAACGCATGGAGTAGACGAGCTCAGCGTTCAGCGGGTTACTAACGTTAATCACTGATCCGTGTGCATCAGCGTGATGTTTCAAGAGCTAAACGCGGGTCTCTCAGCTCAGCTTGTCTCTCTAGAAGGTCACGGATCTGCTTTTCTACAGCTTCTAATTCAGACTGCACCGCGAGCAATTCAGACTTGTTCTCATCTGCACCAAAAGGTAGATAACATACACCTGATATATTCGCCATTTTAACAGATGGACAGTAAGTTAGCAATGATGCAACCAGTGATGCTATTAATATTTATACTAATTTATGACTCAAGTCTTGGGTAAAAACCGTCTTTTTAGTGGTATGGGTGTAATATAGACGCACGATAGACGGGAAAACAAACAAACTCACAGCAGGCAACGAGGCTGACAAAAGCAGTCGATCGCAGGGCGAACAGCAGTGAAGCGGTGTCTCGCTCTACGACCAACAACCAATGTTCAAACCGTATTTGCGCAAACAAACAAACACAAACAAACAAACTCACAGCGGGCAACGAGGCTGACAAAAGCAGTCGATCGCAGGGCGAACAGCAGTGAAGTGGTGTCTCGCTCTACGACCAACAACCAATGTTCAAACCGTATTTGCGCAAACAAACAAACGCAAACAAACAAACTCACAGCGGGCAACGAGACTGACAAAAGCAGTCGATCGCATGGCGAACAGCAGTGAAGCGGTGTCTCGCTCTACGACCAACAACCAATGTTCAAACCGTATTTGCGCAAACAAACAAACACAAACAAACTCACAGCACACTCACATAAAGAGAAAAGTTTAGGTCTAACTAGTATTCAGAAATACTACAGAAACGGAAAAAAGTAATCACATGTAAAATAACACGGAATAGTCTTTTAGTTCTGTATAATTTGATAATTTTAGTTCTGTATAAAGTCTGTGTAAAGCGATATTAAATATGTGTTCTGAGTCCGATGTCGGCGCTGAAACCATGCCCACTCGCAACCAGGTAATATGCACTTATGTGACGAAGGCAAAGCTAGCTAACAAACTGTAGGCTGTAGCCTAGTAACTAACGGAGCAGGCAAACCACTGATGCTTATGCGCTCTAGTTATTATAATGTTAGGGGAGGGATCATGCTCAGTAGCTCCAGTGCGTCATCGAGCCGTGATTTCAGGCCCGCCCAAAACATCCTGAATGCAAAAATGGTAAAAAAACAACAACTGTTTAACGGTCTAACTCCACAATTCAGAACTACCTAGTTCAAAATCTTTGTAACATGTTTTCAGCAATACATTTCTAACATTTATAATGCAAACAAAAATCTTTTTTTTCTGTTTCTTCCAATTATTTTTGGTTGATATTTCGGTGCGTCACTACTTGAGAACACTGACAAGATCTACCGTATTACATCCTAAATATCGCAAAAGCTTTCATTTCACTCATCCAGGGCAAGATAACTACCATTTATATTCTTTGAACCATGATCACAATTTATATGGTCTATTCCACTTGCAAAGGCTTCAACATCAAGACACGGAGGAAGTTCCTTTCTTTCTGGGCCGAAATTCTGGATGTATTTGGCCGCAAACCGAAATCGAAAATGACTTAAATCTTTTTTTTTTTTTGTAGTAGTAGTAGTAGTAGTAGTATTAAACTTTTTAATTAAATTCAATAATTTAATGAATCTGAATAAAAAAAAAATTCAAGCCAATACAATAAAATAACCACACTTTTCTTTAAAGTAACACAAACATTTCCAGAAAATAGGCCTATATTAAAATAATATTAAATATCAATATATTATTTTCCATTCAGTTCTATGCAACAGAATCAGATTTAACCGATTTAGTTTTGACCTATTATCAAAATAAAGTAGTCCTACAAAGCTATTAGGCTATTTTCAGAGCATGTATGAGCAGATAGCAGGGAGTGGATCAGTGAACAAGTAACGTCATTTTTACCTGCGTTGCCAAGCACGGCTATACACACCATGTTACAGCACAGTAGGGCTATTGCAAACAAAAACAAGTCCAGAGAAATTCCATGTCAGCATGTTTTTAGCGGACTTTCCGGTGAGCCTGAACGGTGCATGCGTTTGGGCCGTGAGCGACTGAGCAGAGCGTGCAACACGTATGGAGAGGAACATTGAGCAGAACGCGCTGTGCACACACGGAGCGGAGAGCACAGCGCACACACAGAGGAACACTGGGCAGTTGCTTCGAAGTTGTGCATCTTCAGAAGCGGAGCAGCTCGCAAAGTCACAAAATATGCTGAGCCAGAGTGAAACCTGATCGCTGAACACGGAGGGGCAGGGCGGCATATTTTCGGCTTATATTTTCAGCCTTTTTTCTCTTTATATTAGGCAGCTGAAATTTCGGTGCATCCCTAACTGTTCTATGGCAAGTCAATCAGGTCTGTTTAAGCTCTGCCCTGTTAAGTAGAAGAAAGGAATGTATTAGACATTTCTGACTTTTAGGGCCAGATTACTAACAGCTTGCATCAGTGCAAACCATCTTTAACGTTAAAAAAACTACTGCCAGGATTTACTAAAGAAACGCAGTTAAAAAATTAGAGCTGAGAAAGCGTGGATGTTTTTTGAGGTTGACTTTATTGGATATGCATTTGTAGGAGTTTCCTTTCAGACGCAAAACTTATGGGAGGAGAGTATTTAAATGAATCATGTAAGGAGATTTACTAAGGTTTGCGCTAGTCAATTTACTGATATTTGGCAAGCGGCTACCTTCTGGTCTCTCTATTGAATTTTTTTATAACTCAACCGTTTAAATGATATTAAGCATTAAAGTTCTCCATAATTAAGGGCGTGGCCACTTGAGTGACAGGTGGATTGCCACTGCTGTCAACACTAGCCGCTTGTCCGCTATATGTTAACCGTCACGTCACCTCAGCTAATACCGCCTCTTTGCCCATTTCGTTTATTCGGGAGTGACGCGCTGTCAAGATGGCGATGGCCGGCTCCGTTCACTTTGGGCTTCAAAAAGGCTCTTCAGAAACCTAGGGGTGACGTCACGGACACTACGTCCATATTTTTTTTACAGTCTATGATATTTGCGCTATTATGTACCGTCCAAAAAAAAGTATGTCTTTAACCAGATGCTAATTGGTAGTTTGCGTTTTTGGGCTCTTATTGCTATACTAATTGGCAATATTAAGAGAACCAGGGGAAGGTTTACAATTGAGAGAAAAAAAAAAAACTTCCAAAATCCTTTGACAACACTGCACATATGCTAAATGCAATAATGCTAAATGTATGGGGAAAAACAAAAAGTCTAAAGGCGCTATGCGTTAACTTGTTGTCACAAACCTGGTTTAGATAAACGAATAGATCGGAGTCATCTGTATGACAGATAAGAATAATTGAAGGCCTATTTGATGCACTCTCGTTTTCTGCAGTGTTTAGCAAAAGTATCTATTTTTCTGCTTACCGTGTTCCTGCTACTGTTATTAAAACAACTGCGTCATCTGCAGCTCTTAATGTGGCGCTTTACGTCATTAGCAGGAGAGAGAAGCATCGTGCATGGAGCGAAAAGAGTTTGAATGAAGCACGTTTGGCTCTAGATAAAAATATTAGAGAATGTAGCGTGAAATATCATTACCACAATGGCCCTGAGCACCTTTGGTGTGAACTGCTCAGTTGTTTTGACTTGCTGCTCACTTTAAACTGTAGAAACGGTAAAATGGTGCAATTATGTCCCGCGGTCCGGATGGAACCAAACCGTGGTCCACCATTTGAATGCCACTGCTCTAAAACTAAAAGATAATTTCTGACACTTTCCTTTTAATGTAAATTTTTCACATATTTAAATTACATATTTATTATATATATATATATATTACTATATATTTTAATCTTCTAAATATATAATCATTAAGCTGACATGGACTCTTGAGGGTGATGCAAATGAGCATGGCCGTTAATTTGCATAATCATAGTTATTTCTGGATCAGGAGTTTGAATTCATTCATTACCAGTTGCAATGTTGATATGCACGACAGTACAATTAAATATGATAAATAAAGTCCTCTAAACTGATTAATGTGCTGCAGAATAAATCAACATTATAGTCTAAACTTTCATGATTAATGAGTATTTATGATTGTCACATTTGAAGACCGTCCTTCCTTTCTGCTTAGGCAAATTAGCCGCTAATTACTGCAGATCGCAATTCATAAAAATCAGCCTTATGGTTAAGTGTTGATGCAATTAATTGGATGTGAAATTGTAAATTAATTGCATCAAGAATTACAGTTTATCAGGCAGAGAATTGATGCTGCTATCATTTGTGACACTGTAATATTCACTGTTTTGCTACTAAGAACTGCCCCTGGTCTTTTCACAATCGGATAGCTATCCGATCACAGTTTAAAGTGGCCAGGTGTAAATTGCCCCTAGGACAACTCAAGGTATCACACACCAGACGTGCACTTTCTCAGTTTATGGACAGCAATATTGTTATGTTTAAGGACATTATTAAATTAAGATAATATGTACTATTATGATTGTATTGTAGCTACAATTAAATACAACCGTTGCTGGGTGGGGGGGGGGATGGTCATGCATTTAATTTTGCCATTACCCATTAAAAAGTCAACTGGCTGCAGGTAATTTCCACCCCAGCTGGGCATAATTGGGGCAGAAAATGCCTCAGTCTGAACTCTGTATTATTTTGGCTTTGCTGTGCTGCACTAAGAAATTGGTGACCTTTGCAAAAACCCACTTTTAATTACACAGTAAATTAATTTCCATGTTATGAGGAGATGCACCTTTTTAAATCGGTCTGAATGTTTAAAAGCACAGGGATAGCTCAAACATGCCAACTGGTGCCAACAGATGTCATTGAGGAGAGTTAAAGGGGGCTTCTGTTTCTCATCTCAATTTCCTGATCGCAGGCGAATCTTCCTTCACCTCCTCAACATGTAAAACAATAGCAACCCCTGATAACAATTTATATTTATTTTTAGTCTGTTAACCCATCTCTAACAGAGTTAATTAATCATCTTCAACATTCATGTAAATATGCATGAAGCAAACAGATCAATGTTTCAGGAGAGAGGAGAACAATGCAGACAAGGCTGAATTATCATACCAGCACTGTGAAAGGCACACCAAATATCCAAAATCTGTAAATACGGACACACGAAACATTCAAACACCACAAAGGGATGATGTTTATCCATCCCTAGACGCAATGAGTAACACTTCATGAATGTCCATCATCGGTTACATCTGGAGTGCACCAATATTTACAACAGCAATAGTCACAAAACAGTTGTATGTGGTTAATTTACTTCTAATGTTGTCAAAACAGCATTACTATCCAATTCCATAGATTACCATCCAATTTTACCACCCAATACCACCTCAGAACTTTGGGACTACAGTATCAAAGTAAAGATGCGGTCAAGTGGAGACAATGGACCATTTTGCCGCCAAAAATATTAGTAATGCAATCACACCTGAAGTTGGCACTAAGCAAGAAACAATTAAAAAACAAGAAAGACTGCACAGAAAAACAAACTAATAACCAGTCCATAAATTAAATTCTGCAAGCCGTTGATGCTGAGGAATATCTCCCATCCCGGTATTACCCGTCTGGGATTCCTCACACCCCAGTGAACATATGCTAATGAAATAATGCATGTGTCACCAAGCATTAGCCCGCACAGGCATGAAATCAGAGCGACAAAAGCTATCTTCAGACTAATGAGGAAGATATTTGCTGACCTTACTACACATGAGTTGCATTACATATTAGCTGAATTACATTACTATTCTGTTGAATTATTACATTTTATTTTCAAAGACTAAAAGGACTTAAAATATGTACTTACCTTTGGTTTTCTGTTCAGTAACCTGTAAATGAAAGCAAGAGAAGCATTTTCAGCAAAAGCCATGATATAGCCTATTTCTCTGCAAATACAACTACTACACTGAACAAGTACATAGTATAATGAATATTCATACCATAATTTTGTAGCAGGCTGACCTGACATTTACTAAAAAAAAAATGTATTATAATAAATTATATATTCGTATAGTGTAATTAATTTAGGTCTTGTACATATTTTCTTTGCCGTCAAAAAATGTGTTTATGCATGAAAGCATACATAAATATCAGCAAAGTATCACTACAGTTATAAATTATTAAAAGGATGGACTAAAAAGGATGCATTATTTTAAAGCACCTATTATTGTCAAGCTCAAAAATATGGACATGATCACTATGCAAATCTGGAGTGTTTTCCTGTTTTGTTGTTTGAGTGTTTGTTACTACCATACTACGAACATCCTTTATTTAACACAATTAGTACTATAAAGTTTGTATGGGACATCAAATGTACTGGTGCTTTAGCAATACAACTGACACTAAATTAAAACAAAATTAGCACTACCAGACATTCTGGCGTATCCGCAGTACTGAATCCAGACTCGATTTGCTATCTAAGTGCTGTCTGACTGACAGGTCATGTTAAAAATTGGAATCAGTTCTGAATAAGAACTAGCATTCGATTCCCAACCCTAGTCAAAAATAATAAATAATAGAACAAATTTTTGAAGGCTACATGCAATATTTAAATTTAATATGTATAGTTTTATATAGCTTTTTATATAATACATTCAACAGCATATTTGTGGTATCAAAATTGGTAGAGATATAACACTTCATATCTTGCTAAAATACATCACTAATCAAACATTCTGAGACTTCACCTCTTTGAGTAGAGGGCTCTCTAATTCAGTCTTCAAAATTCAAAAGTCAGGTTCAAAATTATACCTAGCCCAGAATAACAGAATGACTTATTGAAGCACAAACTAAAAACAAAACTCAACTTCCAGTCTTAAAACCCGCCTCATAATCTTGACAAGAGGCCCAGAAGGGGCCTGGAGCGAATCATATTGGCACAAACAGTAGCCTGCTAATCGAGTGGAAACAGACTACAAACAGCCCTCTGTCAGAGAGGAGGCTGAGGGGAAGAGGAGTAAGAGAAGGAACCAAGGCCAGAGTGCTAGTTTACATTCCCTGGTGCTATTCCAGAACTGTTATAAAGACTGTTCTTTTCTTTCTGCCCTTTTAAGTACAGAACACCAACTCCAGAACACTCATCTGAAAGGTTCAATAAAGATGTATTTAATGTGCATTTGCTGAATCCCAGAACATCTAACTACTGATTCAGACACTGATTAAAGAATCTTGATATGAAAAAAAAAAACATTGAGAGATGAAAAATCCTTAAACCAAAAATGTAATCTGCTGTAACTGATATTAAAATCTGTAGGAATGCACAATATATCTGTAGTATATCGGTTAATACAGTGATTCTCAACCGGTGGGCCGCGGCCCTCTAGTGGGCCTCGGAGCGCCATCTGGTGGGCCGTGTAGGCAGTGGTAAACTACCCCCAAATAAATTTTTATTTGTTTTTTTAATTGACAAATCTTGTTATTTTCTAATTATCTGATTGTTCTTATGACTTTATATGATCAAAAACACTCAAGTCCAGTCATGAAGCATTATCTAAAAGCAAATTTATGTTTAAATATCGCAACGCCAATCACGTTACAACGTCAGATTAAACGTTTGTTCGATCAGATGCAGTAACATTACGTTACTGTTATATGGATCGTTTTCTGAAAAGAAACGCAGACGTGGGAGACAGACTGGTGCAAGCAAAAGCTGCGAAGTGTGTGGTGAGAAAATATGACGCTGAATACATTCAATTTGTTTTTTATAAGGGCAGGTCCTACTGAGACTAAAGCGGGTCGCACACCGGACGAGAAGCGCAGCGCCGCGTCTAGGGGCCTGTTTACACCTGGTCACTTCATGTGTTTTTACTGATCAGATAGATATCCGATTTATCAAAACGATTCCATTTACACTTGGTCACATAAATGTGTTTCCGCGAAACGGATATAG
Organism: Gila orcuttii; assembly: GCA_026230005.1. Lineage (NCBI taxonomy): Eukaryota > Metazoa > Chordata > Actinopteri > Cypriniformes > Leuciscidae > Gila > Gila orcuttii. Next base: position 23,822,142 of record JAPDVR010000011.1, read on the forward strand.
CCTAAATCCGATCTTCAATTCCCGCGCTATATGCTGATTTAATGGAGTTAACGTCACCGAAATCAAAAGATATGAGCTGCAATTTATTGATCATCAGCTAATTTCAAAATCAAAGACCACAATAGGAGAGAACGGCAATGGCAAATGTTAAGATAATTTTGTTTCTTTACTTTTAATGAAGATGATTGTGTGTGAAGCATCTCCGACTACTTTCACTTTGATTTGCGATAGTTGCGCGTTGGCTTGATGATGCTCAGCTGCTCTCATCTGCGGCGATTCGTAGCCCACTGCAGTAGCGCCGTCATATCTGATTATAACATGACAAATATAGGCCTAGCCTATAATACGCTCTCACATGTTTATTTTTTAGCATTGTTGGGAGGAGTAACATTTACATTTGTGGTTTCAACCAGATGCATTAATTTCCACTTGTCCAGTTTCATCTGGAATGCGGTCCAGACCTCCTCCCTGTGGTTTGAGCGATCGGATTTAAATCCGTCTCGAATGCGTTTCGGAGGGCATTACACCTGGGGCCTCATGTATCAATCTTGCGTACGCACAAAAACTTTGCGTACGCCAGCTTTCATGCTCACGGTCGGATGTACTAACAGTGACATTAACGTGAGAATGTGCGTTCCTCCACGCCAATTTCATGTCTGGCGTACGTACATTTCTCATAGTTTTTGTCCGTTGGCGACTCTTACAGGCAATGAAGTTAAGTTGCAAACATTACACAACGAATTGTTCTACAAGTCTATCGCACTACCACCTGTGGGAAGCATTGCTATTAATTTACAATTTATAAAATAATTTACATACATTGTCACACGAGCCTTATGGGAATATTCTATCAATTATGCAATTAAATAAGAATATATAAAAGCATATGCAAATTGATACAACCCTTAGTCTATGGCAAAGGCAGCTTTGGCCTTATTAGAGGACATTGCTAATGGCAGAATCCGAAGAGAACGAGTTTTTAGGGACCACAATGATTTTCTGGCCCAGGATGATGACTGGCTTATCAGCCGTTTCAGATTTCCAAGGGCTATCTTCTTGGAGCTCTGTGCTGAGTTGGGTCCGAATCTAGAGAGAGAGACAGCGAGGAGCCACGCAATACCCGTTCCCTTGCAGGTGCTGACAACACTTGGTTTCCTGGCAACTGGTTCTTTCCAAAGGGAACTGGCAGACCGCTCAGGAATAAGCCAGTCGTCTTTGAGCCGCGCAATGCCAGCGGTATGGGTCGGGATCATCCGCATGTCTACCAGGTATATAAGGTTCCCATATGATGCAGTTGACCAGCCAAACATTAAAACGCAATTTGCAGCGATAGCCGGTTTTCCTAATGTAATCGGAGCGATCGACTGCACACACATTGCTATAAAGGCGCCATCTGAAGAAGAATTTGCATATGTGAATCGGAAACATTTCCATTCAATAAATGTGCAGATAATATTGGTTACCTTCGTGGCAGTCCTGTAGTAAATCCGAGTCTCCCACAGCAGCAGATACTACTCCAGAGAGTAAAGTGTCACCCATAATTGAGGCAACTCTCTGCTCAAAGGGTGTAAGTTCATCGACCCCTTAACCACTGCCTGTTCTGCCCACACTTTGTCGGTGCGCAGCAGTTCTCCATTTAACGTCCACCTTTATATCAGACCATTTCTTTTTAAGGTCATTTACAGTGCGACTTTCAGATCCCACCACATCAGCCAAACTCTGCCACTCATATTTTTTCCTTTTGTTATTAATTCCAGAGGACAAAGTTCCAAATATTTTTTTTCTCGTTTCTACCTCCGATAGTAGCACCTCCGATTCATTTTCTGTAAAGTTTCGCTTCTTGCCGCTTGCTTTAGCCATTTTCTTACTCCTTTCTTTTGCCAAAGTGGACTCATTACCATATTTAAATGTATTTAATTAAGGGAGGAGACTGGATGGGGCGTTGTGCTCGTGCATGTGCGCTCATTTTTCATTAATTGGGATGTACAAAGAGAATATGCATGGGATCCTTCGTATGCAGAGATTCATACATCTGTTTTTTTTTGTGCGTACGCACATTTACAGCTTTGTCCGTACACAATGTTTTAGTATGAATTCAACGCAAGTCTTTGTACATGAGGCCCCTGGTCTTTTCACAATCGGATAGCTATCCGATCACAGTTTAAAGTGGCCTGGTGTAAATTGCCCCTAGGACAACTCAAGGTATCACACACCAGACGTGCACTTTCTCAGTTTATGGCCAGCAATATTGTTATGTTTAAGGACATTATTAAATTAAGATAATATCTGTACTATTATGATTGTATTGTAGCTACAATTAAATACAACCGTTGCTGAGTCTAACTGAATTAATTGAGAATCTCACCTGAAAATCCGATAATTTTCATCCACGCAGCTGATTTCTGTAAATAAATGTAAAACTAAATGTATCTTGTATCTATCTTAAGTCAGTGTAAATGGGGCTCTGTGGCGCGGCAGGATTTTGAACAGGGTCCTGAGCCGTAGCTGGGTGCCGCGGACAGACGCCGAATGGCGCTGCCGGTGTGTGTACACACTCATAGAAAATAATGTGTTCGAATTTTAAAGCCTCTCGTCCGGTGTGCGACCCCCTTAAGCCGAAGGCACAATGTGTTGAATGTGGAGAAATGTGTCAAATGAAGCACTAAAAAAAAACATCAAAGCTGCAGAAACATTTGACCTCAAAACACCCGGGCTGTGTTGGGAAGCCAAACGAATATTGTTTTAAACAGTCATGTTAATATCGCAAATTGTATTTGATAAATTATACTTACACTATGTAAATTGGGGTGAATGAACATTTCTGCTAATGAATAGAGTGAATGTTCCCCTCTTGTGTGTCTGACTCGTTGTTACAGTTAGCCTGTTATTGTTACAAGAATGGTTACTGAGTAAACCTGCCGAGTCTTTTTTATAGACAGTTTTCATCTATATAGCTGACTTGACCTAGTCTGCTACAGTGGCATAACAGATTAACAGCAGAGTATATCATTGTACTTTTTGAATTATCTGTTATTCTGTGTTCATACTATCATCTTTGGAAAGGTGGTCCTTGGAATATTTTTAAATAGTCATTGGTGGGCCATGAGTTGCAAAAGGTTGAGAACCCCTGGGTTAATAGATTATCAGGTTTTTTAATCAGAAGTCAGTATTTGATAATTGATATCCATGCCGCCATCTAACATTAATCTCATGCAAATAATTAACTGTTGTATGTTAAATGTAATTGTAACGTGTATGTTGTTGGTTTGGTTTAGGGTAGGCCCTATGTTTACACAACACCGTTTTCAACTGAAAACTTTGGTTACACTTTAGATTAGGGTCCAATTACTATTAACTAACTATTAACAATAAACTCCTAATTACTGCTTATTAATAGTTTGTAAGGTAGTCATTTAGTTATAGGGTTGGATTAAGGGATGTAGAATATGGTCATGCAGCATAAGACAATAATAAGTACTGATAAACAGCCAATATCCAAGAAATATGCATGCTAATAAGCAACTAGTCAATAGTATGAATTGGACCCTGAACAAAATTGTTACCAAAACTTATGCATTTTGGCCGTTCATTTACACAACAACACAGTTTTGGGGGCCTGAAAATGCAAGCTTTTGAAAACAGGTTTTAAAGTTAAAGGTTTTAGAAATGGATTTTAAAGTGCAAGGTTTTGAAAACGATGCCTTTACCGTTTCCGTGTACTACAAAACTACAAAAACGTGAATTTGTGAAAACAGTGACATCATGCACATGCGTGTTACGTGTTTACGAATGCGTATTACGTTTTTGTGTGGTGTTTCTTGACGAAGTGACATCTACTGGCCTGGCATGCATAATACAGCCTTTTTAGTCATTTTTACAGATCAGTGTTAACGGGGATCACTTTGACAATGTTTTTGTCTGTTTTCAGTACATCGTTGTTGAGTAAACAAACCCTAAGGGCCGTTTCACACCACAAGCGTCAGCGGCGCGTGAGCAGCGCGTATTTTTTTCGGCGTGCATGTTAATCAATGAGTGCGTTCACACCGCGAGCAGGAGCAGCGCTTGAGCGTCAAGCAGGAGCGTCGCGTGAGCAGCAGTGAAGCGGGGGTTTCTGCATCGAGTCTATTTTTGCTGCGCTGCTCACGCTCAATTAAAGTGAAAGCACACTTTTGATGGACAAAATGAATATGATTTCACACAAAAAGTGCCCAAAACGCATAGAATTTGCATGTCTAGTGTGTTTTAACAAGAACTGCAGTATGTCAGAAAAGGGAATGAAGACTAACATAAAGAAAATAAAATTTTATAGAAAATGTACCCATTAAACTTGTTTTTAATTATTCAGTTTGGGCTTTGAACAAACTTCAAATATGTTTATGACCAACTTCTAAAACAAATTTTACAAAAGTCTTTGTAAAGAAATGCTTGCTTATACAGCCTGGGAGCCGCTGTTGTGACGCTGTACAAACGCTTCCAGTGTGAATACTCGCGCGCGTCTGCGGCTGCAGTGACGATATAGTTGCGCTGACGTGCTGCTCACGCGCCGCTCATGCTTGCGGTGTGAAACGGCCGTAAGGGTGTTTCTCAAAACCAAGAATGCAAAGAACGGACTTGTGTTCTTGGGGAGAACGCTCTTGCTAGTTGTTCTTGGAAGAATGAACTTGCAAGGTGACGAGCACACAGAACGCTGCTGACAGTTTGAGACGATGTGTTCTTGCGGGTATTGCGCAATACCCTCATACAGAACTGAAACATTTACGACTCGCCATACATTTTCGTAAAAATGCCAATATTTGAAATCTTCACAGTTGATTTCTCGCATCAAATGTTCTCAGAAGTGAATTGAGTGATGAAATAACATACGAAATTGTATATTTTAGGCAACAATCAAACGAAATATGCTACAACTCTGCCTCTTTTCGTCAACAATAAAACTAAATATTTTAGAAAACACCACTCTGCCTCTTTTCATAAAAAAAATCAATCTTAAACATATTAGCCTAAATGGCCACACAATTGTGGTTCAGGCAACGTGTACATTAATTATCTTCACTGCATATTTATAACAACATGAAATATTAAAACAACCCTGCTTCTTTTTTATTTTATTTTAAAAATATGAAACATTCTTGATTTGTATTGCCATTGGTCAAAGAGAGACAGGGTTGTGTCATTTTATTTTACATATAGTGAAGAGAATGTTAAAATAAATATAAAAATATATATCTATTTTAAAGTACATAAAATAAAAAAACAACCGTCTCTTTTTGTTAAATGTAATTTTTACTGATCAATAATATCCGGTATAAAGGTATAAGAAGCTAACTTACAATGAGAAATTAAGCAAACAATTAGGCTACAAAGTTAAAGTTAAATAGCCTAAATATATAAAGTTATGAAACTTCACTTTGCCCTCAGCCAAAACGATTTGCCATGGAACAAATATAGATTAATGAGTGAGACCAAAGATCGACACAAGACGAATATACGTCATGTTTATCCACTAGACTAGAGACACCAGAGCCCGCGGCACACGTCAGAAGCACTAGCCGAGGCAAAGCTGTTACAGTCGGGGTTAATGAGCGTTGAACACCCGGTGATCACCTGGATCTCACAACTCCGAAAGCGTCAGATCAATTTTTCAAATAGGCGCTATCTTTATAAATAAACCACAGATTTGAGCTTTAAACAACTACATTCTCGCCTGAAACACTCTTAAAATTACATTTCATGACACAATAACAGTAGTATTTTGATATTACGCGGGTTTTCTCCTCTGGTATTGACGCTTGCTGGTTGGTGTGAGATGCATTCTGGGATACATGGCTGTCTCAAGTCCGCACAAGTCACCTCTCGATGCATCCTCGGTAAAAGGGGCGGATCAAGAACACATCCGGGGATTTGAACTGGACTTGGCTAGATGTGAACTTTGAATTGGGACAGTACTTGGGCAGCGACTGATGACGTTTCACAAGTCCACAAGAACACAAGTACAGACAAGAACGCAGATTGAGAAACGGCCTAAGTTTTCAATGTCTTCCCTGTTCTGCCTTGCCTGAGTTCTGTTCTCTCGTTAATCTCCTTGGTTGTTAATTAATCCCGCACCTGTTTCTGTTGTAGTTAATTATATCTCCCCATGTATTTAAGCCCTTAGTTCCCTCGGTTCTTTGTTTGTTCTCATTTATGTCTAGTGGTTGTTTTCTCCAGTGTTTCTCTGCGATCTCCTGAGTGGTCTTAGTTTACGTGTTAATAAAAGATTTCTCTGATATTTCCCTGCGTCGTGCGTTTTCTGCAACCACACGTGACAGTCATATTATTTCATTTTGTACATCTTTGCTAAATTCACTTTTAGCATTTAAAAATGACTGGTGGTTTACGTTTAATTTAAGCAAAATAATACACAATGTTTATGTCCATCAGATATTGTCCTTATAAAAAGAATAATCTGCATATTTGGCTAAACAGTTTTTTTTTCTCCATTTTCCTTTCTTTGCTTTTAACAGAATTAAAATAAACTGACCGTTTTTTCTGCAGTATTCTTCTTTGTCTCTACTTCTTGCTTTTTCTTTTTCTTTTCTTCCATCAAATGGTTCTCTCCTTGTGATGTTCAGCTTCTCTCAGCTAGAGGAAACACAGGTGAATGTTTACTAATTGACATGCAAGAGCTCAAAATGAAATCAAAATGAAAGCAAAGACACACTTATGGAGTATAGCACCTGCAAGAATAGGACAGTGAAAGAACTATGATTCCCAAATCTTATTACTCATTCATCCAGAGAAAAATCATCTAAATTAGGAAGTGGAGGTAGGGCTTATTATTAATCAAGCCTTTATTTACTGTATCTGAAAGCTGGTAATGGTTTCTGCGACTGAGACCAATCCAAGCAATGATAATATCCAAGGCCAACCTGAGGACACCAGTCTCTACGGTGAGTCTAGTTCAGTTCCATACTACAGTGATACAAATCCAATACAAAATAACGTCAAACACTCTGACTGTGCATCTATTTGGCAAATTGATTGTGCTACAGGGCACCACCTACATTTTGTCAGTTTCAGAATTTTGACCTCACTACTGCACTGTATCATTCATGACTAATGAACAGAGGATTCTTATCTTTCCAAATGTAAGATTGCACAATCTATCACACCCCAAATCTGAACACATTTTCTACCCAACAACACACAAGATCTCATTCCATTGACAATGCAAACATAAAGGTCCCAAGTGAGGTATTACTCCATGAACAGCAAAACAATATACCAAAATAATGGAAAGCGTGTCCTGTTGTGTTGCCAGTTTGTAATGGAAAATTTGTCAATCAGTGAGACAGGAAGACTGCAAGTGACAATAGTCCATTATACGAGAAAAACGCACTGGCAGATAGCCATAATGGTATGGCCAGACTAATGCTTAGTTGCTAGTCAGCTGTCCTGATTTACCCTCAGGCCCAAACACCTCCCATTGGCTGGTAATCTCTTCCCTACTTTTGCTGGCCAATCAGAACACAGGCGTTTGAGGGATTGCCATTCACATTACCTTTTGGCAGAGGTCCAGAGTTAGAAGATAGGAAATCGCAGTGGCCCATTACCTCGGTGCATTTTGTGGAGGGGGACACTGAACGGCTTTATAAATATTCCACACCCTTTGTGTGCCGGAATTTTTCAAAGCCGATTCATCCAGCTGTTCATAAAACATAACCATCTACTCCAGAAATTTGCGCTAATACAGTCCCAGCTAGGAATTATATAAAGATACTGTGATCTTTATTTCTTATCAATTTATTATTAATGGCAAGCCAAGAACAATTAATACTCTATTCTTTGGCACAGATAAAAATTTATTTCAGGTTTTATTTACTCAACCTTACAATAAATGTAAAAATATATTGTCTGTAATGTGGTTGGACAAATTTGAAGTAGGGCTAAACGATATACTGTATATTCAATAAAATATTCGATATTTGTAATTTTAAAGGTTTGCTCTTAAATGCTCTTTTTGTTTTTTTTTAACCCAAACAGAGAAACCATCATTACAATTTTTTGTACTAAATTGATATAAGGACAAATCATAATTATATGCCCACATATAATAGTGGCAAGTATATTTGTAAACGCTTTGAAAACATCTGGATTTCTGCTTTGATTACTTAATCTTAATTTAACCCACAATTACAGACAAATACAATCAGACCTACTGGTGAACCTAGACTACCTGTGGTCAGGCTATGTGATTTACTGTGACAATTTCTGCACAAGCCCTCTCCTCTTTCAACACCTGCACCAAATGGGATTTATCGAGAAGGAAGAGCTGGTGCTCCCTCCACCAAACAAAACAGTAGTGGTACATGACCATTTTCCAGCACTACAGTGACCAACAGCTTCATTTTACACAAAGAGCTGTGTGCCATCCAACATGAGAAGCCCATGGACATGACAAAACTTTCAGGAGCTGCTGGCTGCTCAGCTCACAGGCGTTCCCCTGGATGGCAGCCCCAAAGAGAAGATGTGATCATCTGCCTGTTCCTGTATGACATTCAGGACCTATCGCAGAGGGCAAGTATGGGTCGGTGTTGTTGTAGGCCTATATGGTGCAAAATAAGCACCCCATGGAAGTGGCAGGAGTGTGATGTGGGCCTATGCTTGCAATTAGATAGGAACTGCTTCAGAAAGCACAACATTTGAGTGACTGGATTTTAAAAATGCATGGAAAACTGGGGTTAAAAAAAGACTCCTGAGTGAAAACTGTGCAACCAAGTGTCACAAAAAAAGACTTGTATAAATGTATTAAAGTTCATTTTTCAAGTTTGAAGTGTAAGATCATTTAATTCATGAGTTTTCTTATTTTTTCAAAACAAAATCAAGTAGAATTTATTCCCACTTATTCCCGTCTGTTTAGAACTTCAATTTACAAACTCATTACACAAAAAAATGACACCTTGTACTTCAAATAGGCACACTGGGTTATAATCATGGCCGTAGCCAGCTATGAGGTCACCGAGGTCCGGACCTCGGTCATTTTTTTACATTCAAAAATAAAATGTCAAGCTCTCTGAATGATTAATTAGCCGTGTTTAAACCACCTCATATGAGTGTTTGCAATTCATGTTGCTGCGAGAAGCTAGCGCAGTGAACGGGGCTTGAGAGCGCGTTGTGAGTGAGGGCGCGGGTGCTGCCTCCGTGTTGCCAGATCCACCTAAGGGAAAGGTGGCAGTAGTCTTCAGGACCTGTTTTTCTGATTTAATGTGACACTTTAGGAAGTTATTAAAGTGGAAAGTTGCATGATAGGTTTAGTGATATATTAATCTTATTTCCAAAACACAAGCTTTGAACTTATTTCGGATTATTATTATTATTATTTTGTTTTGCTTGTTTTTCATAGCAATATCTGGCAACATTTTACTGTCGGCATTAATTAGCTACCACATTCGGTAAGACAAACGCAATGATCATCGTGATTATCTGTAAGAAATGTATAACACTATCAAAAACAATAGCATAGCATAATAAAGATCTGTTTGTTACAGAATGAAATTTGACAAATAACTTACTGGCCAGCAGGAAGACGGCTCATGCTGTTTTAACCTTTCACAAAGTCATCATAAAAACATTAATTAAAGCAGTGTTTCTCAACTAGCAATCTATTCAGTCAGCATATTTGTGTTTGATCTGTGTGAATTACAGAAATATAAGACTTGCTAGACCTACTTTTTTTCTATATTTCTTTGCACAAAACTCTCCAGAAAGTGCAATTTAATGGTTTATTTTTTAAAAAAAATCACGGGGGGGCATACCCCCGGACCCCCCTAGTGAGAGACTACCCCACACATAATTATATAAATATATATGTCAAATAAAATTACTTTTTTTAAAAAAAGGGTTGCAGCTTAATGTCCATGGGGGAATGTGGGTCCAATGGCCTAACCATTATAGCACAATTCTTTACACAACGCCTCGGACCTCACTAATTTTCAAACCCTGGTTACGGCCTTGGTTATAATATAATATAAAAAAACATTGTAAAAACAACCTATTTTAGATGCAGGTTCTAAAGGGTTAACTAATAACTAGGGCTGTAACGATACACCAAACCCACGATTCGGTTCGTATCACGATTTTTGAGCCACGATTCGATTCGTATCGCGATTCTATCACAGGGGCGGGGCTTGGGGTGAAAAAATAGATTTTGAGAGGAAAAAAAATATACCGGTATTTTTTATTAAATAACATTTGGAAAAACTAGAATCTGAACACCAAAAAACAATAATAACAATGCAAATTATTAAACTAAAGGCAGCTGTAGGCTGCTGCTTTTGGGTTGTTTTCTGTGCTCCAACTATATATATTTTTTATAACTTCATGCATGTGTATTGAATGTTAAACAAGTTCATAATGATAACAAGACTGTTTATCATGGTGATGTGTAGCCTACAGAGGCTTTACACAGAACAGTGAATGAGAGAAATCAGCATAGCGCGTGCGATTGCGTCTGTCTTCGAAGTCGTGAAAAGCTTGCCGTGTATCATCTTTTTAACGTTCACGTCACGGGTATTTCCCATAAATGCGCGTCTGCAGCAGCGCTGGTCAGCATCCCACAGCGCGAGGAAGCCGTGGGGAAATAAAATCTCCGAGTCACGCATTGAATCAATGCCATATTGGTCTCTAATAAGTGAAGCATCAGCTTCAGCGTTACCCATGCGACGCATTGCTGCTCAGCTGAGCCTTGAAAAGTGGAACTCAAAGTTAAAAATAATTAACACATTACATCTCTTTTAATGAATCAGCTTTTTTGAACGTGTTCGTTGAATGAACGGTTTAATGACTCGCTCAAAGTCCGTTGTCATAACAATGTGCGCGCTGAATGAAATCCTTTCAATGCGCATTTAGACGCTCTTTAGTTTCGGTTACAAAGGTTACTGAAAATGTCCTCGTTTTTTCCACATCGTAAACATATTTATATATCAGCAAATACATATTAAATAAATAAATGGCGGTAATACCGCATTTCACGCTATTGAGCCACTCAACATTACCGCAAGGGAAATTCTATAACCGCGACAGCCCTACTTCGCAGAAGTGAACGCGCCAAAGAGAAAAGCACTTTTCATACGGATTACATAAGCAGAGAGCAGTCTGTTTTCTTCCGTTTTGAATTGTTCTTTTTAAAAGTAGACATTTCAATATATAGCTATATATATATTTCTCAGGTCTATAGGCTTATAGGGTTTCGATACATGAGCGGCACCTCAATGTCGTGATTATCTGTGTGCTAGCTATATTTTCTTCTTATTTATTAAATCCAGGCAAATGGTTGATGAAACATTTATTAAAATTGAGATACAATTAATAAAAAAACGAAATTCAATTTAAAGAAAGTCTTTGTGCTTTCTATTTGAATTCTCTGAAAGTTTTAAGTTTCCAGAGAACTGTCACAACATTTTTTTTTTTAACACTAAAAATAAAACAAAATAAATATTTTTTGTTCTGGGGAGAGCTAACCCTCCATCTGGTGGGTAGCCTATAGTATTACTTTTGGTTTGTAGTGTAATTCACATAATTATAAAAAATATAGGCTATATTTTTTCCACCTAAATATTAAAGATGTTTTGTGTCGCGTCCGTGTACGCGTGTGTATTTCCCTCATATTAAATATAAAATGCATGTGTAGACTTACATTTTTCTAATGTCTGGACGTACTGGATTTTATTAAGGGAGTAGGCTATGGATATATAAACAGAAGTGTCAATATATTGGTATTAAATGCATTTTCTGAGAATTTATTATTTTGATGGATTTAAGTTTGGGTTAATTTACCCTCAACTAGTTTTGTGATGTAGGTCTACATATTTTATAATGTTAACTTCAAATAATATTAATAGTAATTTAAAGATGTGGTAGCATTGGATCTTGACGGAAGGATAACTCTGGGAGGTGGAAGGGGTGTGTCGCGATTCTGCCTTCTTACATCGCGATACAGGATCGTGGACCTGAGTATCGCGATTTCGATTTTATATCGTGTATCGTTACAGCCCTACTCATAACGCATAAACAGTTGTAATTTTCAAAATTTTAATAGAATAAATCACAGTGCAGGGTGGACAACGTAAACAAAGCCTTAAGTTGTAGATCCTTTTTCAGCAGCAAAACCTCCAACAAACATTTGTAGCTCCTTATAAGACTTTTGACAAATTTTACCATTCTTCCCCACAAATCTGTTGCAGTTTATTAATATTTGGGGGGTCACATGATAGCAAAGCCTTCTCTAGGTTATGCCACAGCATCTGAACTGGCTTAAGGTCAGGACATTTCAACCACTCTTTTTTTTGTGCTTTGGGTCATTTGCCACACCCAACCTCTGCTTGAAATCATGAACTGCTGTCCTGATTTGTCTTGATACACATTTGAATTCATTTTTCCTTCAATGATTATAAAGTGTCCGAGCCCTGATGCAGCAAAGCAGCAAAAAAAATATGATGCTGTTGATGTTGGTACGCAGTGGCCTTTTTTCTCTAACAAAGCATTGTGCATTTCTGCCAAAAAGTTCAGCTTTTACCTCATGTTGTCAAAAATATATATTTTTCGACAAGTATTGATACTGAAATATCTTAAACAGTTCCAATTCTCAATACAACAATACCAGCTACACTTTCTCGCTTGTTCTTCTCTCCAACAGTGAGTTTACATACCCACCTCCTGTCACTCACTTGTTTCATTCACTCAGGTTGAATTGTGTTGGTCCTACAGGGCCTGAATTTCAGCACGGGACTGTGGGTATTGCACATTTTACTCATTCCTGTAGGTGAGTGCGCATACATAAAGCTGCCTGAAAAGTCCCAAGTTGCATGACCAAGCTTAGGTCAAGCAACACTTAAGATGAAGAGTTGCGAGGGATGTGGTTACCGTACAACCCGCCGGGCAGAACAGGGGAGGTATACAGAAAAACACACTGAAAGGTGGTGTGTTTCGGAGTGTGCTGTCTTGGCTCATATCCAGACCCATGGAGGCTGTGAGCATTACACTTGTGCTTACAAGGGCTTCTGGCAGGCCACAGAGGAGGGGAGGGGAAAAACTTAACCTTTGACCTTCCTGCAACCTGCAGCTCCCCTGGCCAGTGCACTGCACTGACCAGGTCATCAAGAGGCCTTCTCAAACTACTAAAAGAGCAGCTTAGCACTGCTAAGGATATGCACGACTGGGGTGTGTGCACTATCTGCTAAATTTAGAAAGCTGGACTGTCACATACAACATGACTCCCTGAGTGGCCGATCTATAGGCTATAAAAAATAATATTTCTCAAAAAATTTCATTGAGTATTGCACCCTTATGTCATTCCAAACATGTACAAGTTTTTTCTTCATCTACAGAAAACATAAGATACATTTTTAAAGAATATTCCAAAAAGTGCATTAGGACTAGATTGGTCAAGCTCCAAATAGAAAAAAACACAATTAAAGTGAGCTAAAAGTAGTCCATACAACTTTACAGTATAAGTTGAATAAAGCCACACATTAGTTCTGCATAGAGAAATAAAATGCATTTGTAACAGTATGCTAGATCCAATGCATTTGGTTTTGAAATGACAGCAGCCTAATATATCTGCTGCTGTCTGTGTTTTTAATGTTAATCAAACAACAAATGACAAAGAAAAAACTCATTCACTGCTCTTGACTGAAAAACATTTGTAACTTTAATAAGGGTTAATCCATATTTAATTTATACAGTGAAGAACAGGCCTATGCAGTGTTATTTTACATTTGATTAGGCCTACTTTAAAGGCCGGGGTCATATGATGCTATTTTCAAAGATCATTATTTTGTGTATTGGGTGTAATAGAATATGTCAACATACTTTAATGTTCAAAAAATACAGATTTTTTTTTTTTTACATACTGTACATTATTATCCTCTACGTCCAGTCTCTCTAAAACAATTTCTACAAAGCCCCTCCTTCCGAAAACAGTAGTGTGCTCTGATTGGCCAGCTGACCCAGTGCGTTTAGAAATGTTTGGCTGAACACCTCAAGCGTGTTTCCTAAATGTAATGCCCCTTACCATAATGGCGAGCTTCAGCTTCCAAAGCAATTATAAAGACGGTTATAAAATGTCGTCAGTTTGTCGTCTAGTTCAAGTCTGCATTCTGAAATTGCAGATGACCAAGCCGATTGATCGAAACCTGATTTAGGTTTGGCTAAAATCTCCTCTCCAAATTATTTTTTCTAGCCCACTAATGAGCTTTTTAGACATTGAATGGCTTTTCTGAGGTAAATGGTACATTTTTACAAGCAGTTTTATTGACACCTTTCTGCAGTTGAAACACAGATTGAGCGATTACATGTTACGTTACAAACCTTCTCATATTCATTCGTGTTCATTTCATGTTGTAACTAGTAAAGCAGAAGAGATGATCAGTTCATGTGCACTCCACTTGATCTGAGCACCAAAAAAGATTGTGACAGTTCGAGAGACGTCTATGGTCTCACACCAGTCTAAGGTAAAGTAGCCTATTTTCTGATTCTTATCAGGTTTATTGTGCTTGCAATTCACTTTAATTGTGGTAAAGGGCAGCATCAACATTCTGCTAAACTTCTCATGCTGTGTTTCACAAATTAACAAAATTGTTTAGAATAACATGATGGTGAATAAATTATGACAGAAGATACTATTTTGGGTAAACAATTCTCTTACTGCAGCCAAATAGAGTCCAAACACAAATCACTGAATACTGTACCTTTAAAGTTGGTAAAGAACCCTATGTTGTGTTCAGGCCTTACCATGTGATGTTTAAGAAGTTGGGCAGAATTGAGATTAAATAAGCCAGGATTTTCATACAGAGGGACAAAAGCTCTGTCTAAGCTGTCAAATCATCAATGTCAGCTCTTTTCTGATTAAATTCATCAAAGTGAAATCGGATAAGACACCATCACACAGGTCCAGGAGATGGAGTCAGTATCATTCCCAAATGATTCTCCCTTTCATGCTGAAGGTTATACTGACAGCTACCGCAGAGGCCACACACAGAAGAACAGAAAATTGCCTCTGTCAGCCTGTCAGGGGTACAAAGCACAATAAAGGCAAACAAGTTTTTATAAACAGAGAAAAGAAAACCAAACGCTCATTTTCATTAGTATGTCTGAGAGCTTAAAGGGGTGGTTTACTGCTTTTTTTCTTTGCATGACTGTGTTTATGGGGTGCAATATAACATGTCTTCGCGTTTTTTGTTTTTTTTTAAGCCTTATTTTTCATAAATTTCACCTTTGTTGTAAGCCGCTTTCTCCTCTGTCATTTGAATGACCAGTTGACTTCCTGATTCTATGAAACCACTCCCTCAGAAACAGGCAATGGGCTCAGATTGGTTAGTTGGGCCGCTGTGTTGCAATTGGCTAAACTGCGTGGCGGAAACTTCACGCCCATTACCTTTACGGGCGAAAGCTGCATGTGCTCCGGCTCCGGTCAAATGTAAATAATGGTGTCAATACTGCGTATCAGCTTGAGCCAGAATCAGACCCAGAAAGCGGCAATGAAGAGAGTCAAGCAGAACCTCCCCAAACACGGCTCTTACAAAACGTTTCTGAATGGTACATTTTTGAATCATTATTATTATTCTATTCTACTATTATTATATAAGAATTTTGATATGCTGTTACTTGAAAATGCTTTTGAGATACGGTTTTCTCCTGATTAAATGTTTAATATCACTGAATAAATGACAGAGTACTACCGTTTTTTAAAGTTATTGTTTTGTCGATATAATGAACAACCGTTTATCTATTCACAAAACTTAGTTTACTCTGTGTATCGTTTTCTTTAGGTGTACATGTGGCACCTGTGTTAAAAGGTAGCCATAAATTGTAGCCATTGTTGACAAACTACAGTGTCCATAGGAAGCCCGAACACAGAAGACCTGACAGCTGGGTGAAAATAACACACTTTTGACGGCATGGATACTGCTCTCCACTATAACTCTTCCTCTTCGACAAAGCAGCAGAAATTTGGCCACGCCCCCTTTTTTGAATATTCCGGAGGGAGGGTTGGTTATGGGTTAGTTACGTATAAAACCCGGGAGTATCTCGTTGTAGTCCCATTCGAGTCGTTTTTGTAGGCATTAAACTTCCTGATTTTTCAAAGACGATATCTCTGCTTACGTTGAACTTTCAGCGCAGAAACTTTGCACATACTGTTCATGCACCAACAGCAACATTACACACTATTTAAAATGAAAAAAGTGAAATCGCAATCAACCACCCCTTTAAGCACTACTGAATCAATTTACAGGACAATACAACTAACGTATCCAGAAATCAGGTTAAATTCTTGAAACCAAAATCTAGGAAAACACAAAAGAACTGAAAACAGACAGCATAAGATTTCTGCTCCATCTTAAACTACAGCTTTCTTGAAGTTTCTTTTCCTCTCAATTTCACATTTATAGATGCTCCGAACAGGACTCGACAATAAGGATTGCCTGATGGCCTGGGCCAAATGAGAAAGATGCTCAGGGCTGGATTTCCCGAAACCTTCTTAACACTACGTCATTCTTAAATTATACCTTAAGCTGTACATTAATACACGTTTCCTGAAACGTTCTTAGTAAAGTATACCTTCTGTAAGTCCTACGTTCGTAAGGTTGGTCTGGACCATTCTTAGCTATACCTTATGTCTATACGGATATAATTCTGAAGTTTTAATACACCCAGTGTTCAATTAGGCTAATTGAAGTGTTTTCATGCAAAGAATAAAATTATCATTACACTAATGGTTGTTGGCTTTTTAAATATATTATCCAAAGGTACATCAGCTGGCAAACCAGGCAGTAAGGCTTAGGAGTCTATTTAAAGGGAATGATTGTGGTGGGGAGTTTGGTCAAACTATGGCAGCGATACAGGCAGCGAATAGTTGTGCTAAAAAGACGGCGCCGTCTGTGGAGCCATTTAGTGTATGTGCATTATTTAATCTGGGAAAACTTTAGTCCCCTGGCTACCATGTCAGAAGCTGCAATACAACAACAAAAAAATATTTGCCTGCCACGGCAGCAAATTCAGCAGACAAACTCAACGGAGCTGGTTCTCCTCTTTCTGTCTTTTTTCTCCACCATAGTAGCTGCTGATTATATATTTCACGTGTTGAGCTTTTATTGAGTAGGTCATCCAATAACAGAAATTAGTGATTTACACAAATAATGTGATGCGGCTGCTGGGCAATCTGGTTGTGGAGTAAATTAAGACACTATGGCAAATATAAATTCTAATAATATAAATGACCCTTTCAAAGGCGAGTGAAGGCATACTGCCAGTTAGTGTAGCGGGTTGAGGCATGATACGTTTGGGCATGAGGTTGCGGGTTCGCGCACTCATTTTGAAATTATATAAAATATCCAGAGTTGGATTTAGTTTGCCATTTGGATTATTTTTATAAGATCCCATAAATCCTGATAAATGCAATTTCAAGTATTTCTTTCGTTACATGCTTTCTTTATCAAAATGTATGTCTTCTTTGATTATCTAACTTCTCATGTTAATTATTTATAGTTATTGGTTGTCTCCATCTGATTTCTGTCTGTTTAATATTTATACCAAGCAGATTGCTTGTCTCTTTGCCTGTCAACTGTTTGTATTATTTTGTGAAGCGACCTTGAGTTCTTGAAAGGCGCTATAAAAAAGAAAACATAATAATAATAATAATAATAATAATAATAATAATAATAATAAGTGCTTCTTTTATAAAGAACACCACTTTCTCACATAACGCAATGAAGCAGCCCATGCATTGAGTGAATTATCGATTCTCCAGCCATCGATATCAAACAATTCAGCACCACCGCCATGGACAGCACCTGGTAACATCGCACATAAGAAGGAATACCTTAAGCAACCTCCTAAGGTATAGTTCTGGGAACACGCTTAGAAAAGGTATACTTTTAGAGTCTTCGTAGCGCACTAAGAGTAGGGTGACCACCTGTCCCTCTTGCGTTGTACCGCACAGCATTTTCACACCTTGTCCCGCACCTCGCATATTGAGAAAATGTCCCGCATTTTCATCATTCTGTTGGTTTTGAATTATCATATTAATAAAACGTGCATGCGTTCTTTAGCCTATTTAAGAAAGAAATTTTATTTATTCTTTTTGCGGCGTAGTTTTTCACCTATATTTAATAGCGCTTCGTCAGAAGTACAAAATACAACAGCCGTTTTTAAAATCCTATCCAATGGTTGAAAGCAAAGGAGTAAACAGTCACTAGTGGGTTGTGACAGCTGTCAATCAAAATGTAGAGCAGTGATTCGTTCCATGTGTTTATGTCAGAAAACAAATGGATAATTCGGTAAATTAAATTTTAAATTTAACAGAATTTATCAACTTGTTGCCTGCTGTGGTTGTTTTAATTCACATCCTTTCTAAAAATATGAAAGTTTTTGGTTTAACATATTCTTAATACACTCACCTAAAGGATTATTAGGAACACCATACTAATACTGTGTTTGACCCCCTTTCGCCTTCAGAACTGCCTTAATTCTACGTGGCATTGATTCAACAAGGTGCTGAAAGCATTCTTTAGAAATGTTGGCCCATATTGATTGGATAGCATCTTGCAGTTGATGGAGATTTGTGGGATGCACATCCAGGGCACAAAGCTCCCGTTCCACCACATCCCAAAGATGCTCTATTAGGTTTAGATCTGGTGACTGTGGGGGCCATTTTAGTACAGTGAACTCATTGTCATGTTCAAGAAACCAATTTGAAAAGCTTTGTGACATGGTGCATTATCCTGCTGGAAGTAGCCATCAGAGGATGGGTACATGGTAGGGCTGCACGATATTGGGAAAAAACATTGCGATATTTTATTTTTCTGCGATATATATCGCGATATGAAAACAATTTCACCAGATGACTTTATTAGCTCTCTTTGGAAAGAATGAATCATCTGAATGACTGGGGTGATTTTGTAATGGAGTAAATCTGCATAGCAACTAGTTAACTAATGTAGTTAACTAGAGTTTAATAAATGGAACCTTATTGTAAAGTGTTACCGATTTGTTATGTCTCGTGAGTTCAGTGTTGGACAGATCAGTTGTTTTAACCATTCATTAAAGTGAATCGGTTCAAAGGAGTCATTAGTTCCTTTGAAGAGTGAAAGAGTGAAAACGGTGAGAGTGTGCGCGCACGACCGCGCCTCTCTCTGTCTCTGCTCGTTCTTTCAGTTTAACAAGCGCAGTCAGTCAGTCCACTCACCGGTCAAATAAGGGTTTAGTTTGGCGGGACATAAATACGCTTTGGCGGCCGCCAAAAAATGTCCAATGCAGGAAGGGCATTCTGACTTTATTTTGAATTCTCATGTTCGTTCAAGCTCAGAAACAAGAGAAAGACCACTGATCTTTGTGTCTGCCCGGCTCACAGAAAACAACGCGCAAGTTCCAGTCTTTTTACGCTTGATGTTTAAACTGGACTTAAAAACACATGCAAATGATAAACTTTCACTATATTATGGTTAAACTTTGCAATTAATCCGCGAATCGCAAGCGTTACGGGCAGGGGAGCTGCTGGCCCGTACTGATCATGAATCACGGATCAACTACGATCCCTAAGGCTTACATCGCAACATCCTGCGATGTGACTATCGTGGATGCGCACATCGCGATATCGATGTTGAAACGACACATCGTGCAGCCCTAGTACATGGTGGCCATAAAGGGATGGACATGGTCAGAAACAATGCTCAGGTAGGCCGTGGCATTTAAACGATGCCCAATTGGCACTAAGGGGCCTAAAGTGTGCCAAGAAAACATCCCCCACACCATTACACCACCACCACCAGCCTGCACAGTGGTAATAAGGCATGATGGATCCATGTTCTCATTCTGTTTACGCCAAATTCTGACTCTACCATCTGAATGTCTCAACAGAAATCGAGACTCATCAGACCAGGCAACATTTTTCCAGTCTTCAACTGTCCAATTTTGGTGATCTCTTGCAAATTGTAGCCTCTTTTTCCTATTTGTAGTGGAGATGAGTGGTACCCGGTGGGGTCTTCTGCTGTTGTAGCCCATCCGCCTCAAGGTTGTGCGTGTTGTGGCTTCACAAATGCTTTTGTTGCATACCTCGGTTGTAACGAGTGGTTATTTCAGTCAAAGTTGCTCTTCTATCAGCTTGAATCAGTCGGCCCTTCTCCTCTGACCTCTAGCATCAACAAGGCATTTTCGCCCACAGGACTGCCGCATACTGGATGTTTTTCCCTTTTCACACCATTCTTTGTAAACCCTAGAAATGGTTGTGCGTGAAAATCCCAGTAACTGAGCAGATTGTGAAATACTCAGACCGGCCCGTCTGGCACCAACAACCATGCCACGCTCAAAATTGCTTAAATCACCTTTCTTTGCCATTCTGACATTCAGTTTGGAGTTCAGGAGATTGTCTTGACCAGGACCACACCCCTAAATGCATTGAAGCAACTGCCATGTGATTGGTTGATTAGATAATTGCATTAATGAGAAATTGAACAGGTGTTCCTAATAATCCTTTAGGTGAGTGTATATAAGACTGTCAATTATCTAAATTCACGTTGGTTTATATTTTATTTGTTCATTATTTATTTTGTTTGATTTTAGTTGGACTTATAAAAATAGTTATCTGCATGATGCCTACTGCCTTTTGGATCAGTGATGTTGAATTTAAATGTCATGTAAAAAATAAAGACATGTTATGCTACATTGTGATGTAATAGTGTTTTCTAAAACACAGAATTTTTATCAGCTAAAAGGCATAATACACATGTTTTTATTAAGTTAGATAAACACTATATAACAGTTTCAGGTTATGTTTTAGTGTTGGTAACATGTCCCACATTGTCCCACACAAACTTATAATCGTCCCACATTTGGTTTGTTTGATGGTGGTCACCCTAACTAAGAGACAACATTATCAGGAAACCTAGCCCTGGACAGTTGACGGAATTGACACTTGCCAGAGCTGCGTCATCACAAAAGTTGATCATTTGCATGTGTTTTTAAGTCTTGTCAATTTAAACATTCAAGTGTTTTTTTTTTTTTTACCATTCAGGCTGCGTTTACACTGTTACAAAAAAATATCTGATTTTTTTTTAAACACAGATCGGAAATTGTTGCACACGTGTAAACAAAAATTCGCATCATATACGTTTTTTTCACATCCATTCTGAGCCACTTCCAAATGTGGGTTTTAATCAGATACATATCCGATATCTGGACGTCTGACCTACGTCTAAACACGTATACCCAATTCCCCTTGCAATTCCACCTACAAAGATAGCTTTTTAATGTTGTATTATAAAAACATGCTTGTATGCGCTCGCGTATTTCTCTTGCGCATAGACAAACATTCAGGAGCATAGAGACTTCTTTTCAACATCTGCCCCATGAATTGTAAAAATAAAACCGCTTCACTACATAAAGCAACATTGTAAGCCTATTTGCAGCAATGAGGTGATGATTTAGCTGTTTTTGTAATTAAACTCACAGCTTCACTATTACATAGAGACGCTGAACAGACAGGTAACTCACTCTCTCTCTCTCACGTTACTTTATTCAAATTAACTCAAATAAATGTAATCTTACCGTGCTACTTTATTTCACTGTCCATCTGATTCTGCAAATCCATAAACAACTGCAAACTAATGAATTTTTTTTTTTTTTTACATCACAACATGTTGTTTATGATGCAATAAACCTTAATTTTAACAATGAAAAGTAATATACAGACAGTGATGCATTTGCAACAACAATAATGTGCATAGTTATGATCTACTGTCTTATAATATAACTTATTCTTAATTATAATAGTGTCTACTAATACTGAATGCTATATGCTTAAAATGTGCTCTGTTTGACATGATGTCTCTATCACCTAGCCTAGTCCATGCCCTGAAAAATATTGAAGACTCCTGGTATATTGCATTAGGGTTTAAAGTGACAGCAGCCTAGCCTTCTGCAATCTGTGCCATTCAAGTTAAACAAACAACATAAGACAAAGACAAAATCATTCACTGCTCATGACTGAGCAACTTTTGTAGCTTTAACAAGGATTAATCTATATTTAATTTATACAGTGAATATGACGCAGACTCTGTTATTTTATCAGTGAAGATTCACTTGTTTTCAATAATGTTTGATCTTTATATTAGTGAGGCTAGTAGTTTTGCTGTAATATTGAAATGGAATCAAGAAACAATTATGAAATTTCACCCGTATCTAAAGAATTTGGTGGTTTATTTATTATAATACAATGTTACATGGGTCAAAACAACAACAATTATTTCTTTTATTATTTATATTTTTTGGGTGGGGCAGTGAAAATTTTGGCAGGGCAAGTAAAAATTTTAACCACTGTAGAAAAAATCCTTAGTGTTGGGCATTGACCAAAATTTCAGCTACCGAAAATGGTTTTGAATGGCCGAAATCAGTGACTGAAACAGACGTTAAATTAGCTCTTCTTCGATGGAACGTTTTAACTGTGTTCAGCGTCTATTTTGTGCATACAACGTGGAGCTACAACAGTAATGTCGTTTTGGTGTCTTTTAATGCGGCGTGACAGATCACTCTAGCCGCCTCAGTTCTAGCGGCAGCACAGATCAAACGCATGTGAACCGATCATCTCACCTCCTCTTTACTACTAGTTACAGCACAAAATACACATGGGTGAATAGTGAACACCAGAAGGTATTTTGAAAGATGCATTACAAATTACCAAAATAAATCCCATCTCATGTAATTGCTCAATTAGTGTTTCAACCAGAGAAAGACGTAAATAAACATGCTTGTAGGCATTACAACATTACATTGTAGGCGTCACTAACATTACATTTAGCCTACCTCAAGAAAGCTATTCAATGTCCATAAACTAATTAGATAGCTGGAAAAAAAGAGATGAGCATTTTGTTAAATATAGGCTAGCACTGTATTACATATTCATTATATTTTTACTTCACCTGCTAGTGATGTCTTTATTATTTAGTATATGTTTGAATAAATCTGTCATGAAAACAAGCCATTACAGCTTATTGTCATTTAAATTAGTCAACAAACTGGAGTAGAAACAATTCTATTATTAAAAATTTTAAATAAAAACTGCTTTTTTGCTATTTGACTGTTGATTATTATACAAGTTTGAATAATTAATTGATTATTCATTTATTATTTATTTTCGGTTTCGATTTTTGGCCGAGTGCATCCTGAATTTTTGTTTTCAGCCCAGAATTTTAAAATGTATGATGGTGCTTTCAGAGGAACACTCTCATTGCTGTTCCTCACAACAGCACATTTCCATTATTTATATCACATTAGGGCTCAATGATAGGGATGGCTTGATGGCAGTTGACAAAACTGTAACATGCCCTAATGGGCCAATGCTGTGTTACCGCTGACATTCGTTAATCAAATACATATCTTTTAACCCTTGCAAACTTATTTATAGTATGAAACATCAGTTAGAATAGGTTGAAAACAAACCAATCATGTCTTGCATCATAAGTGTTTTTTTTTTTTATTATTAACAATATCAGGGGTTACATTATCATTGTGAAAAATAATAATTATTCTAAATAAGCTTATTGTAATTAAAACTATATTTCCAAATAAAAAATAAATAAAATAAAAAAAACTTCAAAATGTTGGCAAGGCAAGTGAAAATCTGTACTATTGGCCAAACTGAATAGAAAACAAATTCTTATAAGTTGAGCCATGTATAAAAACCATCCCTCCACTATACTTACAAACCAAAAAAAAAATCTAAAACATCAATCTTTGTGTTCCTGACATTGACCAATTTGACAAAATCGCGGTTGTACTGTACACTTATTCATGTTATACACATATTTTTCTAAATGGTCATTTATGTATGTTGTAAAACTGAAATTTTCTAAATAATCATTTCTCAAAATATAAGTCATTAACCCTCAACCTGATCATCTAAAATCATGTAGGGTAAGTGTACCTATTAAGCCCACCAAAATCTAAGTCTAGGTATTTTTCATAGATATTGACAGTTTATAAGAGAATTAATTTGTTAAAATGCAAGATGTATCTCTCATTTGAAGATGTATTAATTAGTTGATGTACATTTTAGTATCTAAAATTAAGATAATTTTGGAATAAAGTCAGAAGTCTGGCATGGGCTTAATTGGTAATTTGGCACCATTTAAGCCCGCATGTGTTCCAAATATTGATTCAAATCAATGAATTTTTATATTTAAAGTAAAACATCAATATATTTATTCAGTGACAGGGAAGTATTAAAAAAGAAATGTCTTTTGCTAATGTTTGATTAGAGCCCTGGGTGGCATGGGTAGGTGTTAGAGGCCGGTGGTCTGGAGCCTTAAGTCAGTTGACTGGAGTTGTAGCTGGAGTCAAGCTGGAAGTTTGACCGAGTGCATCTCGAGAGCCAAGCAGTGTTGGGGCCCCATACTCTGGGCTTAGGGGGACCTCCTAGAGGGCCCCCCACACTGGGAGTCTGGAGCCTTAAGTCAGCTTGGCTCCAGAGTTATGCCTGGTCAAAGGTGGAAGTTTAATCGGGTGCATCTCGGGAAGGAAGCCGAGTTGGGGCTCCAGACTCTAGGGTTTCAGGGGGTCTCCTAGTGCACCCCCCCCCCCCCCCCCCACACACACCGGGAATATGCAGCCTTCAGGGTTCAACTAAATATAGTTGTAAATTAAGGTAGTAAGTAAGGTAAGGTTAAAAGGTTAGTAAGGTAAAAGCACACAAAGAAATGTTATCATGAAACGCGTTGCAATTAGAGGGATTCCTCATTGAAACACATAAGGTGGGCTTAAATGGTTCCACAGTGAGTAATGGTGAAAAAAGACAATGTTTTCCTTTAAAAATGTAAGATATGTTTACAAATACATGCATGGAGCTTAAATATACTGTGGACTAAGTATCATAGTAATTTTCAATGTGCCCACATTGAGAAATGGTCATTTTCAAGGTTAGCTTGTGTTGGCTATAGTTTGCATGCATTTTGTGGCATTGTACCATTTAAGCCCATCTTTAAAAAAAAGTTAATTTATGAAAATAATCTTCTCTACAAAACAATGTATGATGTATTTATCTGTAAATGAATGTAAAATGAATGTCAAAACATTTACTGTATGCAGTTCACATGCTTAATTCTTTGGCAGACTAGCCTTTCTATAAGGCTAATGGTTTGACCTAGAGATTAGCTTTTAACGCAAGCTAATAAAACTCATCTTTTCATTTAAAGGAAAATTATATAAAATGATAAAGTACTATTTGTTCATACACAAAAAACTATACATTGATCTCTTATTTTACATAATATCAATGTAGTTACCAAAGAAATAGTGGTAACAGTGAAAATTGCAGAAATGTGTTGATTTTTGAAGGAAAACACCAAAGTTTTGGGGTGACTTTGTGTGAGGTCCCCTGAGACAGCATGCACATGGGTGGGGCTAACTCAACATTGCCAAATGTGATTGGTATGCAATAAAAAAATGCCAGGGAAGTAACAAATCACTGGACTGGTTAAAATAATGAGCAGCAGAAAATATTATTTTCTCTTATTTTTTTTTTTATTTGACTTCAGAGTTGAAAGTTGCCTTAAAGGGTACATGGGCTTAATGGGTACACTTACCCTATGTTTTCTGACGTATTAACAAGGCCCCGGGGTCTCAGACTCCAAATGGAACACAAGGATTAAACCAAAATTAGTTAGGAATCTGAAATGCAATCATCCACAAACAAGCACCATACACAAAAACAAAATATCAGAGACATGAACCTTTATAGCAAAATGCCCTGGAACCTGCATCCCAGAAGGGACATTTTCTGGGACACTAGCCAACATTCACAAATCCTTTCTTCTCTAACACTTTCCCTTACCCGTACCCCATCCTGTCCTGCTGCATGGCACACCATTCTCACACAGACAAGAGGATTTCAGCCTCTTACATCAGAGGGTTCAGTGTTCAACTGAATTGTACTCTGTGATGAGATGATGAGAGAAATATGGGTGGAAAGACCTTGTAATGATCACCTCTAAATTTAACATCAGGGAGTAACTATCTACTTAAAGACTTTGTTAAAAAAAAAAAAGAATTCTGTTAAATGGTAAATAACTAATAACCAGGGGTTTTGATGCCAGAGCAGCTCCATTTTACCTCTTGATATATTTAATTTTAATTTAATGTGGTTTGTAGTACACAATTGGATGAGGAAAAATTCCTCCTTTAAAAAAACAGATTCTCAGCACAGGCAAGAATGAAAATCAAGCAATGATTCTAGTGTTACAGAAATGCAAACTGAACTCCAGCAAAGAAGAGTTCACCACAGACAGCCTTTGAAATCTGAGCAGACAAGAACAATGTGCTCTAATTTTATCGGAGCAAGACAGAGGCAGCGCTCAGCCACAGAGACCAAGATTAAATTATGTCCAGCTAAGTGAGGCTAGACACAAAATATAAAGCCACAATGTACACAGAGAATCCCATGAAATACAAGGAATTCCCTGTCTCCAAACATTAACCACTTGCCTGCTTTTACAAGCTGTGCAATTCAGGGGGTTGTGTGTACCCTTGCAGTCCAGAGTGAAACCGTTCATCCATATGGCTTGCCATTTTTGCCTTTCAAACACAAGCTGAACACTGGTGTCTCACGCCTCCAAGCTTTGACCCCAATCCTCTGCAGCAGCAGGAGGGGCAGAGGTTCCTTAGACCCAGACGATGGGGGGAGCTGAATCTCGGTGTATTGGAGCAAAGGAGCTTTGGTGTGATTTATAATTAAGGCTGAGTAGCACACACTCAAAGGGTAGATAGGTTATGAATTACAAGTGAATTGCCCAATTCATTTTATCACTAGCATCAGCCAAGTGTGACATGATTTTCAAGAGAGAAAAATAGATCAAAGAATGAAATTATGGTTCTCAATTATGCACACAAGCTACAAAAGAATATGACAACTATATGGACAAAAAAGTACTAGAATATCAGAAGAGTAGGATGATAAAGGATGATAAATCTAAATACCTAGAGCAAAGATTTCCAAAAATGATTTAAGTTTAATTTAGTGTTTTACATCTTAAAAACCAAAAATATCCAACTTAGGCTACAAATTAGCAAATAATAGTGACAATTATTTATTTTCACAAGTTGATCCAAATGACGATTTGCAAAAAGAATAAAAAACCTAGAAGGATTCTTTCAGTCTAAATAAAGGATCTAATAGAAGATTACACGACTAAGCAGCAGTTGGAAAAATATAAACCAGCCATTAATCAGACGCGTTAACCCAAAGTAAATGTAAACACGTACAGGCTCAGTCTGTCTGCTGCACTAACTTGATTATGCCTCTTTATGGTGACTCTAGTCGCTGAGTTGGAACCTACAAGCTTTTAGGTAATTTACCAGTCCAGATATTTAACTACTACCGTTACAACACGACTAAATGACAGTCCGTTTCAGATACAGTTTGACCAAATATTAAATCTAGTGAGCTGCCTACCTAGATGTTTGTCGTCATAGATGTTAGGAGTCAGCACCCTAATAGGTTGAGACAGAGACAATATTTCAACTTACCTTTTCATTCACAAGTCGAGCTTTGGCAGCTTTCAGTAAAAAAGTGTTGCATGTCGTACAGCGGTACGAAAAGGCCTTTTTCCGAAAAAGAAATACCCGTAAAAACAGACAGACCCAACTAACACCAGTGTACTGAATGAGCAGCTGAACTTCCGAAAGCGTCCCAAAAAGGCAGCAGAATGAAAATAAAGACAAAATTGAATATGCAAATGGAAATCTCTGCAGACTTAGAGCTCAGATGGAGATTATAGATGCATGCATGCTGAAAAAATCATCAGACGACATTTACATGACGCTACTAAATCCCCTCGAAAAGAGAAAAAAATACATTAAAAAGGCGAGGCAGTATGTTAAGTACAGTGGCATAAATTGGTCATCAGTAATAGCATCTGATCTATGGTGCAAAATGAAGAAGAGGGCAGTTTGAAGCTGCTACTGACTGGTAGACTGACAGATACGATGCGAGCTGCTTCAGTAAAGTGCAAAAATAAAGACAGCGAGCGATGTGGCAAGCAGTCTGACTGCAGTCGTGTGAAGAAATCCAACGACGTGTTTAAAATGAAATATCCAGGGATAAGTGCGGAGTGTCCGGAGAAAGCGCTGAGAGTGTCTGGTTAAGATCAAGCCTCTGCAGCCATTTTGTTCGATATCAACACAGCAGACGTGCAGCTCAACTACGGTGAGAGGGGTTTCGCCTCTGAAATAATTTCCATATGACGTTTAACCAACCAATAAGCACGCGCACTGGTTTTAGAGCGGAGCACCGCCCATAAAAGGTTTCAAAGCTTCACACAAGGGCTGGAATTATGGAGCTAGAAATGTGTTATTACATGCGAGAAAATAAATGATCTGAGAGAAAAAAGAATATTTGAGAGAAAAAGATTTCATACCAATAGCAAAAAATAATATTTGAGACTAAAAAAAGTTTTGAGAGAAAGTATTTTCTCATAGAATATAAAAAAATTTTGAGCCACGTTCTTTTTTTCCTATTTGAACGTTCCTATTGGCAAGTCGGGTGAGCATCGTCTTGTCTTGGGAGTCGAACTGAATCATTACACCATTGTTCGCGTTCGGTTCACCTAGATAGATGCTGTCTCTCTGCCTTAGTTGAGCACGGACACTCCAATGTTTGGGCAAGATGATGACACACACACAACTCGATGGGTAGCTGGCCGAGGAACGTGGACTGGACTGGCCAATAGGAACGTTCCAATAGGAAAAAAAGAACGTGGCCCCGCCCATGACACAATTTTCACAGCTAAAGCAAAATCCTGACACAAGAGCAAAAAATTGCATGGAGAGCAAAGAAAAGCGTTTTGAGAGAAACGTGTGAAAATGTTTTCACACTTATAGCAAAAAATATATATTTGAGATTTTTTTCAAATTATTTTGAGAGATTTTTTTTTCTCAGAAATAATTTTAAAAATGTCATATTTATATTTTTATGTTCTATGAGAAAATATTTTCTCTCAAAAATGTTTTTAGTCTCAAATATTATTTTTTGCTATTGGTATGAAAACTTTTTCTCTCAAATATTCTTTTTTCTCTCATGAAATGCTTTTTTGCTATCAGTGTGATAACTTTTTCTCTCAAACTTTTTTTTTTCTCTCAGATAATTTATTTTCTTGCATGTAATAAAGATACATTTCTAGCTCCATATGGAATGGGCGTTAAGCTGAGACCACTGCACGTTCTGTACACAAACAAACACAGTCTGTCTGTCTATCTATCTATGCACGTTCTGTAGGCTACACACACAAACACTGTCTGTCTGTCTGTCTGTCTGTCTAAGAAGTTGGTTTGCAATTTAATCTGCATTAAATTGGATATAACGTACATCCAGGGTTGATCCCATGTTGGACCCTGGCCACTGTTTAGTGTGGTTCCTACTGATTTTGAAATAGGCTACAAAAGAGAAAGAGAGAAGATTCATGCAGCAGGATCCAGGCTCTGTGTTGTTGTAATTTCCCATGGGACAAAAAGGGCTAGTGAAAGAAAACAGAAGACAGTGGGAAATTTTGTTTAAATGTTGGCTATTTTGATTTTGATTTGAAATTAAAATGAATCAGCACAACATACTGAATTACACAAAAAGAAAAAAAATCATTACTTTTATAACTAAATTACAGTTTTTCTGAATTGCTAAAACACATTTCTTGAAACCATCACTCACTTTCTCAAAACCTTAAACACAAAACCAAATTTTCAAACCACATTCAGATAACCTCTGAACCTCTTCTGGCAAAATCAAACAATTGCCTCAAAACCTTTTTATCTGTGCTCAAAATCAAACAATGCTTTCAGATCATACACACAGCGAGTCAATATTTTAGACACTACGGGTCATTCATTAGACACTACATAAAAAAATGGAGAACACAGAACCCAAAGCATGCAGTTACAGAAAAAAAAAAATATTGTAACAAAGTAAACAAATTTTGCAATTATGTAAAAAAAAAAGTATAGTAATGACAACTTACAGTAGAAAGATGAATAAATTGTATACTGTATCCACTGCAAGTATTGTACTGAATATTGTATAGTATTGAATGTCTGTATATATACACTTGCATACTGTGAAAATACAGTGACCCAACTGCAAAAGCCAAAAAGGTTACAGTAAAATACTCTAAATGAAAAGCATGTTACAGTAAAGTACACTCAGAAGAGTTGTGCAACGGCAGAATCAAGGTCAGTTAGAGATTTTATTCTGCTTCAGTATCACGTCTTCATGTCGGGTCCGGCCTGAGGACTTTGTCCACATCACAGACAACGTCGTCTCTGCAGACAAAGGGAAAAACCCTAAAGCAGATCCAGCCTTGACAACATTCTCCACACCTTGCTCTTCCTTATCCTCCTCCTCCTTGTTCACCACCTCTTACATACTTTTCCTCCTCTCCCTCTTATACTGTTTCCATCCATTGTTGGTATCAACATTCTGTGCAACATTTTGAGTACATTTTGGGACTCTGAACTGACTTGTATTATGTACAGTTGGTTTAATTTGAAATAAGTGAACAATTTTTAGACGTTGAGTGTAAACGATGACAACTGTGTTGTAGTTGTGTTTAACTTTTGCCTGCCTGTGTTTAGCATTTTGAAAATGAAGTGTATCAGTGCGAAATGTGTTTTAGTGAGTAAAAATGTGTTTAGAGTTTTGAAAAAAGAGTGCATGAGATTTGCAAACAGTGTTTTAACTACCTGAACTTGTTTAATGTTGCAGAAAGAGTGATTTATTCAACAAATTGGTTTAGGCTATTGAGAATTTGGTTCAGAGAATGGGGTTTAGTGTTTTAGCATTTCTGAAAAACTGTAAATAGAATTTCAGCTGAGCAGCTTTACATGAAATCTGCCTGCATAACAGTTAGTTAGTTAGTTATTTATTTCTTCGGTCATTTTGAACAATTAAATCTTAGGTCATATGTAATTCAAAAATCCTGTACATAATACAATGAAAAAAACATAAAACAATGAAACAAATAGAAAAAGAAAAGAAAATTTAAATACATTAGAAAAATAGATACAAAATGAGTACCTTAGGAATTTAAATGCTAAATAATACCTGACCGAAGGGGTTTAGGCTGAAGTCAAGACTTATTTTGCCTAACCCCTTTTACAACAAAAACACTATGTCCAAAGATGACACAATTATACGGTTTCTCTTAACCCAAAAATAATAACATGTAAGCACAGAACTTAAACTTCAACAATCAAAATTATATTATGCATCCACTTTCGCTTACTTTTATAATGTTCTTCATTCAAGTGTTCTATACTTTTCCATAATGTTTAGCTTATATCTTTTCTTAAATGCATTAATAGTTTTAGAGCTCTTAAGTTGAATAAGAAGACTGTTCCATAAATCAACTCCTTTAACTGATAAACACCTCCTCTTAATATTACTCTTCGCCATGGGTTTTTGTAACAAATCAATTCCTCTGAGGCTATATCTAGATTCTCTGATCCGAAACATCTCTTGTAAACAGTGAGGAAGCATAGAATTGTGAGCCTTGACCATCACAACTGCTGTGTAAACATCAACAAGATCATGACATTTTAATATATTTAATCTAATAAAAAGTGGATTTGTTGGAGCAAGATATTCAGCATAGCTAATCACTCTAATTTCTTTCTTCTGTAATAAAAAAAATAGGTTGTATATTAGTTTTACAGTATAGGTATTCCCCCATATTTCCACACAATAGCTAAGGTATGGAAAGATGAGGGAATTATACAATATATATAATGCGTTTTGATTCACAAAGGTTTTTATTTTACACAGTATGGCAATAAGTTTTGAAATTTTAGTCTTTAGTATATTTATATGCACTTTCCAATTTAACTTATCATCAATATTAATTCCCAAAAACTTTATTACATACACCCATTCAATTTCTACCTCCCCAATTTTGAGTCGACATAGTTTGTTTACTACCTTGTTTCCAAATACAATACATTTAGTTTTTTGCAGATTTATGGAAAGTTTATTTACTTCAAACCGTTTTCTGAGTCTCTTAAGTTCGGTTTCTACTGAATTCGAAAGCAGCTCAAGATCTTTTCCCGAAACGTACAAACTAGTATCATCAGCAAATAGGATACATTGCAATTTATTAAGGACTTCACAAATGTCATTAATGTACATAATAAATAGTTTAGGTCCCAGAACGGAGCCCTGAGGAACACCGTGGGTTATTTTTGCCTCCATTGAACGGATACCATTAATATGTACATACTGATTACGGTCACTTATATAACTTATTTAACTATACTTTAGCCAAGTATGTGCTACGCCCCTGACACCATACCTTTCTAATTTATTTAAAAGCAATGAATGGTCTATAGTGTCAAAGGCCTTGCTAAGATCAATAAAGACACCAACAGCATACTCACTGTTCTCAATAGATGTTGATATCTGTTCTAAAACCGTACTGATGTTCACTTAACAGGTTATGCTTGACTATAAAGCCATCAAGTCATTTTACAAATAGTTTTTCCAATATTTTTGAAAACTGCGAGAGTATTGAGATCGGTCTATAATTAGTAAACTGTTGCTTTTCTCCATTTTTAAAAATAGGTATTACTTTGGCAGTTTTCATTTTACTCGGAAAGATACCCATTAAAAAAGACTGATTACATATATACGTTTACGGAGTAACAATACAATCAATGATATCTTTCACGAGGACCATATCAATGTCAAATCCATCTGTTGTTCTCTTGGTCTTAAAGGAATGTACAATTTCCATGATTTCTCTCTCACTAACACTTTCAATGAAAAGTGAGTTTAAATAATTTTTAATGTTAATTTCTTCGAATTCTTTTACATTATTTGATTGCACAATTCCATTGGCTAACTTAGGCCCAACACCGACAAAAAAACTATTAAATGCATTTGCAATTTCCTTTTTTTCACTGATGATTGAGTTATTCACTATGAAGTAATTAGGATATTCTTCCTTTTTTTCCATTCCTGATAATACCATTCAAAACCCTCCAAGTACCTTGGATATCATTCTTGTTCTGCTCCAGCAAATTGCAATGGTATATTTTTTATTAAATCTTATTATTTGAATTAACTTATTTTTATACATTTTATACTTTTCTTAATTTTGTTTAGTCCTTTGCTTTAAATAGACTCTATAGAGTTGTTGTTTTCTTTTACAGGCCTTAATTATGCCCTTGGTAAGCCATGGCTTATCCAGGCTATTTTTGTTTTTAATATAATATTTCTTACGCGGGCAGTGCTGGTCATACAATTGGATTAGGGTAAGTAGGAAGGCATTGTATGCCCCATCAGGGTCAGGAGTTGTATACACTTCTTCCCAAGTTTGGGAACATAAGTCATCCCTGAGAGCAGCAATAGCTTCAGGAGTTCTCTGTCTTACAACTTTAAAATCATTTGTTTTGGTTGTATTATTTTGTAATTGTTTGAAAATACTAAAAATAGGAAAATGATCAGCGATGTCATTGATAAGTACTCCAGCGATTATTTGACTTGCTAATTGATTAGTAAAAATATTATCTATTAATGTTGATGTATCCGTAGTAATTCTGGTTGGCTTAACAATAAGAGGGAATAGGGTGTTGCTATACATAGTATTAATGAAGTCTTTTGTTCACATTTTTCTGAGGGTTCAGAAGATCAATATTAAAGTCCCCACACACAATGGGAACCTTGTTTAAATTACTAAAAAGACTATTTTTCTCAAGCTCCTCAATGGTTTTGTCTCTTTCTCTTACAATATTTTTAAGTTGTTTCACTTCTTCAAAAAGCTCCGCTAGCTTCATCAGCTGTTGCGTCACTTTCGTTAGCTGTAATAATGTAAAATCTGTTAGAAATAATGGATTTTTTTGAACAATCGATGATGAAAACATATTCTAGTACACCCCAAAAACAAAATCAAGACTTCCTAAAAGGGCATAATAGGACCCCTTTAATATGCGGGGAGCTAAAGTCATAGGCTCACACTATGAACTCTATTTGCCAAAAGAGCACAGATAAATTCCACGGCTGTTGTGAATGTTAGAGGCATTTATCCCCTCAGGCGAGGGGAGATATTCAGGAGTACACAGCTGTAATAGGGGTTGGAAATGGGTTAATTTAGTTTTTGGGAAGCAGAGAAACAGAGGTATTTTGCCACAGATGGACACAGAATGGAGAAAAAAGAGATAAAAAATGGAGTGCAGGAGAAAAAGAAAGATATTGGAGGTGTAACTGTCTGTGGTATACAACCCCTCGTGTCTCTCTCTCTCTCTCTCTCTCTCTCTCTCTCTCTCTCTCTCTTTTGACAAGGTGCCATTGAGATTAATGCAGCTTTCTTTTGTATAACCCCCAAGGTCAGAGGAAAAGAGGGAGTGAGGGGTGACACTGAGGGGGTTAAGCAGTGCATAATTCACTCCTGCAGTAAACACTTCTCTGCTGCTCTAATCTGAAATGTAATCAAACTTTCTTTAATACAACTGCCTTAGACAAGCCAGGAATTGGTGGATGGGGGTGATGATGGTAGACAGTATGCATGAATATAAATGTACAAACTGACTCACAGATCCACACATTCATGCATACAAACACACCTGATCAAGAGTCACACCACAGTGTGTATGTGGTGCGTATATTTGCATGTATATAGGATGTGCAGTCCTTAATCCCCCCCGAAGGGCATCTCCTGACATCCCAAAGAGAGAACAGAGAAATCCAGGAAGAGGATTTAGACTAGGATTTGGAAGAGGACGTGGCAGACCTCGGTTCTGGAATTTGACAGAAAGGATGACCCCAAGGAATCTGGTGGGGACTGGGGTGCAGTCAGAGGGACTGAAGACTGAGGCAGGGCCAGATAAACTGATGACCAGGGTGGATATGGTGGATCAGCAGGCTATGGTGGAGCTGGTGGAACTAAAGACTAGGGTGCAGCTGGAGGTTAGGAAAGCCAAGGTGGAGTTGGAGGAGCTGGAGATCTGGGTGGAGATGGAGGGATGATAGGCCCTGGCTGAACCAAGGAAAGGGTGGCACCAGAGGAGTGGCAGATTTCAGGTTGGCTGAAGGAACAGGGGTATCTTGGTGGAATGGAAAACTTTGCGGATAACCAATGGAGCAGGAGACCTTGAAGAGTTAGGCTGAGCAGAAGAGCACAACAGCAGAGCTTCAAAGCAGGTGACCACCATGGCCGAGCAGGAGACCACCTCAGGGGAGTGGGTGACCACTAAAGCAGAAGAGGACCAGACTCTGACACAACCTCTGTGACTGTGACATAAAGAGTAGACAGCTCTGGCAGAAAAAAGGACTTCTTGGGGAATCAGGAGAAACAGAGGAATTAAGGGAGTCCAACAGATGAGGGAAAAGAAGTCTGGGCAGAACCAGTCTTCACTTCAGGGCCCTTTATGCCCAGTGGCATGTATGGCAATAACAAGTATGGCAATAACAAAGGTTTGCCACTCCTGTCTGTTTTGTGACAGCTTCTGAATGGTACCCCAGGTGTGACTCAGGGCCTTCAAATCTGCTTCCACTGTTTGACGCCATGTGTTCTTGGGTCTTCCTCTCTTTCGTTTAGCCTCTGGTGTCCAGAAGAGGGCAATCCAGGCGATGTAATCTTGTTCCCTCTGGATGACGTGTCCGGATGACGTGTCCAATCCAATCCATCTCCATCGCCTTCTCATGATGATGGTGTCAATGCCTTCTTGCTTGCAGAGAAACAGTTTCTTCTTGCTGTTTCTCTGGCAAGTAGTTGTTGGTTAGAGATGGTTTTGATCGTCGCAAAAATTTTACTTGGAATTGACAAAAGGGTGATACCACGCTAGTTGTTGCAAGTACTTAGGTACCCTTTTTAGGAATCTTCACAATGATCCCATCCGTCCAGTCGTCTGGTATCTTCTTCTCCTCCCAAAAATTAGCTGCTTTTTGCTGTAAGTTCTGGGTCCACTTGTAACAACTCTGCATTGTAGTTGTCCTGTCCGGGTGCTTTTCTGTTCTTGAGGGATCTAATGGCTGAGATGATTTCTTCTTTCTCTGGTGGTGCAATATTGACATCTAGGTAAATTTCTGTTTCTTGCATGTCAACCTCTGCTGTTGGTGGTGGCCTATTCAAGATTTCACTAAAATGCCCATAGAGCTTCCTGTTCTGCTTCTTATGTAAAGAGTCATCCCTATTTGCCTGACATCAGTAGCTCCACCATACGTACTACAGGCTATCTTGGTGATCTTGTACATCTCGCCTTGTTCACCTCTGTTGGCTGCTTCTTCTGCTTGGTTTGCAAGATTGTCCATTTAGGTTATCTTATCTGCTCTTGCCATTTTCTTTACTGTTTGATCTGCTTGCTTATACTGCAATTTGTATTTGGGCAGAACTAGTGGATGGAGGTAACTAGGTGAAGCTAGAGAATGGAGGGACCCAGAGGGAGTTGTTGGTAATAGAGACCTGGATAGGACCAGTGGAAGGAGATACTCGGGAAGAGCTGATCGATGAAGATATCTGAAGAGAACAGACGGAGAAGGAGTTAGACAAGATTGAACTGTGTCAGGGAGAATTGGCCCTGAATTGGGAAGATTGATAGTCCTTTGTGGAAGAGAGTCAAATGATGTCAAATGAGCAGTGATGGAGAATTCGAGCATGATCTCTATGGCCAAAACGATTAATTTTAATAAAATAATAAAATTTATGTTACTGAGGAGAATTCAGAAACAACCTTTTTGGTGTAGTATCTGGACCAATCAGACACATACAAATTATTCATCATAAATAATGAATAATCCAGCAAACTCACTCTTCCAACAAAGGTCTATGAAACTTCCCCCAAAAATAACATCCCAGATGAAGCTAACACACTGGCAGAAGCCGGTGTCCTGTTACAGGACACAAGACTGATAAGAATTTTACGACCCCAAAAAGAATTTGCAGGGAATTGTGACTCTCACTTAATTCTTGCTGAGAAGGAGAAATAAACCCTTTTAATCATATATATTCTATAACCACGCGACACATGTATAAACATGATTTTCCTTTTATCTGGTTTTGCCTACAGTATGTCTTCATTTTCTCTTTTAAATTATTTTGTATTAATGTTTCAGACTTGCATACTATGGTTAACCTAAATTATATGTGTAGCATGTTTAGTCTCTATAAACTCCAATCTTCGTCCCCCATTTGTTAATTTACATGACATTTTTCTAAATTTGTGAATCATTAGTATTATAAGAATCTTGAAGATTCTTTTCTTAAACACCCAATCAAATTATACATTCAAATGCCCTGCTAGAACACAATGGGTCATACAATCTCCCTCCAAAGGGAAACCTTCTTATTGGCTCACACACCTCACGCTTTAAAAATCACTGATCACAAGATCACCCCTCTTAGTCTCTTAGTCTACAAACGACAAACAGGTTAATTGATTGTAATATTAATTTACAACATTAAGTTAATTCTATTAACTGATCCAAATATTCATAATTAATTATAATGAGTTATTATTGATTGTTCATATTTCTTTATAGCTAATTTGCTACATTGGTCAAGAAAAGAAGGGTGATTGGTCCTCAATGGACGAGACAAAGAAATCCAGGTGGGCATTTGTGGCTGGGGTGAAGATCTGGTTATTCTCTGTAGTCGAAATGAAGGACTTCTGCCATCCTACACTCCAGCTCTTAAACTACACTGATAACCCCTATCCAGGTTGTGTTAGACTTTCTCATTGTCCTTCATTAATATGTTATTAATATTAATATTATATCATAATCTGTTATTACCCATAATTTTAATTTTCACATTTTAATGATAATAAGACTTTTTATAGCGTTTGTTTTTGTTTACATTTTCATTTTTAATTATGATTAGAGAAAGATTATGAAAGTGAAAGTGACATGTGAAGGCCAAGTAACTGATACTCGGAATTTGTCCTCTGCATTTAACCCATCCAAGCTACTGCACACACATTAGGAATAGTGAGTAGTGAACACACATAAACTGCAAACTGTGGACACACACCCGGAGCACACCTGGGGAACGATTGGGGGTTAAGTTCCTTGCACAAGGGTCCAGTCGTGCATTTATTTATTTAGGAAGAGAACATATGAACAGAGACTGTGCGTCACTTTTCATGTTCAACACCACACAAAGCAAATTAATGTTTGTTTTTTTCCACAGTGAAAGCAAAGGCCACTAAAACACAAGCTTTTTTGCCTGAATAATTCAAAAATACAATTCTGATTATAATATGAACAAAACGGAAAAAATTATCTTAATTAAGCTCAGTTGACGCTCTGTATCTGCCCGAACTCAAATCTTCCTCGTGGTCCGCATCAACTTAAACTGGATGCTCACCTGTGCGTAATCAAACACATGCAAGGGAGACTGATGCAGAAGTAATTGTCATTAGATTTAGCACCTTTGCCTCGGACAGACTTCTTGTGGAAGTATCATAATAGTATGATAATAGTATCATTATTCTGCTCTTTTAATAATTTGTTAGGTTTCTGGTTGCAGCAACGAGGAAACAGGATTTCTGTGCAGCAGACTTTATTAACAATAAACTTAAACTTACAGAAACGCTCGGGAGACTAAGAACCAAGACAGAACAACCAGCTTAACATTAACGTCGATAGACACTGAACAGGACAAAAAACAGGGCTTAAATACACAGAGCTTATGAGGTTTACGAAGATACAGCTGGGACAAATGAACTCAATGACAGAAACCATAGTAACAAACAGGCTTGGGATGAACTAATAAAGGAGGAGTGGCTAGGAACTGAACACAATGAACATAGAGGAAGTCCAAACACAAACAGAAACGTGACATTACCTCCCCCTCCCGGAAGGCGTGTCCTTGCGCCATAAACAATCAAGAGGGGTGGGAGGGTGTTCCCATTTAGTCCCCTCATGTTCCTTGTGTATAAATACCAGAGGTGTCAAGTCCAGGTTCAGAAAGTAAAATTCCTCCTCAGTATTTTGTTCCAATCACCTGGATTTGCTAATTAGCACAGTTTTTCAGCCAGGAGATAGAACTAATTAGTTAAATCAGCTGGCTGAGTGGGTGGAATAAACATATGGCAGGACTTTTACTTTCTGACCCCTGGAATTGACACCTCTGATAAATACTTCCTGTTTGGTTCAGTTTGTTGTCAGTCATCATCTATGTTTAAGTGGTTGTGTTTATGTTATTCTCGAGTGAACTCATGTGTTTCTGTCAGTGGACTGAATAAATACTGGTCTGTTTATTCTCCTTCATTGTGCGATGTATTTACACAGCCATATTGTGACACTTAATGTGTACTTATAATTTGCTTACTCCAGAAAGTACTGAGTAATATATTGGTTATATTTTGGTTAATAATATTTTGGTTCAGGGTTAGTTCCTACAGAGGGCTAGATATTATAGTAAGTACATAGTACATACATGTAGAACAGGACTAAAATAAAGTTAATGTCTTTTCAAAAAATGTTTGTGATTGTTTTCAAACTATACAACTTTGCTCCAAAATGACTTTCCCTAGCATCAAGCATGGGGTATTGGATAATTTTTGGATAATGAAGAGAACGAGATGCTGAATCGTATGACGACACTTTGAGGAACGCCCTCAGTGTGTTAGCGCCTGAAGCACGTGTAACTCTAGTCCAATCTAGATTGGCGCTGCGTCATGACGCAGCATGTGACGTAGCATACACCGGCAGAACGCGGAAGTTATAAAAAGGACGCCGGCACACAGTAGTAGTTTCTAAAAGATCGAAGGAGGCGTGGCAAGGAGACCCAGTGTCTCATCCTTTTCTTAAGGAACAAGGGTTACAGAGGAACCTGAGACGCTCCCTTTCGAGGGAACTCCTGCTGCGACGTATGACGACACTTTTGAGTACAAAAACCTACTAGGCCACAACAACTAATGCCTGTCAAAGTGTGAACTCTCTAGACACAACTAGGACGAGAGTACCTGCGTACCCAGAGTAGAAAGAAGATGTAGACTGTAGAATCTCATAAACGTATGTGGGAAAGAAAGGCTTTAGAAGACGCCATGCTTCTAGTGGAATGAGCCCCTTTGGCCAGAGGTGAAGGCATATAACGCACCTGGTAGGCCAGAGAGATTGCCTGAACAATCCATTTACTAATTGTTTGCTTGGAGGCCCTTCCTGGGTGACCCAAAGCACACTAACAGTTGGTCTGACTTCCTCTAACGAGAAGACTTTTGAACCGTTTAAAACCACACATTACTCAGATTAAATGAAGTCTTCCTTGTTCCGCCAACACATGCGGTGCAGGATAGAAGACCTGTAAAATAATAGACTGTGCCACATTAGAAGGCACTTTAGGCACGCAAGATAGCTTTCACATTCCCAGGAGCAAATTCTAAGCATGGAGGAGAAATAGACAGAGCTAGAAGGTCCCCGACTCTCTTAAGGGATAAAAGAAAAGCTACCTTGAAGGTGATACATTTCTCAAAAGCTGACTCCAGTGGCTCAAAGGGGGCCAGAGACAACCCTTTGAGAAACAACGCCAGATCCCTGGTTGGAACTCTGGCATGAGTCCACTGAGGAACCGTACGGTCAGCTGGTGCCAGCAGCCCCTTTAGACTGAGAGTGGCAAGGCAGATATTGTTTGAAAGCGGCTGACTGCTTCTTCGTCTCCTGGAACCTCTCGACGACTGAATTAAAAAAGAAGGCGAGAGCGGGGCATTCAGAAGGCGAGAGCGGGGCATTCAAGAGGAACATTGAGTGGCCGATGGCATGCGGCATTTCCTTAGTAACGAGGAGAGACAGGAGCTCTGAATCATCGTCGGGCCCGACCCCCTCGCCATCATCAAGGTATCTTAAAAGGTCTTCCTGGTAAGCCTGCATTATGGCCATGCTGCATCGTATGACGACACTTTGGGGACCAACATCAGCCCGACCTGCCCAACCCGCCGCCATATATGCTCTGCCCACCAAATCAGATGTAGTTTGGCAGGGTTTTGTGGGCAGCGACGGGGCTTTCAGAGATAATGCAACGACGGGTGAGAGATAGCTGGCAAGAGGCTCTTCAAGACCCTAGCCGGGGGAAAACAAGCCTGACTACCCTCATCAAAGACAGCCAAGCGGGAGCGGAGCACTCTGAGCGGAAGCAGCTCACATCGAACCCCCTCGAGTGCTGCCCGTGCATGTACCAACACCCAAGCAGTACACACAAAGCTAGTGTGTGTCCCTACCTGTGAAATATCTGGGGCAGGGAGGCACACACCGCTTAAACTGCTTATTTTCGCTCACCATTCTCGCTTTCTTTCTTTTTTTTTTTTTTTTTTTTTTTAGAATAACTCCTGACTGAATTACAAACAACACCAAATAGACTGACAGTTTACACAGAGCGCTTACTGAAGGGCAGCTACCCTCTTTGTGTGCCACTGTCCTTTTATAAGTTCCACGTTCTGCCGGCGCATGCTACGTCACATGATGCGTCATGATGCAGCGTCAATCAAGATTGGACTAGTGTTACACGTGCTTCAGACGCTTACACGCTGAGGGCATTCCCTAGTGTAGTCCTTTTTTCCCAGTTTGCTTTCAAGCTAACTAGTTAGCCTACTGGCCTTCCTTACTGCTAACTGTTTAGCCTCGCAATTGATTCATACTGTTTATCCTTTTGTAGTCACAGCTATAAAAAGGATCACTTTTTTGTTTATTGAGAAGATGGTGCTTTGATAGTGATATTTTTTGAACAGGGATTTACAAGTGGCTATGTTTTTGGCTCCTAGGGGGATTCTGATCAACTTGAGCTTATGTACAGTAATCATGTTAGACTGATAAGACCGAACACTGTCGGGTCTAATTATCATATTGAGAGGACTCGAGCCTGCAGGCAAGGTACCTCCATGTTATAGAACCTAGCAAATGTGGACAGTGAGGACCAGCCTGGCCGCCGCACATATGTCTTGAATTGGCACACCACTGGACCAGGCCCACGAAGAGGCCATGCCTCTTGTAGAGTGGGCTCTAGCACCTATGGGACAATCCTGGCCCACCGAGGTGTATGCCAGAGAGATGGCGTCCACTATCCATCTAGACAGTCTCTGCTTCGTGATTGGTAACCCCTTGGTGTGACCGCCGAAGCATACAAAGAGCTGTTCTGACTACCTAAACAGTGCAGAACGCTCCAGGTAGATTTTTAGAGCTCTGACAGGACAGAGCAAATTAGCCTCCCTATCGTTCTCTTGGGTGGAAGTGCTGACAATGTCTGACTGGTAGAACCATGGTAGTTAAGATCGGGACATGTAGATCAGCACCGATCATGTGTGGTGTGTCGCAAGGCTCCATTCTTGCTCCTATTTTATTTTCTCTCTATATGATTCCTTTGGGAGATATTTTGAGGAAATATGGTATTAAGTTTCACTGCTACACTGATGATGTGCAAGTGTATCTGCCACTGTCACATGAAAATGGTTTAGAACCTCTTATGGCCTGTCTTTTAGATCGAATTTTTTACATCTAAATGAAAACAAGACCGAGATTATAGTTTGCGGTTCTAGTGGAGCCAGGGGTACAACACAATTAGACTTTGGCTCTTTGTCACCTCACATTAAAACATGTATTCGAAATCTAGGTGTAAATATTGACAGCTCTTTAAAACTGGACAAACAGATAAACTCTGTTGTAAAATCAAGTTTCTTTCACTTACGCAATCTAGCAAAGATGAAATCATGCTTGACGTTTAAAGGCCTTGAAACCACGATCCACGCTTTGATAACATCCAGACTTGACTATTGTAATGCATTATATATGGGAATTAGTCAGTCATCTATTTCCTGTTTACAAAAAGTAAAAAATTCAGCTGCTAGACTTTTAATGGGGATAAAAAACATGAACACATTACTCT
Organism: Gila orcuttii; assembly: GCA_026230005.1. Taxonomy (NCBI): domain Eukaryota; kingdom Metazoa; phylum Chordata; class Actinopteri; order Cypriniformes; family Leuciscidae; genus Gila; species Gila orcuttii. The sequence goes on from JAPDVR010000011.1 coordinate 23,865,014, forward strand.
GACCCTGATCTCCTTGCACTGGCTTCCGGTTTATTATAGGATTGATTTTAAACTTCTGTTATTGTTGTACAAATCCCTCCATGGACTCTATCTGTCAGATCTTTTAATTGAATATCAGACTGGACGAAGTTTGAGATCCGCGACTCAGAAGTTACTCAAAATACCCAAGACACATCGAAATCAAAAAGGAGATTGGGCTTTTTCTGTAGCAGCGCCTAAACTTTGGAAAAGTTTGCCTAAACATATTAGAGACGTTGCTACTGTGCAGGGTTAAAGGACAACTTAAAACACATCTGTTTTCAATAGCTTTTAATCAGTGATAATTTTACTATATGTGTTGCCTATGTGATGCTGCTTTTTAGATTAGATCCTTTTCTCCTTCTGTGTTCTGTGTTATATTGTAAAGCACTTTGGTCAACTTGTGTTGTTTTAACTGTGCTATATAAATAAAGTTGCTATTGCTATTCTGCTCTACAAAGCAAAAAGGCAGTAACTACGCAGAGTGCAGAACTGAGAAAAATGACTTTAAAGTTATCCTGTCATCCTGTTATCCTGTTGTTACTGATTGATATGTACAAAGAATAAGCTAATATAAAGTAACAAAACCTACAACTACTTAGGCTGGATGACAGGATAACATTAAAGTCATTTTTCTCAGTTCTGCACTCTGCGTAGTTACTGCCTTTTTGCTTTGTAGGGCAGTATTGCTATTGCTACTGCACCAGCTGGTGAATACTGAACACTTCAGAGCATAGAGGCGCCTGGTAGACGGTGCTCCAGCCTCAGTGATGGTACTCAAGACCTTTTCTGGGAGGTCCCAGGATACCCGTTGAGGTAAACCTCCACACATGGAGGGCCCATAAGTCGGGGCGAGGGTGCCAAATCATCCCGTTCGCCTACTAAAGGACTACTAAAAGGACTGGGCGTCCGCTTTCCTTGATCTGTCTGATGACCTGATGGATCATAGAGACTGGCGAGAATGCATATAGAGGGCGTCTGGGCCAGGAATGGGCCAGCGGGTCCCTGTTCCTCGAAAAGAACATTGCGCAATGAGTGTTGCTTTCCGAGGTGAAGAGGTCGACCTCTGCCTTGCCGAATACACTCCATATCAGACGAATCGTCCGTGGGTTGAGAGACCACTTGCCTGGGGGAGTGTTGTCTTGAGATAGCATGTCCGCACCCAAATTTTGGACGCCCGGGACATGAGCAGCTCTCAGAGAGCGCAGGTTGGTTTGTGCCCAAAGGAGGAGTTTTCTGGCCAAGACATACAGGTTGCCCGATCTGAGGCCATCCTGGCGATTTATATAGGACACCACTGACATATTGTTCGTGCAGACTAAGACGTGGTGTCCTCTGAGGTCTGGCAGAAACGCGTTCAGGGCTAACCAAACTGCTCTCATTTCCAGGCAGTTGATATGTAAGCTCTTCTCCGGGCTCAACCAGAGGCCGGAGACAGGCTTGCCCTCGCACAGCGCCCCCCAACCTCCTGCAGGACACACCCATGGTCACGCCCGACTGGTACCAGTTTTGGGCTTTCCAGGGGACCAGAGCTCTTATGCAGCGCTGGTTCACGGTAACGTGCAGGCGTCCTGACCGCCACGAATGGGCTGGCACACGGCGCTTTAGCCAGTGCTGAAGGGGGCGCATATGCAGTAATCCTAGCTGGAGTACTGACGATGCCGCGGCCATGAGACAGAGAAGCCTCTGAAACCTCCCGAGGGGTGTGCGCGCAACTACCCTGAAGGAGGCTATCAGCCTCCATAGAGAGAATGCGCTCTGGTGTGAGCCGAGCTCTTATCTGTGTTGAGTCGATAACTGTGCCCAGAAAGGTTACGTTCTGGCTGGGTACCAGTTTGCTCTTGGGAAAAATGATCCTGAGCCCCAGGCATTCCAAATTGCTGAGGAGCATGGATCTGTGTGTCAATAATTCGGTCTTCGACTGCGCCATAATGAGCCAGTCGTCGAGATAGATCAGCACGCGCACTCCCTCTTGCCTTAGGGGAGAAATCACTGCGTCCATGCACTTCGTAAATGTATGGGGTGCCAAGGACAGACAGTCCTTTTTTGGTTCAAGGAAGTAGCGACTGTAAAACCCCTATCGGCTCAGCGCCGGGGGGACTAATTCTATCGCCCCTTTTGCTAGCAGATTTTTTACTTCGGTGCGAAGCACATGAGCCACAATGCTTCTCACCGAAGTCTCGATGACTGCCTGAAATCGCGGGGGTCTACGAGCGAATTGGAGCGAGTAGCCTTGCTTTATAATGTTCAAAACCCAGTTCGACACTTTGGGGATGGCTTGCCAGGCCTCGGCCCTTGTGGCTAGGGTTTGAATGAAACATGGGGCTGGGCCACCTAGCATAGGGGGACCTAATACCCTTGTGTTGTGTTTTGTGCACATATTCTCCAGTGGGGCTGGCTTGACAGGCCTTGGCCCGGTTAGACAGAGATAGAGTGACAACTGGGGGAGGGCCGCCTAGAGAAGGTGGACTGGTTACCCGGGTGTTGTGTGTTGGAAACATACTGTTTTTGTGCTTTACTTGGGTCGCTGTAAAAACAGCGTTTGTTTGTAGGGGCGTGTGTAGCGCAAAGGGGCCCATTGACTACAATAGGAAAATCCCCAGCCGCCTGAGCTAAACAGGGAGCTAGGAGATTTAGATGAGCACTTTTCGAGGGTGGTCCGGCTAGAGCGATACTCAGACCCTCTCTCTTTCCTTCTGTTGCTAGAAGGTCTTCGGAGGCACAAGGTCCAACACAATGCTGGGTTGGGGGCCCTGGTGCCGGGGCAGCGGGTAGTGGGTAGCGTTCAGCTGATTGTGAGCGGCGATGAGTATCAGCCGCAGGGCGGGGCTGAAAGACCCGAGGCGCTGGCTTCGCTGGCTGAGGAGGCGGCGTGCTCTTAGGGCGACTCGAGACAGAGCTGGAGCGCTTGGGCAAGAAGTGTCTCAGAGCTTGAGAAGGCATCTGTGCCTTGATGAATCGTTCCAAAAACCTTTTTTACAGCCGGGCCAAAGAGACCGGTTGCTGGAGATAGGTGAATCAAGAAAAGAGGTGAATCAAGGAATCAAGGCTCTCTTATGTCTGTTCAGCCAAAGATGGCGCTGGAGCACCACAAGGTTAGCCATGCCTCTGCCAGGCTTGAGCGCTTGAGCGGTAGCCTTCGTAGCACGCAGTGCTAGGTCTGTGGCGCTGCGCAGGTCACGAAATGCATCAGGGTTCAGGCCAGACTCGTCCATGGTTTGGAGAAGTTTGGCCTGAAAAACCTGTAACACTGCCATGGTGTGTAGAGCTGATGCAGCTGTGAAAGTGCGTCCAGCGAGGGCTGAAGTGTTTCGGCAGGGCTTCGAGGGGTGTACCGCTCTAGGTCTCCAACCAGCAGCAGTGGGCGGGCAAAGATGAGCGGCGACTGCTTCTTCGAGAGGAGGCAGTTTCTCATAACCTTTTTCCGCTGCGCCGTCAACAGAGGAGAGCATAGCGGAAGTAGAAGCGTTCGTGTGCGCCGAGTAGGGGGCGCGCCATGACTTTGTGAGTTCATTGTGAACCCCAAGGAAGAAGGGCACTGGCTTGTGACGGCCTATCTCCACCCTGGCAGAAACCATCCATCCAGCCGACTCCTAGGAGGCTCTTCGGGCGAGGTCAACTCGAGCCCGAGGTCTGAAATGGCCTTGGTGAGGATACGTAGCATCTCGGTGTCTGAGTTAGTCCTGGTAGCAGTAGCATTAGCACCTGACTGTGAAAGTGCGGGGCCAGCCGAGCCCGACCACTCTTCTTCAGACGAAGCAATGGAGAGGCTGTCGTCGTGCTTTGTCCGATCTGCCGAAGGAGACGAGACCCGCCGCTCGAAGGGAGGGGCGCTGGTCTGTCTGAGTGTACAGGACCGGCGAAGGAGACTGTGATGGAGAAAATGAGGCATGCAGGGACGTGGCCGGCGTGGGCTTACTTTTTTCCATGTGCTCGGGCTGCCGTTGGCTGCGGCACTTCTTCTGTGGCTGAAGTAGTGCGGGGAAAGGAAAAGCAAGAAAAGCGGTGTCGTCATAACGACGACAACACTCGCGAAAATTGCCCTTTTAGAACTGAATGTCGCAGCAGCGATCACACAGTAGCAATGAAAAGGATATAGCGTGTTCGCCGGATGGCCACAGGAGAACAGCGACAGAAGAGAGGCGGCTTCTTAGGTGAGTGAGAAGGCACTGTCTGCTGTATGCACAGCTCGCTCTAGCTGTGTGGCTTGTTTCCATGGCGAAGACTTCAGAAGAGGCAGAGACGTAAAGGTCGCTGAAGGAGATAAAATCTATATATGGCGAAAAATAGGGGCATCTTATAGCCATAAGCCACGCCCATTCTGGTGGGCTCTGACGTGCTTTGGCGCCAAGTCACCTGATTGATTCGCAGTTGCTGCAGCACAGCCAATGGGTGAGCTAGACGCTCTGCTGTGTTCGCTTTGCAGCTGCACTGCATTTTAGGCTTCAATATTTCTCGAGGAAAGGAGTTTCCCCACTGCGTATTAGCTACGCAATACGAAGTGACCGTTCTCGAAAGGGAACTCTCATGCCATTGCATGCACACCCTTATCCATGCATTCACAAAAATATACATCCATGTGCATGTATACCGATGAGCTCACATCTGCATGCATATTACATGTGTTTCTCCAGCTGTCTAGATCCTCTGTTTTTCATCTTCACAGAGTTCTTTATTAGCTGAGCTCTTGTGCAACTGTGCAAACCTTGATTTTATCAAGCAAGACATAGGCTATTCCTGGATCAATATTTTTGACAGCCCTGAAACAAGATTCTTATCAAGACTGTAGTTGGACTAATATTCGGATTCAGGACATGAAAATTGTTTCAGGACCAATAAAGGATACTGATTCAGGAACTTATCCTACTTGGTTAAATCTTGTTGTGCACTTTACAGGATTACTACTGTGATAAGATATGACAAAATAGCCTACATATAGCCTGGCCACTCCAGACCAGACATTTGAGGTCCAAGCATCCTTAAGTATTCAATTACTTTTCATGCAAAAGTAAACACAACTGTGGCGAGGGGGGCGTGGTTCAGCAATGTCTGTGACGGGAGAGAGAGCTGGGAGGCGGGCGGCACGTAAGTAGGTCAAGTGCAAAATGATGAACACTTGATCACGTTTGCAGTAATTGCCGTGGGGAAACATAAAATCCACCTGGAAGCGGGAAGCTGAAAGAGAGAGAGTGGCTGTGGACGTATGCGTGTCGTGACCAGAGAAAGAGCCTGAAGAAGCTGCTGCTATATTGTATAAGTTGTTCGAGAATTTATGTGTGAATGCGCACGGAGCGCGATCGTTTGCTTTGAAGTTTTTCTGAATAAAAAGTACACACGTTCCACAGCACGCCGACCCCGTCTCCTTCCTTCTCCCCTGAGTCTGAACTTTGCTACAACAACCATTATAGAACTTCAGCACAGGCTATGAGATTCATAGCATGGTATGATGATTAGATGGGCCGGCTCTGACTGAATATCTAATTACATCACAGTGTTTCTGAGTGATTACTTTATGCTGAAATGAGTCACATCTTTCTGAGTAAGACTTAAACAGCTCAAGACTTCCAACTAAGTTGCAACTGAGTTTTACCTTTTGAGTCTGCAGTATATAGTACCATCCATTACTCTTCCTCCTGTGTCTGTGTTAGTAATGCTTTCTCTCTCTTCTTTCTTGCTCCTTATCTCCAGCCTGGGCACAGTCACGCACACACACACACACACACACACACACACACACACACACACACACACAAGAGAGAGAGGGAGGGAAAGGGCGAGACAGAGAATGACAAATTGATGCATATTGCAGGGCTATGCTTCAGAGCAGCTTTTACTAGGGTTCTTTTACAAAAAAAAAAAAAGCAAAAAGAGAAGGAAAGGCAAGCCTCTTTTCATTTGTTCTTGAAGCTCTATACCATACACTTCCCCCCAGCTATTCCACATCAGACTGAACCTGAGGGATGCTCACACAATTTCCAACCATCTTTCTCAGCCTCATTCTGAGCAGTCAGAGACACATCAGAAGCACTCATGGGAGAGGATTCGCCTTCAGGGGAAACATCCACAGTGTCTAATGACCATATAAAAAAACACAGAATGTAATCTGACCACTGTCAGTAACATAGTTAGAGTCTAATGAGCACAGTAAACACACACACACACACACACACACACACACACACACACACACCATATAGCAGTTATAGAAAACAGTTGTGAGGTTTCCTGCATGTAATTTCTTTCCCCTGTTTGTGTGTTATTCAAAGTGGAACTAAATGAATGAATTAACTGTGAAAAAATTAAAAAATTAAATGACGTGTGGTTGCACCAGCCCATCAACACACAATCAGAGCATTCAAACATCCACTCTGAACTGATGATGTTACATAACAGTTAAGAGAGAGATAGACAGAAAACGAGGCATGATATTTATGTATTTATCCTCTTATAATTATTTTTATAATTACACTGTAAAATGATTGAAAAATGTACAGAAAAACTATAAAACCCCTTTAGAGTTTTTTACAGTCGCTAGGACACATTTCTCAATACTTGGGTCACTTTTTCAAAACTCTTCACACAGTGAGCACAACAGAAGTATATGTGGGCTAAACTGTGGATCATTTATCATTGCTTTGGCACAAAATGCACTCAATGACTACATCTTTCAAATTACATTAATTCTTTTCTCACTTTGACACAACAACCGCCAAAACTCTGTGTGTTTACAGGCCAATTTGCACATGCTTACATACTGTTTTCAAAACTGTTAAACTTATGTTCAAAACAATAACATAATACAAAACTGAATATGACAGCAATTTGCTACATTTCTACAGTAATATTGTAATGAAATATATTTCGAATCTAAAAATGAAATGCAATAAAAACAATTGGACCAACCACATCTGATTCCTATTGTATCTGTATCGGTGGATGGTGTGTATATAAATTATTGTATTTTGGAATTACTCTGTGAAAAAAAAAAAAAATATATATATATATATATATTGAAGCACTGCATCATGTCTGATTCATTCCAGTAACATATATTTGCAGTGAATTCTAAACAGTAGAGAGGTGTGCTTGTTTTACAGAAGAAAACATTGTATAATGCTACCTGTTGTTAGTGTTTTTTAGGTCATTGTTTTGTGGGTGACAAAGTGTGTTTGTTGTCTGTCAACCTTTGCTAGTGTTCTGGAAGAATGTGTTGATTTGAGACATGTAAAGACTCAGGGGCGGATCTAATCCGTGGGGGAATTTGCATATCATAATTAATAATTGGTAATTAATAATTATTCATACATGTTTGGATTAGATCAGTCTTACATGTTAATAAATCTCCCGCTAAGGGATGATGTGTCATTTTACCTGCATGCATGCATGTGTATCCCTGCAATTAACCACCAGTTGATTGTAATTAATTACACGGACCACGTCTTACAAAACAGGCAAACTTAATTAGCTCAATTGTCAGAATAATATTTGTGGGGATCCACAATATCATCCTACTTTATAGGATTTCAGGAAACGCAATTCTGTGGCCACTAGAATTGGGTTTTCTGCCCTATAAACCAAATACTCTTTAAAGTATCTTTAATTTGTAAAGCTCGTAGCTTAAGTTAGATCTTTGGCACTTAAGGGACTTGGAAAATGAGCAGAGGCAGTACATCAATAAAATGAATATAATGAATTTAATAAGGCAGAACTACTTATGTATTTACTACGTTACAGGAATACATGTATTTACAAACATTAACAGATAATGACAACAACTCGGGGCGTTTGGACAATGGATACACGTGTGAGAGAGAGAGATAGGGGGAGAGGGAGTGAGAGAGAGAGAGAGAGCATTGGCAACATTCACCCTGACAGTCACCTGTCTGTAACAACACGAAAACATCATCTTAATGCTTCTTAGAAGCTCTATAAAGAGATATACTTGCACAAATTTCTGGGTCTCTCTGTGTCGCGGCATTCCTGTGCGAGCGGAGTCCTTTAGGAAGCGTCACGTGGTGCTTCTTGGCGCGCGTGTTGAACGGAGGTTCAAAGTCTTTGGGGTAACATTACCAAAGGAAAATAGTTCGGCTAAGTTTGTTTCACTTCGTGGAAGTGAACAGAGTCGACTACGGAAAACAAAACTTTGACTAACAAAGAAAAGAAATAAAGATCTCTACGGGGAAATCACGCGGAGTTAACGTTACATCTTTGCAGGGCTGGTGAAGAAACGCGCGTGACTCTCTCGGTCCGGCGCGTCACGTGGTCACGTGCGTGTGTTTCTCCTTCAAAGCGAGCGCACGCTCGTTTGAAGGTCCCCTGTAGATGGATTTGCTGAAGAGATATGTCATGCGGTGTTCTTTTCACTCGACGATTGGAATTCAACACGGAGGCTTATCTAAGACTGAAAAACACAAACTAAACTAGAAACAAATAAAAGAAAGGCGAAGAGCTCGCCCGGAGGCGAGACGTTACATTATGACACGAGGACAAGAGAAGTAAGAGAGGGATAAACTGGTATTCAGTCCTTTTGAAGACCTGACGTTTCCGCCTTCTTTTGGAAGAGGGTCCAATCAGGAGCTGTCCCTTTGGAGGGAATTTTTATGATCCTTTGTGTTCTAACCAGGCAATTAAATCTCTAGTTTCATTGGGTGTTTAAGAGAAGAATCTTCACAGTTCTTATAATACTAATGTGTCACAAAGTTTAGCAAAATGTAATGTCAATTAACAAATGGGGAATGAAAATTGGAGTTTATCGAGACCAAACTTGCCACAAATGGATTTGGTTAAACATTAGTTGGCAAAGTTTGAAACATTATCCCATTAGAGTTGTCGAGAAACATGGACCAAACCACAAAAAGGCAACTCATGAAATAGGGAACTTAGATACATTGTTCATACAATGCTCAAATGGATATATAATAGCATATATATATATATATATATGAATACAGGATTCATTTCTCCTCCTTGGTTAGAATTCGGAGAGAGCCACAGTTCTGTGAACATTCCTTTGGGTCGTAAACGCTGTTATCTAAGAACTCCAGTGATGTTAGTTTTGGTCTCTTTTCACTCTAAAGATGGAAAACATAGTAAACTATATTTTACTGGATATTACTGTACGTATTCTGATTGATCACACCGAAAGCATTCTGGAGGTGTCCAGAACTATGTGTACAAGTTATGAGAATAGACAGTTATATTTAAAAATGCATAATGAAGGTATTTATAATTCACTTTAAGCTACGATAAAATCATAGTCATTCCAATGTGGCATGGGCAAATAGACACACATAAAAACACATTGAATATATCTGGTTAAATGTCTTTAAAAAAGAGAAGTTTCTTTCTCTTTAGGATCCTTCTTTGGGACATTCCAGTCAGTCATAAAAATGTCTCGTAACTGGACACCACGCTCTGTCCTGAGCGGGCTTCACTTGTGGGGGATGCGTGTGTGGTTGTGTGTGTGTGTGTGTGTGTGTGCGTGTATATATTAATTTACATCCAGGCTTTTTGGGCCTGAAGGCTTTGGGATTTTCGCTAGGATGTATTTATTTATTCAGATTCACCTCGCCCAGTCCCTACAGTCCCCCCTTTTGTCTGATGAAGTCCCGGTGTGGACATCATCGGACATAAATCATCGCAATGGACGGATGACAGGTGAATCATGATGATCGGGTAGCAGGGGGCTGTTAGGGCCGAGGGCTCAGCTTGATGAGGTTCAGCGCGGCCTCTGGCATGGTACCCTCTTTCTGAGGGTACCGTGAGCTTGGCTGTGGATGTTCGCATCTCGTTGAGTCTCCTGTATAGGATGAAGGCCAAGCCCAGTGTCAGGGTGTGGCTGAGTACCTTAGAGCTACACAGCGCAGTGTCCACTGTGGTCCAGGCCTGGACAACAGGTGGGGTAGTCAAGTAGAGCAGTTGAGACAAAGCTCGGAGGGCTGTGTTGATAGACGCAATGTCAATTTGCTGGGACCCCCCCTTTCGCAAACCACAACTCCCTTTCTGGAGTTAGGGTGAAAGTGTGGTTCCTGGAGAAGGATGGGAATTCCAGTTCTAATTTGTACTCTTTGCTTGGAAATGGTACCATGCCAGGTCGTCAAGGTGAAGGACGGCGCCTTTCGGTACTTGGATTCACATGCTCTGGTGGAGCGAGGTGACACAGGTGTCAGTGTCATTCTGGTCGTAATTGAGTGCAGCTGTGCGCACAGGAGTGTTAATGAGCCACCTGCCACTTACAATCTCTGCTTGGGTCTTGATGACTTGAGTGCGAGGCTTAGCTTCGGCAGGGCAGCGGGTGTCGCTGATCTGCAGCCCGCAGATTCCGTCAGTGTTGTCTCTGAGGAAGGGTTTGTTAGGGCAGAGATAGTGCATGTCTTTGGTCAGTGTGCACATGTGTGGATTCGGAGCTGGGGACAGCTTAGTGTCGCTGTCGTGCAAGTCAATCACGTACGGCGTGCGAAAATTACCACAATTCCCTTTAGTGTCTTGTCGATGGTCTGCAGGGGTGCACTCTGTGTTGTGAGTTGCTCTTTTATCTGTGGAATCTCAGTCTGAATTTCTGCTGCATGCCGCCTCACGGTGGCTAGGTTAACTGTATTCGCACAGGACATACAAGTGTTAAACAGAGTGGCGGCGGCTCCGGGCAAAGCTCCCCGGAACTGTTTGGAGCGGTGGTTGTGTCCACCTAACTCCGCTTGTGTGATAGTCATTTTCTTAAGTTGGCTGAGCATGTGCATCGGCCCCGGCGTGAGTGAGGGAGTCTGTCCATCGGGCACCTGCCCAGCGGTATTGGGCTACTGCGCTGGGGTAGGGTGCCCTGTAAACATTGCAGGGGTCGAGACGAACATGAACTTTCTGGGTGTGGGTCCTGAAGTTGGTAGTCAGGAGTCCCGGTTGTTCCCTCAGGATGGTGAACCACAGCAGCATCCTGGTAAAGCGAAAGGGAGAGAGAGAGAGAGAAAGGGGGGAAAAATTTCAGCAGGTGTTGTCCTTGGTTGGCTTGGACAGTCTTTTTCATGCCGGTATGCCACTTGCTTCGGTGTCTTGCAAGTGTCTCTGGTGCTGCGGTGTGCAGCACATGGTGCATCATGGGCATACATTGGCATGACCCCCCTTTTGCACTGTGGCATTACAAGCTGTGGTGCAGTGATGGCATCAGGTGCAGAACGCTGAATGTTGTCTTGTGCACGCAGCATGTGCAAGGTGTATTGCAGGTGTCTGGGGCACCGGTCGTTGGTGGGTTCAGACGGCGTGCTAGGGTGGTTGGAGGGGTCTGAGAGGTGGTTTCTCATAATGTTCATTGGTAAGCTTGAAGGTTAAGGTCAGGTTAAGCAGAGGCTCTGTGACATTTTGTCACCCTTGTGGTGAGAGACTAATGCATGACCCTAAAAGTTCAGAATCACGGTTTAACGGGTTCACTAGGTATGTAGCATAAAGCTAGGTGTTTCATGTGTATTTAGCTAGTGATGTGTGTCTTGTATCCTTATCATCTTAGCTGTGGATGTTAGGAGGCTAAGACTCATGTGGTTCCGAGAGTATTTCCTGGAAAGGGCATAGCCGAGATGAAATAAATGACTCAAGAGGGTTCTTATGACTAAATTATTTCTCTGGACTGAACTAGTGGTTCACTACGGCTTGACGAAGTGAATGATAGGGGGAAAAAGGACAGCTTTCATATTCGAATTATGCTTATTATCAATCCTCAGGACCTATAGTTATGCCCTAGTAATTGTTGAAATTACTTGTGTTGCAGGGTCACAAAAATGAGTGCACTTGTTGAAAATAAACAAAATCACGAATAAAGGTGCATCTGTTTCCTTTCTGGGCCCTATGGGAAATGGAACCACATTTGAACAGGAGAGGAAATGAAATTAAATCATATAGATGACCGAATAGCCAAGGGAATAGCTGACTGCTATTATTATCAAAGTCAAAGAAATGAAAGAATTAACGAAGAGCAAAAAATAAATAAAATTAAAAGCAAAAAGGAATAAAGTGATCAAAACAACGGGAATGATCTGAATGTGAGAATAATCAGTGGCATTAGTGAATAAACTTTGGATTTGCCTGGACCACCACTCCATAGTGGGTTGCAGCGGTTGCGTGTTCAAGACCACTCTGTGTGTGTCCCTCCAAAGGTTTAGTCAACATGCTGATGAAGATTCTCATTACTATACGGATACTTCTCTAGCTACACATTTTACATGTAATTAAACTTAAGTGTAAATGGCGGGGCATCTGCAAATTTAGCCTACAGTGTTCAGCAAGGACTATGCCTAAATTAGTGAAGGTGAACTTTAGCTGAGAAGAATTGAAGGTACGGAAAGTGAAGAATTACAAACCCTAACTGGGTTAAAGAAAGTATTCTAGAATACTTTGCACTGTATAAACAAAAGCTGTAATTACGGCTTCAAGTAAATGACGCTAGCTGCTAACTGCTAACTGTAGAAGTTATTATTTAGCTTAGCCTAAGCTGGATGGATGCTAGGTTAGCTTAGCGTAAGCTGGATGGATGCTAGGTTAGCTTAGCTTAGCGTAAGCTGGATGGATGCTAGGCTAGGATACCTTAGCCACCGAGGCTGGTTTGTTTACAAAGTGACATCACGAGTTAGCGCTTCCTGTGACAAGTCGTTGTCATGGGAGCCAGAGCATGTCAGAACAATTCGACAGTACCTGAAGAATGTCTGCACCTTTTAAATGAGTTATGCATGTTTAAACAGGTTAAAAAGGGGCGCATATATTTTAAGTCTTTCGAGAACTTGATGTTACATTAAGTAAAATGCGACTGTTTTGGCATTTGCTAATTTTACTCATGTAACTCTTCCCTTTTAGTTTACACAACTTATTCTATTTATTTATCGAGTAAGGAAATTTGGATTTGCTGTAAGTCAAAGGTTGTCTAAGCATCTATAGTTACGTCCCTCTCATGCACAAATGCTGACTTTTCAGCGAGTAAACAGTTTTGATCGCTAGGTAGCTCTCTGCTTGTAGATGCAGCTAAAATTTAGGTGAATTACATCAATCTAACAATAATTTGTAAGGCCTTTACATTGTAGAAAGGGGAGCATCACCCAGGTCTACATATATAACTCTGTCCTGAGCCTTCTTTGTCAGACAGGTTTAGTCATACTGCAATTGGGATTTCTTTTTAACCAAAGCAGAATAGATATCGGTACCGATTAGAGGCTGCTGAAATGAGATTCCTTTGTCACACAGACTTACGCTTTACGGCTGAACTTACTGATATTAGTTGGAAATCTAAGACTCTTTCACTTAAATTAGAGATGTCAATTCCAGTTATCGTTTTATCTGCATTTAGACAAGCCAGCGATCAAAAATGCGTATTGCACGTTGTGTTCTAGTTGGATCGCAAAGATCAAATGCACGCCTGTAGGTTAACAGTAGTTTACGGCTCAGGTGGTTTTACTACACTCTGACGCCAGGGTGACGTATGCCTTATTTGGAGCTAGTGTTTGCTGTAACCCTTCATTGTCAGGAAACCTAATGTTTAGCAGTGCTAATTCAACCAGCATCTAGAAACTGTTTGTTTTAAAAGAGTCGTGCATAGTCTGTTGGCCGTTGAGATTTACACGCCCATTTAAGATTCTTTTACATCAGTAAAATTCTAATTTTACGAATGCAGAGTCTTGCAACTCTTTGAGCACACATTTTCATCTACTTCTAAAAGTTCTATGTCCTATGCTGATCAGGGACCTTTTTAGCAGAGTCTTGCACTGTGTTCGTGCAGTGTCTTCTGGTTTTGCAGTTCAAAATCATTGGGGTTTTAGGAATTCTTTCTGAGGAGGCCTTTTGTGTTAGAGGCCTTCTGCATTAGGTCACGCATCGTTGAGTGGGCATTGCGTGGTCTTTGGCGAGCTGGAAGGTGCAGGGTAGCGAACTTGAACCTTGACTTGGTGGTGAGGCTGTGTACCCATGGATGGCTGCTGGAGTTCCGGGGAACTCTGTGATTTTGGAGTCTGGCTTTGTTGTAGTTCTCGTGACCTCTGTGACCGGAGGGGGCGGGGTTCTTGAACTTGGGCCCAGACGGCCAGGTGTTTATAAGTCTAATAAAAGCTCAGAGCAGTCTAGCAGGTCTTTGCCAGTCAGAAAGGGGTACGTGTCCATTTGTGAGATGTACACCGGGTGGGTAGGACTCAAAGGACCAGTTGTCAGGTACATGGGAGCTCTCTGTTCGAGCCGGAGGTCGTTCTGGCTATACGACTGCACGTTCAGCTCACACATTTGGGGTGTAAGAGTTTGATCTTCGCTCTTAGCTTTAGCACTGAGTCTTTCAAAGAGTTGAGCTGACATTAGAGTGAGGTCTGAGCCGGTGTCTACCAGGGCTTCAAGGCTCACCTCATTGTCTAGAGTGATGGGTAGGTAGAGTTTCCGGGCCCACCCCCTTTTGATCAGGTTCCCCAGGAGTCTTGGCGTAGGGGCTGGTGTGTGATCGACGGGTGGTTAGGGCCGGTCTTGTGTAGTTCTCTGCGGAGACAGGCAGACAATGCAGCATTTCTTGGTCTTTTGGGGTTTTGGACCCAGCTGTGGGAAACTGTGCTGTCTCGTTCAGGCTGTGCAGCTGTCAGCTGTGGTGGCTGTGTGCTGCTGTCACTTTGTGATGTGACAGTGTGCTCTGTGGTCTGTGGCCGACGAGCAGTGTTCTGTGTGCCTGTTGTGGGTCTTACGCTCAAGCATAGGATGTAAGGCTCGTACCTCTTGAATTTTTGGAAAGTCTTTTGTGAAGAAGCTTTTCAGCGACTTCAGGGTCTCGGCTGTCTTAGACGTGGCGGCACTGTGTTTGTCTGATGCGTGCTCAGACTTGTGCTTATTAGTGGCATGTTGAAAGGGGTACCGCTCCAGGCTGTCTGGGCTTTAGTCTCTTGGTGATGGGGGTCGGCTATTTCTGGGTCGCCGGGTGGCTTCCAGAATGTTTCAGAGCGCTCGCTCTGGTGTCTTGGATGATCACCATCACGGTAGTGCTGCCCTCTGGAGGCCTGGAACGGTCGTGACTCTCTGTAAACAGGGCTATGGTGTTGTGGGGCGCCCTCTGGAGGCAGCTCTGAGTAGTGTTCAGAGACCGAGTAGATTGTGGGGTTTTTCAAAGTCTTTCCGGACACAGTCTTTTGCTTGATGTAAGCTTCTTTTAGCTGTTGAGTAGTCATGCTATGTGGGCAGGCCAGGAGGACTTGGTGATGACTCACTGTGGGGTGCAGATTTCGGAGAACAAAGTTCTGGAGTTGAAATCATCCTCCATGCCGGGCTGATTGAGGTCCACGGCTGTGATTAGTCGTTGGTCTGATTCTGGATCAGAGAATTCTTTAATGAAGGCCTGCCGCAGTGGCTGGTAGTCTATAAGAGTGTTTCAACTCTGTGGGAAAAATGTCAAGTTCACGTTTGAGATCTTATCTCTGCTGAACGAGCTTGTGGATGGTAACATGGGCCTCTTGCGAGCTTCTTTCGCAGGCCGTGGCTTTCGAGTCTCTTTAAGTTCAGTCTCTGCTCTTTGCAAGGGGCTTCACTTTGTCGGAGTTTCTCGTTGAGTTCCTCTCTGGTTCTTTTCTCTGTCTGTGTCGATGAAGATCAGACAGGGCAGTTTGAAGTCTTTCCACTTCTTTCTGTAGCTCGGGGTCGTTGTCATCCTCGGCTTGCATCCTCAGCGTTGCAATTTCGTGCTCCAGGGCGATGCGGCTCCTTTCGTGGAGACGTGCTTGTGCGATGGGCTGGGCAAGCGAGGTTTTGACACAGGAGTCACCTGCTGTCCACGGTGCTGATCCTGCACTCGCATCATTTGACGTAAAAGGCAGACCTATAATCTCTTTCAATGGCCATTCTCTATGTAATAATTGGAACGAATCTGTTTGTAACTATGCTAAGTGAGACCCGCACCCGAAATCCGTCAGCCCACGACGCTTCAGACCAGTGTCCAGAGGAAGGGCGGCACCACTGAAAAAATTCTAAACGGTCATATCTCTACTCCTATTAACATAGCTACACTCTCTAGCTACCTTCCCTCCCCCCTGATTCTTTTTTTGTCGATTACTTAATTACTGGGCTCTCTGAAGGATTTCGGGTCTGAGTTTGCTCCCTTCTTTCTACGGTGGTTCGTAGAGAAATGGCCGGACAAATTTTATTTCTTGATTGCGAATTCTTCCTTAACCGCTCTTCATGAACTATAGCCCATCGTCGTAGCTAGCGTTCTCTGGGGTACTGCTTGTTCCCGTAAATGCATTGAGATGTACTGTGACAACCAAGCTACAGTTGACATTATAAATAAAGGGCGTTCAAAATGCCCGGTTATTATGTCTCTACTCCGATGTTTAACTTGGCAATCCGTTACACACAATTTCATCCTTAAAGCCATACATATCCCAGGGCATTCTAATGTCATTTGCATTTTGCAGTGTTATTGGTGGTTATTACAAGACTTTTGAACTTTTGTGGCTTAAAAAAAAATTATGTTGCAAATCAAGGTCAATGAAGTTAACATATATGGTTCCTTGCCGGCCTATAGTATCCCCCCCCCCCCCCAAAAAAGTGTATATATTACAAATATAAGACACATATATAAATAAATAAATAAAATATTTATAAACTTTTTTTTTATGTGTCAAAGTCACTTAGGCAAATACTTTTAGACAAACGAGAACATTTTTTTTTCCCAAAAAGTGTATATATACAAAATATAAGACATGCATAAATTAAAAATAAAAATGTATTAAAACATACATAAACTTAATAGAATACTATAGAATAACTAATAGAATAGAATATATAACTTTTTTTTTTCACTTGCCACAATATCAGTCCAGTCACTTAGGCAACTGCTTCATGGTACTTGAAAAAGCAGTTGCGATCAGCATTGAGGCACAGGTGAACCTTACAGACCCTGCAGACTACGCTTGACCTCAATATGTTCCCCTTCCTGCTGCAGTACTTGAAGGTCTGGCGTTTAGTGTTGACAGGGGCATGGAACAGGGACATGTCAAACCGCTCAGAAGCATCTGGGGTGTGCCTGCGGTGTTCCCAGACAGGCTTGGGGACATCAGCAGAGGTGCTGGGGGCGCATGAAAATTATGAGTTCCTTCGGGGGCGAGACATGACTGGCCTCTGACTGCTGCAACTCCTGAACACCTAGATCTGGAAGTTCTTTAGTGACAGGCCATCCACACATCCACACAGGGCAGCTTACCTGCTCCTTCCTCTTGGTGTCACTGCAGTACAGGTAGACTGAGGATATGGCCTCCACCCCCATGTCTATTGACAGCAGAGTGACGACCCTGTTGTCCTTCCACCTGTGTCCTTCCACCTGAGGGCCAGGATCCCATCATCACTGGTGACGTAGTCATGCATACCACGAGGGACAGCCTTTTGCTCCATATCCTTGATGGACTTCAATGGAGGCTTGCCTATTCAGTTGTCCCTGGCTGTCCCCGTGTACCTACAATCCTTGTCTTTGAGGTACCGCACTATCTCCAGGCTGGTGAAGAAGTTGTCCGCAAAGATGGCTGTGGTGGTGGAGTGGGACATGGCTCAATTACAAGAACTGGCTGGTGACACCCATGGCTTGTTGTTCAGACATCATGGGGACACCGTGGGCCTCCAGCATAGTTTTGCCCTGGTATAGCACCAGGACATGAATAAAGCCATCCTCAGAAGCCCTGGCAAACAACTTAAATCCCTATTTGTCCGGCTTGTTCTTGATGTATTGCCTCAGGTTTCCAGCTGTCTTGCCTTTGTAGGCAACCATAACCTCATCCACAGACTGCTTGGGGGCCTGTGGCTCAATCCTGAAGGCAGTAACCAGGAGGCTGAACAGTAACTGACAGAATTTGTCAATGGTGCCAGGGATCTGGGTGTTGTCATTAAAGTGGACAAGCTTTCTCATCAGCCTGAACCTCTTAGATGACATGAGGTTTGCAACTTGATGGACCCTGGTCTCCATTGCCCAGTAGTCATCAATGGAGGGCAGCTCAGAAATCCCCATGTAGAGCAGAATAGCCACAAAGATCGTCATCTCATCTTCAGTGGTGGTGAAGGTGGTGTTAAATTCCTTCTGGTTTGCATACAAGTTGATATGATATGTTATATGCTTGATGACATGGGGGAACTATAGGGAGTCTCAATGAAGTCAGGGGGAAAGTGCTGGAACTCAGGCAGGGGTTGGTTTTCCAGGTCAATCTTCTTCCAGGTGGATAGCCTGGCTGCTGGCTTCCCCTTCTTGGTGGGCCCCTTGGGCTTATGGTGCTGGCTAGTCTTTGTCCTCGCTCTCATCATTGTCGTCATCGTCCGAATCCTCAAGCTCCTCCACTGCAGGCCATACTCTTTCTCTTGGCAGAGTGGCCCATGTCACTCGGGTATGGAGTGTCCAGGTTGTGGGTAAGTGGGAGGAAGCCTTGGTCTGCCATGTCATCGTCTTCCTCATCAGAGCCCTCATCGTCACTTTTATTAGTAATAAGGCTCACAGTAAAAATAAACAGTGTTGGGAGTAACGCGTTACAAAAGTAATGCATTACAGTAACATATTACTTTTTGCTGTAACACAGTAGTGTAAGGCATTACAAATCAATTTTCAGTAATATTTTACTATATTACATGTTAAGTTACGCTTGTGTTACAACACACTTTTAGTTTTAATTGTAAAAAAACAACAAAAAAAACAAACAAAAAAAAAACACCAAGACCGGAGACATTAAGGAATGAAAAATGCAAGTAGGCCAAGTTACCTGTTCGTGGTCAGTCAATAGCCGCATGTGGTGTCCAAGTTTGTAAATAAAGACTAAATGGCAGCGTCTGATATATTTTTTATAGCGATTTATTTTTTACAGGAGTGCCGTGAGGCATGATTTCGGCCTCTGTGCTTGCGCTGGCCAGTGGAAAAGCGGCTAATGGGTGAAGAAGAAGACTGTACATTCGCGAGATGGACGTATGCGCATTAGGCTATTCCATTTGTTCTGTGTTTACTTTCTAAACAGTTAGGCTATGTTCAGGTGGTATTTTTCTTGTTTTCATCACGCAATCATTTTTGATGCGGTGGTGACGCGTTCACGTAACATTATGTAAGGAAAGCAACTAAAAGCTGTCACAAAGAACCGGCAAAAGCAATGATTATGAATATGTCAAATATAGCAAGGAGACATTTTAATTGTTTATTAATAAAGATGAAGTTGACGTTGCTGACTCGCGATCTTTGCAGTAGCCAGAGATAAATGCACATTTCATTTAGATAAGCAGAGTGCAGTCCGTTTTCTTTCGTTTTGAATTGTTCTGTTTACAAGTAGACATTTCAATATATATATATTTTTCAGGTCTATGAAGTAGGCTAGGCTACCTTATAGCCTATGCTGAGTTTCAGTTAATTTATGAGACGCGCTTCAGTTCACGCGCAGGCGCCTCCGTGTCGTGATTATCTATTGTCTGCTATATTTACTTCTTATTAAATCCAGGCAATTGGTTGATGAAACATTGATTAAAATTAAGATACAATTAGTACAAATCGAAATTCACTTTAAAGGAATGTGTGTCTTCTGTTTGAGGTCTCTGTGAAAGTTTTAAAACAGTCTTTTAGTGCCGCTTCAGAGCGGTCGAGTCCGTAACGGAGAACTGTCACATAGGCCTACATTGTTTTTTCCTCATAAATGCGAACACGAAAAATAAAATAAAATGAATATTTTATGTTCTGTGGAGAGCCAACCCTTCTTTATCCGGTGGGTAGTATTACTTTTGATTTGCACAGAGTAATTCACAGAATTACAAAAAAATATTTTGCCTCCTAAAAGTAAAAAAAAAAAATTGTCACGCATGAATGCGTGTATTTCCCTCATATTAAATATAAAACGCATGTGTAGACTGATATTTTTCTAATGTCTGGACTCTTTTAAGGGGGTATCCTATGGATAAACAGACGTTTCAATATATTGGTATTAAATGCATTTTCTGAGAATTTATATTTCAAGTTTTGACTGCAAATGTCATGTCAAAAACGCTGGAATTCCCAAATTTTAAATAATTTATCCTCAACTACCCTTACGAAAAAAGAAGTATGAAGTATACTTAAGTAATGTTCAAGTACATTTTCAAGTATAATTATGTAGTAAGTATACTACTGTCAATATGTACTAGTAGTAAACTTGTAAGTGTACTATTTTAATACCGCTTGGGACTAAATTGGCCCACTTCTAGTATATAAAAGTATATGTTTAAGTATACTATAAGTGTAACATTAGTAAACTTTAAGTGCACAACTAGTTCATAATTACGTTTCTCATTTGTACTGCAAGTGAACTTATGGGTATACTAGCAGTTTACTATTTTAATACTTGTAGCAAATTTTTAGTTTATGAAAGTACACTTTGAAGTATACTCTCAGTAAACTACTAGTTTGGTAGTTTTATACTGCAAGTATACTTGCACAGTTTATTTTAGTGTACTCTCAGTAAACTATTAGTTTGGTAGTTTTATACTGCAAGTATACTTGCACAGTTTATTTTAGTGTACTCTCAGTAAACTACTAGTTTAGTAGTTTTATACTAAAGTTTCTTTAAAGTTTTCTTTAAGTGAACTAAACATTATACTTATAGTTTACTATTTATATATTATTTTTGCACTTGCAGTAGGCCTATACTACTATGTTCAAATGTATTTTTTTATACTTAAAAAATACCTTTAACTGTAGGCTACTTTAATTTTAAAAACATTCTATTAGCTTCATGCATCCTCTTTTATCAGCACTTGAATATTGGTAAGTTTCATAAAGAAAGGCAACATTTTAAACAAAAAAGTTGAAAAAAACCCTCATTTTTGTTAAAGACTACGCCTTGATCAGATTCAAAACGAAATGATCAAAACACAGATGGCGTAGATCGAGTCCAACACCCCCAAAGCTTCACAGTCGTTTTCTCTTCATGTGTAACGCTTCATTTCATCTGGAAACATTAAGCAGTTTTGATTTACACGCTGTTTAATGTTTGATGATCATGTTATTTTACATTTGCGTGAGCAATCTTCTATCACTTGTTTCAGCTTCTTCTTCTCCTGTGTTTTGATCCGGAGATTCTGTACTAGAAGATGTCATAGCGCCCCCTACCGTATAACAGTGAAAACATGGATAGCTGGAAAATTCAGTCAATGGCGGGGAAAGTGTAAAGTAGAATTAAAGTAAATTCCTATGTACACTACCAGTGGACTAGCCTACAAAAAAAATCTGATTCTCAGAATTAGAAACTGTTTTATATCAATATTTTAATCAATATTTCCAAACAATGTAAATTTCATAAGTATGGAAGCCCGTTTCCGCCAAACTTGAGAAAAAAAAAAAGATTATCTAAGTCATAATAATGAGAAAGTTTCTCATAATTATGACTTAGTATCTCATTATATTGAGAACGTTTCTCATAATAATGAGATAATAAGTCATAATTATGAGAAACATTCTCGTAATAATGATTTAAGTATCTCATAATAATGAGAAATTTTCTCATAATAATGACTTAACATCTCATAATAATGAGAAACTTTCTCGTAATAATGACTTAGCATCTCGTAATAATGAGAAACTTTCTCGTAATAATGACTTAACATCTCATAATAATGAGAAACGTTCTCGTAATAATGACTTAACATCTCGTAATAATGAGAAACTTTCTCGTAATAATGACTTAACATCTCATAATAATGAGAAACTTTCTCGTAATAATGACTTATTTTCTCGCACTTCTACGCATGCGCAAAGCAATGGAGCAGAAGGGAGTGCCACGCTAGCGACATCCGCTGGTCAAAGCGTGTAAATGCATCACAGCAAATATGGCACGCTCTGCAAACCAGTTGTTTTCATTAAAGTCAGTGTGAACTAAGAAGTGGAATCTGTAGTATCATAAAATAACATCATAAAAATCATCAGTATCTTCCATACTTTTCCATACCCACGAAAAAGTGGGAAAGTGGAAAGCAGAAGCAGGACGGTTACCATGGTAACGAAGGACGCCTGCTTGTGCACACCGATGGTGTTACGTGAACTTACAAAACTATCAGATTAAAGTTGGATTATTACATGTTTTCGTTAAGTTTAAGTGTAACATCTTCATAAAATATATGGGTATATTTGTTAATCACGTATTTTGCGGCTGCGTCTAGGATATTTGATGTGCAGGTTCATCTGAAGATATCAATACGATATCAATTAAGATGTTTATGACTTTGGGACATTTACACATAAGTGGGCTGTGGGCAGTGGAATGGGGGAAAACGCAAGGTCTTGAGACGTGTTTTTAAAAGCTGAACTTCTTTTCAATTGAGCGCCGCGTTTTTAGAACACTGGACCCTTCTGTGTTGCTGCTTGTTCATACACAAAAATACAAATGAATATTACAAATGTATAAAAGACTATCTAGTATGGAAGCCCGTCTTATATACTGATAATTTATCATTCATGTTATTCACTGCAGAGCGTGCCATATTTGCTGTGATGCATTTACACGCTTTGACCAGCGGATGTCGCTAGCGTGGCACTCCCTTCTGCTCCACGGCTTTGCGCATGCGTGTGAGAAAATAAGTCATTATTACGAGATGTTAAGTCATTATTACGAGAAAGTTTCTCATTATTACGAGATGTTAAGTCATTATTACGAGAAAGTTTCTCATTATTACGAGATGCTAAGTCATTATTATGAGAAAGTTTCTCAATATTACGAGATGCTAAGTCATTATTACGAGAAAGTTTCTCATTTTTACGAGATGCTAAGTCATTATTACGAGAAAGTTTCTCATTATTACGAGATGTTAAGTCATTATTATGCGAAAGTTTCTCATTATTATGAGATGTTAAGTCATTATTATGAGAAAGTTTCTCATTATTATGAGATGTTAAGTCATTATTACGAGAAAGTTTCTCATAATTATGAGATGTTAAGTCATTATTATGAGAAACTTTCTCATTATTATGACTTAGATAATCTTTTTTTTACTCAACTATGGCGGAAACGGGCTTCCATACATAAGACTGTATATGAAAAACTATGTAAAAAAGTATATTTAATAGGCTACTCGATCAAAAGAGTTAACACAACTACAATACAAGTGTACTTTGAATACTTAATTATACTTTTAAGTATATCTCGATCAAAAGATTGAGTACAAGTACAGGCCAAATACTGTATACTTGGACTTTTCTCTCAGTATAAGTCAAGTACAATTAAGTTTAGTTAAGTATATTTCTGAGAAGGCCCTACATAAAGTATATTTCTGAGAAGTATATAAAATGTAGACTGAAAGTATGCTTTCTTATTTTTAGTTGAAAAGAAGTATACTAATATAACACTTGAATACACATATTTTTTCATAATGGATTATTATCGCTGTGTACAATATCAGGTTCAGTTCCATGCTTATTTTAATTACTTTATAAGCTATTCCACCTGAAAGCTTGTTATAAACTTGAACATGTTAGTTTATAAGACAGTGTGTAATATTATGTTTTAAAAAATATATATTTAATAAGCTACTCAATCAAAATAGTAAACACAAGTACAAGCCAAGAATACTTAATTATACTTTTAAGTATATCTCGATCAACAAGTATAGGCCAAATATACTTAGACTTTTCTGTCAGTATAAGGCAAGTATACTTAAGTGCAATTTGAAGTATATTTCTGAGAAGTACATAAAGTATATTTCCGAGAAGCTCATAAAAAGTAGACTGAAGGTATACTTTCTTATTTTTAGTTTAAAAGAAGTATACTAATAGCACACTTAAATAAACTTCTTTTTCGTAAGGGTAGTTTTGTGGTGTAGGTCTACGTATTTTATAATGTTAACCCTTTGATGCGCAAGCTATGGATACCCCTTCTAATGCGCAACATGGGTCTAAAAAGACCCGTATTCAATTCCTATATTATTTCAGTCATGGCTGAATGTTTCTTTGCTGAATCTTTAAAATATATGTATTTTATCATTTGTTATTCCAGGTATTGATTAAATATCTTGTTTTTGATTTCCACAAATCATTATGTTTTTGTTTCCTTTCTTACTTTATAAACAAACACAGTTTTTGTATTTCTACATAAATTTTACATACACGGGTCTAAAATTACCGTATTCATTTCCTATGTTATTTCAGGTGGCTTTGACAGTTACAGATTAGGACCCTAAACTCTTAACACATCGAACCATTTCAGCATAATGGCTTATTCAAGACTATACGGTTCTTAATAGAACTTTTAGGCCTATTACATGTAAATAAGCTTTAAAGGGGCATTCGGCAAGTATTTCAACTTAATAAAACCGTTTAGAAATCATTTGGATGGTTTAATAACCTATTCTGGTGAGAATGGTGACTTTCCCTGCTCCCCCCAACGTTCCTAGGGGGAAAACCAACCTTGCAACATGGGGACTAACGTCCCAGTAAGTTGGAAACAGGAAGTCTTGTGAGAAGCGAGAACGAGCGAGAAACACAAACTGCTTTATGGCAATTCGACATAAACACAAACGCCGCCCTCAATGTGTATGATGTATTACCCACCTCGGTATAGCTCCACACGATAAAGTTGGCCGGCTCCGATAATAACAAATGCACATGAGCAGCGGTAGAAAGGGGGAGGAGGGGCCGCAATTGAGTTTTTTTACAACATTGTTTTGAAATATACTCCCACAGCTGTAGGGGGAGCTCATTGAGAAAACATGCGACAACAAAAGTGAAAATCAGCGAAGAAATAGCTAGAATTGCCGAGTTACCCTTTAAAAACCCATATTTTTTTAGTGTAGCTAACATTAGCTAGCTAGAATAGAATATGTCAACAGCTAGCTAGCTAATAGTATTGGAAATGTTTCTCTTTCTCACAAGTAATTTCTCACTAGGATTTCATGGTCAAGGTAACCATAGCCTAATATTCCAATATTATGTCCAGTTATCTTTTACAAAATATCAAATATTTTCTGTGGTTAAAATAAAATAAGACTTGCATCAAATATACAAAAGCAGCTGTGTTGAGTTGTGAAATGTGTGGCAGGTGAATAGTATTATGTAATACTATAGTAATAGTATTTATGCAGTAAATATGTTCCTACTTGCAAATATGTGCAAATATCAAAGGTTTCTATATGGGTCATTTTTGACCCATGTATGTAAAATTTATGTAGAAATACAAAAACTGTGTTTGTATATAAAGTAAGAAAGGAAACATAAATATAAATATTTAATGAATATCTGGAATAACAAATGATAAAATACATATATTTTAAAGATTCAGCAAAGAAATACTCAGCCATGACTGAAATAACATAGGAAATGAATACGGGTCTTTTTAGACCCATGTATGTAAAATTGATGTAGAAATACAAAAACTGTGTTTGTTTATAAAGTCAGAAAGGAAACATAAACATAATTATTTGTGGAAATCAAAAACAAGATATTTAATGAATACCTGGAATAACAAATGATAAAATACATATATTTTAAAGATTCAGCAAAGAAAACACTTAGCCATCACTGAAATAACATAGGAAATGAATACGGGTCTTTTTAGATCCATGTTGCGCATTAGAAGGGTTGCGATACAAAAACAATTTTTATTCAAAAAGTAAAAAAGTAAAAATAAAAATAAGGATTTGTGATGATCAAAAACAGGTTAATTGAGGAATACCTGGAATACTGAATGATGAAATTAATTTCTTGCAAAGATATAGAAAATTAAAACTCAGTCGGGTCTATTTAGACCCATGTTGCGCATCAAAGGGTTAACTACAAAATTCAAATAATATTAATAGTAATTTAAAGATGTGGTAGCATTGGATCTGGACGGGAAGGATAACTCTTGGAGTTGGAAGGGGCGTGTCGCGATTCTGCATGTTCGTGGATCTGAGTGTCGCGATTTCGGTTTCATTACGCATATCGTTACAGCCTTAGAATGTTAAGTTCTACTACTACAGTAGCTATTTTGGTAAAAGTAACTCAAAAGTAATACAGGAGTAATGTAACGCATTACAATTCTGAGACAGTAATATTGTAAGGTAATGAATTACATTTAAATTACAGTAACAAGTAATGTATAATGTATTACAGTTTGGAAGTAACTTGCACAACACTGAAAATAAACACCAACATATGCCATAATAATATAAACTGGGTTAGTAGTAATAATAATAATAATAATAATAATAATAATAATAATAATAATAATAATAATAATAATTAATAATAATACCTGTTATAAGTTAAACATATTTCATGACAGCAACATGACAGAAGACGAACTCGAAACTGCACGCTCACACTACAAGACAGAGTGCACAAGAACGAGCATAAGCTCATCCTGTGCGCTCACAACAGAGGACAAACACACGGAGCATGAATGTCCGAATCCCGACACAGAACCGAAACCAAACTAGACAGATGTGCCGGGATCCAAACACCACGCCCCCGCACATGTAACAAGGCATACAGACAAGAGAGCGCACGGCTCGAGAACACTCAAAGCCCCGCGCCTACTCAAAGACATTGACAAAACATTGAGTGTCAGAAAACCATTAAATAAACTAGACAAAAGTGACAGAACCCTGACACTATTGTCCTACATTATAATGCATTAAGTGAAAAATAGCACTAAACGTACTGGTGGTACCACTTATTTTAGCAGTAATGAGGCTCACAGTAAAAATAAACACCAATATATTCCATTTAAGTATAATACAAACTGGTATAAGGTCATAAAACTGACCAAAATTACACATATTTGGGGTGGTGATGGTGCAGTGGATAAGACACATGCCTTTGGTGTGAGAGACCCGGGTTCGAATCCACTGTGAGACACCAATGTGTCCCTGAGCAAGACACTTAACCCCTAATTGCTCCAGAGGTGTGCGACCTCTGACATACATAGCAATTGTAAGTCGCTTTGGATAAAAGCGTCAGCTAAATGAATAAATGTAAATAAATGTATATGTAAATTTCATTATTTATGGCTTGATCATTTCAATAAATGGTTTAAGTTTCCCACTGGTTCACTGTATAATGTTATACAAACCTGTGGCAACATTCAATGTACTATTACATACTATTGTCCTACGTTATAATGCATTATTTGTAAAAAAAAAAAAAAAAAAAAAAAACCTTGAGTCTGTTTTACTATAAATCTGGCGTATGTCTAAAAATGGACACACTGTCACTTGCACTAGTATCCAAAAAACTTCTAAACCCATTTAAGGGTAAACATTTAATTGATGTTCAACAAATAAAAAAACAGATATAATACAGATGAACAAATGATAAAGCTCGGGTTGCTGATTATTCAATCCCTTAGTTCAAAAGCACTTATTGTTAATGATATGATTACAGATTATAACCTAGATGTGCTATGTTTGACAGAAACCTGGCTAAAACCAGACGATTACATTACTTTAAATGAGTCCACCCCCCAAGATTACTGTTATAAACATGAGCCCTGTCTGAAAGGCAAAGGGGGAGGTGTTGATTAATTTATAGTAACATCTTCAGAATTACTGAGAAGTCTTGTTTTAAATATAATTCTTTTGAAGTGTTGGTGCTTAATGTAACACTATCTAGAGTAAATGATAAATCACGTTTGATATTTGTGTTGGCTACTGTATACAGGTCTATCAGAGTTAGTACTGGCTGCAGATAAAGTCCTAATTGTTGGTGATTTTAATATACATGTAGATAACGAAAAAGATGCATTGGGATTGCCATTTAAAGACATTCTGAATTCTATTGAAGTTAGACAACACGTGTCAGGACCTACTCATTGTCGTAATCATACTCTGGATCTAATATTATCACATGGAATCAATGTTGATGCCGTGAAATTCTACAGCAGAGTGATGTACATCTCAGATCATTATCTAGTCTTGTGTATACTTCATTTAGCCAAGGCTGCAAAGTCGACTCCGTGTTACAAATATGTTACACCTATCACTTCTGACTAAAGATTGCTTTATTAATAATATTGCTGATCAGTTTCATCTCCTCAGCATGCCAGATAGCTTAGAAGAACTCGATATTGCAACAGAAACTTTTGACTCTCTCTTTTCCAGCACCTTAGACACAGTTGCTCCTTTGCGCTTAAAGAAGATTAAAGAAAATAGTCCAACACCATGGTACAACGAGCACACTCAAACAAAAGTTTTTTCGCATTTCATGGAAAGAGAGCATGATTGTGTAACAAGTAGTGCTATGTAGTGCGGTAGCTACTCCGTTTCTGTGTGTATCATCAGGATATCAGGATACAAGCTATGGACCAGAACTTTAGGTTCGCTAAAGAGGGCAAAATTAGGTAAAACACATTAACACAAAAACCAGATAGACCAGGAAAATTACTTTTACCAAGATGGTTTCCTTTTACTTTTTGCAGGAAAATTGAAATGAATGAAAATGAAATGAAATAACAATAAACAATAAAATTGTATAAAACAATGAAGTTGTCTCTTTCTCTTTCCCTTTAAAGAAATGTAGGTTTTGAACTCCTTTTGTGGTTACCTGATCTAATTAACTCTATCTGTATTATATTTATTTACTTTAGTATTTAAATCGTGTTTTTGTATATTAATTTGTTTTTAATAGACTTAAATTCAACTTTAGTTTTATGTAATTTCTCGTGTTCTAATTTAATATAGTTTTTTGGAGCTTTGTTTCTTATTAATTTGGCTGAATTAGAACCTCTAACCCCAAAAAAAGAAAATACAATTCAAGTAACAGACTACTTAAAGAAAAATAACAATTTAACTGAAAATAAAACACACTTGACAGTAATTCACTGTAGATAAACAGTTCTCAGTCTATGGCACAATTGTGTGTTCGTATGCAAACACAATTAGTCCTTTGAAATCAACAAAGGTGAAAGTCTCTTGGTATGGTTGTAGTGCAAAAATGTATGTAGTGCAACAATCAGTTCTGTACGATGAGGTAGTGTTGAGGTAATTGTTGAGAAATACCACAAAGGATGAATTTCACTTGTGACGTCAGATAAGGCACTGATCACTCGATGAATCACAGGATTTCTTGTCTCTTTTAGGACTTTTCAGCTGGGAGGCTCGCCATCTCAGGATCACAGCTTATTCCCGAATCTCAAAAAAACCTGACCTTTTTATACAAACAGCGCCATAAACATCATAGGCCATTAGTATGACTTTTAAACTCAATATATATTGTTCATATATTAACTCAACTAGGTGAAAAATACTATGAGCATTTTTGTTACTCAATGCATTACAAATCATTTTCCTAAATTATGTTACTCTGCTTATTTAGCATTTGTGAGGTCTTCAGAAATACAATACATACAGTTACAACACATTACACATACCATCTTAACAATAAATGCATATAAACCCATATAAAACACTTCAGAACGTGAATATAACTCATTAATACTTCATTTCAGAGAATTGAATATTATATTATCATGAAACTCACCAAATCCGGGGATTTCAATACACAATTAATCAGTCACATCGGATTCTACAGGGCTCGCAATCGGCTATCATCCACTCCAAAATCAATCATTTAACACACTAGAATGACCCAAATAAGATTATAATAAGGGTTACAACATCATACAGCTTAATATTTATGTATATTAAACAAGGATGAATGTTATATTTGCCTTTTGATCCACTTTGATTTCACTCGCTATCTGTGAAGCTTGTACTCTCTCTCCAATTACGCGTCTCATTTCAGTGACGTCATACACAGCGCCCGTCTTATGACAAACGTCACGCTTTAATTATCATAGTTAATTTAATTATTTTAATGTTCATGGCACAGCAGAACAACGTTGGCAACACATTGTTACTTATTTCAGCATTTTGAGTGAGAATATAATTACAAATTATATTTATTTTTCTGATCAACTCAATTTTAACCTGGGTTACACCCTCCCCTCTTAAGTCTATGCAAGTCCCTTTGCATGGTTGTAACCTAAGTATTAGGGTTTGGAGTGTCTAATTGATCTGGGTTGTTCTGCAAGTGACTCGACAAAGGCAGTGTTCAAACCCTGAAGCAAGGATTGAATTATGGATATCATTGGATTTCCCAACTCTGGGTAAGTCAATCTTTTTGACTTCTGCTTTACTCTTTTAGACTTTCTTAGATGACTTTCATCCTCACTTTCATCTTGATCTGTTGCTTCCTCAGATTCATAAGATTCAGCTGACTCCAACCTGCTTCTCTGCAATGGAACATCAGGTACAGTTTCCTTAATTTGCACAGCATGTGTGTCATCATCTTTTCCCTTTTTGTTTCCTCCAGGTACATCCAGTGTCCGCTGTTCGACTTGAGGTGAGTGGTTTCTTTCTTTCAGGTTTTCCCTTACATGTTCTGCATGACCGGATGAAGATTCAGCTTCAGGTAAGTGCTGTGTATCAGTTGAGGTTTCGGTACCAGGTAAGTACTCTGCTTCAGGCGGAATCATCGTCTCTGAATCATCATTTGGGACTGATGGTATGTCAGGTGAGATTTTGTTTTCAGGATCAGAGTTAAGAGGAACCTCTACATGCTTCCTTATGACATTGTATTCCCGGATGAATCTTTCTGAGGTAATAGCTGACACTTCAGAGACCTGGGGTGCATAGTCATCCTCATCAGAACTTTGGTAGTTCTCAGGACATTCCTCAGCTTCCTCATTTCTGCTTTGTCTGGTTGCCCGTTTTCTCTGAGGTTTTGCCACATCAACCTCATCCTCAGCAAGTGAAGACAAAAACCCACAAGGTAGCAATAAATCTCTAAGCAGTATTCGTGAGGGACCTTCTTGTCTCTCAGGTCTCACTGTGTGGACAGGTAGTTCACCAGCACGTCCCACTACAACATGAACCACAGGATCCCACCTGTCGGCCAGTTTATGTTTCCCACGTAACCTCACGTTTCTGACTAGCACGCGGTCACCTTCCTCCAGATAAGACTCAGTCACTCTGCGGTCGAAACGGACTTTGTTCCTTTCTGCAGTTTTGGCTGCATTCTTCTGAGCTAGCTTGTAGCTTTCCTGAAGATGAGTTTTCAATGACTGTACATACTGTGAATGAAACTTGGGACTTTCATGATTCACTGAGGTGTTATAATTTAAGTCTACAGGCAATCTTGGCTGTCGTCCGAACATAAGTTGGTATGGTGTGAATCCTGTAGTCTCGTGTTTTGTACAATTGTAAGCATGTACCAATGGTTTCACAAAATCTTTCCAACGTGTCTTCTCATGAGCTTTCAAGGTACCAAGCATTCCTAGCAGAGTGCGGTTGAAATGCTCGACTGGGTTCCCTCTAGGATGGTAAGGTGTAGTTCTGACCTTTTTGATGCCAGCGATTTCACAAAGTTCTTTTATTGTCCTGGACTCAAAATCAGGTCCTTGGTCGCTGTGGAGCTTTTCAGGCACACCATAATGAACTATAAAGTTCTCCCAGAGACTCTTGGCGACTGTTCTGGCTTTTTGGTTTGGGGTGGGAACTGCGACCGCATACTTGGTGAAGAAGTCTGTTATCACCAAGATATCATTGGTGTTGCTACGGTCGGGTTCCAGTGACAAAAACTCCATGCATACTAACTCTAGTGGCCGAGTGACTTGGATGTTCACTAGAGGTGCTGCTCTTTCTGGCAAGGTCTTTCTACATACACAGCGACTGCAGGTCTTAACTTTGTTTTCAACATCAATAGCCATCCTGGGCCAATAGAATCGGGACCGGATGAGATCAAGAGTCCGTTCTATTCCCATGTGACCCATGTCGTCATGCAGACTCTCCATGGTCATGGCTCTTAAGTCAGGTGGAAGGACAAATTGGTAAGTTGTGTAGTCTCCAACAGTTCTTTTACGATAGAGAACGCCATTCCTTAGCTCAAGTTTTCGCCATTCCCTTAACAGGAAAGGAAGTTCTGGAAGCTCACGTCTCAGTGCAGGCAAAACGGTGTCTCCTGATTCTAATTTAATAATTACTTCTCGCATGGCTGGATCATTCTCTGTTTTTCTTTTAACTCCTGTTCTGACATACAGGGAACAACTGAAGATCCTTCCATCTGCTCGTAATCTTCTGGAATCGCTTCCGGGCACATAGAGAGTGACTCAACAAGAGTGACACAACTGTTGTCAGCAGCTTGACATAATGAATGCTTGTCACAGATTGCTTGTATTACGTCAGTGGAAACAAGGGTGGAATTGGCCGCTTCAGGTGAGTGATACAAGGCAAACTGACGTATTCGATCTTGTTCTTTCTGAGATGTTAAATCATTCACCAGATCACCATGAGGCCGTCTTGAGAGTGCATCTGCGTCGATATTGTTCTTCCCAGGACGATACTGGAGGATAAAGGAGAAGGTAGACAAGGCAG
The DNA here is from genome assembly GCA_026230005.1 of Gila orcuttii. Lineage (NCBI taxonomy): Eukaryota > Metazoa > Chordata > Actinopteri > Cypriniformes > Leuciscidae > Gila > Gila orcuttii. Next base: position 23,897,342 of record JAPDVR010000011.1, read on the forward strand.
ACAACCACCTATAGCTAGTCGCATCCAACTTGGCTGTGGTTAAAACATAAGTGAGGGGGTTGCTGTCTGTGATCACCTTAAAACTACTCCCATACAGATAGTCGCAAAACTTCTCTGTAACTGCCCATTTCAGAGCTAGGAATTCCAGCTTGTGGGCAGGATACCTGGCCTAGCTCTTTGACAATCCTCGACTGGCATATGCAATCACTCGCAGGACGCCCTCTTGCTCTTGATAGAGCGCTGCACCTAGTCCGGTAGTGCTCGCATCTGTATGGAGCACATACGGCAACCCAGGGTCTGCAAATCCTAGTACTGGTGCTTGAGTGAGTTTTTTGATAAGTGTTTCGAATACTTGCTGGCAGTCATTGGTCCATTGCCCTCCAAAAGGCACTTTGGGATCAAGGTAGGCTTTTTCCTTACTTTTCATCTTGCAACTTTTTTGAAGAGGAGGATATCCCACGGGTAGTTCATTCAATGGCTTCACTATTTTTATGCGTAGTCCTTAATGAATCGTCGGTAATAACCGGAGAAACCCAGAAAGGAACGCAACTCTTTCAGATTCCTTGGACTTGGCCAGGTCTTAATGGCTTCTATCTTTTGGGGATCCGTCTCCACACCATTTTCTGAGACGATTTGACCGAGGTATTTCACTGACATCTGGAAAAACTTGCATTTTTCCAATGAAAGCTTTAAACCATAGTCTTTCAAGCGTCCCAAAACATGAAGAAGGCGTCTCTCGTGCTCTTCTAAAGTATCTGAGAAGACAATCAAATCGTCCAAAAACACTAGGACTTCTGAAAGGTTGAGGTCACCCATGCACTTCTCCATCAGCCTTTGGAATGTGCTGGGAGCGTTAGTGATGCCCTGAGGCATCCTATTAAACTCCCAAAAGCCCAATGGGCATACGAAGGCGGTCTTGGGTTTGTCTTTCTCTTCTACTTCGATCTGGTAATACCCAGATTTGAGATCGAGCACTGAGAACCATTTTGAACCTCGAAGTGCCGAAAAGGTTTCCTCCAAGTTGGGTAAGGAAACATGTTCTGTTTCGTTCCTTAACACCACTGGAACCTTGCGTGATGGATACTGTGGTAAGTTTAGTAAACAACTGGCAACTAGCAGTCCTCCAGGAAAGGGTGAACATGAAGGAGGCTCCATCACAGCCCATTTTTCTTTTACTTGTCCTCTTACACTCACCACTCCTTCCAGAACGACATTTTGACCCGCAGGAACAACAGTAGGAGTAACATCAGGGAGCCTAACGATTCCTATGCTACTGTTTACTTTCTGCTGCCGTCGGTGTTCGATGGTCTGAATCACGGCTCTGTAGCCAAATGGAACAGCTTGACAAACTGAATCATTGGTTTCAAGGTACTCTTCATATGCAAGATCCAAAGTGTTTGTGCCTATTAACACCTTTGGCTGGGCAGTGCCACCAGTTTCTGGGATCACCAAAGCAAGAGTTGAAACTTCAACGTAAGACCCAAGGAAGTCTCTGGGAAATGCGATTTTTACCTCAACATAACCCAGGTAAGGTACTGCTTGACAATTTGCTGCTTCTATTTCCAGCAGGTTATCCAAAGAAATGATGCTTAATCCAGGCAGATTTTGCTCATAAAAAGACTGGGAAATGGTGGTCACTTGAGACCCTGTGTCAAGTAAACATGGACAAGGGTTTCCCTCGATGTTCACTTGAGCAGTGCACTTTGTGCCGATTAATCCTTTGGGTAGACCAGCTGGACGCCATTTTCCATGGGACTTCAAATTGCTCATATTCGCTGAATTCTTGAGACTAGTTTGACAAATGACAGCCCTTGTACGTCTCGCTACAAGGACTGGACGGCGTTTAAAGCTCCTGAGGCTCTTAGACCATATTGACTATCCCATAGGGCTTGGCGCTCTTTCATTATCTTCCTCTTATCGGTCACTAGGGACGGGTTTGGATCATTTTCGCAGATTGAAGCAACATGCCCATCCTCACCACATTGAAAACAATAGCCTGGCCTGGGCCGGTGAGGCAGCTTGTGGTCAGCTGTAGGAGGGTTCTCTCTGGGATATTGTATGCTCGTCTGCTTCATTTTGCTTGATGCTTGATTGTTCTTTGGCTCTGGGTGCTTTTGGACTCTAAGCTTTGTCATCTGACTCTGGAGCTCTGTGACTTGTTGCTTTAGCTCAAGAACAGCGTCGGTCGAAGTCAACACACTTCTTCCAGTCTGTTTATTCTTTTGCTTGACAAGCTGGCTCTGGAGCTTAGCGACTTGTCTTTTTAATTCATCGACCTCAGTTCCTGACATTTCATTTTGACCTAGATCAAGAGGATTAGTAGTGACAATATGGGAACTGCCTCTTTGTCTCTGTGCCCCTAGATGCTGTCTCATGCGGCTTTCTTTGGAAAAGTGTTTGTTCTCCTTACTGCGCAACTGTAAGAGTAGCTCAGGGAATGGGGGTGGTCTGTTCCTTTTATGCTCAAGCTGAAGGTTTGCTATTAGTGTGTCGTCCCAACAACCCCGACAGAATTGTTTCAGAAGTTGTCGGTCAGCTTCATCAGCAGAAATACCGCCTCTTTTCATCACTTTGAGAAGGTTAGTGTGCAACCGTTGCAAGTACAAGGAAGGCTTTTCACCTGCGTTTTGCAGCGTATTCAGAAACTTTGCGAAAAGGTCATCACCATCCTCAACGGTATCGAAAGCGGAGTCCAAGATATCGAGGTAAGCAACAGGTAAGGCTTTTGGACCCAACTGCTTGACAATTTCAGATGCTGGCTATCTAAGATCCTCCTAGATCGATGTATGTCAGACAGTGAAGGGTCTTGAAGAATTAACTCTACACTGTTCCGCCAGGTGTCATAATCAACTTCGCCAGTAGGGCGAGGAACTTTGCCTGAGAATACTCGTAGCCTAAACGATACACTAGAGGTTAACCCTCCATCACTTTTCACAATGTGCTCAACGACCATTCTTTGGACTTCAGGTGGATTCACATCCTTTGCCTCAAATGTGGGTGAAAGGCTTCCTGTAACCACTCTGTGGACTGTATCAGAATTCCGTCTTCCTTCTGAATTTTCAGCTCGCTTGGGTGGAAAAGGAACGCCAGATGAAGAATCAGTCGTTTGAGACGACTCAAGATCGTTTGCATAAGTCAGTTTGTCAGCAACGGAGGCAGCACTTGAGTGAAGCTGCTCTTTCAAGAGATCGTCGAAAGATCTGCCACTGAGCTTTGCTATCCTTTTCAGTTCGGCAAAGTATTGGTTTGTTGTATTCTCAGTTACTGCTGATGTATGGACACTTGACAGAAGCCTTATGAGATAAGCAACATTGTGCGGGCTCCTAAAAGTGTAAGGCAACATGGGTTTAAGAGCCACTACTGCAGAACAACTGCTGTACTCTACAATGACTTCCCTATGGTAAGGCGATTTGGGATTATCTATGGAAAGGTGTCTATGGACATGACCATACTTGTTTAGAAAATCAGTCAGATCTTCATCAAGTTCTGTGTTTGTGAGTCCGCTAATTATCACTGAATTTCCAATTATGATGTTTTCAAGATCAACTACCTCCATATTGACACTATTTGCACTACTTCAAATTTTAAAGTTATTCTCCTGGTCTCTTGTGTCTTTAAAGGTTTAAACGTATTATTTATTTTTTTAAATACTACAATGCCCTCCTGGCTGGCTCGCCACTGACTGCAACAAGTAGTGCTATGTAGTGCGGTAGCTACTCCGTTTCTGTGTGTATCATCAGTATATCAGGATACAAGCTATGGACCAGAACTTTAGGTTTGCTACAGAGGGCAAAATTAGGTAAAACACATTAACACAAAAAACAGACAGACCAGGAAAATTACTTTTACCAAGATGGTTTCCTTTTACTTTTTGCAGTAACAATTGAAATGAATGAAAATGAAATGAAATAACAATAAACAATAAAATTGTATAAAACAATGAAGTTGTCTCTTTCTCTTTCCCTTTAAAGAAATGTAGGTTTTGAGCTCCTTTTGTGGTTACTTGATCTAATTAAATCTATCTGTATTATATTTATATACTTTAGTATTTAAATCATGTTTTTGTATATTAATTTGTTTTTAATAGACTTAAATTCAACTTTAGTTTTATGTAATTTCTCACGTTCTAATTTATTATAGTTTTTTGGAGCTTTGTTTCTTATTAATTTGGCTGAATTAGAACCTCTAACCCAGAAAAAGAAAATACAATCAAGTAACAGACTACTTAAAGAAAAATAACAATTTAACTGAAAATAAAACACACTTGACAGTAATTCACTGTAGATAAACAGTTCTCAGTCTATGGCACAATTGTGTGTTAGTATGCAAACACAATTAGTCCTTTAAATCCAATGATGAAATCAACAAAGGTGAAAGTCTCTTGGTATTGTTGTAGTGCAAAAATGTATGTAGTGCAACAATCAGTTCTGTACGATGAGGTAGTGTTAAGGTAATTGCTGAGAAATACCACAAAGGATGAATTTCACTTGTGACGTCAGATAAGGCACTGATCACTCGATGAATCACAGGATTTCTTGTCTCTTTTAGGACTTTTCAGCTGGGAGGCTCGCCATCTCAGGATCCCATCTCAGGATCACAGCTTATTCCCGAATCTCAAGAAAACCTGACATGTTTATACAAACAGCATCATAAACATCATAGGCCATTAGTATGACTTTTAAACTCAATATATATCGTTCATATATTAACTCAAATAGGTGAAAAATACTATTTGAGCACTTTTGTTACTCAATGCATTACAAATCATTTTCCTAAATTGTTACTCTGCTTATTTAGCATTTGTGAGGTCTTCAGAAATACAATACATACAGTTACAACACATTACACATACCATCTGAACAATATATGCATATAAACCCATATAAAACACTTCAGAACGTGAATATAACTCATTAATACTTAATTTCAGAGAATTGAATATTATATTATCATGAAACTCACCAAATCCGGGGGATTTCAATACACAATTAATCAGTCACATCGGATTCCACAGGGCTCGCAATCGGCTATCATCCACCCCAAAATCAATCATTTAACACACAAGAATGACCCAAATAAGATTATCATAAGGGTTACAACATCATACAGCTTAATATTTATGTATATTGAACAAGGATGAATGTTATATTTGCCTTTTGATCCACTTTGATTTCACTCACGATCTGTGAAGCTCGTGCTCTCTCTCCAATTACGCGTCTCATTTCAGTGACGTCATACACGGCGCCCGTCTTATGACAAACGTCACGCTTTAATTATCATAGTTAATTTAATTATTTTAATGTTCATGGCACAGCAGAACGACGTTGGCAACACATTGTTACTTATTTCAGCATTTTGAGTGAGAATATAATTATTACAAATTATATTTATTTTTCTGATCAACTCAATTTTAACCTGGGTTACACCTGCGTACGGAGAGGCCTTAAAAGCTCCTAGATCTGCTTATTTTTCAACCCTATTAGAAAAAAATAAACAAAACCCTAGGTATTTATTTGAAACAGTGGCTAAATTAACGAAATAAAGCTTCAACCCAAGACGTTTCTGCAGCACAGCAGTAATGACTTTATGAACTTCTTTACTTACAAGATTGATAATATCAGGGAGAAAATTATAACATGCAACTGTCTACTACAGTATCGCATCAGACAGTGCATTGTAGTCTCCCAGAGGAACAATTTTATTTATTCATTGCTATAGGAGAGGAAAAATTTTCTAAACTCATTAAATCATCTAAATCGACAACATGTCAGACCCAATATCGACTAAGCTATTGAAAGAGATGCTTCCAGGGGTCATAGATCCTCTTCTTAATATCATTAATTCATCTTTGTCATTAGGATACGTACCAAAAAACTTTTAAGCTGGCTATGATTAAACTAATTGTTAAAAAAAGCAACTTGATCCTAAAGAATTAGCTAATAACAGACCGATCTCGAATCTACCTTTTCTGTCAAAGATACTAGAAAAGGCAGTATCCTCACAACTATGTCCCTTTCTAGAAAGAAATGGTATCTGCAAGGATTTTCAGTCAGGATTTAGACCATACCATAGTACTGAGACAGCTCTCATCAGAGTCACAAATGATTTGCTCTTATCAGCCGATAGTGGTTGTATCTCTCTATTAGTGGTACTTGATCTTAGTGCTGCATTTGATACTATTGACCACAACATTCTTTTAAATAGACTAAAAAATTATTCTGGGATTAGTGGAATTGCATTAGCATGGTTTAAATTATACTTATCTGACCGTTATCAGTTTGTAGGTGTAAATGAAGAGATGTCTTATCGATCAAAAGTTCAGTATGGGGTGCCACAAGGCTCAGTACTAGGACTGCTGCTGTTCACTCTGTAAATGCTAACCTTAGGAGATATTATTAGAAAGCATGGCATTAGTTTTCACTGTTATGCTGACAATACTCAGCTCTATATTTCTTCATGCCCTGATGAAACTTACCAATTCACAAAATTAATGGAAAGCATAGCTGATATAAAAAACTGGATGACTAATAATTTCCTACTACTTAATTCAGAAAAAAACAGATATTCTAATTATTGGACAAAAAACTTCCTCACGTGATAACCTAGAATACTGTCTAAAACTTGATGGCTGCTCTGTCAAGTCTTCGTCGTCAGTTAGGAACTTGGGTGTGCTCTTTGATACCAATATTTCATTTGAAAGTCACATGTCTAGTATCTGTAAAACCGCATTTTTTCCATTTTAAAAATATATATAAATTACATCATATGCTCTCAATGACAAATGCAGAACAATTAGTTAATGCGTTCATGACATCAAGGCTAGATTATTGTAATGCTCTTATGGGTGGTTGCCCTGCACGCTTAATAAACAAACTACAGCTGGTCCAAAACGCAGCAGCTCGACTTACCAGAACCAGGAAGTATGACCATATTAGCCCGGTTCTGTCAACACTGCATTGGCTCCCTATTAAACATTGTATAAATTTTAAAATATTGCTGATTACTTACAAAGCACTAAATGGTTTAGCTCCCCAGTACTTGAGTGAGCTCTTAACGTATTATAGTCCTTCACGTCTATTGCGATCTCAAAATTCCGGCCAGTTGATAATACCTAGAATATCAAAATTGACTTCTGGCGTTAGATCCTTTTCCTATTTAGCACCTAAACTTTGGAACAGTCTTCCTAACATTGTCCGGGAAGCAGGCACACTCTGTCAGTTAAAAATCTTTTAATCTAGATTAAAAACACATCTCTTCAACCTGGCATACACATAGAACTCTATACATTCCTATTATTCAAATCAGTTTAATGATTATTAGGCTGCATAAATTAGGTCAGCCGGAACCAGGAACATCATAAAAAGAATGGCATCTCTGCTAATTTTAGTCTTTCTGTTTATTCCGAGGTTAACTGTAATCAGCCAGACCCGGGCCATATCCAGATCAGATGGTGGACTTGCGCCTAGACACAACCACAATGCATGATGTAATCAGCCGGATCTAGGCCGTATCCAGATCAGATGGTGGACTTGCGCCTAGACACGACCACAACGCATCCCTTAAGTGTCAGCAGAGCTTGTGTCAACTAGACTCTCCCCTGTGAAGGCCTCATCGAAACGACAGCCATTGGCACTGATCCTCAACAAACTCGCCTCCATACGCGCGTGATGACTCCGATCTTCAACCAGATGAACTGCATAAAATCTTCTGATTCAATCTTACTTCTGACCTGTAATGCTGCCTGAATCATAATCATACACTGTTCATTCATTGGCCAGAGGAGAACTGGCCCCTCGACTGAGTTTTTTTCTCCATTCTGTCACCTGATGGAGTTTTTGTTCCTTGCCACTGTCGCCTTTCTTCGCCTTTGTCGCTATTGGCTATTGGCTTGCTTAGTTGGGGACATTTAATTTTATATTTAACAATATTATTACAACATTATTTTTCTGTTATCTCTGTAAAGCTGCTTCGAAAAAATCTGTATTGTAAAAAGTGCTATATAAATAAAGGTGACGACTAATTTCTGGAAATCCTACGCAAACAACATCTATCTCAACATTTAACACAACTATTCAACCATATAATGTGTGAGTTTCATTAACTTACCATTGTTCGTTTTGATGATATTTCTGTATGTGTGGGTGAAGGTAGGAGCGTAGATGCGTACTTTACAAACTCCAGAATGGCACTGAAGTTAAAAATGCCCCAGGCAGCTCCTGATTAGTTAGATGCCATGGTGTCACTATCTGTGACGTAGACTGATATCCGTTGATTGGGTGGAGAAATCCATGTGCATATACAAGCTCATGGAGAGACATGTAAATGCCATTGAGAAAGATCGATTAAGTTACCAAATATGTTTTTTCGCCTGATAAAGGGTTTGCTCCGTGGTCTTTCTCCACATCTATACTGGGCATTCCTTTCGTATCGGAGCCGCAACGACAGCAGCTGAATACGGCGTTAACGACTCTTCTATCCAAATGCTCGGCAGATGGTCGTCCACGGCATACAAGACCTACATCAGATCTGACACACAAATTCTACTAAATGCTCAACAAGCCCTCTCAACCCACAATCAAGGTAAATCTTTTCGCTAGCTTCTGGTGGTGGTTAAATAAGATCTATACGGCTATCCTTACGTCTGCTTTTCGTGGCTCACTTGCTTTAGCTCTACACGCAGCCAATCGTGGCTTTCCGTCTTAATTTTGTTCCGTTACCATTAACGATGGCGAATTTATGAAGAGTAGCTTTCGACGAGTATACCATAATTACAACGTTGCGTTCCAAGGTTAATCGAAGAACCCTGCTTATAAAATGCCTATCGCGCCTTTAGTTTCTGCATCGCCTTCATTAAATTCAAGTTAGCCTATCGTGGCTTTTGAAATATAGCTTTCATGATCACATACCATGTTATTGTTTCACGGCTAATTGTGGCCTAGTTCATTAATGCTATCGTAGCTTTTGCCTTAAAGGTGCAGTGTGGGTTTTTTAGCGGCATCTAGTGGTGAGGTTACGAATTGCAACCAACAAAAGTTACGGTGGCTGACAGGAAAATATGTCATCGTCTGAGACAGCAGAGAGTAGCCAGTTCAGCAATGAGGTTTCTTTACAAGGATAAATTAAGAAATGATGTTTACTTAATTATTCAGTAAAACTATATTTTATTGCGAATATTATTGTTACTTGTTCATCACTGTGTCAGTGTTTTATTCGCTGAACTTGCACGAATAGCAACATAGTAACGAAACACGTTTGTCCGTTTAGGGCTACTGTAGAAACATGTTGGTGCATTTCAATGTGAGGGGATCTGTGGTGTATGTAGATAGAAACTGCTCATTCTAAGGTAATACAAATATATAACGGTTTATTAAGTAAGGTCTTTATACACCACTGAAAACACAGTTATGGATCTTATACTGCATTTCTGTCAATAGATCCTCAGAAATATTACACATTGCACCTTTAACATTTGATATATAAACTCATTACTATTAAAGTAGGTTTCATGATTGCACAACATAGCCTAAATATTTCATGGCCAATCGTGGCCTTCGTCCATCCAAGGCTATCGTAGCTTTCTCGCTTGTCCCTGTCCCAATACCATGATCCCGGCCTATCGTGGCTCCTCGGAAAGTCGCTCTGGCGACTGCACATATCATAGCAATAAATGTAAAATCATGGACCTATTTTACAATGACAAATGCTTGTGAAAATGGCCTTCTGTTCATCTTTAGAAGATGATAACATAGCTTAGCTTGGTTTACATAGTCTATAGCGACATTCACGTAGTATCTTCAAAGCTCAAAGTTTCTAATCTATTATACTTTTATCACAGCAACAACTTCAGATTATGGCCTTATGTTGTCTCATGTTCTACGTAAAATTCTGAGCATGCTGAAAATATATTTTACGGTCTCAAGCTGTCTTGTTTGTTTTAGTCTCTCGCATATTGCACCTTAGACACATAAGCCTACTTTTAATCCATAATTTGTCAATTTTATAGCACAAGAAGTTTTGTCTAGATCGACTTCCCTATTTGACTAATTTTCCTGCATGCATTCCAGGATCCTCATAGATGCGCACGGAATACATCTAATTTTCCTTATTTTTGGGGGTAGGCTCCGCCCCTGCCTCTACCATCAGGCAGGACCTACCAGTTAACTTCAAGACCTGGACGAAGGATGGGGCCTACGCCAAAGAACTTTGAGACAGAGCTTGTCGAGTGTTTATTTATTTATTTTGTCCGTAAAATAATTTTCCAAAATAAAATTCATTCATACGAGAATCCTCCCGAGTCTTTTTAGTAGAACCATACTGTCCATGCCTCTACTCCTGTAATCTAATGGGTTTATTTTGTAATTTTTTTTCTGGCTCAATCAGACAATGGTGGGTGGAGTTAGTGTAAATAGCCTCTTGCACTTGGTGTAAAATAGACACTAAAATATATGGATTTTAAAACAAATAAATAAAATATTTTTACTGTAAAATAAGACAAAATACTATTTTTTTTATTATTTACTTTTTTGCAGTGCAGGAGAATGGGACACAGAATTAGAGAAAGTAAGAACCCACCAGCATATTGGTAAGGCCTTTCACCTTTTATAATAGAAGAAAGGAAATTAAATCGAGTTGTATAAATTTAGACACCCTAAACTGGCCTTGACTATATCATCTACCAATCCCCAAAAGCATTTCTCTGTGCTGTCTCCACATATAGGTATTCTGAGAACCACTTCTGAAACACAATTATGGTGAGTTATGAATGTGAAACACACAGTGCACACAGAAAGCTGGGGAAGGGAGGGAGATAAGCTCACTGATATTGATATGGTCTCGCAATCTTGTGTCGCTGCCTCTTGGAAGGGGCAAATGGAGAGGGCAGAGCAAATTTTACGCCTCTGCCACCATCTTTTCAAGCTATACTAATTTGCTAACTCCAATCCCTCTTTCTGCCCTCATCTCCCCATCCCCCTGTCCCCACGGTCAGAAAATGACAAAAGCACAGAAATCCATCTCCAGCTAAACCAGCATATTATTATCTGCCTAACGAGAGAGAAAAAGAAAGAGAGAGACAATTTCCATTTCAGTGTTCTAGCCACAGTCACAGAGCTGTTTCCCATATGCACAGGGACAACGTTTGCTTAATTGGAGATGTTAAATGGCCTATTTATCATGTGTCCAACACCTCTCCACCAGCACATGCCTAATTAATACACATAACTGCATAATAGGATTGCAATTATGTTATTTAGATGCTACAACACAGTGTTGACATGTCCCCACCTGTGTGTCAGCTGAACGCTAATACTGTGCTTATTTTAGCTGCTGCTTTCCTAACAGTGATGTGTTAGAACCAGCAGAATGCCTCTTTTTGCTGCATTTTTGTACCTAATTTTTAATTGCACATAACAGGACGAGGAAGTTTTTGGATTTCAGTTGTTGTGGATGAATGTATATTCCAACAGTATGCAACGTTGATTCCTTTGTTTCCACAGCCATTCTAAGTGACAGTGATAAGACGGGGTACTTTGTTTCAGACCCCTGGCAGCCATACACTAGACAGTTTCCCATGGGATGTATGTATCTAGGTGGGGGCTTTCAGACATCCCAACCTTCATTTTGAAGTATTTTAGACCAGAGAGTCGATTGCAGCCACAACTGTTTGCCAAGGACACTTAAAGGTTATTAAGACTGCATCATTTTAGTGAATATGTCATTAGACATAATGTTTCCCAACATCACAACTCATAGATTTTCTTTGTCCAGATTTCAATGAACATCAAGACATGAAGACTTTCTGTTGTGTCGTTTTCTCTCTAAATAGCTTTTAATAGAAACACAGTTTGCAGGAAGGCAGCATTTACAGATTTAGGGGTGCCAGCCCTGTCTCTGCGTGATTAAAAAGCCTGTTCTACTCACACATTACTGGAGCTGAAGGGCTCATATTCCAACTCTTCTCAAATGGGATTTTACACATGAATGAACTGTGAAAATCCATATTTCCATGACCGCATCCTTGCATTCCAGCAAGGGAATTACTTTGCCCTCTAACACTTTACCTCAAATTAGAGGAATGTTCATGAATGGGATAAAAGGGAATTCATTATTGGTTGGGTTGGTAGAAATAACACATTATAAATGTAGCAGAAGTAAGCTATTAAAAGAGAATCAGATGTTATCAATGAGGCAGTATCTGAACATTAATCGCAGTTAAGCTAATAATGAACTATCAGTCGTAGGTCTATTTAGAGGATTGGTGCTCTGGAGGAAAAGAGTTCACACAGACAAAAAAAAGGGAATATTTTGGGAAGAATTCATCTGTGTCTTCTGTAATTTGGCATGTAAAAGCAAGTATACAAGTATACTTTTGATTAGACACCAAATACATAGTATTTGTAAGTCTGATTAAAGAAAAGTCTTAATCGCTGCGCAAACCAATTTATGTTCTGTAATGTAGATATTTCCAAATGAAACAGTATATGGAAAAAAAAAATTTGGATGGACTTGATGATATCCATTGCAAACCGAGGGTATTAGACCGAGGGTATCAATTGCTCCTGTCTGCTGCTCGATTGCTCCTGTCTGCCTGCTGCTGCTGCTGTTGAGTTGGTTGAGTTGGTTAGCGTCTCTAAGCTTCATATATCTTTCTGTTTTAAATCATTATAAAGTGATTGTATTAGTAGTATTACTAGTATTCCCTATTGTTTATACTGCTAAATATAACTTACTCAACATCACGTTAACCTGACATCGCTAGCTTCAATCTAAATCGTTGCTAGCACAACACGCTAGTAATTCGCTAGCTTGTTAGCGTGCCATCCTTGCGCTCTTTATTTATTTATTTATTTATTTCGCTTGCGCCGTTTACAAGTCCATCAACAACTGTGGTGAGTAGGATCAGTCAACAAACACGGTGAGTCATGCCATCTTCTCCTCTTATTGTCACTTGCACTTCATGTAACATGTATAGCATAGCCTTCTCTGTCAGCACAGGATTTACATGTGTTAAATGCAGGGAGATAGTCAGGCTGACGGAGAAGATTTCAGAACTAGAGACACGCATCCAAACTTTAATTGAGGTTAATTGTAAGAGTGCAAGGGCTTTAGATACTGCTTTGGATGCAACTAGCTTAGTGAACTCTGTACATTGTTCGGTCCCGGCTGTGGAGCCCATGCAGCAGGGCAATTGGGTGACGGTTAGTCAATTACAGGCCGATCTCGAATCTACCTTTTCTGTCAAAGTTAGGGTTAGGCAATTCACAAATTAACGGAAATGCATAGCAGATATAAAAAAACTGGATGACTAGCAATTTCCTACAACTTAATTCTGAACCCCCCCCCCCAGAGATTCTAATTATTGGACAAAAAAGGTCCTCACGAAATAACCTAGAATACTGTCTAACACTTGATGGCTGCTCTGTCAAGTCCTCTTCGTCGGTTAGGAACCTAGATGTGCTCTTTGATACCAATCTTTCATTTGAAAGTCACGTGTCTAGTATCTGTAAAACCACATTTTTTCACCTTAAAAATATATCTAAATTAAGTCATATGCTCTAAATGAAAATGCAGAACAATTAGTTCATGCGTTCATGACATCAAGGCTAGATTATTGTAATGCTATTATGGGTGGTTGCCCTGCATGCTTAATAAAAAAACTACAGCTGGTCCAAAACGCAGCAGCTAGAGTTCTTACCAGAACCAGGAAGTATGACCCTGTTAGCCCGGTTCTATCAACACTAGATTGGCTCCCTATTAAACATTGTATACATTTTAAAATATTGCTGATAACTTACAAAGCACTAAGTGGTTTAGCTCCGCAGTACTTGAGCGAGCTCTTAACGCATTATAGTCCTTCACGTCTATTGTGATCTCAAAATTCCGGCCAGTTGATAATACCTAGAATATCAAAATCGACTGCTGGCGGTAGATCCTTTTCCTATTTATCACCAAAACTTTGGAATAATCTTCTTAACATTGTCCGGGAAGCAGACACACTCTTTCAGTTCAAATCTAGACTAAAAACACATCTCTTTGGCCTAGCATACACAAAACACATTATAGACTTCTATAATTCAATGTTAGGCTGCATAGTTTAGATCAGCCAGGACCGGGAACACTTCCCATGAATCCTGATGTACTTAGTACATCATAAGGATGGCGTCTATGCTAATATTAGTCTCTCTGTTTATCCCAAGGTTTACCGCAGTCCGCCGGATCCAGGCCGTATCCAGATCTGAGGAAGGACCAGCACCTGGACACGACGACAACATAGTCCTGAAGTGTCAACTAGTCTCTCCCCTGTGAAGGCCTCCTTCATTTTACCTGTGTACAGATAAAACGTTGTCAGGATAATTCCGGTTTGCGTGTCTACGCAGACGTGACAAAAATGTATGTATTATACATTTTTAATGCCAGACAAGTAGTTTGTTGAGGGTTGATTTGTGAAGAAGGACTACACGCCTGTGCACATATATATTCAAACGCGCATACCTATCGACTGAACACGTGATGCGCATGTGCGTGCCGTCTGCGTTTTCTCGGGTTTGCGTTTTTGAGGTTTGCGCAGAGAAAACGGATAATCGTTTTCACCTTCGAATCTATTTCAGGAAGTGTGTTCTCGAGACACCAGGCACTGTTTTGTGCGGATGGGCGGCCGGAGCGTGTTAGGGGTTTTTCTGTTAGAACGGTGTCATGTTAACGGGCCCTAAGTTAATAACTAATGATACATTTACATTTACATTTATTCATTTAGCAGACGCTTTTATCCAAAGCGACTTACAAATGAGAACAATAGAAGCAGTTAAAACTAACAGTAGGACAACAATACGTAAGTGCTATAACCCCTCTCAGTTTAACTTAAGTGCAGTGTTTTTTTGTTTTTTTTTAAGAATAGAGAAGAGAAAGTGTTAATACTACTGAATCAAGTGCTGCCAAAAAAGATACGTCTTCAGCAGTTTCTTGAAAGTGGCTAGTGACTCAGAAGCTCTGGTTGAGTTAGGCAGATCATTCCACCAACAGGGAACAGTCATGGTAAAGGTCCGAGAAAGAGATTTTGTGCCTCTTTGAGATGGTACCACAAGACGACATTCGCTAGCAGAGCGCAGGTTTCTGGATGGCACATAAGTCTGAAGTAATGAGTTTAGGTAAGAGGGAGCAGTGCCAGTGGTTGTTCTGTAGGCAAACGTCAGTGCCTTGAATTTAATGCGAGCGGCAACTGGCAACCAGTGCAATTTTGTGAGGAGAGGAGTGACGTGTGCTCTCTTTGGCTCATTAAAGACTACTCTGGCTGCAGCATTCTGGATCAATTGTAGAGGTTTGACAGGGCAAGCTGGAAGACCAGCCAGGAGAGCATTACAATAGTCCAGTCTGGATAAAACAAGTGCTTGGACAAGGAGTTGTGTAGCATGCTCTGTAAGGAAGGGCCTGGTCCTCCTAATGTTGTGCAAGGCAAATCTGCAGGACCGGGCAGTTCTAGCAATGTGGTCTGTGAATTTCAACTGATCATCAATTAAAACCCCAAGGTTCCTAGCTGACCTTGATGGAGTTATGGATGACGAGCCTAGCTGAATGGAGAAGTTGTGATGAAGTGTTGGGTTGGCCGGGACCACAAGTAGCTCTGTCTTCGCAAGGTTTAGTTGAAGGTGGTGGTCCTTCATCCAGCCAGAAATGTCTGTCAGGCAGGCTGAGATACGAGCAGCTACCGTCGGATCGTCAGGCTGGAATGAGAGGTAGAGTTGCGTGTCATCAGCGTAGCAATGATAGGAAAAGCCATGTTTCTGAATCACAGATCCTAGTGATGTCATGTAGATGGAGAAGAGGAGTGGTCCAAGCACTGAGCCCTGAGGCACCCCAGTAGCTAGATGTTGGGTCTTAGATGCCACACCTCTCCAGGACACCCTAAAGGACCTACCTGAGAGGTAAGACTCGAACCATTGGAGCGCAGTTCCCGAGATGCCCTTCATCTTTAGGATCGAAAGGAGGATCTGGTGGTTAACTGTGTCAAAAGCAGCAGACAGATCCAGCAGGATGAGGACTGAGGATTTGGAAGCTGCTCTTGCCAGTCTCAGAGCTTCAATTACTGAGAGCAGGGCAGTCTCAGTTGAGTGTCCGCTTTTGAAACCAGACTGATTGTCGTCCAAGAGGTTGTTCTGTGTAAGAAAGGAGGAGATCTGGTTGAAAACAACTCGTTCAAGTGTTTTCGCGACAAATGGAAGAAGAGATACCGGTCTGTAACTTGTTAGATGTGCTGGATTTAGATTGGGTTTCTTAAGTAGTGGGGTTACTCGAGCCTGCTTAAAAGCTGTGGGAAAGGTACCAGTGTGAAGAGAGGTGTTTATGATGTGCGTGAGTGTGGGTACAACTGAGGAAGAAATGGCTTGAAGTAGATTAGTGGGGATAGGATCAAGCGGACAGGTACTAGGGTGATTGGAAAGGAGGAGTTTAGAGACTTCCGCCTCTGAAAGTAGAGAGAAGGAGGGTAGAATGTGTGCGTTTGTTGGTAAAATGTGTGTGTCAGTTTGTGGATTGGTAAATTGGCCGCTGATGGTGGTTGTTTTTTCTATGAAGAATGTGGCAAAATCATCAGCTGTTAGGGTTGATGGAGGAGGAGGAGGAGGAGGGTTAAGAAGAGAGGAGAAGGTTTTGAAAAGCATGCGAGAGTCAGAAGAATTGAACATTTTGTTGTGATAGTAAGCCATTTTAGCAGTAGAGATATTAGCAGAGAAGGAAGAGAGGAGGGATTGATAGAGACCCAGGTCTGTCGGATCTTTCGATTTGCGCCACTTCCTCTCTGCACCCCTGAGTTTAGTACGATGTTCGCGAAGAATATCAGATAACCAGGGGGCAGAGGGTGTGGCGCGGGCTGGCCTGGAGGAAAGGGGACAGAAGTTGTCCAAGCAGGATGTTAAAGTGGAGAAAAGAGTATCAGTTGCACTGTTAGTATCTAGTGTTGAGAGCTGATCAGGTGGAGGAAGTGTGGATGAGACCAAAGAGGATAGGTGAGAGGGTGAAAGTGAGCGTAGGTTCCGTCGAAAGGTGACCTGTGGAGGAGTGCGTGTTGTGTTCTGAGGCAGGTTGAGGTTGAGAGTGAGGAGGAAGTGATCTGAGGTGTGCAGTGGAGTGACCAGTGTATTGTCCGTAGAGCAGTAGCGCGTGTAGATAAGGTCCAATTGGTTACCTGATTTGTGAGTAGCCACAGTAGATACTCGTTTGAGGTCGAATGATGCAAGCAGGGTGTGGAAATCGGCAGCCTGAGGTTTTTCTCATAATGATCTTCGCTTATGACTAATAACTAATGAATCAATCAAGACTATCTTTAGCTGGACAATAACTTTGTCCTAGAGCTGTGGTAAAGCTTAAACAATCTGTTATGGTAATTTCTATTATCACTGTAAAGCTGCTTTGAAACAATCCACACTGTTAAAAGCGCTTTATAAATGAAGATGACTTGATTTGACTTGACAAACTTTATGGATCAAGAAAATTGTAGGGAAAACAGAGTGGAGTCAGGCCTTAGGATGAGTTCACTAAAGATATATGGCTGGTTGCACTAGTTAATAGTATCAAATAGAACAGTGCTTCTGAGAAAATTGGGAGGATTTTACTTGACTGTTATCTCACTCTAAATACATGGGCAAAAGCTTTTTATCTCTTAACACATTCTGAAGATTGCAATAAGCTCATTTAAACCAATGGACAAACAAACAGATAATTAAAAAAGCTACATATTAGACAGTGAATCTGCCTCTGTGAACTAAACTGACAGCTCAAACAAGGGCCAATGATCTCATAACAGAAGATAATTGTAAAATTTAACAGTGTTGGTAAAAACACAGATAGATGACAGGGTCACTAACACAGATCAGATTCACTAGACCAGCAAAATGAGTGAAACATAAAACAGATCAACTCAGTGGCACTAACAAAGCAATTACAACCATGACAAGGCTGTAATTGTGTCTGATTGTAGTACCATTACATCTATTTGCTTCACCTCTCATTATGGTTGCCTTCTGAGCATCTACTAACCTTTAAGATGCCTCCAGTTTTATGCATTCACTGGTCAAGCTACTGAAATATATGCACTTTACTCACGCACACACACAATTATTTATGCATGAGTATGCAAACACATTCATGCATGCACACATACATATTCAGTCACTCGTAGTCACACACAAAAATTCTTAGAGCTTCCAGCGACACTGCAGAGATCTCTCCATTCAGGGGCTGTAATTATGGACTCTTGAGATAAATCAATTAACATGAACATATAGCCTTTAATTTATCCATAACTAATTAAAGCCACCAGAGGAGGGTGGGTCGAATCATGTGTGTGAGTAATGAATGAAAAGATTTCTATAAAAATTAATGGTTCAGAAAGATAACAGTAATCTGATCAGTCTAGTTAATATTTTCTAGTTTCTACAAACAAAAACCCTATCTGGATTTTCATTATTCTTTTCTTTTTTAGAGATAACTTCCTTTGACAGCTTTAAATCAAAAGCCTCCCCTTTTTCAAAATTGAACCCAAGACTAATTTTAAATCATAAACTTTTTATATGCTAATTCTTTTTTGTGCTATGAGTCCCATTTCTAGCTTGTGTCTATGGTTAGGGCGTATTACTATATATGGCCGTGTAGTGTTAAATACACTAAAAAACGCTAAAAAATACTAACACATTAGCATCCCACAATCGGCATGAAAGGACACAAACTGATCACAATCTTTCCATTTCAATTTAGCATTGCAGCTGACTGCATCGGCATCCCCACAATCCATTTATCTCTCTCTGCATCCTTTTCTTGTTTGTCTCCCCCTCTCTCTCTGAAAAATGGAATGGAGTGGAACTGGACATACCATCAAATCCTGGCAAAGATTGAATCGGACAGTAAGAGTCTGGTCTAATCAGGTTGAGAGTGTGCCCCCTGGAACTAGCATGGGCCAGTTGAGAACAGATTTAGTATTTATGTCATTTTCTTCAGATTTATTCAGCCACAAAAACATTCCCTGCTTGAATCAAACTCCAGCCATTCAGCTATGAAACATAATCAAGCCCAAGAAATTGAGCCTTAAAGGTGCAATAGGTGATTCTTTACAGAATTTTTTTTTGTTATACTGGTTGAAAGGTTAACTGGTACACCGAACGGCGAGACCCTGGCGGTGATGAGGGTATCCGTCCAAAGGCACAGACCCACCCAGAGTCCAGTGATGACAGCCCACGGTGGAGTCAAGGGAGGGAGGAGCTATGGTGGAGTAGAGGCTGACGTCAACTGGGGGACGACCGAAGAAGGCAGAGCCAATGGATCCCAGGGTGCAGACGGAGAGGACTGCCCAAGGACTCAGGTGATGCCGGTGTGATAGCCTAGTTTCTCCCAAGGTTTTTTTCTACATTCTGTCACCTGATGGAGTTTTGGTTCCTTGCCACAGTCGCCTTTTTCGGCTTTCCTCGCCTTTGTCGCAATTGGCTTTTGGCTTGCTTAGTTGGGGACATTCAATTTTGTATTTAACAATATTATTACAACATTATTTTCCTGTTATCTCTGTAAAGCTGCTTTGAAACAATCTGCATTGTAAAAAGCGCTATATAAATAAAGGTGACTTGACTTGACCTGACCGAGGCATACCCGAGGGGAAGGAGGAACCTGCTGCAGCCGTAGGGGTGAAGGAACGGAGCGTAGTGTAGACTGACCAAGGGGGAGCCGATGGATCCCGGTGGAGTCGAAAAGGTTGAGGTTGTCTGGTGAAGCCAAAGGTGGGAGGAGCCAAGGTGGAGTCTACAGGTCGACTGGCCAAGATGGAGCAAAACCATCTGAGGCCGGAGGCGGAGACACTGGATCTATCCGCTTAGGCACTGACATAGGTTGTTGGACCTGAGGCTCGACGTGAGTGCTTGGCATCGCAAGAAATGGCGAAGGGCTGACATCTTCCAGCAGAGGCGGTACCTCCATACTGAAGTCCATCAGCCAGTCCTCAGTCTCTTTTTCCACCAGTATACCCATGGCCACTAATGACGTAGACTCACACCCCTGGTCAGACTCACTGGGGGGCTCCTCTTCCAGGGCGAGGGTCAGCACTGTCCACTTGTCCTCGGGCTCTGGCTGACGTGTCGCGGCGGGTGGTAGCTCTCCATTTCCGGGGGGCTCACATGATTCCACCGTGGTTGCAGGTGGTGAAATGGGCTCTGGAACCGGCTGTGTTCTGGACCAGGGGTAGACAACCTCCAGACACCGGATGATAGCGTCCCTCCAGTTCAGCCCAGAGGTGTCTGGGAGGTCTACAGGTTGATAGTAATTCGCCCTGATCCAGAACAGTGACTTCAGGGTCTCGTCATCAAAGGGGCTGGTGAAGGTGAGAAGGCAGAATTTCTCAGTAAAAACAAAAAAGTCCAGGCTCTAATGAGCCACAACTAGCCACAACAGCAAATCGCACTGCATAATCCATTTAGGTCGGTTGATCTGTCACAAGATGAAGATGAAGACGGATGAAGACTGGATACAAATATAAAAGTGATTTAATAAAACAAAAAGGTAGAGAGGCATAACAGTGTGCATAATATTAGCATACATAAACAACAACTGACAACCAAAGACTGAAAACAGAGGAAATTAAAGCTTTAGCGTAAGTTCTGCCAGAAAGACTCAATTGTTACGTCACTTATTACCTTCTCATCAAACCAATCGTGTACTAATACTCGTAGTATAAAAGATCGGTCTGTCAACCTGACACCTGCCTGTCAACATTTTTTTTTTACATACCCCCACTCACCCAGTTCGCTCAGACATCATATGTCATCAACGCGTTTCATGCTATGCAGAGTACAGACAGACGTCAGTTTCGGAGCACCGCAAACAAACAGCAGCCACCATTTACAGTTCCTCCAAAACAACGAACTTATGCTACGTTTATGCCATAACTACCATAATTAAAAGATGGTAACCCATGACGTTCTAACCGGAACTGTTCACATCCTCAGACTCGGAGTTATGCGTTTCCATGTCAACAGTATCAACACCGGAATGAATCTGCAGCAGTCAGGTACAAGCTCTGTAAGTTGTTTACGTTCATTTTAATTGTAATGTCATGTGCTTTGAGACATTTAATTTTTTTAATGTATTTTTTTATTTACTAGGACAGTGCATATTAACAACAGTATACCTGTAACATGCCAGAATTATGCAAAGCATAAAACATGAGGTAGTTTAACGCCATCTCTTGTGATGCTTTGCCAAAAGCAGCTGTGTGTGTGTGTGCCTTAATATGTTTTGGAGGAGGCGTAGCTTTGGACAACGGTTTTCAAGGAGGGTGGGATCATATGCTTTCAATGCTAGCAGGTTAATGTTAGCATTTTCCAGATCATCTACAGCACCTTTATTATCAATGTTTTCTAAATTTAGTCATCCCTAAATATTCTGGTTATAAATATATTGGTTAAATGGTAAACAATTACTTTTCGTTGTACTTTTGTCAATTAAATAAACTTGAAAGAGAATTAAAAAATCACAGATTCTTGATTGTATTGCATTTTACAAAATGTCTTTAACTTTTCTGGATTTGGGGTTGTAAATAAATAAAAGTGAGGGATTCTTGATGTCAGGTAAAGCTCTTTCTGCGTAATAACTTTTTTTTTGAGAACACTAATCTTAACCCTGACATCAAGAATCCCTCACTTTTATTTATTTATTTACAACCCGAAGTCCAGAAAAGTTAGGACATTTTGTTAAATGCAATACAATCAAGAATCTGTGATTTTTTAAATTCTCTTTCAACTTTATTTAATTGACAAAAGTACAACGAAAAGTAATTGTTTACTAAACAATTTAATTGTGTTTTGTAAATATAAACAAATTTTGATTTTGATGGCTGCTACACACTCCAAAAAAAGTTGGGACAGATGCAAAATAAAAGTGAAAATCTTATAGAATATCCAAATCAAACTCTTTTGAAACAGTCCACAATAAGAAGGTGAACTGGTAATAGGTATGGGTATCGTGATTGAGTGTATAAGGAGCATCTCAGTCTTTGCAAGCAAAGATGGGTCATGGCTGAACACTTTGTGCCAAATATAATGGGACAATTGTCAAACATTTCAAAAATCACATTTTCCAATGCAAGATTGCAAATAATTTAGGTATTTTCACCATCTACACACCATATACAAAATATTGTGACAAGATTCAGGGAATCCAGAGAAATCTCAGTACATGTAGGGCAAGGCATGAAAGCTCTGTTGAATGTGCATGACCTTTGAGCCCTCAGACGTCATTGCATGATAAACCTTCATACTACTTTGTTAAATATAGCCATGTGGAATTCTTTGGAAAACCATTGTCACTTACAAAGCCTGCTGGTGCATCAAGGAATGCCACTTGAATCTCTGTTAAGCAAGGATAAATCTAGCATCTTTTCAATGCAGAGATGCTACCGAGTTCTCTGGACCCTAGCTCATCTCAGATGATCCAAAACACAGTGGAAATGTGTGCTGCGGTCAGATGAGTCCACGTTTCAGCTTGTTTTTGGGAAAAACAGACATCGAGTTCTTAGTCCCAAAGACGAAAGGGACCATTCAGATTTTTATCAGCGACAGATACAAAAGCAAACAGTCATTGTATGGGGGTACATCAGTGAAAACAGCATGGGTGACTTGCATGTGTGTGAAAGTACCATTGATGTGGAGGCATACAGGTCCTTCTCAAAAAATTAGCATATTGTGGTAAAGTTCATTATTTTCCATAATGTAATGATAAAAATTAAACTTTCATATATTTTAGATTCATTGCACACCAACTGAAATATTTCAGGTCTTTTATTGTTTTAATACTGATGATTTTGGCATACAGCTCATGAAAACCCAAAATTCCTATGAAAAGGTTCTCTAAACGAGCTATTAACCTAATCATCTGAATCAACTAATTAACTCTAAACACCTGCAAAAGATTCCTGAGGCTTTTAAAAACTCCCAGCCTGTTTCATTACTCAAAACCGCAATCATGGGTAAGACTGCCGACCTGACTGCTGTACAGAAGGCCATCATTGACACCCTCAAGCAAGAGGGTAAGACACAGAAAGAAATTGCGGCGTGGCATGGAGGCAATCAGCCTGTGGCACTGCTGAGGTGTTATGGAGGCCCAGGATGCTTCGATAGCGGCCTTAAGCTCATCCAGAGTGTTGGGTCTTGCGTCTCTCAACTTTCTCTTCACAATATCCCACAGATTCTCTATGGGGTTCAGGTCAGGAGAGTTGGCAGGCCAATTGAGCACAGTAATACCATGGTCAGTAAACCATTTACCAGTGGTTTTGGCAATGTGAGCAGGTGCCAGTTCGTGCTGAAAAATGAAATCTTCATCTCCATAAAGCTTTTCAGCAGGTGTCTCCAAAATCTCCTGATAGCTAGCTGCATTGACCCTGCCCTTGATAAAACACAGTGGACCAACACCAGCAGCTGACATGGCACCCCAGACCATCACTGACTGTGGGTACTCCAGTGCTGCTTCTCTGTAGCCCAGGTCAGGCGCTTCTGCCGCTGTTTCTGGTTCAAAAGTGGCTTGACCTGGGGAATGCGGCACCTGTAGCCCATTTCTTGCACACGCCTGTGCACGGTGGCTCTGGATGTTTCTACTCCAGACTCAGTCCACTGCTTCCGCAGGTCCCCCAAGGTCTGGAATCGGTCCTTCTCCACAATCTTCCTCAGGGTCCGGTCACCTCTTCTCGTTGTGCAGCGTTTTTTGCCACACTTTTTCCTTCCCACAGACTTCCCACTGAGGTGCCTTGATACAGCACTCTGGGAACAGCCTATTTGTTCAGAAATTTCTTTCTGTGTCTTACCCTCTTGCTTGAGGGTGTCAATGATGGCCTTCTAGACAGCAGTCAGGTCGGCAGTCTTACCCATGATTGCGGTTTTGAGTAATGAAACAGGCTGGGAGTTTTTAAAAGCCTCAGGAATCTTTTGCAGGTGTTTAGAGTTAATTAGTTGATTCAGATGATTAGGTTAATAGCTCGTTTAGAGAACCTTTTCATGATATGCTAATTTTTTGAGATAGGAATTTTGGGTTTTCTTGAGCTGTATGCAACAATCATCAGTATTAAAACAATAAAAGACCTGAAATATTTCAGTTGGTATGCAATGAATCTAAAATATATGAAAGTTTAATTTTTATCATTACATTATGGAAAATAATGAACTTTATCACAATATGCTAATTTTTTGAGAAGGACCTGTATATTGTACAGACATTTAATGGCATCAAGATCACATCTTTCCTGAGAAGACAGACAATGCCAGGCCTCATTCAGCATGTACTACATCTATGTTTTGTAGACACTCTAGTCTACACCATAGAGTGGATTTGCTTGACTGGTCTGCCTGCTGTCCAGATCTGTCACCTACTGGAAATGTATGGCCCATCATGAAAAGGATATTATGATATGAGGTCAGACAATGACATCCATGGACTGTTGAGCGGCTGTCTTGTATCAGGCGAATTACAATTAGTTTGTGCAGTAAAAACTTTGGAAATATGTTCTGTGTTCTTTTGTCAGTTAAATAAAGTTGAAAGAGAATAAACAAATCACAGATTCTCACAGATTTTATTGCATTTTACAGAACGTCCCAACTTTTATGGATTTGGGGTTTCTTTCATTCATTTGTTTGTTGTTGTTGGATTACTTGTTTTATTTTATTTATTTATTTATTTCTCATGGCAGGAAAATGGGTCTTGTATCATCACTGATACTGATTTAAGGGGAAATTATTCTATCATGCGAGAATAAAGAGACGTGATAGGAGAGACGCAGTTAAGCATATGGATGTGTCACCATTTCCCTAGGCCAAGGGTCAATAACCACACTCCGGAGGAGCCGACACCAAAGACACCAATCAGGACAACAGATCATATAAAATCTCTTCTTTTTATTTATAATCGAACACAGCGGTCAGCAATCTCTCCTTCAGAGCAATGGTTCACAAGATCTCTCAGCTCACAGAGCAGCAGCAGATCGAACGCAGCAGTCAGCAGACTCTCCCGTGGAGCAATGGTTCACAGGATCTCTCAGCTCGTAGAGCGACAGCAGATCAGACACAGCAGTCAGCAGACTCTCCTTCGAAGAAATGGTTCACAGGATCTCTCAGCTCATACAGCGGCAGCAGATCAGACACAGCAGTCAGCAGACTCTCCTTCGAAGTAATGGTTCACAGGATCTCTCAGCTCATAGAGCGGCAGCAGATCAGACACAGCAGTCAGCAGACTCTCCTTCGAAGAAATGGTTCACAGGATCTCTCCGCTCATAGAGCAGCAGCAGATCAGACACAGCAGTTAACAACTGAGTCTTCTCTTGCCACAGGACCGCAATAGCAGGTTGCAGCGGCGGACAGCAGAATATCTCTGTTCACAGAACAGCAATGGTGAGTACAGAATCCAGCAGTTAATAACGGAGTCTTCTCTTACCACAGGACTGGAATAGCAGAATGCAGCGGCGGACAGGAGAATCTCTCTGTTCAAAGAACAGCAATGGTGAGTACAGAATCCAGCAGTTAATAACTGAGTCTTACCCTAAAAGTGTTACCATATTTATTAAATAAAATGAACTTATTTGTCACAATAAAACAATGCAAATGGTTGACTGATTTGTTTTGGTATTCATCAGTGATGTATTTATTATTATAAAATTATATATTTTTATACTAATAAATACATCACTGATATTATAATATTATATTTCTGAAACTGCAAAAGAAAAAAGAAAAATTATAAGTAACACATTAGATGGCGTCATCACGTGATTAATTCTAACCAATGAGACTGCTGGAACTTACCATCGCTAAGGAAAGGAGCTGTCAGTCTTTCTGGATCCGACTGGCCGCCCAGCTTTGCACCAAACAGGTAAGCTTTTTAAATTTCCATAGTAATTTGAGTTTTCTATTAAAATTAGTGAAACGGGTCAAAATGGTAATGAATTAAGTAATTGGTATTAAATTACACTCATGTTATTGTTATCTGATTATAGCTAACGTTACTCTGCTGCTGTTTAAATGAAACGGTTTTAACGGTCTACTAGCTGCTCAGACAGTCCGTTTTTTGGTAATCACCGAGGTAATATATACTTTAAAACTAAATGAATTCAAGTTTGTGAAAGTGTAAGTGTAATGTAAGTGTTTTACATACCTTTTGGTGCTATTATAATTTGGTTCATTATTGTTTTAACATTAACGTTACCGTTTACGCGATAAACTAGGGCCGAGCTAAATCAGTGATGTCTTTATTTTAAAGTTTTAAATAGCGATGTAACGTTAAACGAGTATTTATGTAGTGTAAATACAATACATAAGCTACACACTCTAACTACATCTCGTTAAATATGATTATGACCGTTCATAATTGATAGACACCTGTAAACACTGCGCGCTGACAGGCAGCAAATCATATAACGTTAGGCTATTTACATAACGTAATAACTATAGCCTAATGTTAACGTGAGCTAAAAATAACAGATTTTACAATTCTAACTTTAATTGATAACTGAAATGAAATCAACCATCTGTAATATTTAATTAACTTAATTATGAAAAAAATATAATGGAAGTAAAACATTTAGGCCATGAAATAATATTCATTCATTTAATAACATTAAATATGAATGTAATAATTTCTTTTGAATGTATACATTTCATCAACGTTTATCCATACAGATACTGTAAATATTTCACCGAAATATTAATATTTGTTTATTTTTCTCCCTTTTCCTTGTGTGTAATCAGATAATTGGTACTGCTCTGTGTAAGTATTCTGTTGGAATCACTGTCTGACACATTCTCAGTTTTTGCATTGTAGATTTGTCATAGACATTTATAAAAACTTTCTTTACACCATATATATAACTGTATTTTCATAAACATTTTGCTTGTTATCTGTTAATATTTTGGGTATCAAATCTTTTTAAATAAGATGTGCCTCACCCACTGAACAAACACTGTATTTTTCAGTACAGTGGTTTCTTATGTAGCATACATTCTTAGATGTTATTGTACATGTTCATGAATAAAAGTTTAAACTGGGTTTATAACATTAAAATGTTGTTTGTCCTCTCTCTTTTCAGTATTCATTGCCATCTAATCCTGATTGCAGAATTGAGCTCCAACCCCAGTTAAGCAGATTTGAACCAGTTGATCGAGGTCTTCAGGATCAGCAGAAAGTACAGACAGCTAAACTCCTCCATGACCAGGATTGGACACCACTGCTGTAAGTGATCCATCTAGTCATGTTCAGAACATATTGCAGGGGATCTCAGCTCTGGCCCTTGAGGACCACTGTCCTGCAGACTTTAGCACCAAACCCTGGTCCAAGTCCAACACACCTGAACAAGCTAGCCTAATCGAGCTCTTTTGGTTAAAAGAGCAAGTGAAATTGATCAGGTCTGGACATAAACTGCAAGACAGTGCACTTCGAGGACCAGAGTTGAGAACTCCTGACATATTAATTAGTCAATAATCACTGATGAAAAAAAAAAAAATTTTTATTTGTATAGATTTATGTAATATTACTAATATTCAGTTGTCTTCTCTCTTTTTTCCTTAATTGTGTTGTGTGTCAAACAGCTAAATAAACCCAACAGAGATCCACTCAGGCACAGGCCACTCTTTTTCTGTGTAAGTACATTTTTGACTGTCAGACACATTATCTGTATTTTCTTTTATAAAAATGACATATTCATGCTGCAAGTTAAAGCCATGAATGATTTCTTGATAAAGACATTAAAGGGATTGTTCTTCATGTTGTTCCAGACATGTATTATTTACTTTTTTCTGTGGAATGCAAAAGAAGAATTTTGAATAATGTTTAATCTGTTTTGTCCATACAATGAAAATCCCATTGGCTTTTTATTGAGTCATTTTTCGAAATATCAGAAGAATCTTCCACAGAAGAAATAATGCAGGTTTGGAATGACATGAGTGTGAGTACAAGTTGACAGAATTATATATTGTGTTGATAATTTTTGTAAATTGTTCTCATGCTCTCATTTCATCATGCCCTCAATTGGTTCACTCTCTGTATGTTTCTCTCTCAACAACACCACCTACATTTGTTTTTAATATTAATAAAAAACCTGTAACTATTTTTCCAGAACTCAAATTATCCTCCAGTCAAAGTACAGTAGATTATTTGTTTTCTGAGGTGGAAATGGCCTTACCCTTGGGAAAACACAAGTGAATAAATTACACTTGGAACAACCCCCGTTTTTTTTATACATTGTTTTATGTTAACATTTCAATTGTTGTTGTTGTTTTTTTTCTCACTTTAGATGCTGACACAGCTGAAGCAGCATCCAAAGGGGTTGATGCTGATCCTAATGCAAGAGACTGGGATGGTGGAAGGAGCAAGTTACTCTGCTATCTGAGGGGATTGATTGATGTGGTTTTAAATGATTTTTTTGTTTTGACTTTTCTTTTTTTTACTCAAAATCTTTTTCAAATAAATGCCGCTCTTTTGACAGTTCTGTTCAAACATTCCTGAATTTTTTTCACGATTTACATGCTGACGACTAGATTACTTTGTTCAAAAGTAGGGCTATTTAAAAAATCGTACTGACCCCAAAGTTTTGAACGGTAATGTATTGTATATATTTTTTACATGACTGTGAATAAATTAAATTATTTAAAACATATGACTTATAATGTACTACTTCGACTTTCAACAAGTGCAATTATTTTGCATGTATTGTGGCAAATGCAAAGTAGAACCAAACTAATCTTGTTTGTTAAGGCCACAGGTAAATTACAACACATCTTTGTATTGTCTGCAGTATGCCCACACTTTTCCCAATGTACCGACAGTATGCCCATACTTAACCCAATGTACCCACAGTATGCCCACACTTAACCCAATGTACCCACAGTGTGCCCACACTTAACCCAATGTACCCACAGTATGCCCACACTTAACCCAATGTACCCACAGTATGCCCACACTTAACCCAATGTACCCACAGTATGCCCACACTTTGCCCACCCAATGGGGACCCACTCGGTCCCATAGTGTGGGGCCCACATGTGCCCCGCATTTCACGCCGGTATCTGGGCCCCTATAAGGGTTTGCTGTGGGCCCACAACTGGCCCCAATGGGGGCCCACTCTACTTACTGTGGGCCTGCCCACAGTCAGCCCACACTTTGGGCTGTCCCACTGGGGCCCCACCTGGGTCCCAAAGTGTGGGGCCCACACGTGCCCCCCATTTCACGCCGGTATCTGGGCCCACAGTGGGCTGCCCACAATGGCCCCACATGGGCCCCTATAAGGGTTTGCTGTGGGCCCACAACTGGCCCAATGGGGGCCCACTCTACTTACTGTGGGCCTGCCCACAGTCAGCCCACACTTTTGGGCTGTCCCACTGGGGCCCCACCTGGGTCCCAAAGTGTGGGGCCCACACGTGCCCCGCATTTCACGCCGGTATCTGGGCCCACAGTGGGCTGCCCGCAAGGGCCCCATTCGGGCCCCAAAGAAGCATGTTTGCTGGGTAGCAATGGCAAATTACAACCTAAATTTGCTACATTTCTGTAGAGCCGCTGTACAGACAACAAAACTGATAAAGGAAGATTGTCAGCCGATCGCGTCAGAAAATGAAAATGAAAAAGCTTGTCTTTAGTCTGCTAAATTATTGTGTAAAAAAACGCTAAAATTACTTAAGTTTGAAACCCCATCGAACATTTCAAGGTGTAAATAAAGTGTCGGCACAGTTTAATTTAAAACCGCTGCATCCAGTTTAGAGTTTCCTTCGCGATACAAAATAAGAAACACAGAATCTTATTCTTGCGACATTTTAAATTTGTATTGCCAAAGAAATTGCAGATAAATTAAATGATGTTATATTAACAAGGTTCGGGAAGAGCAGGTGCAGATAATTAACCCAATCAGCACAAGTGGAGATCAATCAGTAATCAACTCAGGACAAGATAAATAACAGCAGAACCCACCTGTGTTTCTTGACGGTTTATCAGCATCCCACCTCCACCCCATCTCCTCACTTTTAGTTCCATCTCTAGTTCCATCTACTCTTACCAACTGGGGGAGTACTCTGGGTTCGGGCAGAAATTCCGAGCTCGGAGCTCTCCACCCGGACAGCACGCCAAGTACGCATAACCTTTACCATAATAATTATATGTAGATGTAACCTCATGAAACAATTAAAACAGTACAAAAAGAAAATAGTCCAAAGCAACATAAATTAAAAACATGCGTTTTTCTTTGCCTCTCTCTCGCGCTGGATCTCTTTTTAGCAAGTTTATTTAGTCTCCCTTGCTGCGCGCGCCGGGTCTCTCTCGAAATTAAACATTTCAGGGTAAAAACACATCATACAGCTGATAATACTGTATATGTCGCTGGTTGATCGCGAATTAAAGAGCTCTGTAGGCCTATCTGCTGATCACTCCCATTCGTTTCTTGGCATGAACGCGTAGTCAACAGTTCATGTTTAGATAATGCCAGATTGTTGACAATACACACTGCTCAAACATTCTAAAACTCTACAAAACCAGTTGAATAAACTTGATTGAACAATTCAATTTAAATTTTGTGTGAACATTTTTTAAATATGCTACAATAAATAAACTACAATATTTATAATAATAAGATATGGGGCCTACATTTGGACACATCGAGAGATTTATCCTTAAAATAATTTTGCCTTTGCTCATCAGGCTGGCTATCCGACACTCTCCATATGAAAGAGGAACATTAACACCTATTGTTCTGCACACCGAACTGTCCCTCCAAACCCCCCACAGGCTATCTGAGTTTGAGATTGACTTAAAACAAAGTTTTAAGCGCAATTCACGCTTAAATCGCTATTCTAGACATTAGCATTAGGCTATTAAAGTGTTGATAATGAAGGAATTAAATTATTTAAGATACATGTAGTGATATTACTAAATATTTAATTATTTCAATAATTTAAGAAATAAAACTGGTTTGGGCCAGCTTTTTCCAAGCAAAACTATAATCTTCAAACGCATGTTCTCATGAATTCTCATTTGTTGTCATGAACAAAATGTTCAACTCAATATTAAATTCTACAGGGATCGTTAGATCCTTACAACCAGGGTGCATGCAATTTGTGAATTAAGTTATTATTATTATTATTATTATTCAAATAAATCTCGAACCACAGTGCTTCGTGGTACTGCTGCTAAACTAAATAACATTTATAGAATAATTATGAACTTAAATGAAAGAATATCGCAACATTTTGTTAAATAAATTATTTGATCTGTTTTTACATTTTAATTCAGGGCGATTACATTTAATTAGAGCGAGATTTTCACCCTTGTCATTTTCTCATTGGGAAGCGCTTACATGATGGCTAAACTGGTACCTCTCGTTTTCATATGGATTACATAATCAGATAACATTTATTAGCCTAAATATTTAGACATTTAAAGGCTTTAGACATAGCCGATTTCTTATCGTGACTGAGCTGAGCCAAGTGGCTTTCGGTTCATATTTGTGACGCGCAGTTCCCGGAGACAGAGACGACAGATACACTTTTGTTGTTAGCCTAATATGAATAAAAGTTTACAGTTTTGAACGATGTAGGCTACTCTACTCTTATCTGTACGACCAAAAAATCACGGAGTAGCCTATTAAGTTATTTTAGCTGTTATGAAAAAAATAAATCCAAATGAACGCGCCGCCGCGTTTGTCGAACACTAATTCAACATGCCAGAATAAAACCCGATTTTAGAAAAATGCATATGGCCACTCGGCGTGGTGTGCCAAAACACTTAATTATAAATTTCAATATTTCAATATATATATTTCAATATATTCAAAATAATCTCAAAACGCTTTGTGACATTTTGTAAAGCCGTGCATGCATTAAGGCCACTGGAACTAATGAACAACTGAAACGCTGGTTTTGGTTTTATTGTTTGTCGTTTAAACGTGCCTGTTGCATAGGCTATCTTTATTTTATATGTTTATGGTCTATTGGTGAAGTAGCCTATAGCATTGATTACTGTGGAGGGAGGGGTGTGGGGATTAAAATAATTCAGCAGAAGCAGGGATGTTTAGACCAGAAGGAAATCCCCGTCCCCCCTGGCAAATCGCACTTTACTTAAAACCTTAAAAATCAAAGGCTATATATATATATATATATATATATATATATATATATATATATATATATATATTATTATTATTATTATTATTATTATTATGCTATTATTATTTTTATTTTTACAGAACTGCTTTTGAAATTACGATTGGTATTATTATACAGATGTAAAGTCGTTCTGTTGGATACTATTTGTTCCTTAGTGTAAAATGGAAATGCATGGTCATTTTATTTTATAAATATAAGCAAAAAACTAAATGGTGTAACAGAGTTTTAGAACTAGACAAATCTCTCTGCATGAATAGCCTAAATATAAAATTTGACTACAGTAGTCCATGTTTGATCGGGCTTTGAACCCGTGTCATCTCATTGTTCGTAAGTCAGTCCTACCACTCGGCCATGTCTTAACTCACTGAGAAATGCCCAAACGTTTGTTTCTCCAGTGTGTGTTCGCTCACATGAGCGAGAAAACGTTTTGTCGTTAGCCTATTGTGAGTGGAGGCCTACTTTACATGAAAAAAAGTAGACCTTTTACTGTTTTAAAAGATGATTTTATTTTGGCTGTTAAGAGAAAAATAAATTCAAGTGACCTCAATACCTCAATAGCGTCATTGATTGCACCCAATTTATTTTCACTGACTGCGAGATAGGCCTATTTTAACTTTTGATTCATAAAATGTTCTGCTCTAAAAGTTTGCTATATTTTATTTAAAATGTAGGCTACTTTTACATAATTACGTTTTGCTTTTGCTAAATGTCCCTTTGCGCCACCTGGTGGTCGTTTCGCGAAGGACTTTGAAATGCGACTGGTTTATTTTTGCGCTGTGGATTTGCCGCCCGCGGCGGTAATAGGCATTCTGGTTGTCCACCTACTTACAGAGCTAAAAATTTGCAGTATGCTCTAGCTGAATCTGATACAGTCTCAAGTCTCTTAGATAAGGAGCTAAATAAAGGTTATATAATCGGCCCTTTCAGTTCATCTCCTTTTTCTATGTATCGAATCAATTCCATTGGCGTAGCTACATGCAAATATTCAGGCAAAAAGCATATGATTTTCAACATGTCTTCACCCCATTCTAATAGCCTAGCAAGCGTCAACGAATGCATTCCTTTAGAGCAGTGTTTCTCAACCTCTCCTGCAGGGACCCCCTGACGGGACATGTTTTTGTTTTAACCCTGAAATGGCACACCTGATTCAATTAATTAAAGGCTCAAAGGCTTAATGTGTAGCTGACTAATTGAATCAGGTGTGCCATTTCAGGGTTAAAACAAAAACATGTCCTTTCAGGGGGTCCCTGCAGGAGAGGTTGAGAAACACTGCTTTAGAGCCTTTTTCACTGTACTACGTTTCGGTAGACAACACTATCCATCTAATTAAGATAGCAGGTTATGGTGCTTGGCTAGCCAAAGCAGACATCACTGATGCTTTCAAGATTATGCCCATTCACCCTTCCTGTTGGCCTCTTTTCTGTGTTAAATGGGAATCTCTGCTTTATTTCGCAGTGAGACTCACTTTCGGGTGTAGAAGTAGTCCACATATTTTTAATTGCTTATCTGAGGCCTTGTGTTGGATCCTGTTGAACGTTTGCAAGCTCCCTTTCATGCTACATTTACTTGATGATTTTTTACTAATAGATTTTTCCTCACCGCAAAGCTCCGTACTTGACTCGCTAAAATATTTTTTCAGTGATTTAGGCATGCCCCTGTCAATCGAGAAAACCTTGGGTCCTTCTACTTCCCTCAAATTTCTCGGTATCGTTCTCAATTCCATTCAGATGCAAGCCTCTCTTCCTAATGAAAAACTTCTCAGAATTAGGTCGTTCCTGGAATCTTTTCACAGTTTCTAAACGTGACATGCTCCCTCTAGTCTGGCATCTCAATTTCGCTATGAGATTTATTCCTCAAGGTCCCTCCTTCATTTCTCGTCTGCTTACACTGGCCCATTCAGTCGATAGCTTGAATGACTCGATCCACTTAGACAACGGGTGCCTCAGACCTCAATTTTTGATCGCACCTGCTTAACAATTTGAACGGCATCTCTTTTTTTTCATAACGTTGATTCTGAATTATCCGTTGTACTCAAGCTATTTACCGACGCAGCCCCCTCTAAAGTTTTTTTTTTTTTTTAAGGACGGTGGTTCGCAGAGAAATGGCCGGACAAATTTTATTTCTTGATTGCGAATTCTTCATTAACCGCTCTTCATGAACTATACCCCATCGTCGTAGCTAGCGTTCTCTGGGGTACTGCTTGTTCACGTAAATGCATTGAGATGTACTGTGACAACCAAGCTACAGTTGACATTATAAATAAAGGGCGTTCAAAATGCCCGGTTATTATGTCTCTACTCCGATGTTTAACTTGGCAATCCGTTACACACAATTTCATCCTTAAAGCCATACATATCCCAGGGCATTCTAATGTCATTTGCATTTTGCAGTGTTATTGGTGGTTATTACAAGACTTTTGAACTTTTGTGACTTAAAAAAAAAAATTATATTGCAAATCAAGGTCAATGAAGTTAACATATTGTCAGGGATCAATCAGGTTCAGTCACACCCACTGCACAAAGATCACTATCACCTGAGTATTAACCACCTGCACCTGTCATCTAATCCAGCACCACTGAGCACTACAAAAGAGCACACTTCTCATCCAGTCTCCGTCGAACCTTGAACTAGGAACCGACCTGCTAACTTTCTCTCTGTGATTCCCAGATTCGCATACTCAGCTGTTCCAGTGTGTCACCACATAATTCCAGCAAAAGGACTTACCTACTGCTTCTCTCCCAAGACCCCACGCTTCCTCCTGGATGCTCCCCGATTCTCCTGTGATCCTTCCATGTGTTTTCCGGTTGGCACATCCTTTCTACATCCAAGCATATCTCTGCAAGATATCATCACACTATCATTCCTCTGCTAATCATATCCCGCATCTGTCCGTTTCATCTGAGGCTCACCTGCCATTCTACTATTAAAGCTTTCTGAATCCATTTTACCTTGTTGTCCTCGTGTATATCCTGACAGAAGGTTCGACCAAAACCGCCATGGATTCAGAAAATCCCGCTCCAGTGAGAAATCCAGCCGAAATTCCTCTGCCTGGGTTTGACGAGCGTGGAGCGACAGCCAATCCCGCTTCCGCATCTGCTGCTTCGTTTCCGTGGTGTGTGACAAGCCCCATGGTTAAACCAACGCCCTTCTCAGGCAAGGAGGAGGATTGCAACGGGTTTCTCCTTCAATGTTCCCTAGCGCTAGAGGTACAGCCATATCATTTTCCTACTGAATGCTCAAAAATCTCCTTTGTTATTTCATTACTCACTGGCAGAGCACTGCAATGGGCCGAAACCATCTGGAATCAGGCCGGTCCAGCCACCAATACCCTCCAGACTTTCATAACCCATTTCAAAGAGGTGTTTGGCCGTCCTCTAGGCGATTCATCCACCTGTGAACAGCTCTATCATCTACGACAAGGTACAAGTTCAATCACTGAATATTCTTTGAAATTTAGAACCTTGGCTGCGGCAAGTGGATGGAATGAGAAAGCGCTCATCACTACCTACCGGCAAGGGTTAAATCCCGCTCTTCGATTGCAACTTGCAGTATATGATGATAGTGTTGGTTCAGAGAAATTCATCCAGTTCTCCATCCGAGTGGCTCGACGTGCTCAGAACTGTTATCCTGAGAATCGACAACCAGTACATCCTGTTTCTTTTCAATCATTGGAGAGTCCCGTGGCAAACGATACAGAACCCATGCAGATTGACAACACCCGTTTGACTGTCTCTGAAAGAGCCCGACGGATGTCAAATCATCTTTGCCTGTATTGTGGAGACAACACCCATTATATCAGCGTCTGCCCTGTCCGACCACCACGTCTCCTGGTGAGTTTGTTATCCACTAGTACCCTTAGTGTTGCTCCATTATCCGCTACAGTGTCATTGATTACTGCTGACGCTAGTATTTCAGTTACAGCCTTCATCGACTCTGGGTCAGCGGGAAATTTCATCTCGAGCGACCTCTGCAGGCAACTTCAACTCCCGAAGACCCACTCTCCAACCCCGTTCACCGCAAAATCAGTGACTGGAAAAGCCCTGAATCCCGGGTATGTGAAATATCAAATCAAGCCCATCACATTACAAGTAGGGTGTTTACACAAAGAATCATTCACTCCTCTGATACTTGAAAACTCCACGGCAGCAATAATTCTGGGTAGATCCTGGCTCATACAACACAATCCCGTAGTTTGTTGGAGGAAGGGAGAAATTCTGCAATGGGGGTCAACATGTTTCTCTACTTGTTTTCCTGAACTTCCCGAGCCGGTTTCCCCCTCTCCAGTGAATATTCCCATCGCTGTGACATCCATTGAAAGCCCTCGGGAAAAACAGTCTACAGACATTCCTTTCTGTTACTCCACGTTCGCCGATGTCTTCAGTCCCGAAAAAGCCTCCCATCTTCCACCACATCGACCCTGGGATTGTGCGATTGACTTAGAGCCAGGTGAATCGGTACCCCGAGGTCATATTTACTCTCTTTCCATCCCTGAACAACGAGGCATGGAGGAGTACATACAGGAAGCCTTGAAGCAGAGATACATTCGCCCATCCACCTCTTCAGCAGCCTCTAGTTTCTTCTTTGTCGCCAAGAAAGACGGAGGATTGAGGCCCTGTATCGATTACCGCGCACTGAACAAAATAACCATCAAGTTCCAATACCCCCTTCCTCTGGTTCCCACCTCTCTTGAACAACTGAGAGGCGCACGCATCTTTACCAAGTTAGATCTCAGAAGTGCGTATAACCTTATTCGAATCCGCGAAGGGGATGAATGGAAAACTGCGTTCATTACCCCATCTGGCCACTATGAGTACCTCGTTATGCCATATGGATTGGTCAACGCCCCTTCTGTGTTTCAAGATTTCATGAATGAGATACTCCGTGACTTCCTGAACAAATTTGTGATTGTCTACATTGACGACATACTCATCTTTTCTCCCAATGAAACTGTCCATCAACACCATGTCTTTAAAGTACTCCAACGTTTACGAGATCATTCCCTTTTTCTCAAGGCAGAAAAGTGTACATTCCACCAAGAGACTGTCACGTTCCTCGGTTATGTCGTCAGCAAACATGGAGTGAAGATGGATGACGGGAAAGTCACAGCAGTCACCTCATGGCCAACACCTCAATCCATAAAAGAACTCCAACGATTCCTGGGCTTAGCAAATTTTTATCGACGTTTCATCAACAACTACAGTACCATAACCTCTTCACTCACCTCTCTCTTAAAGGGAAAACCCAAGTCCTTAATCTGGACTCCCGAGGCAGACACAGCATTCAACATCTTGAAACAGGAATTCACCTCTGCACCCTTTCTACGTCATCCTGATCCAAACCTCGCCTTCATTGTGGAAGTCGATGCCTCCACGACCGGAGTCGGTGCCATCCTGTCTCAACAGCAGGTAGATACCATCAAACCTCTCCCTTGTGCATTTTTCTCCAAGAAGTTATCTTCAGCAGAACAAAACTATGATGTGGGAAACCGTGAGCTTCTCGCCATCAAGCTGGCGTTGGAGGAGTGGAGACATTGGCTCGAGGGTGCTCAACATCCATTCACAGTCCTTACTGACCATAAAAATCTGCAGTACCTCAAAGAAGCCAAGAGGCTGAACCCGAGACAAGCACGTTGGGCCCTTTTCTTCACCTGTTTTCATTTCCACATAACCTACCGCCCAGGATCCAAGAACATCCGCGCCGACGCTCTCTCCAGACTTCATGCTCCCCCAGATCTCATTGAAGAACCTGAATCGATCTTACCAACATCGGTATTCATCAGCCCGATCCTTTGGGATATTGACGACCAGATCCAAAGAGGTACACGACGAGATCCACCTCCACCTGAGTGCCCAGCCAACCTTACCTATGTCCCACATGAATTTCGTCTACCTCTTATTGAGTCTGCACATTCCTCTGTGGGTACAGGACATCCCGGAGCCACGCAAACGTTTAATCTCCTTCAACCACGGTACTGGTGGCAAAAGATGAGGGGAGATGTAAAACGCTTCATCCAAGGATGCCAAATCTGTGCTAAATCCAAGGTTCCACGCCATTTACCAACCAGGAAACTCTTACCACTCCCTGTCCCTCAGCGACCTTGGTCACATCTGGGGGTAGATTTCATCACCGATCTACCATCATCTGGAGGTAACACGTGCATCATTATCATCGTGGATAGATTCTCTAAGGCTTGTAAATTGATTCCATTACCAGGACTCCCCACGGCCCTCGAAACCGCAGAGAATCTTTTCAACCAGGTGTTCCGTCATTTTGGCATCCCAGAGGATATTGTATCCGATCGTGGTCCCCAGTTTATATCTCGGGTCTGGAAGACTTTCTTCTCTCTCCTTGGGGTCACGATCAGTCTAACATCTGGGTACCATCCTCAGGCGAATGGGCAAACGGAAAGAAAAGTGCAAGAAATAAACCGTTTCCTCCGCACTTTTTGCCAGAACCACCACGAGACATGGAGCCAGTTCCTCGCATGGGCCGAATACGCCCAGAATTCTTTACGTGAAGGCACTACTGGACTAACACCTTTTCAATGTTTCCTGGGTTTCCAGCCACCTTTGTTTCCATGGTCCGGTGAACCGTCCGAGGTTCTCTCAGTTAATTACTGGTTCCGAGAAAATGAAAGGGTTTGGAACGAAGCACATTGTCATCTCCAACAGGCGGTCAACAGACATAAGATGTTCACAGACGCCCGAAGAGGTGAAACGCCTACATATGAACCTGGTCAACTTGTCTGGCTTTCCACACGGGACATTCGTCTACGCCAACCATGTCGAAAGTTTAGCCCACGACACATCGGACCTTTCAAAATTCTCCACCAAGTCAACCCGGTCACATACAAGCTTCAACTCCCTCCTCACTTCAGGATTCACCCTGTGTTCCATGTATCACTGTTAAAACCTCACTATCCTGCTGTTCTCCCTCCTTCCACAGAACCTGATCCTGACATGCCCCCCATTGAAGAAGATCCCATTTACACTGTTCGTGACATCTTGGACTCCCGACGTCGTGCTGGTCGCTTAGAATACCTGGTCGACTGGGAAGGGTATGGACCAGAGGAAAGATCTTGGATTCCACGAGACGATATCCTTGACCCAACACTTCTCACTGAGTTCCACCAGCAGCATCCACAGCGACCAGCTCCACGACCTCGAGGCAGACCACCACGACGTCGGGGTCCTCGGTCTGCTGGCGCGGACCCTGGAGGAGGGGGTAATGTCAGGGATCAATCAGGTTCAGTCACACCCACTGCACAAAGATCACTATCACCTGAGTATTAACCACCTGCACCTGTCATCTAATCCAGCACCACTGAGCACTACAAAAGAGCACACTTCTCATCCAGTCTCCGTCGAACCTTGAACTAGGAACCGACCTGCTAACTTTCTCTCTGTGATTCCCAGATTCGCATACTCAGCTGTTCCAGTGTGTCACCACATAATTCCAGCAAAAGGACTTACCTACTGCTTCTCTCCCAAGACCCCACGCTTCCTCCTGGATGCTCCCCGATTCTCCTGTGATCCTTCCATGTGTTTTCCGGTTGGCACATCCTTTCTACATCCAAGCATATCTCTGCAAGATATCATCACACTATCATTCCTCTGCTAATCATACCCCGCATCTGTCCGTTTCATCTGAGGCTCACCTGCCATTCTACTATTAAAGCTTTCTGAATCCATTTTACCTTGTTGTCCTCGTGTATATCCTGACAGATATATGGTTCCTTGCCGGCCTATAGTATTCCCCCCCCCCCCCCCCAAAAAAAGAGTATATATTACAAATATAAGACATATAAAAATAAATACATAAAATATTTATAAACTTTTTTTTTATGTGTCAAAGTCACTTAGGCAAATACTTTTAGACAAACGAGAAATTTTTTTTTTCCCAAAAAGTGTATATAAACAAAATATAAGACATGCATAAATTAGAAATAAAAATGTATTAAAACATACATAAACTTAATAGAATACTATAGAATAACTAATAGAATAGAATATATAACTTTTTTTTTTCACTTGCCACAATATCAGTCCAGTCACTTAGGCAACTGCTTCATGGTACTTGACAAAGCAGTTGCGATCAGCATTGAGGCACAGGTGAACCTTACAGACCCTGCAGACCACGCTTGACCTCAATATGTTCCCCTTCCTGCTGCAGTACTAGAAGGTCTGGCGGTTGGTGTTGACAGGGGCATGGAACAGGGACATGTCAAACCGCTCAGAAGCATCTGGGGTTTGCCTGCGGTGTTCCCAGACAGGCTTGGGGACATCAGCAGAGGTGCTGGGGGCGCATGAAAATTATGAGTTCCTTCGGGGGCGAGACATGACTGGCCTCTGACTGCTGCAACTCCTGAACACCTAGATCTGGAAGTTCTTTAGTGACAGGCCATCCACACATCCACACAGGGCAGCTTACCTGCTCCTTCCTCTTGGTGTCACTGCAGTACAGGTAGACTGAGGATATGGCCTCCACCCTCCACCACCTGTGTCCTTCCACCTGAGGGCCAGGATCCCATCATCACTGGTGACGTAGATGATGTTCAGACATCATGGGGACACCGTGGGCCTCCAGCATAGTTTTGTCCTGGTATAGCACCAGGACATGAAAAAAGCCATCCTCAGAAGCCCTGGCAAACAACTTAAATCCCTATTTGTCCGGCTTGTTCTTGATGTATTGCCTCAGGTTTCCAGCTGTATTGCCTTTGTAGGCAACCATAACCTCATCCACAGACTGCTTGGGGGCCTGTGGCTCAATCCTGAAGGCAGTAACCAGGAGGCTGAACAGTAACTGACAGAATCTGTCAATGGTGCCAGGGATCTGGGTGTTGTCATTAAAGTGGACAAGCTTTCTCATCAGCCTGAACCTCTTAGATGACATGAGGTTTGCAACTTGATGGACCCTGGTCTCCATTGCCCAGTAGTCATCAATGGAGGGCAGCTCAGAAATCCCCATGTAGAGCAGAATAGCCACAAAGATCGTCATCTCATCTTCAGTGGTGGTGAAGGTGGTGTTAAATTCCTTCTGGGTTGCATACAAGTTGATATGATATGTTATATGCTTGATGACATGGGGGAACTATAGGGAGTCTCAATGAAGTCAGGGGGAAAGTGCTGGAACTCAGGCAGGGGTTGGTTGTCCAGGTCAATCTTCTTCCAGGTGGTTAGCCTGGCTGCTGGCTTCCCCTTCTTGGTGGGCCCCTTGGGCTTATGGTGCTGGCTAGTCTTTGTCCTCGCTCTCATCATTGTCGTCATCGTCCGAATCCTCAAGCTCCTCCACTGCAGGCCGTACTCTTGCTCTTGGCAGAGGGGCCCATGTCACTCGGGCATGGAGTGTCCAGGTTGTGGGTAAGTGGGAGGAAGCCTCGGTCTGCCATGTCATCGTCTTCCTCATCAGAGCCCTCATCGTCACTTTTATTAGTAATAAGGCTCACAGTAAAAATAAACACCAACATATGCCATAATAATATAAACTGGGTTAGTAATAATAATAATAATAATAATAATTAATAATAATACCTGTTATAAGTTAAACATATTTCATGACAGCAACATGACAGAAGACGAACTCGAAACTGCACGCTCACACTACAAGACAGAGTGCACAAGAACGAGCATAAGCTCATCCTGTGCGCTCACAACAGAGGACAAACACACGGAGCATGAATGTCCGAATCCCGACACAGAACCGAAACCAAACTAGACAGATGTGCCGGGATCCAAACACCACGCCCCGCACATGTAACAAGGCGTACAGACAAGAGAGCGCACGGCTCGAGAACGCTCAAAGTCACGCGCCTACTCAAAGACATTGACAAAACAGGAGTGTCATAAAACCAAGAAATAAACTAGACAGAAGTGACAGAACCCTGACACTATTGTCCTACATTATAATGCATTAAGTGAAAAATAGCACTATACGTACTGGTGGTACCACTTATTATAATGAGGCTCACAGTAAAAATAAACACCAATATATTCCATTTAAGTATAATACAAACTGGTATAAGGTCATAAAACTGACCAAAATTACACATATTTCACTATTTATGGCTTGATCATTTCAATAAATGGTTTAAGTTTCCCACTGGATCACTGTATAATGTTATACAAACCTGTGGCAACATTCAATGTACTATTACATACTATTGTCCTACGTTATAATGCATTATTTGTAAAAAAAAAAACTTGAGTCTGTTTTACTATGCATCTGGCGTATGTCTAAAAATGGACACACTGTCACTTGCACTAGTATCCAAAAAACTTCTAAACCCATTTAAGGGTAAAAATTTAATTGATGTTCAACAAATAAAAAACAGATATAATACAGATGAACAAATGATAAAGCTCGGGTTGCTGATTATTCAATCCCTTAGTTCAAAAGCACTTATTGTTAAAGGGTTAGTTCACCCAAAAATGAAAATTATGTCATTAATGACTCACCCTCATGTCGTCCCAAGCCCGTAAGACCTCCGTTCATCTTTGGAACACAGTTTAAGATATTTTAGATTTAGTCCGAGAGCTTTTTGTCCCTCCATTGAAAATGTACGTACGGCACACACTCTTTGTCCAGAATGGAAATAAAGACATCATCAAAGTAGTCCACGTGACCTCAGTGGGTTAGTTAGAATTTTTTGAAGCATCGAAAATACATTTTGTTCCAAAAATAACAAAAACGATGACTTTATTCAGCATTGTATTCTCTTCCGGTTCTGTTGTCAATCCGCGTTCACGAGGCCTGTGATGCTGCTGACGTAAGATGCTGCTGACGTGTTATCTGGTGCGTCCGTGTATTCGGGTTCAAATAAATATGTCTGGTTAAAAAAAAATGCAAGTCTTCCCCTGTGTCGAAATCCTTAGACATGTTTGCGAAGATTGTTTTGTTTACAGCGTGCGTCTCCCTCAGACTGTAACCGAAGCTCGGGCGCATCAGATAACACGTCAGCTCGTCTTATGTCAGCGGACTCATGAACGCGGATTGACAACAGAACCGGAAGACAATACAATGCTGAATAAAGTCGTAGTTTTTGTTATGTTTGGACCAAAATGTATTTTCGATGCTTCCAAACATTCTAACTAACCCACTGATGTCACATGGACTACTTTGATGATGTCTTTATTTCCATTCTGGACAAAGAGTGTGTGCCGTACGTACATTTTCAATGGAGGGACAAAAAGCTCTCGGACTAAATCTAAAATATCTTAAACTGTGTTCCAAAGATGAACGGAGGTCTTACGGGCTTGGGACGACATGAGGGTGAGTCATTAATGACATAATTTTCATTTTTGGGTGAACTAACCCTTTGATGATATGATTACAGATTATAACCTAGATGTGCTGTGTTTGACAGAAACCTGGCTAAAACCAGACGATTACATTACTTTAAATGAGTCCACCCCCCAAGATTACTGTTATAAACATGAGCCCCGTCTGAAAGGCAAAGGGGGAGGTGTTGATGTAATTTATAGTAACATCTTCAGAATTACTGAGAAGTCTTGTTTTAAATATAATTCTTTTGAAGTGTTGGTGCTTAATGTAACACTATCTAGAGTAAATGATAAATCACGTTTGAGATTTGTGCTGACTACTGTATACAGGTCTATCAGAGTTAGTACTGGCTGCAGATAAAGTCCTAATTGTTGGTGATTTTAATATACATGTAGATAACGAAAAAGATGCATTGGGATTGCCATTTAAAGACATTCTGAATTCTATTGTAGTTAGACAACACGTGTCAGGACCTACTCATTGTCGTAATCATACTCTGGATCTAATATTATCACATGGAATCAATGTTGATGCCGTTGAAATTCTACAGCAGAGTGATGACATCTCAGATCATTATCTAGTCTTGTGTATACTTCGTTTAGCCAAGGCTGCAAAGTCGACTCCGTGTTACAAATATGTTACACCTATCACTTCTGCCACTAAAGATTGCTTTATTAATAATATTCCTGATCAGTTTCATCTCCTCAGCATCCCAGATAGTTTAGAAGAACTCGATATTGCAACAGAAACAGAGACTCTCTCTTTTCCAACACTTTAGACACAGTTGCTCCTTTGCACTTAAAGAAGATTAAAGAAAATAGTCCAACACCATGGTACAACGAGCACACTCAGGCCCCTAAGAGAGCAGCCAGAAAAATGGAGCGCTGGAAGTTTTTTCACATTTCATGGAAAGAGAGCATGATTGCGTACAGAGAGGCCTTAAAAGCTCCTAGATCTGCTTATTTTTCAACCCTATTAGAAAAAAATAAACAAAACCCTAGGTATTTATTTGAAACAGTGGCTAAATTAACGAAATAAAGCCTCAACCCAAGACGTTTCTGCAGCACAGCAGTAATGACTTTATGAACTTCTTTACTTACAAGATTGATAATATCAGGGAGAAAATTATAACATGCAACCGTCTACTACAGTATCGCATCAGACAGTGCATTGTAGTCTCCAAGAGGAACAATTTTATTTATTCATTGCTATAGGAGAGGAAAAATTTT
Organism: Gila orcuttii; assembly: GCA_026230005.1. Taxonomy (NCBI): domain Eukaryota; kingdom Metazoa; phylum Chordata; class Actinopteri; order Cypriniformes; family Leuciscidae; genus Gila; species Gila orcuttii. The sequence goes on from JAPDVR010000011.1 coordinate 23,941,998, forward strand.
CTAAACTCATTAAATCATCTAAATCGAAAACATGTCAGAACCAATACCGACTAAGCTATTGAAAGAGATGCTTCCAGAGGTCATAGATCCTCTTCTTAATATCATTAATTCATCTTTGTCATTAGGATACGTACCAAAAAACCTTTAAGCTGGCTATGATTAAACTGCTTGTTAAAAAAAGCAACTTGATCCTAAAGAATTAGTTAATAACAGACCGATCTCGAATCTACCTTTTCTGTCAAAGATAATAGAAAAGGCAGTATCCTCACAACTATGTCCCTTTCTAGAAAGAAATGGTATCTGCGAGGATTTTCAGTCAGGATTTAGACCATACCATAGTACTGAGACAGCTCTCATCAGTCACAAATGATTTGCTCTTATCACCCGATAGTGGTTGTATCTCTGTATTAGTGGTACTCGATCTTAGTGCTGCATTTGATACTATTGACCACAACATTCTTTTAAATAGACTAAAAAATTATGCTGGGATTAGTGGAATTGCATTAGCATGGTTTAAATGATACTTATCTGACCGTTATTAGTTTGTAGGTGTAAATGAAGAGATGTCTTATCTATCAAAAGTTCAGTATGGCATGCCACAAGGCTCAGTACTAGGACCGCTGCTGTTCACTCTGTAAATGCTAACCTTAGGAGATATTATTAGGAAGCATGGCATTAGTTTTCACTGTTATGCTGACAATACTCAGCTCTATATTTCTTCATGCCCTGACGAAACTTACCAATTCACAAAATTAATGGAAAGCATAGCTGATATAAAAAACTGGATGACTAATAATTTCCTACTACTTAATTCTGAAAAAAACTTGCCAAAATTATTGGACAAAAAACTTCCTCACGTGATAACCTAGAATACTGTCTAAAACTTGATGGCTGCTCTGTCAAGTCTTCGTCGTCAGTTAGGAACTTGGGTGTGCTCTTTGATACCAATATTTCATTTGAAAGTCACATGTCTAGTATCTGTAAAACCGCATTTTTTCCATTTTAAAAATATATATAAATTACATCATATGCTCTCAATGACAAATACAGAACAATTAGTTCATGCGTTCATGACATCAAGGCTAGATTATTGTAATGCTCTTATGCGTGGTTGCCCTGCACGCTTAATAAACAAACTACAGCTGGTCCAAAACGCAGCAGCTCGACTTACCAGAACCAGGAAGTATGACCATATTAGCCCGGTTCTGTCAACACTGCATTGGCTCCCTATTAAACATTGTATAAATTTTAAAATATTGCTGATTACTTACAAAGCACTAAATGGTTTAGCTCCCCAGTACTTGAGTGAGCTCTTAACGTATTATAGTCCTTCACGTCTATTGCGATCTCAAAATTAGTTAAGCATAAGCATATGCTTGTTAAGCAACAGCAACTGCATGTTAAGCAGTTAAGCATATGGATGTATACATATACAGTTTAGAGGTCATATTAGAAAAAAATGTCACTGCATAATGCTGCAACTGATAAAAAATAGCAAAATCAAATAGAAAAAAAAATCACTGCATAATGCTGCAACTGATCAAAAATTGCAAAATCAAATATATAAAAAATTAAATATTCCAGAGAGCGATATATGTTAACATGCATACAACTCAACATAATATTCTCTATAGACTCCCTAAAGGCTTTTAGTGCAGTTACTTGTAGGTCACTTTTATATACTTGTCTGAATATAGCTACTTGTCTGACTGTAGAGAATGCTCTTAAGGGGATAGTTCACCCAGTAATAAAAAAAACCTGTCATTATTTACTCGCATGTTTTTCCTAAAACCACATATTTCATGGAAGACAAAAGGAGATTTTAGTCAAATGATAGCCTCAATCATCATTCCCTTTTTATTATATTATATGGAAAAAGATGAAAAAAAGTGAAAAGTGACTGAGGCTGATTGACCCCTTTGAGTTTCATGAATAAAGTTGTGCAGTTTGGAAACAACATGAGAGTAAGTAAATAAAATCAGGATTTCGGGGTAAGCTGTGCTTCGAGACTAAGTAAAGTAATGCGTTGTATCCTACACACAAAAAGTGCACAAAGGTTTCCATTTAGTTATTTCTTTGTAAACTGTAAAAAACATTTAAGGGAAACTTCAACTGATTCAATAGTTCAGTTTTCAAATAAAAACTACATGGCATACTTAAAATGACAAATTACTTCTCCCAAATTCATTTAGCCTAAAGGCACTCTAAATATGTTATACAAGGTCATACACTCCAGTTAGCTGAAGGATAATGTGGAGGAATAGCTCCCATACTATCCATAATGTAGGGAATAAACAAAAATAAGGGCCTCGAGTCAGTTCACTAGTGTAATAGCGTAAGCTTCTGTTGTTATACGTCACACGCATTACACACATGACCAGCGTCGGCCCATAGTGAGCCTATGTTTGACGTAGCTCTACGCAATCACACTACGTTAACTGATTAGAGGGCCACAGAGAAGGAAATGAATAGTTGAAATAAAGTCATTATATTTGTTTGTTTTTGCGCACAAAAAGTATTCTCGTCGCTTGATAAACTCAAGATTGAGCCACTGTAGTCACTTGGACTATTTTAACAATGTCTTTAATAATTTTTCGGGGCTGGCAAGTGTCAATCCCTTAGACGCCTATGGAGGAGTGATCCAGCTCTCAGATTTAATCAAAAATATCTTAATTCGTGTTCCGAAGATGAACGAAGGTCTTACGGGGTTGGAACAACATGATGGTGAGTAAATACTGACAGAATTTTCATTTTTGGGTGAACTATCCCTTTAAGGTAAAACAGACCTGCCGCTCTCATTTGTTGTTAGGAACATGTATCTTCATCAGGGGGTTAGTCGTCAACCAGCAGAGAAACATGGAAATGTGCAGAATCTGGATTTAAACTGCCTTTCATTGAAATTTGTCTAATTAAGCCCCCAGATTAGCTACATTGATTTTTCAGCTGTTTTCTTATTCATTGGATTTTCTTTCCCTAGTTACAATTGTGGGATTGAAATTCAAGATAACCTTGTTGTTAGAAGGTCAAATTAGCAAGGCAGACACTAACTAAATTCAGCATTTGGCTTGATGTGAAATTGTTTACATTGGAGACTACCAGGTAATGAAAGGAATGCCTGAACAACACGGCAATGCTAATTCAACCAAGCAGCGTAATAAATTTCTTATTAATCCTTAAATATAATTAGTTAAAAAAAAATGACTATTTAGTTGCTTAAACTGTCCCTAAGGGGAAGACAGGGGTTTCTAGTCAAGGTTGGGAATGTTAGAGATGAGATGAGTTTCCCTCCAGTCAGTGGTGCTAATTCGCTAGCCTGAAGCCCTGTGATCGTTTCCAAGGCGACGACAGGCAGCATATAGAGAACCTGCCAAATGGAAAATGTCAATTACAGCAAATATGTAGATATGGTGCAGTGCGTGTGCAGCAGGGCAGACTGAGAGAGGGGGATATGAGGGAGGGGAGGGTAAAGCAGGAGCTATAGGGTGAGACAAAGGGGCTGAATTATGCCGGCCTGGCTGACAGAGGGAATGTCTGTCATACTTCATTGTATTACAGTCTCTTCAGTAGAGAAGTGACGATCCAGGTAGGATGATTTTTCCCCTTTAAAAACCATCATCGTTCACCATCAGAAACATTCGTCCAGCTCAGCATGTAAGATTATTTACCCACAGAGATAAGGTCAGTCAGATGAGGAAAGCAAGACCAGGGACGATATTGGAAGACAGGTGAATAAAAGGAAGAAAATAAAGGGAAGGTTTTGATGGGAATTGAAGGGGAAGAAAGTTAAGAGGAGGATATAAGAGGGTATTCTAGTACAATCATAGTCATATAGCTGTCTTTCATATGGACTGGACCAAGGAAAAGTATTTATGGTTTTTGAAAAGATTAGTAAGAAGATTAGTAACTGAACAAGCATCATGATGTCTTTTATACATTTCTGAAAACTTCTGCAAATTCTGCAAATTAATTTTGATAAATATACAAACAAATAAAACAAGAAGAGAACAGAAATAAAAATAAAAAGCACAAAAGAGGCTTTTTTAAAGGAAAGCTAAACAAAAGGTGTAAGAATGTTCAAAACATTAAAAAAGAGAGGCAGATGAGGACTTGTTGCATTAAATATTAAAGGAGAAGAAAGATTAGAGCAGTCTCAGCAACCAGAAGAATACAGCACAAAGGTAACTTCCATATAGGTTATTTATTTGCAGGTAAGTGCAGGAAACAAATGATGCAAGCAGGTGAGTGACTGAGTTCATTAAATAGCAGCAAACACGTAGCTATTAATAACAGTTCTTATCGTTGTTGGTGCAGACTGGTGCAAACTGGAGGGCTGGATACTGATGGCTGACTGAGTGCAAGTGGGAACCAGGAGGGATGCTGGGAAATGTAGTTCTGTGGTGACTGGGCTGGTGACTGAGGATTGTGATTGGAGATTGTGACAGTACTCCCCCCTCCCGGAAGGTGCAACCTTGCGCCAAAATAAGTCCAACTAGGGAGGAAAAATCCAGGACAGGATGAGCAATGGTAGAATCCAGAGCAAAAGTGCTGGGCGGAGTTGAAGACTACCAAGGTGAAGCTGGCAGAACAATAGATCCTCACAGTGGAGCTGAAGACCTCCAAGGTAGAGCCGAAGACCACCACATTCGAGCAGATGTATCTAAACCCAGGCAGATCGGTTGGCTAGAGACCATTAGCTGGCTCAAAGTCTGGAAGGGCAGTTGGATTGAAATTGTCTGGAAGGGCAGCTAGCTTGAGAACGTCTGGATGGGCGACAGGCTTGAGAACATCTGGATGGGTGACAGGTTTGAGAACAGCTGGAGTGCCGGCTGTAAGTCAGGTGTCTGGAGTGCTGGCTGGCTTGCTGATTCCTGAAGGGCTGATTTCGACAGACCTAATGAAACAAAGACAAACTGATGGTTCAAGGGCGACCTTCAAGGCTGCACCGAGGGAACCTTGATCGGCCTCTGTGGCGAGGAGACTTTGATCAGCCTCTGTGGCCGTGACATGGGAACTTTGATCAACCTCTGTGGCCATGACGGAGTAGACAGGAGGTTCGGGGACAACCTCAATGGCTCCATTAGGGCAAACTGGATACTGAGGACGACCTTCTTTGTCGCATCAGGGCAAACAGGAAACTCGGGAACAAACTCCGTGGTCACATCAAGACAGACAGGAAAATCTGGGATGAACTTTTTAGTCACATCTTGGCACACAGGAAATTCGCAGGAAACTCGGGGACGACCTCTGTGGTCGCTTCAGGGCATAGAGGAAGTTCATTGATGAATACAGCCACTTCGATAAGAGTTGGTCAGCAGTGTTCGGCCCAAACACACATGATGGCCACTGCCGTAACTGGGAGAGCAATCAGCAGTAGAAGGCGAGGCAAACTCCTAATGAATCGCTGAGATTTGAGTAGACTCCTGGCTGAGTTCAGGGATCTCAGCAGGCTCCTGACTGAGTTCAGGGGAAGGGGCGGACTCTTGTCTGAACTCTGGAGCAGACTCTTGGTCAAGGGGGAATTTTCGTATAGACTCATGGACTAGAGCTGACTCTGTAGCGGGCTAAGGGGCTGGAGCCGACACTGGAGCGGGTTCAGGGGCTAGAGCAGGCACTGGAGTGGGCTCAGGGACTTCTCTCAGTGGAACGGACTTGGGAATTTCTCTCACTAGAACGGACTTCTGGAATTGCTTCCTCTACTGTATTTGATGATCCACACCCATATAACATAATCAATATACACTGCCGTTCAAAAGTTTGGGATCACTTGGAAATGTCCTTGTTTTCCAAAGAAAAACAAAGTTTTATCCATTACAAAATGTTTTGCTAACATTCCCATTAGGTTAGGAAGTTCAAAACACTCTGAACGAATGGCCCGTCCATCACCGGGCTCACACACAGATACTAGAGTATAATTTAGCTATGCAGCATGTCTTTGAACTGTGGTGGAAATTAGTACCTGGAGGAAATCACTGAGAACCTGCAGGAAATCACTGAGAACCAGCAAACTCCTGGCTCAGCCGGGACTCGAACCAGGGACCTTCTTGCTGTGAGGTGATAGTCCAACCCACTGAGCCACTGTGCTGCCCTGTTTACATGTGTTGACACAGAGTAGGCTATAGAAGTTTCTAAGTGCATTAAATATTTAAATTACAAAAATAACAGATAAGACTTTACTTTAAGATTCACATTTTACTGTACTAGTACACTACATTTTTTAAGAGTCTCATGGAAGTACACAGTCCAGAACATGGAATCATAAAGAGCAAAGATTACATTTTCTAAACCAAAAACACATCCTCACTACAAGGAAAAAAAAGAACACAAACTCAAACATACAACTAGCACACAAGTCAAATCTAACAAGAGATGTGGAAAACAACACATTAGAAAAAGAAAACACAACAAAATTCTGTTCTGTGTATATAAATAGTTTCATATGGAGTTTCAAACATTGTCATTTTACAGTGATGCTTCAGGCTGAAGAGAGACCTTATAGTGTAACGGTTGTCTGCAGACGCTGGATATACGGTTTAAATTTGGCGTGGAATGGACTGCATGAGCAGAGTTGTGAGTAATAGAAGGTCAATGAGAGAATTTAGTTCAAAATCAGATGAATTGCTGTTACTGAAGGGGAAGTTCAAAGTCCTGATTGATTAGTGTAATGCATTAGGTTCAATCCCAGCTAACAAGGAACCCAGCAAACAGAACGTTCCCATATGGCTCCCATTTGTTTTTGTTTTTTTGGGGAACCAAATAAGAACGTTCTCTGTGTTTTTAATTTTTATATATAGGTTATATATATATAGGTTATAAAGAGAACGTTCCCTGCAGATTATTATTTTATAACCTAAAGAGAACTTTCCCAGAACGTTCCCTGCAGGTTAGTTTTAGGTTTTATTCTATTACCTAAAGAGAACCTTCCCAGAATGTTCCCTGAAGGTTAGTTTTAGGTTTTATTTTTATAACCTAAAGAGAACGTTCCCATTACGTTCACTATCTTTCTTTAAAAGTTATGTAAATGTTAGGACAAAACGTTCTTTAAAATATTTAAAAAACATTCAGAAATAAAGTTTTCATAACATTTAAAAAATGATAGAATAGAACGTTCCCATAATGTTCACTAACGTTCTTTAAAAGTTATGTATTGCATTTACATTTATTCATTTAGCTGACGCTTTTATCCAAAGCGACTTACAATTGCTATATATGTCAGAGGTCGCACGCCTCTGGAGCAACTAGGGGTTAAGTGTCTTGCTCAGGGACACATAGGTGTCTCACAGTGGATTCGAACCCGGGTCTCTCACACCAAAGGCATGTGTCTTATCCACTGCGCCATCACCACACCAGGTTTTATGTAAATGTTAGGACAAAACGTTCTTAAAACGTTTAAAAAAATGGATATTTTGAATGGTAAAAAACATTCAGAAATAACAAACTCATAACATTTCCAAAATTATAGAATGGAATGTTCCTCTAACGTTCACATAAATCAAGGGGAAAAAAAGTTCTGAAAAAAAAAAAAAAACATTCAGAAATAACGTTTTCATCACTTAATGGGAATGTTAGCAAAATATTCTAAGAACATATTTTTGTTCTCTGGGAATGTTGTTCTAAGAATGTTTTCTCTCAATATTATGAGAACATCAGTCAAGTACAATTAACATCATAAAGATGTTCCAAGAACGTTGTTCTAAGAACATTTTCACTCAACATTACGAGAATGTATTTTAACTATGAAAACATTATAAGCCTGTTCGGTAACACTTTATAATAACTGCACACTATTTATCATTAGTTAAGCATTAGTAAACAGTTAGTTCATAATTTATAAAGCATTAATATACATTACTAAGCAGTTTATAAACACAGCTATAAATGCTTTATTCTTTTTTATACAGAAGCGTCGACCTCGACGATAAACTGTCTCGCGACGTCGGGAGTGAGCAGAATAGGGGCGGTAGTAAAAAGTGACTTAAGAAGATCAAAAGCGCGCTGAGCAGGAACTGACCACACAAATCTAGACTTGACTGAGGTCAAGGTGGTGAGAGGAGCGGCCACCTGACTAAAGTTGCGTATAAAACGGCGATAAAAATTAGCGAAACAGAGAAAAAGCTGAAGCGCGACACGAGAGTCGGGGACGGGCCAATCAATAACAGCCTGGACCTTAGTAGGGTCCACACTGATCCCCTCCGCAGAAATGACCGAGCCGAGAAACGTAACAGAGGGAGTGTGGAAGGAGCACTTCTCGGCTTTAACAAAGAGTCGATTCTCCAGTAATCGCTGGAGGACCCGACGAACGTGTTGGACATGCACTTTGAGAGAAGGTGAGAAAATCAAAATGTCGTCGATATAAACAAAGACAAAAATATTAAGCATATCCCGGAGGACATCGTTGACGAGGGTTTGAAACACGGCAGGAGCGTTGACCAGACCGAACGGTAAAACCCGGTATTCAAAGTGACCGAGGGGTCCTTGATGCGCACGAGATGGTAAGCGTTACGGAGGTCGAGATTTTTAAAAAACTTTGCTCCCTGCAGTAGTTTAAAAGCCGAAGACATCAGTGGCAAAGGATAACGATTCTTGACAGTGATGTCATTCAGCCCTCTATAGTCTATGCAGGGATGCAAAGAGTCGTCTTTCTTTTTAACCAAAAAAAACCCGGCACCGGCTGGAGACGAAGAGGGCACAATGGTACCTGCATGAAGGGACTCGGAAAGGTAATTCTCAAGCGCTTCACGTTCGGGAGCAGACAAAGAATAAAGTCTTCCCCACAGGGGCATAGTACCCGGGAGAAGGTTGATGCAACAATCGTACGGTTGATGAGGAGGGAGTGAAGTGGCCCGAGAGCGGCTGAACACCTCCCGCAGGTCGTGATACTCCTCCTGTACTCCAGACAAATCACCCGGCCCCTCCTGAGAAACAGAGATAGAGGAAACAGGAGGAATAGCAGAGGTTAAACACTCAACATGACAAGACAATTTCCAAGACAAAACAGAATTGTAAGACCAATTGATTTGAGGATTATGTTGAACCAGCCAGGGATGTCCTAAAACCACAGGGCAATAAGGTGAACAAAAAATAAAAAAGGAAATAGTCTCTCTGTGGTTCCCCGAGACAGTAAGGGAGAGAGGGATGGTCTTCCTCTGAATCCCAGGAAGGGAGCTGCCATCTAGGGCAAAAAGAGGGGTGGAGTCTCTTAAGTCTATGAGGGGAATACCTTCATAGACTTATAGAGAAATAGGAAGAGTGGTACATGACCTCGATGGAGAGTCTCTGGAAGAGGCGCTCACCAGTAGCCCTCCGTTCACTGGCGAGCCCTGGCTTTTACCGGGCACTTATTGACAAAGTGATTAGGCGAAGCTCAGTTCATGCAAAGGCGGTTGGTTACTCTCCGCTCCCGTTCCCTTGTAGAGATGCGTAAGTCTCCGAGCTGCATTGCCTCCGGCTCCGGGCCAGTAGGAGGCGAAGAAAAGGCGACGGGTGGAGGCGAGAGCAGAGAAAACTCAAGGCTGCGTGCCCGGCGGCGCAGGTCAAAGCGCTTCTCAATCCGGATAGCCAGGTCGATTCAGGAATGAGAGGTTAGTTCTCTGTAGTCTGATACGCATTACACTTGAAATAATCTGGCAACGAGATGGGGAAAAAACAGGGCTACAAGAAGCAGAAATAATTAGAGAAAGAGAGAACAGGTGAGGAAAGGGTGACTAGATAACGAGTAGAGAGTGGAAACCTCTGGGGGTGATGAGAGAGAGGGGTGTGCGTAATGAATGAGAGAGATGTGGCAATCAGCGAGTGTGTATGTGTATGTGTATGTGCGTGTCCAAAAGAGGGAGACAGAGTAACAGGAGAAAGAGAGCCAGAATCATGACAACAATAGTTAACTGAACACTAAATGCTTTATAACTATCTGAATTAACCATGAATTTCAGTAGAAATACATTAACACACTAAGTAACTATTACTATACACTCACCTAAAGGATTATTAGGAACACCTGTTCAATTTCTCATTAATGCAATTATCTAATCAACCAATCACATGGCAGTTGCTTCAATGCATTTAGGGGTGTGGTCCTGGTCAAGACAATCTCCTGAACTCCAAACTGAATGTCAGAATGGGAAAGAAAGGTGATTTAAGCAATTTTGAGTGTGGCATGGTTGTTGGTGCCAGACGGGCCGGTCTGAGTATTTCACAATCTGCTCAGTTACTGGGATTTTCACGCACAACCATTTCTAGGGTTTACAAAGAATGGTGTGAAAAGGGAAAAACATCCAGTATGCGGCAGTCCTGTGGGCGAAAATGCCTTGTTGATGCTAGAGGTCAGAGGAGAATGGGCGACTGATTCAAGCTGATAGAAGAGCAACTTTGACTGAAATAACCACTCGTTACAACCGAGGTATGCAGCAAAGCATTTGTGAAGCCACAACACGCACAACCTTGAGGCGGATGGGCTACAACAGCAGAAGACCCCACCAGGTACCACTCATCTCCACTACAAATAGGAAAAAGAGGCTACAATTTGCAAGAGCTCACCAAAATTGGACAGTTGAAGACTGGAAAAATGTTGCCTGGTCTGATGAGTCTCGATTTCTGTTGAGACATTCAGATGGTAGAGTCAGAATTTGGCGTAAACAGAATGAGAACATGGATCCATCATGCCTTGTTACCACTGTGCAGGCTGGTGGTGGTGGTGTAATGGTGTCTGGAATGTTTTCTTGGCACACTTTAGGCCCCTTAGTGCCAATTGGGCGTTGTTTAAATGCCATGGCCTACCTGAGCATTGTTTCTGACCATGTCCATCCCTTTATGGCCACCATGTACCCATCCTCTGATGGCTACTTCCAGCAGGATAATGCACCATGTCACAAATCTCGAATCATTTCAAATTGGTTTCTTGATTATGACAATGAGTTCACTGTACTAAAATGGCCCCCACAGTCACCAGATCTTAACCCAATAGAGCATTTTTGGGATGTGGTGGAACGGGAGCTTCGTGCCCTGGATGTGCATCCCACAAATCTCCATCAACTGCAAGATGCTATCCTATCAATATGGGCCAACATTTCAAAAGAATGCTTTCAGCACCTTGTTGAATCAATGCCACGTAGAATTAAGGCAGTTCTGAAGGCGAAAGGGGGTCAAACACAGTATTAGTATGGTGTTCCTAAAAATCCTTTAGGTGAGTGTATGTCTGAATAATATGATGTATGAATGTACATTTAAATAGTTTATTAATCATTTACTCACACTTTCTAAGTAATCTTATGAACTCCTAAATAACTGGTTTGTAAATAATACAATACTTAATTTAGAAATGATAACTTGATCATTAATAAAGTATGAAAATACAATTATTAAAACATTATAGATATGCTTTTAAAACAAGAATAAAGCATTTACAGCTGTATTTATAAATTGCTTGTTAATGTCAATTAATGCTTTGTATGATTTAACTGAAAATTAATTAACTGTTAGCTTATGCTTAACTAATGATTAATAGCATGCAGTTATTATAAAGTGTTACCGACTGTTCTAGAAACATTATTTTATGAAAATTTTTCACTAACATTTTTCAACTTTTACATAACGTTATGGGAACATTCCCTGTTAGCTGGGTAGAGCGTGTGGCAAAATCAGGAATTGTTTAAGTGACATTAATCTGCTGGCAGAATTCATACTCAGGGAACTCATATTTATTTTGCACAAAGTTTTTTGTAACTAAATCACGAACATATAACTTTAATCTAAACAAACACATACACACAAGGCACGTATACATAGAAAATGGAAAAGTGAAAGTGGATTAAACCGGAAACAGGAACAGGAAATGAAGCTATGGAGTCATAAAAGAGTCATTTAACCCTTGTTAACAAAGGGGTTCACACTTTAGTATATCGTTCGATACTTGCATTTGCCTTAGCTGTTGAAGAGCATCCGGATATACAGTCTCAGGAGAAAGTCTTGATGGTTCGGTCTGATGATGCTGAAGTTGCAATTGATTTCTTCCGCGTTGAATGAAAGAACGATTATGAACTTGCAGTATTAGTTTGAGTTATGGGCGAGGAAGGTACAGTACATATGGCCTGATGTGTCTCACGCGAACAGAAGAAGTAAAAGCGCGAGGAGAAAACTTGTGTTGGCTTTAAAGTTCCACAGGGGTCACACCTTTTGAGTTTTGGCTTGACCAATGAGAAAGATGCAATTCTCAAGTGGGAAAGTTCCTTTGTTTGGAAGCTGACTCATTTGCATGTTTTGAGTCAGCTGGCAGTTTGTGTTCATTTATACTCTGATTAATATAACAAACACACACTGCATTCTATGAGAAGAAGATGTCCACCAAAGTATGAGTCATTAAACGAGGATTATTTTGATAGGAGACACCACATAAATGGGGCTACATTAACAAGTAGTTCTATCGTCAGGCATGCATAACACTATACAATATAAAAAGACAATATACAAACAGTAATAATACACAAAATGTACTAGGGAAATGCATGTTCATTCATTAGACCGATTTGTCAACGAATTAGTGGAGAGAATTCCTTTTCTATGGGACTACAGGTCTATCTCCCAACGGAGTGTCTTTGAAGTGTATGAGGGGAGCGAAAGGGTGATAATTCTCGGTGGGAAAACCAGACATCATGGAGTCTGCATGGTGAGGGGTTTTGAAGATTAACTGTTGCTGTCCCTCTATGGCAGAGGTCTTCAATCCTGCTCCTGGAGGGCCGCTGTCCTGCAGAGTTTAGTTCCAACCCTAATCAAACACACCTGAATCAGCTCATCAAGATCTTCAGGATTGCTTGAATATACAAAGGCAGGTGTGCTGAAGCAGATTGGAACTAAACTCTGCAGGACAGTGGCCCTCCAGGAGCAGGATTGAAGACCTCTGCTCTATGGGAACCATCACCTTACCGTGGTGGAGAGGTTTGCATGACCCCTGTGAACCTGGAGGCTGTGTTGTCTGGAGCCTAGTGCTCCTGGTTGGGTCTCCCAAGGCAAATTGGTTCCAGGTGAGGGTCCAGACTAAGAATGGTTCATTAAAACCCCTATGATAAAACAAGGAAGAGGAGGAGAGACCCTGCCCGGAGGAAGCCCGGCTGAGTCACTAGCCCCCGGCTGAGCGCCGCTACGTTGGAGTGGGGGGGGGGGGGGGGGGGGGGAACTCTGACTGTTGTTTGTGCATATGCACCAAACAGCAGTTCAGAGTATTCGACCTTCTTGGAGACCCTAAATGGAGTTCTGTATGGGCCTCCATTGGGGGACTCCATAGTTCTACTGGGAGACTTCAATGGATTGAAGAGGAACAATGCGGTTTTCATCTTGGCAGTGGAATGACGGACCAGCTCTTTACTCTCACAAGGATCCTGGAGTGGGCTTGGGAGTATGCCCATCCAGTCTACATGTGTTTTGTAGATCTGGAGAAGGCGTATGACCGGGTCCCCCAGGAGATACTGTGGGAGGTGCTGCGGGAGTATGGGGTGAGGGGATCCCTTCTCAGGGCTATCCAATCCCTGTACATCCAAAGCGAGAGCTGTGTCCGAGTACTCGGAAGTAAGTCAGACTCCTTCCAGGTGAGGGTTGGCCTTCGCCAGGGCTGCGCTTTGTCACCAATCCTGTTTGTGATATTCATGGACAGGATGTCAAGGCGTAGTCGTGGTGAGGAGGGGTTGCGGTTTGGTGGGCTTAGGATCTCGTCACTGCTTTTTGCGGATGATGTGGTCCTGATGGCATCATCGTCCATGACCTTCAGCTCTCACTGGATCGGTTCGCAGCAGAGTGTGAAGCGTTTGGGATGAGGATTAGCACCTCTAAATCTGAGGCCGTGGTTCTGTGGTGGAGATTTTAAACTGAATATTAAATTAACAATGTTTTTAACATCTAACCATAAAGATATGAATTATACTAACATCTCGTGATAGGTTCTAACACTTCCTTTGGTCCTATGTCTGAAGATGACTAAAACTTCCATTCCTGATTCTAACAATAAATCTAAATTGAGCTTACTTCCTTTTTCTTCTAGGATGTAGCCATCAGACAAACTCTAACCTCCTAAACATTTGACTTAATATAACTTTGATAAATGGAACTTTGAATTTGAACTAACCGTTATATTGTGAAATGATTGATTAAAATATTAACCCCTCACAATGTTTTTGCTAATACAGGATATTTTGCCAATGTTACTAAGAAAAGGGTAATGAAAGGGTTAACCCTAACCCTTGCTTTGAAAATGTAACCAATCGTGATGATGGAGAGCGTGATATGTTAGTCATGATGATTCTGTTTTGAGATGCCTGGGTTTGAAAGCATGTGATAATGTATCATGTCATATTATAAAAACTGTTGTATTCGTGTTGACTGGTGGGATTCTCAATGGGATTTGTCAGAGATCCACCGGCCTTGCTTCTTCTAGGGAGATTCTCTGAGAACTGCTCGAGAACTCTCCTGGCCGTGATTAAAGCATTTAAAGGACATTTGCTGGAGCCTGACTGTTATTTTCTGTTGCGCAACAGGTTAGAATAGGGGGCCAAGTAAGTAAGTTAGAGTTTATGGAACTCGGCCAGTTGTCGACGGAAGACGCAGGAGCCAGAGTATAAAGGTTAATGGGTGTCGATTGTAGACGCCCCAGATATTAAGTGTCGATTTGGAGACGCTTAGGTGTCGATTGTGGACGCCCCGGATATTTATTAAGTGTCGACGTGTAGACGCTTGGGTGAAGACTGGGCACCCCAAATAAAAGAAGACTAAAGACCTTATTACTAGTGCTGGGCAACGATTAAAATTTTTAATCGCGATTAATCGCATGGTTTTCTTGCGATTAATCGCGATTAATCGCATTGTTATGCGCAAAATTGAATAATGACTTCTAAAGTAGTGTATTGCGCACTTTTGATTTAAATGTACTGCTATATACACAAAAGTGCAATAACTTTAAACAAATAAGGTGCTTTTATACCAGCAGTATTCCCTTTACACAGTAATCTCAAATCTCAACTTAAACATTAATGTAATCAAATCAAATATTTAAACAAAGCTATTTGCCACTGCCAGGGCATTACCTTTTATCTAGTTTGTTAAAACGAGTCCAGTTTTCTTGTTTTTTTTCTGAACAGGTGTCAACCGGTATCTTTTATCAGGGAGTAGCAGAAACAGTCTATGTAGTAGGCTAGTCAGAGGTCATGATCACTACTATATAAGTCGACCAACGTTACTTATAGTAGCTTAGGTTTGGTCATGCCATGGTTTCCCACGTAAGATTACATTAAACAGAGTAAAAAAAACAATTTATACTTTATACTCACGCTGTTGCTGTGTAGCGCGCGTACACTTCGGCGTACCCTGACGTGCACCTCTCCAAAAATGTAACGTCAATTCTACGTGTACCGCAAGCGCTGTGATTGCTAGAACCGCTCCCCGGGTTTCACATGCTCCCTTTGCATGTGTAATTGAGCGTCAACGCGGACAACGACGCAGAGATATAAATGAAAACCAACGCATAGTCTATAGCGTATTGTCTTCGGCGTAAGTCCGACGCAGAAGTATAAATCAGCCAAGAGTGAGGTGAAGTGGTCGAGCACAAGGTGCAGCGACAAGCGGGTGCGTTCCTGTGAAACTGTTGCGGTCATGCTCGCCTCACGCACGCGCCCGCTCGTTGCCGAAGTTGAATTGTCTATAACTTTTTATAAAGGACGCGCAGCACAAATCATTAGAAGAGAGACTGATCCTCTGCTCGCTGTTAGTGAGTTTCCAGAATCTAAATAGTTATTATCTATAGGTTTTATACTACTATCCATAGAGCGCCTGTCATTCACTCGCGGAGCGCAACCCTTTAAATGTTCACCAGAGAGAACCTGCCTCTCTCCACTGCTTGTTTGGGTGGGTTATTTGCTGGATGACCAACATCCCACCCCTCCTGTGATCATGGTTTGACTGTAGGCCTATGTGTATTCAGAGCCAGTGAGCAACGGACTTTCAAAATAATAATAATAAAAAAAACTGCGTTAACGTGCGATAAAAAAATTGTCGGCATTAATTAATAAACGCGTTAACGCGATAATAACGCGTTAACTTGCCCAGCCCTACTTATTACCAATTAAAAGTGATAGTTTTCAATTAAAATAATTAGGTTCCAGGTACGCAGTTAGGTTTAGGGAAAAATCCACAACAGTTCTCAGCAGTACCAGTGCCAACTCCAGGTAGGGAATGAGTCCTTACCCCAAGTGAAGGAGTTCAAGTACCTTGGGGTCTTGTTCACGATTGAGGGGAGACTGGAGCAGGAGATTGGCTGGAGAATCAGAGCAGCGGGGGCGGTATTGCATTCGCTTTACCGCACCGTTGTGACGAAAAGAGAGCTGAGCCGTAAGGCAAAGCTCTCGATCTACCAGTCAATTTTCGTTCCTACCCTCACCTATGGTCATGAAGGCTGGGTCATGACCGAAAGAACGAGATCGCGGGTACAAGTGGCCGAAATGGGTTTCCTCAGGCGGGTGGCTGTGTCTCCCTTAGAGATAGGGTGAGAAGCTCAGCTATCCGTGGGGAGGTCAGAGTAGAGCCGCTGCTCCTTTACGTCGAAAGGAGCCAGTTGAGGTGGTTTGGGCATCTGGTAAGGATGCCTCCTGGCATTCAAGTTCGTGAATTTGAACATGCGAATTTACCGCATTGATCATAAGCTGCCTGATTTGGAAGTGACCTGAGTTAGCATTGCTTCTTGCATCGCTGCATTATTGACATGGACTCACCGAAGTTAATTAATGTGACTGACTCAAGAACAATTTCAGATGAGATCTCTATTGAAAACATGCTTGCTCTAAAAGCTATGGAAGTAAAATAATGGCAAATGTTTTTGAAACAAAAAAGCTTGTTGAATTGCACTACTTGAAAAAATATGCATTGCATTAACCGTCCTTGCATTTTAATGCATTGTATTTTTAGGGCTTGCATTTTTATGGGCTGAAATTCACCATGGTTGTATATTTAAGCTGTGGATATTTCAATTAAAAACATTTCACACACATTTTCATTATTAAAAATTCAATTCAATTTTGAAAAATTCAAAATTCGCCCCCTGCTACCCTGGCTCATTGAACCTCATGTCTTAAGTGTACACAACGAATTCAGTTTTGTAACCTAACCACCATTAACACCATATGACGGTCATCTGACATGTCTTTGAAGATGGCGGCGCGCTCAGACGCAGCGGCTCTAAGCTCTCTCGACTGATGGATTGTTTTCATGATGGTGTTGTTGCTGGGCACTTTTTCGCACATCCATCTGACTGAGGCCCTTCAGTACAGTCGTACTGAACTCCTCGAACTCAAGACTGGGGGCATATATCATGTAACAACGGATTTTCTTATCCCTCCCGAGATCGCTACATCACCTCTCGGATCACTCGCAGCAGCGAGAAGGAGGAGGAGACGCTGCGAGCGGCGGCAGAAGAGAGGCAAGCGGGCTGGCTTGTTAGCTAGATTAAAGGCTAACCCATTTAAGCCATCACTCCCTACCATCTTCCTCTCGAATGCTAGATCAATCAGCAATAAGATGGACGAGATTCGTCTACGACTGACAACGCAGAGGAATACAGCCAACTGTTGCAGCATGTATACCAATGTAGCTAAGGCTTACAAAGTCAAGGCATATCCTCATCTGGGTTTGAGTGATCATATTTCACTTATGCTTCATCCCCGGTAAACTCCCATCATTAAGTCTGCTGGGCCCGAGGTGAAACTCGTTAGAATCTGGCCCAAAAATGCCGTCTCTGAGCTACAGGACTGTTTCTATCACACAGACTGGGATGTTTTTAGAGACCAGGAATTATCAACACAGCAGGCCCTTGATGAGTATACTGGCACAGTTATGGACTATATACATTTTTGTGTAGACAGGGTTACATCTTGGAAAACGATTCATATCTTTCCTAACCAAAAGCCATGGGTGACACAAGAGGTACGACAGTTGATTAAAGACAGGGATGCAGGCTATAGGTCTGGTGACAGTAGGGCCTACAGCACAGCCAGGAGGTGCTCTTAAAAGGGGCATCAAGTGTGCCAAGCAAATATATAAAAGGAAGATTGAAGCTCATTTCAACACCTTCACTGACTCACGACAGGTGTGGGAAGGAATAAGGGCACTTTCGGATTACAAGGGAACAACATCAGCCTTTGTGAATGGTTCGTCCACTGTGGCGGCAGAATTAAATCAGTTCTATGCACGCTTTGATAGGGAGAACAAGGATGCTTTGTGCCCCCACTTGCCCTCCCACGACGATATGTCACCAGTCCTGAGCCTTCATGAAGTGAGACTCTGTCTAGGTAACATCAATCCTAGGAAAGCATCTGGTCCGGATGGAGTACTGGGACGGGTGCTAAAGGACTGTGCGTCCGAACTAGCAGAAGTTTTTACCATCATCTTCAACTTGTCACTGTCCAGGTCATGGGTTCCATCATGTTTTAAAGCAGCAATAATTATTCCTGTCCCTAAACAAGCCAATGTCACATGCCTGAATGACTATAAGCCTATTGCACTTACATATATCCCTGCAAAGTGCTTGGAGCGGCTGGTCATGAAACACCTAAAAAAGGCCATACCACCAGCTTTAGACCGGTACCAGTTTGCATATAAGGAAAATAAATCAACGGAGGATGCCATTGCTATGGTGCTTCACCTACTGTTGGAACATCTAGAGCATAAAAACACCTATGCACGGCTGCTTTTCATTGACTTTAGTTCAGCCTTCAACACAATACGGCCAAATACACTTCTGCTGAAATTGTGTAATCTTGGATTGAACAAGTCACTATGTTACTGGATACTGGATTTTCTAACCAACCGCTCCCAATGTGTGAAAATAGGTGAGCACGTTTCTGACACCATATACATCAACACTGGTGCACCTCAAGGCTGCGTGCTCAGTCCCCTTCTTTACACATTATACACACATGACTGTTCCGCTTTTTTTCCCACTAATCATGTCATTAAATTTGCTGACGACACAACTGTGCTCGGCCTCATTACAGCCAGCAATGAGAAGGCATACACGGCGGAGATCGAACTGTTAACAGAGTGGTGCAAGAACCATAACCTGTTACTAAACATCAGAAAGACAAAGGAAATCATAGTTGACTTTCGTAAATCAAACAATCTAGGTCACTCATCCCTCAACATCAATGGAGAGGCAGTCGAGAGGGTGAAATACTTTAAATTTCTGGGTGTTACTATGTCGGAGGATCTGTCCTGGAGCAGGAGCATTAGTACAGCGGTAGGGAAGGCCCAGCAGCGGCTCTTTTACCTGAGGAAGCTGAGAAGAGTGAAACTCCCCCAGAGGCTTATGATAAATTTTTACAACTGCGCAATCCAAAGTGTGCTGACTTATGGACTGTTGGTGTGGTTTTCTAGCTGCACCACAGCTGAACGACAGTTAATTCAGAAGGTGGTGAAAACTGCAGGCAAAATCATCGGGACTACCCTCCCGGAGATCTCATCTGTGTACACCTCCCGCTGTCTGCGTAAAGCACACAACATCATAAGAGACCGGTTCCATCCAGCACACGGCTTGTTCCGCCTGCTGCCGTCGGGCAGGAGGTACAGGTCTCTTCCAGCTAGAACCACTAGAATGGCCAACTGCCTATACCCTCAGGCAGTTCGACTGCTGAATGAGCACCATTCCGGACTACCTCCTTCTGTTACCTAATTTACACATCTAACACTATTTAACATTACCCAACAACTGCAATAACTGTGAACTGGACTCTTCATTGTTGCAGCACACATAATTATACATTTTCACTGATTGGTAGTGATTCACCTTATATGCCCCTTCTTTGATTATACGTGTCACTATGGCCCTATTTGTGGTGCTAGTATGGACTTTATCATCCAACAATTGCAATAATTGTAACTGGACTGTGCAGCTCTATAAGTAATTCCACTTGATATTCCTTTGTCTTGGTAGCTGTCTGTTGCAGTGCCCTGTAAACAAACTGTTTTTATTGGTGATCTTTTGCACTTTAGGAAAACCACTGTCAATTGTTGCTCTGATGTAATTTCGTTGTACTTGCAATGACAATAAATAAATAATAATAGCAAGCTCAGTGTTTTGTTACTTTAGATAATAAGCAAGGTGTAATCTTTCAAATTCGGTCTATTTGATCACAAAATTCAAACAATAAATGCCGTTTTGGCGCTCTTTGATGTGGCGTGACAGATCACTGTACTAGGCTCCTCATTTCAAGCGTCAGCGCAGAGCGCGAGTAAACGCGATCATCTCTTCCTCAGTTACAGAATAAACATGAATGTACACCTGAAGGTAGGCTATGTTGAAAGATACAGTATACTTACTGAAAGGCATAATAACTCGTGTAATCGCTCAATCTGTGTTTCAGCAGCGGAAAGACGTCAATAAAACAGCTTAGTTTGTCATAGCATTATAGTTACCTCAGCAGGCAAGTCATCCAGTGTTCCACAGCTCGTTGATTCCTAGAGAAATGAACTCTTGCACTAAATAAATGCACGATATTAGCCTATATATTAGGCTATATTTTACTTAACCTGTTAATGATATCTTGATTATTTAATGTATGTTTAAAATATCTTTCATGAAAATGACAGCAACTGTGTAAATTATTATTATATTTCAATAACGTCAATAAGTTAATGCAAAAATTGCCTTATGTTCAGTTTACATGTTTTCATACAATGCGTTAGGTGTTGATTATTATATCTAAAAAATAAATAGCATCTGAATTTTGGCTAAAAGTCTATAGGCTCTGTTGTTTACCTTATTTAGGGCTTTTTTTTTAATCCTTGCGAAACATTTAATTGTAATTGAATATATTTAAAGATAAAGACACAATTTTTTTTGTTAAACCACTGTTTGAAAAAAAAAATAAAAAAATTAGCTTTCTAAACCCCACCTGTCACAGTCATTGTCTACACCATTCTGTCTTCGTCATCTTCACTACACTTCCCAGCATCCTCTTGTCTCCACACCTGATCTCACTCCCTCTATCACCCACCTGTTCATCGTCTTCATCATCTGTGTCACCTGTCTTCACCTCGTTAGTGTTGATTTGTATCTGTATTTAGTTCTCTCTGTTCAGTCTGTCTTGGTTGGTTCTCGTCTATGTTACATGGTGTGACGCTTAAGTGTTTCCTTGTGACCGTAATTCTGTACCTGAGTTTTGATTATATAAGGAAATGTTTGAATTGGAGTGTTTGTGTCAGCCTCTCCTTCATCCTGCACGATAACCCGTGACAGAAGAACCGACCGCAAGAATCATGGAAGTTGCCCACTTCCCCCTGACCCCAGCCGACCGTCTGATCCATTTCTTCCAAGATGGCGGCTCCATCGAGGAGTATGTCGCTGGCTTCCTGGAGCTTTCTGTTGGGGTAAGCTGGACAGATGAGGTTTTAAAAACAGTATTTTGGTGCGGACTGGATACCCATCTGTACCAGCGAGCCCCAGCGGCGGCAATCCCAGGCTCATTTGCCCAGTACCTAGATCACGTGCTGTGGCTGAGTGGCTCCTCCTTCACTGTGGGCGTGGCAGAATTACCGTTTGCAGAGATCTGTGACGAGCACGCCATCAGGTCTGTCTATGGACGTCAAGGGCTTGTGTCCAGCCAGGCAGATCCACCATTAAAGGCCGCACCAACCGCCAAGAGGCCCGCCCAGCAAGAGTCTCGTCCCACTGAGATTCGTCCCAGCACCAAGCCCTCTTCACCGCTGGTCCCGTCCAGCACAGAGCCCTCACCGCTGGTCCCGTCCAGCACAGAGCCCTCACCGCTGGTCCCGTCCAGCACAGAGCCCTCACCGCTGGTCCCGTCCAGCACAGAGCCCTCACCGCTGGTCCCGTCCAGCACAGAGCCCTCACCGCTGGTCCCGTCCAGCACAGAGCCCTCGCCGCTGGTCCCGTCCAGCACAGAGCCCTCACCGCTGGTCCCGTCCAGCACAGAGCCCTCACCGCTGGTCCCGTCCAGCACAAAGCCCTCACCGCTGGTCCCGTCCAGCACAAAGCCCTCTTCGCCGCTGGTCCCGTCCAGCCCCGAGCTTCCTTCGCCGCTGGTCCCGTCCAGCCCTGAGCCCTCTTCACCGCTGGTTCCGTCCAGCTCAAAGCCCTCTTTACCGCTGGTTCCGTCCAGCCCAGCCGAGCCTTCACCGCTGGTGCACGTCAGCCACGTCCAGCCAGAGCTTCACGTCAGCCACGTCCAGCCAGAGCTTCACGTCAGCCACGTCCAGCCAGAGCTTCACGTCAGCCACGTCCAGCCAGAGCTTCACGTCAGCCACGTCCAGACTGCCCAGCCAGAGACTGTTCCAGAGCCTGTCCCCGAATCTATTCTGGAGTCGGGGTCGAAATCTGTCACGCTCCCCAATAATTTTTTGGGGGGGGGGGCCAAAGGTCCTCGCCCTGGACACCCGAAGGGTCTTCACCGCCATGGCCACCCGAAGGGTACTCACCGCCATGGCCACCCGAAGGGTCTTCACCGCCGTGGCCGCCCGAAGGGGTCTCTCCGCCGTGGCCGCCCGAAGGGGTCTCTCCGCCGTGGCCGCCCGAAGGGGTCTCTCCGCCATGGCCACCCGAAGGAGCCACTCCGCCCTGGCCGCCTGCACGTCCTGCTCCGCCCTGGCCGCCTGCACGTCCTGCTCCGACCTGGCCGCCTGCACTTCCTGATCCACCCTGGCCGCTTACACTTCCTGATCCGCCCTGGAGGCCTCCTGTCCCTGTTTGGCCACGCCCTGGCCAGCCTTCAGGGCAAAACACCCCCCACCCCTGTTGATGTTTCTCGGCGCGAGGTCGCGCCTTTTTGAAGGGGGGCGTTATGTCACAGTCATTGTCTACACCATTCTGTCTTCGTCATCTTCACTACACTTCCCAGCATCCTCTTGTCTCCACACCTGATCTCACTCCCTCTATCACCCACCTGTTCATCGTCTTCATCATCTGTGTCACCTGTCTTCACCTCGTTAGTGTTGATTTGTATCTGTATTTAGTTCTCTCTGTTCAGTCTGTCTTGGTCGGTTCTCGTCTATGTTACATGGTGTGACGCTTAAGTGTTTCCTTGTGACCGTAATTCTGTACCTGAGTTTTGATTATATAAGTAAATGTTTGAATTGGAGTGTTTGTGTCAGCCTCTCCTTCATCCTGCACGATAACCCGTGACACCACCCCACCGAACCGTCAGTTTTGTGTATCGTTACACCCCTACTATATATGTGGAAAAGCTGATAAAGACACAAAAGCTGTGTGTATATTTAAGTCTTCATGGCTACTTTTGTACATGTAAGCAGCTTTCTCTACCGTGAACAATATTATGTTATTCCCCGACGCTGATGTACAGATCAAACGTTAAATCTGAGGTAGAAGACATATATCTCGGTTGTTTAGTTTCCTTAACAGCGGCGCTGTGCAATATAAATTTTGAGATTCCCTCAATACGTTATTCTCCAGGATTCCCCTGCTGTTGGGGCGCTTAACATCGCTTAAAGGGGTCATGACATGAGAAACCAAATTTGCCTTGATCTTTTGGTATATAAGAGGTCTTTGTACCATTAAAACTTCCTGCAAGTTTCATAGCTTAAGACGTCCTCCCCATTATAAACGAACAATTTATTTAATCAAGCTCTAAATACAGCTTGTTGGGGATCCCTGGTATGAAGTGACGTCACGATACGAAGTGACGTACCCGTCGTTTGCATATGACCGCCTCAAGAGCAAGACGACTACTCCTCATTTCGCATCATCGCATGTTGTTGTGCACACAGGTGTTCAGTCGACGTGCAGCGAGTGGGTCTGTTTACAAGGATATCGCGATGCCACGCAGATGTGCTGTTCCTGGCTGTGGACAAACTACATCCCAGATAGCACACTTCTATTTGATGTGATATTTACATCTGGAAGACGTATTTTTAAGAGTGTTTGCTCATCTGCAATACGTCTATAGGACGTTTCCTGTCAGATGTCAAATAGACGTTTAGAAGATGTCAGTTTAACATGCATTCTAAATCATTACATCTTGAAGACATCTTCTAAATGTCTATTTTACATCTGACAGGAAACGTCCTATAGACGTATTGCAGATGAGCAAACACTCTTAAAAATACGTCTTCCAGATGTAAATATCACATCAAATAGAAGTGTGCTATCTGGGATGTTTGAATACGGTGCCTAAATATCCAGACGTCAGGGAAAAATGGTTGCAGTTTATTTTTTTGCGGACGTCCCAGTCATGGCAGAGTGTTAATTTAAGCTGTCTTCTCTACATTTCAAGGATGACTGTTTTGAGAACAAATCGCAGTATGATGCTGGCTTTGCCAGAAAACTTTTGCCTAAAGATCAGGCCGTGCCGACTATTCTAGGCCCAACAACGCCGCCGCACACTGTAAGTAATGTATTTCATCTTAAAACTACTTTTTAAAATGTTAATTGCAGTTTCATTCATTATGAATAATCACAGTGTTTTTACTTAGTTTACTTGCATATTGTTTTCAGACTCAGTCATGTTCAGGGCAGGCCCGTATTAAATGATGTAGGATGTCAAACTGACCGACCCACTCAGACAAATAATGTTCAACTGTTAGCAAATTATAGGATGATTACGCACAGGGTGCGATTTGTGAAAAAAACAGAGGGGGGGATGTTTTGAAAACATTTTTATTCATAAAAATAAATCATGAGAACATTAACTTTATCACTGCATTTGCAAGAATTGTAAAATATTTTTTCTTATTAATTCATGAAGAAGTCTAACGCAATATTTTTACTCTAATAGCTTATCTTTCCCCACACATATGAACTGTGATCATGCACAATGAAAAAACATGCAAGAATTAAATCCCCCTCCCAGTAAGTTTTACTGCTGCTGTTAAAGTAATAACGTTAATGTTACATCGCGATTCTGAGCTACAGTGAAATGATAGAAAAGACAGATGCATTATCTGTGTTAGTCAATTCGCGCGAACTGGACGCGTGAATGAGGCGAATTTATGGCAAGCCAAAGTATTCATAAAGGCCTGGTCAGGCGTCTGATTGCACACTGACCCGCCAAAAGAGTGTGTTTCGACAGCCAAACCATAATGATTGCGAAACCATAACGATAAGCCAATAAGCCAAACCATAACGCGCTCTATTTTTATTTTTTTTTTTACCTTAAAAGCACGTTCTTAACATGCGCTTTGTGGTCACGGAAAACACGCGTCAGACACGCGCGGTTTTTGCATCAAAACGCGCGACTTCGACGCGTGATCTGCTATTTAAAAAGCACATTGTCGACGCGCGCTTTGCGGTCACCAAAAACGTACGTTTTTCAGCACCGCGGACAGTCCATTAATCCCTTCATTCAAGATGCAGCTCGCAAACTTCTACAGCATTTATTGATTTTTGCTAATTTTAATTTCAACGTTTACTATTGATTATTAAAATAAAAAGGTTTATTTGTTAACATTACTTGATGCACTGCGAACTAACAGGGTACTAAATGGGCACACTTATCTCGATTATTAAAGAAGTAAAACAAAGTTGTAAAAGTAAAGTTTAAAAAGTTTAGAAGTTTATGAAAATTAAAAAAATATATAAAATAGGCTAGATATTGTTGTATTTTATATATATTTGCAAAACATTTTCACTCTAAAAGGTCAAGAAAACCAATGCTACATATCTGAACAAGTTCTGGGCCAGATTTTAGGTTGATGTCTCAATAAATGAGCTTTAGGAATGTTTTTTTTTGTGCGCAGTACCAAACTTTTCCAGTAGATGACATCCAGACTCCACCGATGACTCTTCCATTTCCATACATGTTTTTAGTGATCTGAACCTTATATTTTCATCTTATACCAAATATTTATGAAGTACACATCCTATTCAGAAATAGTTAGGGCAGTGATGTTAATATTTGATTTCAATTCAATCTCTAAAACACATATACAAATGTACGAAAAGAAGGCCTCTCTCGCGCGCACTGACACACTCGGTCTCTCTCGCACACAGACACACTCGGTCTCTCTCACGCAGTTCGCTTTGCATGGAAGTTTGATTTATGGACAACAATAATCAGTACAAACGTGTTGTTTTGAAATATTGTTTAATACATATAAATAATTCGAGCACATAAACTTTAATATGGAGGATAAAATAAGATTGAATTTATGTAGTAAGATTTCATTAAAATCACTGTTTTGTTTTTTGTCAAAGATGTTAAAATCTTTAACAAAATGTTTGACTTTATTGTACAAGCATACACACATACATGCACACAAAAGACACCAATGCACAGAAACACAAACCTATAGCCTACAGTTTTGTATTGAGTTTTAATTGCATTTTTAATTAAATATTCGTTAAATTTTCTATTTAATGAAATACATTTATTGTGTTGTTGCTACAGTGTCAATTTACTGTTAAAAACATACTCAGTCTCTCTCGCGCACTGTCGCTCGCGCGCAGACACACTCGGGGCCCTATCTTGCACCCGGCGCAAATGACTTTGTACACTGACGCATGTATCATTCCTATTTTGCACCCGCGCAAAGCGGACTTTTCCCTCCACAGACACACGTCGGTTAACTAAGAAATACACTTGCGCTCCCCGGGGCGGTTCAGCGCAAAGAGGAGGCGTGTTCCGGCGCAAACTTTCCCTCATGCTATTTTGCTGTTCTATAAAACAATTGCGCCACTGACCAGAAAAAACCTAGTCTAAAGTCAGTGGCGCGTTGCGCGTTGTTCATTATGCTATTTTAAGGGCGCTTGCTTGACCATAATGTATAGCGTGCACACCTCGCATACATTTTGATTCTCTCATCAACACAGATGCAGCAGTTTTTATTTTTGCAAATCATACATTATAACAAGGAAAAATATTACCACACGAGGGAAATCATTGTGGTGTCCATGAAGATGTGAAAAAATAGGCATAAATCTAGCTCATACATTTACCCAAATTTTTCAGGCAAATTGTAGTAATGACGGATCAGACCTGTTTGCCCAATACTGGCAAGACACATATGTATATAAGGACATCTGACAAATTAGTTTGTCCGTCAAGAACCAGGAAAAAAAAAATCTGAAGACTGCGAAATCACCTTTACCATAATGTAAGTACATTAAAAACCTTACTCTTTAACTTACCAGTTAAGTTAAGCTTTCTCATATTTTTTTCTATTGATTTGGGTGGGTTTGTCCCCTCCCCAATGTCACTTCTCTTTCTTTTACGGCCCTGACGAGAACATTGATCTCCTCGGCTGTGAACCGATTCTGAAGCGCGCCTGGTAAATGCGCCATAATAATAACAATCCGCCATGCAACATGCGCACCTGCTCTTAAAGGGTATGTTGGATGACGCTCTGATTGGTTTATTTCACGTAACGCCCAAACCACACCTATGAATAATGAAGCTATTTCAGACCAACCCCTTTTAAACTTGCGTCGGGTGCAAGAGTCATTAATCCAGCCGGGAAAATAGCAACAGCGCCGGGATCCGCCCACAAAGTTACTTGCGCTTTGCGCTTTGACACTTGCGTTTCAGATCGTTAAAATAGGGCCCTCGGTCTCTCTCGCGCAGTTCGCTTCGCTTTTGTCTAGTCCGGCGCCTCATATTGATAGGCTATTACTCGTGATGTGTAACCAACCAGATAGCGCCGTGGGCGGGACATTGAGCAAATCTGCAGAGTGATGATCACAGAGAGGCTGCGGCAGCTATATCAGAGCAAGCCAAAGTAGCGTATTTTAAAATAAAATTGACTTTAATCAAACCACGGATCCGTGATAATATTGTGATCCGTTTCGCCACTAGTGTAGTAGCACTGATCACTTTGAGGGGGGGGATAAATTTATCCCCACCGGGGATAAACATAATTGACCAGAAAGGGGGAAATCCCACGCATCGCCCCCGGCAAATCGCACCCTGATTACGCAACAATAACCCGTTTTCAAGTGTCTTGGGTTACAAATGACATATTAATTCAAAATAGTTTCACACTTTCCATGTGGACACTGGCTGATCCATTCTTAGTTTTTGTGGTGATGGTTAATTTTCATTTGATTCCGGCTCAAACATATAGGGTTGTATCATTGCAAGAGCCATCTCCTCGTACGTAGCAATCGGTAGCACCCGCTACTAATGTAAACAGTTCCGCAGAATCCGCACATGTTCTGTCTAGGGGGCATTAATAATTTATGTTTAAGCACGTTAAGCCACGTTAGCCAATCATAACAGTGGGCGTTAACACTGAACTCTGAAAGGGGAAACACCCCCAAAACAGACTGTTTGAATCAGAGGATGGGAAATAGGGTGAGAAAAGGTCATAAATCACTAAGTTTTAAAAGGTTTTTGTCCAAAAAACTATAGTAATACTATAATTGCACCTAAGGGAACATAATAAAACAAAAAACAAAACCATGTCATGACCCCTTTAATGGACTAATACAGTGATATAAAAGACTGAACTCGCACCTTATTGGGAATGTAGGCTATACTATATAGGAACAGGCAAGCGGACTCAGAATAAACGTAACAAGCAAAGTTTCATGCTAAGCGTTTCCCAGTGAAGTACTGGCATAAAGTTGGCTTGACATTGGACATTAGATATTCGCACATTAAGGGACAATCTCTTAAGTTACATACGATATGGGTATGCAGGTTTCTAACTTCAATAGCATTTGAAGAAAATGACATATTGTAATAAAACCAACTGTAAAGGGTTCATGTAGGTGTCAGGCATGATGCACGAAGATGACGAATAGGAAAAGGACTCAGGATTTTATTTCAAGACCGGTCAAGACCACAGCCGTCATTATTTCACGACATTATTTGTTAACATCATTACGGTGATTAGACATTAAACTTCCGACCAAGAGCTAGACTCATGTCTAATTTTAAACGTTTTTCATTTTTACTGATTGTTTTCACTGCTCTGCCCCACAACACCCCACCCCACATCACCCCACATCACACACACTGTTTTGTAATGAGTAAGAAAATTTAAGCATTAAGTTTCAAGTTCCAGAAGCTAAACATGTTTTTCATTTATTCAGCATTTCAGTATGCTATTGTGTTCCAGGAATATTAATTTTGTTGGAAACTCAGAAGCGAAGACCAGGAGACTTGGTTGTATCTTCAGCAGGATTCTTTATTGAGAACACGAGCTGTCGGTAGCTGCAGTCATCAAGTCTAAACTCAATAGCTTAAACACAGTGTTTTATACCTTTCAAGGGGGAGGGATTTGTAAATGTAAATAAAAGACAGTAAGTCAGCCCGTTCCCGGAAATTCCCCAGACCTGCCTCCAAATGGTAAACACTTGTGTAAACTTTCTCAGTTAAAATACTGTTGAACCTAAATTAGATCACTCAAACCTTAACATTATCATAGAGACAGAAGCCCAGCTGTTCTTGAGAAGTAACAAAAGGTTAATGCCATCATCTATGCTTCCAAATGGTAAACACTTGTGTAAACTTTCTCAGTTAAAATACTGTTGAACCTAAATTAGATCACTTAATAATTTTGTAACGCTACAATTTCCTATTTGTTTCTTTTTAGGTCATGTTCACTTTATGATTGCATGGTTCTAAATGTCCTTTCCCGTGACCCGTAGTCTGAAGGAAAACTCTCGCACTTAACGCGCGTTTCAAGTCTGTTAAATCCATCACATTTCAATTCGTATCTGTTGATTTCTTGTGTCTGGTGTAGCATAAGTTTGTAGACTGTAATCTGAGGAGATCTAAAGTCTAATGTATGTGTATGCTAGCTATTGTGTGTGTTATTTGTCAATAAGCTACACTTTAAAAGTGCTGTAATTACCTGAATGTTGTTCACGTGTATTTCTGCTCTTATATTAATGTAAAATGAGTACAAACGAAATGCAACGGTAATAGTGCAAATTAGCCTTTATTCATGTGGAGTTGAGGTTGAATGAAATTGGTGTTATGCTAATTTTTCCTTGCTCTTTTTGTATTGGAGTTTCACTTTTCCCTGTAACGTTATCTCCAATAAACCTGTGGAACTAGAATTAATCTTCAGAGTCTTGGGGTGGGGAAAAAGTTTAGCTGGCCATCAGGATATTAAGTTGACATATCGAGGACGGCACAGTGAAACGACGGCTATCAAGCAAGCGAGATAAAGCAGAGCGAGTTGGAAGCTAGCCAACATGTCGTCGTCACACGCATTCAGTGGACGATCAGTGGACCATACGCTACAGTTAGGTGCTACTGGAGCAGCGCGCGCCACCGAGCTACAGGCTACAGAGGAGAGTGCGCATGGAAGTACAGCATCACAGGAGAAACCACGCTGTGCATCATTAAGGACGCGCTCGCAAGTATGTTGTTGATTGAGATCCAGTTCATCATCAGAGGGGTCGGCAGCAGTCAGAGCAAGAGCGAGAGCCGAAGCAGCAAAGGAATGCCTACGCTATGCTGAGGAGGAAGCTAATCTGAGGCTACAACAAGCTAAGTTGGAAGTGTCTATAGAAATGCTAAAACATAAAAAAGAGGCTGCAGCAGCCATTGCCGAAGCAGAAGCATTTGAAGCTGCTGCTGATGTAAAGAGTGAGAAACATAGCTGTGACCTGAACATAGTTCCTTTAGAAGCCTCACAACGCACAAAGCAATATGTGCTTGATCAACTAAGAGAAAGGGATCCAGAATTCAAGTTATGTGAAAACGGTGACACACAAGAAAATACAGCGCCGGTCCCTAATCACAACGTGTCACCTCCAACACTAAAGCCTGAAGCCAGTCCCTTCTATCCGCACCAGAACAATACTGCTCTACATCGTCTCATCTCACAGCAGCCTTACATCAGTACATACAAGGATAGCCACGAGCCATTCAACATGACGCTTGAGCATGCTTCTCCTGCACATCACTTCAGCACACGAAACTACGACACTCAGCCTCCTCCCGCACATCATGTCATAGCGCCAGACTCAAACGACGTATCAGCTCATACATAAATTACTTTGTCAGGTATCTAGCCCGCAGTGAGTTTGTGGCCACAGGCTTGCTTCAATTCAACGACAAACCCCAAAGCTACAGAGCATGGAAGCGTTCCTTTTTGACTGTCATCAGAGGCCTAAACCTGGAACCGAGTGAGGAGATGGATCTTTTGCTAAAGTGGCTTGGAAAGGAGTCAGCAGAGCATATTGAGCAGATAAGAGCAATACACATCAATCGGCCAGAAGCAGGACTGGCCATGGCATGGGAAAGGCTCAAGCTAACATATGGCTCAGCTGAAGCAATAGAAAATGCTTTGTTCAAACGCATTGACAGCTTTCCAAGAATAATAAACCGAGATGGACCTAAGCTGACTAAGCTGAGTGATCTGCTAATGGAACTGCAGGCCGCTAAGGCTTAGGGAGATTTACCAGGCTTAGCTTTCCTTGACAAGGCGAGAGGCGTCAACCCAATTGTACAGAAACTCCCGCCTCGTGTCCAGGACAAGTGGGTGATAGCTGGTGCAGCCTACAAGCGTCAAAACCAGGTGAACTACCCTCCCTTTGGCTTCTTTGTCGATTTTGTCAGCCAACAGGCACACGTTGCAAATGACCCAAGCTTCAGCCTCATCGGTAACACAGACACTACCCTCAGGACAGAGAGGACAGCGTGGAAGCCGAACAGACAGCGGCAAGTCTCCGTCCACAAGACAGAGGTGTCACCCAGAGCCACATCTGACACGTGTGAGCCTCCAACAAAATCCATCCATAAGAAGCCACACCCTCTCCGTAAGTGCCGGGCATTCAGAGAGAAACCCATTGACGAGCACAAAACACTCCTCAAAGAAAACAATGTGTGCTTTAAATGTCTTTCTTCCTCGTCTCACATAACAAAGCATTGCAAGCTCAACGTCCAGTGTTTTGAATGTAAGAGCGACAAGCACAACACAGTGCTTCACCCTGGACCCGCACCCTGGCAGCAGGAGGCTGGCTCTGCTTCTGAGCACGGCGGGGAGGAGGATGAAGCTTCACCGCAATCTCAGGTCACCAACAAATGCACAAAGTTCTGCGGAGGGGAACTCACCGATCGCTCCTGCTCGAAAATATGCCTGGTCAAAATGTTTCCAGCCAGCCATAGAGAAAAAGCCGTGAAACTGTATGCAATCATGGACGAGCAGAGCAACAGGTCACTGGTTCGCTCACAGTTCTTCGACATGTTCAACGACCAAAGTCCAACCACTCCTTACACACTGAGAACATGTGCTGGAGTGAAGCAATCAGCAGGCAGAAGGGCCAGTGGCTATGAAGTGGAGTCTCTAGATTGAACTGTTCGCGTCCCGTTGCCAAGCCTCATAGAATGAAACGACATGCCGAACAACAGAGAAGAGATTCCGATCCCCGAAGTAGCCCTTCATCATGCTCATCTAAGGTCAGTGGCACATCTCATCCCGGACATTGACCCGCAGGCCACCATTATGCTTCTCTTAGGACGGGACATTATCAGAGTGCATAAAGTCCGCAAACAGGTGAATGGCCCTCACAACCTGCCTTACGCACAGAAGTTAGACCTAGGGTGGGTCATTGTTGGAAATGTGTGCCTAGGTAATGTTCACAGACCGCTGACAATTAGCACGTTCCACACAAACACCACAGAGCTCCAACGGCCCACTCTCTTTGACGCGTGCCCCAACGTGTTCCATGTGAAGGAGAGGTTCAGCGACACCCAGGCCACCAGCGAGCTTCCAGCGTATCCTGAGGACCAGCCTATCTGTGAAGACCTGAACCCTGCAGATCATGCAACACGTTCCGTCCCTGCTTGCCAACTGAAACACACCAATTGGCTGTGTGGGCCCAAATTTCTCTCAAAGCCGGAGCCCAGCATTTCTGAGAGCACTTATGACCTTGTTGACCCGAACACAGACTCAGACATCCACCCCCTGGTGTCTGCCTTGAACAGTACAGCCTTGAACAAGCAATTGAATTCGCAACGCTTTGCTAAGTTCTCTACCTGGAAGTCATTAACTCGTGCAGTCACTCGCCTCGTTCACATAGTCTGTCATTTCAAGACAGCTCACAGAGAGAACAGAGCATGCAAGGGCTGGCATTACTGCAAAGCTGTATTCACAGTTGAGGAATCAGAGAAAGCGTCAGCCGTATTCATCCAAGCAGTTCAACAGGAAGCCTACAGCCAAGAAATAAAGTGCATTCAAAAACAGGAAGGGATGCCAAAAACAAGCCCTCTCAGAAATCTGGACCCGTTCATTGACACACACAGCCTTCTCAGAGTTGGAGGCCGTCTTCATCATTCAAGTCTCGATCAGAGTGAAAAGACTCCCCTGATTATTCCTGACCAGCATCACATTGCCACTTTGCTCATCAGACACCACCATGAGCAAATCCATCATCAAGGCCGTCACTTTACAGAGGGGGGCGGTCCGTTCAGCTGGCCTTTGGATAGTCGGAGGGAAGAAAAGAGTAAGCAGCATCATCCGCCAATGCATAACATGCAGAAGGCTCAGAGCTCCACTCAGCCTTCAGAAAATGGCTAACCTGCCAGCAGATCGTCTTTCAACAGATCCTCCGTTCTCCAGCGTGGGTCTTGATGTGTTCGGCCCATGGAACGTCTCCTCACGCAAGACCAGAGGTGGCTTCGCTCAAAGTAAAAGATGGGCAGTGATCTTTACATGCATGAGCATAAGAGCTGTGCACATTGAAGTCATAGAATCCCTCGACACCTCTAGCTTCATCAACGCGCTACGGCGATTCCTTTTCAATGCGTGGGCCAGTCAAGTACATCCGTTCCGACCGCAGCACGAACTTCATTGGCGCCTGTAAGGAATTGAAGATAGCCTCAAACATTGACAGAACTGCCGTAAAGACTTAACTCTCAGACAAGGGCTGCATCTGGTCCTTTAATCCCCCACATGCATCCCATTGGGGTGGATCATGGGAGAGAATGATAGGGCTGGCGAGGAGGATTCTGGACGCAATGTTCCTCCAGCTGAAAGACAAGCTCACCCACGAAGTGCTGCCGACTTTCATGGCAGAAGTCGCAGCAATCATCAATGCCAGGCCACTTGTTCCAGTGACTATGGACCCTGATAACTTGTTCATACTCACGCCAGCTGCTCTTCTCACACAAAAGACGAACGTTGTGCCTGCTCCTGCCGGTGAGTTTGGAGTTGCAGACCTCTACAAGTCCCAGTGGCGGCAGGTTCAACACCTGTCCAACACCTTCTGGGACCGCTGGAGGAAACAATTCCTCCCAACACTGCAGGCCCCCGACATATCG
The DNA here is from genome assembly GCA_026230005.1 of Gila orcuttii. NCBI lineage: Eukaryota > Metazoa > Chordata > Actinopteri > Cypriniformes > Leuciscidae > Gila > Gila orcuttii. Next base: position 23,976,206 of record JAPDVR010000011.1, read on the forward strand.
AGGATGGCACACACACACTCCACACGTGAATGCGGGAGACAAGAGAACAAGCTGTGCCGTCACCGTGGCTGTCGGGGAGATGTCAGCCAAATCTTCTGTTATACAATTTGGTTACCTAAACCACAAAGGTTTCATCTGCAAAAAAGCATCTAAAAGAAAACATACAGCAGCATGTACGTTCTGCAACGGAACGCTTACTGAGACTACTGGGACATCGTCTGTGGAGAGCAGGATGAGGCAGAGGGCCATGAGAGAGCGGCATGAGGCCGGTGGCGTGATTACTGATCAGCGACACCTGCGCGACGCACCGGTCTCGTATCTCTCACGGAGGAGCGGAAACATAAAAGGAGGAGCGACGACCGTGGAGATCGAGAGAGGACAGGCCTGAACTTGTGTTTGTTTTGTTATATGTGACAGCAGTCGTCCGTGCGGGGCTGCTGTCTTTTACTTTCATTTTGTATTTGTTTTATTTTATGTTTCTAAAATGTGTGTGAACGTTCGCCGGTTCCCGCCTCCTTCTTCCTGTAACATCTAACCTCATTACAACGTCAAACTTTTATCGACATTTAGAAAGGAAGCATAAAGATAGGTAAGCTGCTCAGTGCAAGTGAATGATGATAGCAAATTTTGCTGTACCAAAACTCATGTTCACCCCTCACCATAGTACTGGGCGATATTAACCAAAAACATAAGTCAAACCACATGTGAGATATTTACTGTAACAAAAAGTAAAACAACTGTAATCAAAATAAAATGCAAATACAGGGTTTCCTTCCCCATTGCACAATAAATCTGCACAATATGTACCAACATGTAAATGAAAAATTTATATAAAATAATTTGCCTACTAAACAAGACTTAATGCATGGATCTGTATATGATAAATATTCCACACCTGTTATTCACATTAATTTGAGACATAGGCCTAATGGACTGTCTAGATTAATACCTCGTAGAGATTTTATGGAACTTTGAGTTAAAATAGCCGCGATTGCTTTTCACAAAGCAAACTTGCAAACAGAAAGCACTCGCCCTCTGTAAGTGTCAGTTTGGTGTTTCTGTCCACAAACAAACTTAATTGACCAAATTCAAGTGTTATTAAATTATATCGATGTACACGATATTTCTTTACTTTATATCATCTGTATAAGATATATCGTCGTATATACATTTGTCACCCAGCCCTACCTCAGGCTCACCAAAAGACACTTTGGCGAATAGAAGTTTAATCATCTTAAAGATTATGTTATTTTCAGTCTTATGGAAAGACAAATAAACTGGTTTGACCATATCATACCATTTCAATTATATCATTGTGTAACTTGTGTAAAGTAAATTGTTTCCATAATGCCTTTGCTGTGCATGTATTGTGCTGATGTGTGTTTTATATGTGATATGATTTGACATAATTTTATTAAGTTTTTATACGTTTGCAGTCATTTTTTTTAAGATCGCTCTTTTAATGTGATTGATGTTCATATCACCAGATATCTTACCAGTTCCTTCCTGAATTTTTAGGTTCTTGGAGTACAAGGCAGGGCAACAGACAGATGTCACACAGCCAACTATAGCAGTGTTTACGCAGATAGTGCAGGCATACAACCTACATTCGCCAAGACAACAAGCCATCAGTAAAGCCATTATCCAAGATATGATAATTGGGTGTTGTCTGTCTCTGTCACTTGTGGAAAATGGACATTGTAAACACTTTCTTGAGATTATGGACAGCAAGTACACACCAATCTCTAGAAACTGTCAAGGAAACTGTTTTAAAGAAGCTGGGGACCCAGTCATCTGTTTCATTAACGACTGATCTCTCGTCTGATCGTAGGCTCCGCTGCTTCCTTGGAGTGACTTGGAGTGAATCAAATGATTCAGATTCCTATGCACTCGAATCCTACTTGCTGGACTGTAGGTGTTTTACAGGTAGACATAGTGGGGAGCGAATTGCTTCTGCCTTTGAGGAGATCACAAGTCAAGTGAAGTCACCTTCATTTATATAGCGCTTTTAACAATATAGATTGTTTCAAAGCAAATTTACAGTGATAATAGGAAATTAAAGTAACAGATATTGTTTTGGCTTTACAGCAGCTCTAGAATAAAGTTACTGTCTAGCTGAAGTTAGTTTTGATTGATTCACCTCCGTTACAACGATCATTAGTTATTAACTTAGGGGCCGCTAACACGACACCGTTCTAACAGAAAACCCTTAATGCAATCCGGCCGCTCATTTGCCCAAAACAGTGACTGGTGGCTCGAGAACATAAACCATTAAATAGGTTCCAAGGTACAAGCCTTGAAAAATTAATAATACAGAATTTTTTATCACTTCCGCGGAGCCAGGTGAACCGAAATTATCCTGACAACGTTTTATCTGTACAGAGGTAAAGGGAAGGGAAGGAGGCCTTCACAGTGAAGAGACTAGTTGACACTTCAGAACTGCGTTGTTGTCGTGTCCAGGCGCAGGTCCTTCATCAGATCCGGATACGGCCTGGATCTGTCGGACTGTGGTAAACCTTGGGATAAACAGATAGACTAATATTAGCATAGACGCCATCCTTCATATAATGTAACAGGTACATCAGGATTTATGGAAAGTGTTCCCGGTTCAGGCTGACCTAATCTATGCAGCCTAACATTGAATTATAGAAGTCTATAATTGTAATGAGGCGTCAGCGGAGTGAGGATCCATCTGCAATTTATTGATAGTCAGATTCACAAACAGTAAAAGATACAGTTGCGACAGCATTAACAGGAACAGGCAGAGGTGAGGGTAGGCAGCAAACATGCATATTACAAAGACAGGCAGACTTCAGGGCAGGGAGCAAACAAACAGAGTCCAAAAGGCAGGCAAAGATCAGGGCAGGCAGCAAACAAACAGAGTACGAAAAACAATCCGAGTCAAATACGGGAAAAATACTATAAACAGGAATCAACGCTCAGAAATGTTCACCGGGGCAAAACAAGACTTCGCACTGATACTGTGTAAGTGGTGTGCTTAAGTAGTGTGTGTATAATGAACTGCAGGTGTGTGTGTAATCAGTCCCAGGAATGAGGGCCTATGGGAGAAGTCCAAATGAGAAGCAGTCAGTATTCGGGTGATTTCTCAATCTGGTGGTGCGAAGGAGGTGATGCGGAAGCTCCACTTGTAACAGAGCCCCCCCCCCCCCCCCTGCGAATGAGGCAAATGAAGCCGGGGTCTACCACGTTGTCGAGGGGCCGGTATCTCCAGATACGTCCTGTAAAATTCCTCCATGAGGATGGGGTCGAGGATGTCCTCCGCATTGACCCAGGATCGCTCCTCCGGACCGTACCCCTCCCAGTCCACCAGGTACTGGAGTTTACTGCCCCGGTGCTTGGAATTGAGTAGTTCTCAAACCTGGTACACCTCCTCGCTGTCAACCTGATTGGGTTGGGGGTTGTGGGTCTCCGGTTCCTCCTCTAACTCTCCTCTCAGACCACCAACGGGTTTCAGAAGTGAAACATGGAAAGTGGGAGAAACACGGTAATTATTAGGCAAGTCTAAACAAAATGAAACTGGGGTAATTTGTTTTATGATTTTGAAAGGCCGAACAAACCTGGGATTGAGTTTTCGGCATGGAAGTTTGAGACGAAGATCTCTTGTGGATAACCAAACCCATTGACCCGGGGCATATTCATGACTGGGACGGCGATGACGATTAGTTTGTTGTTCCTGTCTCCTCATAGCATGTTGTAAATGGGTGTGTGCATGGTTCCCAGATTCTTCGCAGCGCTGTAGCCACTCAGTAACAGAGGGAAGGTTGGAAGGTTCGCCAGACCAGGAAAATAAGGGAGGTTGATAGCCCAGGACGCACTTGAAAGGGGTCAAACCTGTAGCAGGCTTCTGAAGTGAATTCTGTGCATACTCTGCCCACATTAGATATTTACTCCAGTCGGTCTGGTTCTGTTGGCAGTAAGCTTGTAGGAAGCGTGTAAATTCTTGATTCATGCGTTCAGTCTGGCTGTTAGATTGTGGATGGTACCCGGAAGTGAGACTGACATTTATGTTGAGATGTTTGAAGAAAGCGGTCCATACTCATGAAGTGAACTGTGGGCCCCCACCCGAGACGATGTCTTCAGGCAGACCATAGAAGCAGAAGACATCATTACAGAGTGTCTCGGCTGTCTCAAAAGCGGTAGGAAGTTTGGGCAGGGGAATGAGTCGACATGATTTGGAAAAGCGATCTATGACGATGAGGATGGTGGTGTTGCCTTGAGACTTGGGTAACAGATCGGTAACGAAGTCAATTGCGATATGTGACCAGGGATGTTGAGGGATGGGTAGGGGTTGAAGAAGACCAGCAGGTAAATGACGTGGTGTTTTGGAGGTATTGCATACAGTACAATTATTGACGAATTGGATGATGTCAGAAGACATCGTGGACCACCAGAATCGATTCTTGAGAAGGTGTAGAGTAGCTGTAATACCTGGATGGCCGGAACTGAGAGCTGCATAAACTTGGTGTAGAAGTTTGTTACGTAGGGTTTCTAAGACAAAAGTACGGTCACGAGGGCATTCAGAAGGTAGAGTACTTTGGACATTGATTTGAGTGATCTCGGTCATGATGTCCCACTGAACAGGAGCAATGAGCAGTTTTTCAGGAATAATGTGTTCCTCAGACTTAGGAACATTCATCTCCTCCATTTGTCAAGACAGAGCGTCAGCTTTTGTATTCTTAGAACCAGGTTGGTATGTGACGATGAAGTGAAACCTGGTGAAGAACAGTGCCCATCTGGCCTGTCTGGGGTTCAATCGTTTAGCTGAACGCAGGTATTCCAAATTTTTTGTGATCTGTGAGAATCGTGAAAGGATGCTGTGCTCCCTCTAACCAGTGCCACCATTCCTCCAGTGCAGCCTTCATGGCTAGTAGTTTACGGTTACCCACATCATAGTTTCGTTCGGCTGGGGACAATTTTCTTGAGTAGAATGCACAGGGAAACATTTTGGCTGGAGTTCCATGACGCTGACTAAGTATGGCCCCGATACCTGAGTTTGAAGCATCAACCTCAACTTTGAATGGGAGATTTGGGTCAGGATGATGAAGAATTGGAGCGGATGTAATTCGTGTTTTGAGATCTTGGAATGCCTGCTGAGAGTGGGTAGACCAGATGAAGTGAGATGAAGAACCATGGTAGTGAAGGGAGCGGCGACAGAACTGAAGTTTCTTATAAAGCGCCTGTAAAAATTGGCGAACCCCAGGAATCGTTGTAGTTCCTTTACTGTGCGTGGTTGAGGCCATTCCAAAACCGCCTTGACCTTGCCCTCATCCATAGCTACTCCCTCTTGACTGATGATGTATCCCAGAAATGACGTAGAGGTCTGATGAAACTCACATTTCTCAGCTTTGGCATAGAGTTGGTACTGAATCAGACGTTGGAGAACAGATCTTACATGCTCGGTGTGTTCATCGAGAGAATTGGAGTAAATCAAGATGTCATCAATGTATACCACGACCCAGTGTTTGAGCATGTCTCGGAAAACGTCATTAATGAACGATTGGAACACGGAAGGACTGTTAGCCAATCCGAACGGCATGACCAAGTACTCATAGTGGCCTGTAGAGGTAGAGAAGGCAGTTTTCTATTCATCACCCTCCTTTGTGCGGATGAGATTGTATGCGCTGCGTAGATCTAATTTGGTGAAGTATTTAGCCTGTCTGAGTTGTTTGTGGGCCGTGGGTACCAAGAGTAATGGGTATCGGAATTTGATGGTAAGGTCGTTGAGACTGCGATAGTCAATGCAAGGTCGTAGACTACCATCTTTTTTCTTTACGAAGAAGAATCCGGAGGCGGCGGGTAATGTTGAGGGTCTGATGAAACCTTTAGCTAGTTCCTCCTCTATATAGGTCTTCATGGCATTGGATTCGGTTTGAGACAGAGGGAAACTTTGGCCTTTGGGAGGAGTTGCCCCAGATAATAAATCAATTGAGCAGTCACTGGACCTATGAGGAAGTAGGTTAGATGTCTTGGTTCGGCTGAAAGCAATGGCCAGATCTGAATATTCTACCGGTAGATCGGGGATGTCGGTGTTCAAATCTGTGACATTAATGGAGCGTACTGGTATTGGGGAGACTTGACTCAAGCATTGGTCATGACAATTTGGGTCCCATTGAACAATTTGTCCTTCTTTCCAGGAGATGTGCGGGTTGTGTCTGCGTAGCCATGGTAAGCCGAGAATGACCGGATTGTTAGGTGAGTGAATGACATAGAATCTGATGATTTCTTTGTGGAGTATTCCTACTTGCATGTAGACCTCCTCCGTGATGTGTTCGACTCTTCCTTCTCCTATGGGGTGACCATATAGCGCCTCCACTGCCAAATGAAAATTGCACAATGTAAGGGTGAGTTTATGTTGTTGCGCAAATGCAGTAGATATGAAATTACCGGCTGCCCCAGAGTCTAACAGAGCAGAAGTAGATACTGTCTTGCCCTTGAACGATAGTTCCACATGTATTTTAATACAGGACGAGGAATGATTCATTTCAGTTCATGGACTCACCGATTTGGAGATATATGGAGCTGGTCGGATCGGACATGCTGACTTGAGGTGACAAGCTTTACCACAGTACATGCATCGCTGCTGCTGCATTCGTCGTTGTTGTTCTCGTTCTTCAGGGGTTAGATCAGTGTAACCGAGTTGCATAATTTCTGGATAAGAGACAGCGGCTTGTGCATTGGAGAAGAGTGGACGAGTAGGACGTCGCGATCGGATCAGATTATCGATCTGGATTGTCAGTTCAATTAATTAATTCAGCGTTCTTCCCTCGTCACGACAGGCTAATTCAGCTTGAAGTTCGTGACACAGTCCTTTTCTGAACAGTACTTTTAATGTGTCCTCTATCCACTCCGTTTGGGCAGCGAGTGTGCAAAAAGTCAATGCATATTCTGCTGCTGTGGTTCTCCCCTGTGACAGAGCGAGTAGCTGATCCCCCGCACTCAGACCTCCCGCAGGATGTTCGAAGACCTCTCTGAAGCGTTGTAGAAAGATAGTGAAGGAGGGGAAGATTGAACCATCCTCTCTCCACACAGTGGTGGCCCAGTCTAGAGACTTTCCACTCAACAGCGAACACATGAATGAGATTCTGCTTGAGTCTGTGGGATACAAAGTAGACTGTTGATTAACAAAGAGAGAGCACTGCAATAGAAATCCCTTACACTTAACTGGATTTCCATCAAATTTCTCGGGAAAGGCTAATCGTGGGTTTACAGATGAGGTCGGAGTGGTTATGGAGTCCACTGAGGCGGCAATCGGAGCTGATACTGTCTCGGTTGGGGCTAACCGAAGGCCCTGTAGTGTCCTTAGTTGAGCTGATGTTTGTGTACGCCGAGCTGGTTGGCTTGTGCAGACAATTCTGATGACAGTTGCATAATGGCTGCTGTGCTGCAGGATTGTGTACATTTTAATGTATCTATAAATTCGTTATTGTTCTGTATATTGTTTAATTTTATGCAAAGCAACATACAGGGGCACGATGTGAGTCATGAGTGTCATGTCAGTCTTTTTGCGTGATGGAAACGCCGGCTGTCTTGCATAAAATATTATGATTTTATTAAAAAATATACCGAATATAAATACTTAGGATGTTCCAATGTGTTCTCAGAACTATTCATTGATTGTTTATGGACAGGTTATGGAGTCACAGCATATTTGAATAATATAATGAAAGCATAATGAAACGCAGGGCGGCGTCTGAAGTTCGAAGTTCCTCCGCTGAACACGACACAAGCTCCAGCACGAGATACCGTGCCGTTACAGTGGAAACGGGACAACAGAGACTGGTCCATTACACTTGAATTACTTCTAAATGTTTAATTTTACATTTTAATATTTGTTATATGAGCTTAAATGTATACAATATGTATTCAAAATTATATAAAATATGCTATACTGTAAAATATGACAGAAAATAAAGGAATTATCATGCACACCAGTGGTTGTGTGGAGTATTTAAAAAAAAAATATATATATTTAAGGTAATCCGTAAACATTAATTCATGTATGAAGTAAAAAAAAAAAAGAAAAAAAAAAAGCTAGTATTATAGAAAAAATTAAACAACCCATTATGCTCGGTTAAATAACCTATTTTTACCATTTTATCATGTCCTATATTTACCCAGCCCTTTTTTTAGAGTAAATGAATGAATGGAATTTTTCCTCAGGGAGACTACAATGTGATACTGTAGTAGACGGTTTAAGTCAAGAAGTTCATAAAGTCATTACTGCTGTGCTGTTTGGAAACGTCTGGGTTAAAGCTTTATTTCTCATTAATTTATCCACTGTTTCAGACAAATACCTAGGGTTGTGTTTGTTTTCTTCTTAGAGGGTTGAAAAATAAGCAGATATGTAATCGGGCTCCCTCTCCATGAAATGCGAAAAACCTCTAGCTTTTAGGGGCCAGAGTGTGCTTGTTGTACCACGACATTGGACTATTTTCTTTAATCTTCTTTAAGCGCAAAGGAGCAACTGTGTCTAAAGTGCTGGAAAAGAGAGAGTCAATAGTTTCTGTTGCAACATCGAGTTCTTCTAAGCTATCTGGGATGCTGAGGAGATAAAACTGAACACAAAGATTATTTATAAAGCAATCTTTAGTGTTAGAAGTGATAGTTCTACCATATTTGTAACAGGAAGTCGGTTTTGCAGCCTTGGCTAAATGAAGTATACATGAGACTAGATAAGGATCTGAGATGTTTGCTCTTCTGCAGAATTTCAACGGCATCAAGATTGATTCCATGTGACAATATTAGATCTAAAGTATGATTACGACAATGAGTGGGTCCTGACACATGTTGTCTAACTCCCAATAGAGTTTAGAATGTCTCTAAATGCCAATCCCAGTGCGTCTTTTTCAATATCTACATGGATAATCCCACCGGTCACAATTGTGACCGCATCTTTTTCTTATTTCTGGATGCTCTATAAATGTTGTTATTGACTTTGGGCAGGAAATTCAACTTTTAAATGACAAAATAGATTGTCTTGATTAAAATCTATTAATGTCATGTGACTAGTGTGAAAGGTCACATGACCAGATCAGTTTACTTCCTGCTTGCACATCTAGAAGAAGATGGCTGCATCCGAAACTGCATACTTCCCTAATATATAGTAGGGAAAAAGCAGTAGGCGAGCGAATAAGTATGTCCGAATCCTTAGTATCCATAAAAGAGTAGGTGAGAATTACCAGAGTGACGTACTAATTATCGCGAGATTCGGGCGTACGTATACTTATAGTATGTCCGAATATTCCTACTTTTGTACTATATAGTAGGGGAAAACAGTATTTGAAAGGAGTAGTATGTCCGAAACCTCAGTACTCATAAAAGAGTAGGCGAGAAGTTCCCGGATGGCTTACTGCGTCTGCCCAGATTTTGAAGAGCTTGAAGATGAACACTTTTCTATCCCAGCAGGCCACAGGAGAGGATACGTAATAAAGAAAACGAAGAAGAAGAGGATACGTCAATGATACATCATTATCAAACATGACGGAGAACGGTGACGCGGGTGTTTTCAAATGTGAGTATTACAAACCAAAAACAAGGTTCCTTGTTTTAATTCACATTTGCTCAAATACTGAACTGTTTAATTTTTGAAGGTGTAAGGCGAAAATAGTATAGTTTTATTATGGATAGCTAACAGGGGAGCTTTAGTGAGCACACGCTCGTTTCCAAAATAGATTTAACGTTACACTCATTTTAAACCATATAGCTATCTGTTAAATACGATTACTAAATTATGTCTATTTAAAATCTGCCCGGAAAATCTTCGATAAGAATTGCAGATGAGTACATCAAATAGAAATGAAGTATATCTGAGTATGTGTATGTGTGCTATTGTGTAGTTTGCAATACATGAATGTAAGTAATGTAAATAAATGTACATAAAGTAACTAAATATAAATACTATATTTTATTTGTCCATTAGAACTTTTGAAAAAATTGAGGAACATTTGAGTTGGATAAAAAGCTTAATAATTTGTGTTAATAAAGTAAATAAAGTTAAGTAAAGTGTCAATACTTAACACTTCAGAAAATACATCAACATGTAAGGTAGTATTGAGCACAAACGACAGAGGTAATGTGAATCTTGTCTGGATGTTACAGGGACAGATGAGCACACTCGTCTGCTCATCCAGTGGAGAGTGGCTCATGAAGCCCTCTTCACTGGAAAGCGGAATGCTGCCATCAAAGGCTTTGAGTGAGTATACTACGGGAATGAATAAAAATAATTTTAATGTTAATGTAGTTTATTTAATTCTTGTAATTTCAAAACACTTTTTGATTCTTGATTTCTGTGAATTTACTGCAGAGCTTTTGTGGTGGAGCAGGACCTGCAAGGCAGGGTAACGGCAGGATTTTTTTAAAAAAAATGGGAAAACCTAAAACAAAAATATAAAGTAAGATAATTTTGATAAAATCAAATTACATTGTGATATTAAAATTATTGCTTTTGTATTATGCTTGTGTATTTGTGCTTTTTGCAGGATCTGAAATGTCCGCAGACGGGGGTGAGCACTGAGGATGGAGAGCCCACAGCAGCATCCTGGAAGTGGTATTCCGCCATGGATGAGGCAATTGGGGGCAGACCCTCCCTCACTCCTCCTGCCCTCGTTGCCTCATGTGGGCCGGATGTTGCTGTGGCCTCTTCATCCTCAGTGAGGCCAGAGCCAGCGAGAGCCCGGAAAAGGCCTTCAGATATAGAGGACCTGATCCGGGAGATGGAGGAGAGAGAAGAGGAGAGAGAGCGGAAAGCAGCTGAGAGGGAGGAGAGACTATGGAGAGAAATGGAGGAGAAGGAGGACAGAAGAGAACGAGAGAGACAAGCGAGGGAGGAGAGGCAAGCAAGAGAAGCAAGGGAAAGTAAAGAGCAATGGCGCCGGGAGGCAAGTGAAAAAGAGGAAAAGAGAGAGCGGGAGACAAAGGAAAGAGACGAGAGATTTCTTTCAGTTTCTTTAAGCTAAAACAACAAAGTTGTTGGTGGCCTACTATTTTTGCACAGCACTCTGCGTGTGTGTGTGTGTGTGTGTGTATATATATATATATATATATATATATATATATACAGATACACACACACATCTAAATTGATTTATATATATATATATATATAAATCAATATATATATATATATATATATATATATATATATATATAAATCAATTTAGATGTGTGTGTGTATCTGTATATATATATATATATATTTATATATATATATATATATATACACACACACACACACACACACGCAGAGTGCTGTGCAAAAATAGTAGGCCACCAACAACTTTGTTGTTTTAGCTATGCTTTAATGACCATCCATATTTTTCTATCATTATTAAGATAAAAACAGAAAATAAAGGAGATATGAACTTAAAATAAAAACAAATCTGTACAAAATGGCTTCTTTAATAAAAATGTTACCATTACTACAACAACATCAAATGGTGGCCTAAGACTTTTGCACAATACTTTGTTTATAAAACCAACCATTTCTAGGCATCAACCATACATTATAACAACAATAAAACAATCATTTCATTTCACCATAGTCACATGTTTGCCGGGAGCCAGAGCGCCTGACATCAAAGCAAATTTAAAAGTGCTGGCTAATGCTAATCGTAAATTCTCTAAGATTGTTATTCACGTCGGCACTTATGATGTTCGACTTAGCCAGTCGGAGATCACCAAAATTAATATTAAAGAGGTGTTTGAACTCGCAAGTATGATGTCAGGCACTGTAATTTGCTCTGGCCCTCTTCCTGTTCGAAGGAGTGATGAGATAGTTAGTAGATTGTGTTCACTCAATGGCTGGTTGTCTAAGTGGTGTCTGCAAAATAACATAGAATTCATAGACAATTGGAAAAGTTTTTGGGGCAAACCTGACCTGTTGAAAAGAGATGGTATTCATCCCTCCTGGGATGGTGCTGCTCTTCTCTCTAGTAATTTGGCTCATAGTCTTAGAGATAAAACATGACAATCTGGGGCTCAGGTCAGGAAGCAGACAGACTGGCTAAACCGACCGTCTGCTAGCGGCCTTGCGTCACCAAGGTCAGATAAATCCCATCACATAGCGACTCTTTCACCTGGATATCATCATATAGAGACTGTGTCGGTTCCCCGACTTTGGAAATCCAAAAAAATGCCAAACCTTTCTAAGGTTAAAAATTTAATTGATGTTCAACAAATAAAAAACAGGTATAATACAGATGAGCAAACGATAAAGCTTGGGTTGTTGAATATTCGATCCCTTAATTCAAAAGCGCTCATAATTAATGATAAGATTACATACTATAACCTAGATGTGCTGTGTTTGACAGAAACCTGGCTAAAACCAAACGATTACATTACTTTAAATGAGTCCACCCCGCAAGATTACTGTTATAAACATGAGCCTCGTCCGAAAGGCAAAGGGGGAGGTGTTGCTGTAATTTATAGTAATATTTTCAAAACCACTAAGAAATCTAGTTTTAAATATACTTCTTTTGAAGTGTTGGTGCTTAATGTAAAAATATATAGTGTAAACAATAAATCACGTTTGAGAATTCTGCTGGCTACTGTATACAGGCCACCAGGGCACCATAAAGATTTTTATCAAAGAATTTGCTGACTATCTATCAGAATTAGTATTGGCTGCAGATAAAGTCCTAATTGTTGGTGATTTTAATATACATGTAGATAATGAAAAAGATACATTGGGATTGGCATTTAAAGACATTATAAACTCAATTGGAGTTAGACAACATGTGTCAGGACCTACTCATTGTCGTAATCATACGCTAGATCTAATACTATCACATGGAATAGATGTTGATGCCGTTGAAATTCTGCAGCAGAGCGACGACATCTCAGATCATTATCTAGTCTCGTGTAAATTACATTTAGCCAAGGCTGCAAATCCGACTCCATGTTATAAATATGTTAGACCTATCACTTCTGCCACTAAAGATTGCTTTATCAATAATCTTCCTAATCAGTTTCATCATCTCAGCATCCCGGATAGCTTAGCTTAGCTTAATATTGCAACAGAAACGTTTAACTCTCTCTTTTCTAGCACTTTAGACACAGTTGCTCCGTTGCGCTTAAAGAAGATTAAAGAAAATAGTCCAACGCCGTGGTACAACGAGCACACCCGGGCCCTTTAGAGAGCAGCCAGAAAAATGGAGCGAAACTGGAAGAAAACAAAACTCGAGGTATTTCGGATTTCATGGAAGGAGAGCTCGATTGCTTACAGAGAGGCCTTAAAAGCTGCTAGATCTGCTTATTTTTCGACCCTATTAGAAGAAAATAAACATAATCCTAGGTATTTATTTGAACAAGTGGCTAAACTAACGAAAAATAAAGCTTCAAGCCCAGAAGTTTCCAAGAAACACAGCAGTAATAACTTTATGAACTTCTTCACTTATAAGATCTATAATATCAGGGACAAAATTATAACTATGCAACCGTCTACTACAGTAGCGCATCAGGGAGTGCATTGTAGTCTCCATGAGGAACATTTTGATTCATTTGTTGCTATAGGAGAGGAAGAATTTTGCAAACTTTTTAATTAATCTAAATCGACAACTTGTATGTTAGACCCTATACCGACTAAGCTACTGAAAGAGATACTTCCAGAGGTCATAGATCCTCTACTAAATATCATTAATTCGTCTTTGTCTCTAGGATACGTACCAAAAACTTTTAAGCTGGCTATGATTAAACCGCTTGTTAAAAAACCACAACTTGATCCTACAGAATTAGTCAATTACAGGCCAATCTCGAATCTGCCTTTTCTGTCAAAGATACTAGAAAAAGCAGTATCCTGACAACTGTGTTCCTTTTTAGAAAGAAATAATATCTGCGAGGATTTTCAGTCCGGATTTAGACCGTACCATAGTACCGAGACTGCTCTCATTAAAGTCACAAATGATTTGCTCTTATCATCCGATCGTGGTTGTATCTCTCTATTATTGTTACTCGATCTTAGTGCGGCATTTGATACCATCGACCACAACATTCTTTTAAATAGACTAGAAAGCTATGTTGGCATTAGTGGAATTGCACTAGCATGGTTTAAATCATACTTATCTGACCGTTTTCAATTTGTAGCAGTAAATGAAGAGATGTCTTATCGATCACAAGTTCAGTATGGCGTACCACAAGGCTCAGTACTAGGACCGCTGCTGTTCATTCTGTACATGCTACCATTAGGAGATATCATTAGGAAATATGGAATTAGCTTTCACTGTTATTCTGATGATACTCAGCTTTATATTTCTTCAAAACCTAACGAAACTTACCAATTCACAAAATTAACGGAATGCATAGCTGATATAAAAAATTGGATGACCAGTAATTTCTCACTACTAAATTCTGAAAAAACAGAGATTCTAATCATTGGACAAAAAACTTCCACACGTAATAACCTAGAATACTGTCTAACACTTGATGGCTGCTCTGTTAAGTCTTCGTCGTCGGTTAGGAACCTGGGTGTGCTCTTTGATACCAATCTTTCATTTGAAAGTCACGTGTCTAGTATCTGTAAATCCGCATTTTTCCATCTTAAAAATATATCTAAATTACGTCATATGCTCTCACTGACAAATGCGGAACAATTAGTTCATGCGTTCATGACCTCAAGGCTAGATTATTGTAATGCTCTACTGGGTGGTTGCCCTACACGCTTAATAAACAAACTACAGCTAGTTCAAAACACAGCAGCTAGAGTTCTTACCAGAACCAGGAAGTATGACCATATTAGCCCGGTTCTGTCAACACTGCATTGGCTGCCTATTAAACATCGTATAAATTTTAAAATATTGCTGATTACTTACAAAGCACTAAATGGTTTAGCTCCCCAGTACTTGAGCGAGCTCTTAACGCATTATAGTCCTTCACGTCTATTGCGATCTCAAAATTCTGGCCAGTTGATAATACCTAGAATATCAAAATCGACTGCTGGCGGTAGATCCTTTTCCTATTTAGCACCTAAACTTTGGAACAGTCTTCCTAACATTGTCCGGGAAGCAGACACACTCTGTCAGTTTAAATCTAGATTAAAAACACATCTCTTCAACCTAGCATACACATAGAACATTATACATTCCTATTATTCAAATTAGTTAAATGATTATTAGGCTGCATAAATTAGGTCAGCCAGAACCGAGAACACTTCCTATAACACCTGATGTACTCGCTGCATCATAATAAGAATGGCATCTACGGTAATTTTAGTCTTTCTGTTTATTCCGAGGTTAACTATAATCAGCTGGACCCGGGCCGTATCCAGATCAGATGGTGGACTTGCACCTCGACATGACCACAACACATTCCTGAAGTGTCAGCAGAGATTGTGTCAACTAGACTCTCCCCTGTGAAGGCCTCATCGACACGACAGCCATCGGCACTGATCCTCAACAAACCCGTCTCCATACGCGCGTGATGACTCAGTTCTTCATACAGATGAACTGCATAATATGATTGTAAAGGTTTGAAATATTGAGAAGTGCAATGGCTTGCACTAATAACTATCTAACATTATTCCAAGCAATTAGTCCCATTTGCAGTGTCCACTGCAAGCTCAGCTACACAGTTCAATAAATCCACTTCAGAAACGTTGTTGAGATAAAAGATGAAAATCTCCAGTTTTTATTCCTTGGTTTCCGATTTACAAAAGAAAATGTGAGCTGAATAATACAATTATTCTGATTGCTAATGAAATAAAAGATTCTTAATAGAAATAGCTATAAGTTAGCAGTTAGCAGGTAAGAAAACCGTTTGCTTCCACAGCTCTCAATATCTGAGTCACATAATGAGAATCAACATAATGTAGTCGGAGTTGGCCTGTTCTTAAAGAGGCAGTACACTGTTTTTACCAAATCTACAAGCACATGAATTATAGTATGCTTTTAACCTTTTAAGTATTATTTAACATTTTTAACCATTACATGAACTTCTAAATAAAATTATTAACCTGTTCAACATTAATTCTTATTCACATTACTATGAATTATACTTTGGCCTCTACAATGATGTTCCGATCCAATCTGACCTCTGACCTGTAATGCTGCCTGAATCATAATCATTCACTGTTCATTTGTTGGCCCCCTGACTGAGCCTGGTTTCTCCCAAGGTTTTTTTCTCCATTATTTCACCTGATGGAGTTTTGGTTCCTTGCCACTGTCGCCTTTTTCGCCTTTCTTCGCCTTTGTCGCCATTGGCTTTTGGCTTGCTTAGTTGGGGACATTTAATTTCATATTATTATAACACTATTTTCCTGTTATCTCTGCTTTGAAACAATCTGTATTGTAAAAAGTGCTATATAATTAAAGGTGACTTGACTCATGATTAAGTCATCCTAGAAACAATACGCACCAATGGATGAATACTTTCCTCCCTTTGTACAGGCAAGGCTGCAAGTGAGTGTTACTTCAAATTCTGGGTCCCAGGAGCATCTTTGTTCTTGATGTCCTGTTTTGATTAATTAAACTGAAGCTGCATAGTATCTGTTAGCAGAGACAAACGCACCAGTTCACTTTATCTCTGTCCAACTAACAGCCATAACAAGGGAAATTACAGCATGCTGGTCTGTGATGTAATACCAGTATAATTAACAAGCTCAATGCATGGCACTCCGGAACTAACTGTGTCTCTGTCTAGTGATACTGTTTGTAGAGAGAAATGTATTCACAGAATTTCCGTTTAAAATTTGTGCTTGATAATGATAATTGTAAAAAAAGTTTTAATCAAATGGCAAACGTCTTTGTCTAGATAAGGATATTTAATTTATTTTATGTATCCAAATTACACATGCAATGATTGAATAACAGTTATTATTTGTTCAATTTATTTTCACAAATGACACAATAAACATTAAATATTGTTTAAAATACAAATAGAATGTTTTGTTTGTTTCATTGTTTTTGACTGTTTTACTATTTTAAGATTGAAAATTGTATCTGACTAGTGCAATGCCCGTACAAAATCTGTTTTTGTGTGTTTTTAGTAATTGTTGGTTTGGTATGTTTGAGTTGCTGAATAGCCTAGGCTACTATTACACAGGGGCCTAAACTCTGAGAAAACGATAACGTTAAGCGCACCAGAATAAAATATAATATTCAGAATTAAACAGTGTAGCTGACTTACAGATTCAGTTAACATCCACAAATTAATAAGCGCGACGATTCAGGGGAGGTTCAGACCTTGGCTGGAGAAGCTACACAGTGAACTCTGAGAAAACGCTACATTTCAGCAAACAGTTTGTGAATAGGCTACTACAAATGATGGCCATGAATAAAATATAATATTCAGATATTTTTAAACCACATCCCTCTAATGTCAGAATGTTTATTTTGGGGAGTGGCCACTCAGTGTGCAGTGTGAGCCAGAGTGGCCAGCGGCTAGATTGGCAAAAGCCAATGTGTGCTTCTTTTACCGATATATTTAAAGATATCTTTTGCATTTCTAATCCAAACAACATCAAACTGCACTTACTTGTGCCGGTAGCAAGACACCTGTCAAGTTTGAAATCCATCGGACTAACGGTTCGAGAGATATACGAATAACAGATATGCCCATTCAAAATCAGTTCCCTTTCGAAGGGAACTCAACAATACGTCAACGACGTTATGGGGGGGGAACGCCTCAGGCGTGACAGGTGTCTGAAATCACTATCAAATCACGTCAATCATATTGACCGGCGACAGCCCGTGAATCATTAGCGTGAATGATTAACGTGCGACCTGGAAGTATAAAGGGGCGCCTTGCACACATGACAAATCATCTCATCGTCTTCAGGGACTGTCTGTTTGAAAACGCTACTCAATGAAACGGTAAGAAAATTAAATGTACAGCACACGAGTGTGCTTTTCCTGCCTGGGAGAAGAGCGCGCACGGGAGATTCTCGAGGGAATCCTCTGTGTGAACTGTGAGCGTTTTTCTTTTAAAACGCTCGCTCTCGTCTGGCCCTCTTCTCGAGTGAAGGGGGTTCAACGTCTGGTTCTCGTGGTCCCGCTCGTGCCGAGGCAGAGCGGCGACTTGCATCATGGGCTTCCAGATAGAGCTCGTCGATCATCTTGAGAGTGCTGTAAACCTCTCAGATGATTCGACGGCTGACGAGGGCGAAGCAGGTGCTCTTGCTGCTCTTCAGGACGAGCAGGAGATGGCTGAGGAGGTTTATAATCAGGTAGATCCTGAACCCTCTCAGCCACCCTGCCCCGTGTATGCAGGTCTGGTGGATGTTGTGGAGCGCGCCGCCAACAGGCTGTAGCTGCCATGGCAACGCACTAGAGGAGAGACCGCTCGCGGTAGGCTCGGCGATCGGTTTCTCCCCGGCCATACACCACCAGCTCAGGTGAGCCTAATCCATTCCTTCCTGATCTTCACACAGAGATCTAGAGGGCATGGAAGAGCCCATTCTCTGCCAGTATTCACTGACATCAGCGGGTTAATTTCGCTGATGTTGAGGGGATCGCAGAGCATGGGTATGTGTCGATGCCGCCCATTTGACGAGTCGTTTGCGAACTATCTCATGTCTGGGCAGGCGTCGACACTGAGAGCTCCATTTCTGCCATCCAAACCGCTAGAGACAACAGCGCGTTTGAATGGCAGAGCATACACGGCAGCAGTTCAGGCTGTGACTCCCGCTAGAAGAGGGATCTGAGGGAGGTTATCCAGCACAAGCGCATACAGCGTCGCTGATGGATAATCTCCCCGGAGGGCTTCATTAAAAAGAGAAATCCAGCCCTCTCCTCTCTTCTGACTCCCCAGACGTGCATTACATCAGGCCTGGCGCTGGGCCTATGATAAGAACGATGTTCCGATGGCCCGCCTAGGCTTGGTTAGTAGAAACGCCTCTTTCAGGCATGTAAAGTGGTGGACCCCAGGTTCATAAAGAACTATCTGGCGAGTCTTCACTCCGCACGCCGCAGGTGAGCTGTCTGGTCTTTTCAAGAGTCAATTTTGTGAATTAAAATTCCGAAATGTATCTCTCTACAGACCTCGTTCCCTGTATAGAGCTATGGGGTCATGTCATTTGCTATGTCATCAGGTAATAAGGTAAGAGAAGTTTCCTGGATTATTAGGGCCCTGAAGTTCCCCATTAGGTGGCCAGAACGATAACTATGTTAGCCTTCGGGCTGTTAGCCACCTCAGGGTAGAGTAGTTGGTCTCTCTCTTAGAATTTTTTACTTAGAGTGTTGACTGACGCTAGAGCTTCAGATAGATCTTATGTCCGGCCCACGGGTCCGTTTGACTTCTTCCTGAGTATTTCGCCCCTTGAGCTCTGTTTGGGTTTTCATTAGGCTGAGCGATCATGCAGCCCTTTGTATGGAATAATACAGACTATATTCTTTAGTAAGGCTGTGGCTCCTCCGAGCCCTCAGATAGATCTATGCCTGCAGGCTGGCCCTCACCAGGGCCGCCTCTGTAGCTGGCCTAGGCTGTGCCAGGGATAATAGAAGTGCTCTGCTAAAATTTAGCATTGCTTCCTCTGAACCTTCACTTTGTGAATGTAGGTTTCTAGCATCCCTGTATAAACAGCCTCCTCCCATGGGAGTCGTTAGGCCAAGGCCCGCCCCCTTCTCTGCATTCTGGGGTGACTAGAGTAATGCAGCATGGTGCAGAGGATGGTTTGTAAGGACATGGTAGGCCTCAAACAGGCCTCCGTGGTATATATGTCTTTATTGAGCAGGGTTAGGCCGTCTTTCGCTTCACGAAGAAGACTGGGTTTCCTGCCCGACCCTGCCATGCAGAACTGGCCTACGGATTTAGGCCGCCAGTTTAGGCTTCACTCACCTCGCTGAGCTACTGCTCGAGCGCTAGGTTGTAGGTGGATGGCTTTCATTCAAGCCCCACTCCCCTAGGTTGGGCACAGATAAGTTTCTGTCACCCCTAGAGCCGCTGGCAGGCCCGGACCCTGGTAACCTCAGGGTGAGGTGTGAGTATCCCCCTGTGATACAGGGTAGGTCTGAGCACTTCACTCCCAGTTCTGTTTATCCTACCTCGCACCACTATGGCTCGGGTCGAGTATGAAGTAAGCTTCACTTCTTCTTTGGTCGAAGTACGCTCCCCTGAAGCCAGAGCATTGCCCTGAGCTGACGCCCATGCATAGATGGTAGGCCCCTGACTAATGGGGCCTCCGTTGAGGCAGAGTGGCGTATGTTGTACTCCCCTTGTTTTAAGGGTGCTAGCTTTTTTGCGGAGTACACTGCCATGGGCAATGTGATTAGGCACCAGGATGCTGTAGGCGCTGCGTAAACAGCTTTGCTGCCAACGAAGGCTGCGCCATTAGGTAGTAGGCCTCAGCAGGCCTCCTTGATTGGACAGCCCCCTAGAGGGCACTGTAGGCCAGCTCACTTTACGTGGTTGGCCTTGGTGGTTCGGGCAGTTGACTCACTGATGGGTAGTAGGCCTTAAACAGGCCTCCTCGGAGGTGAGTCCCAACATTGTGGGACATACCTTATAGCGCTACTGGAAGCCCATTAGTAAATTATGCTTGTGTAGTATGGTTCCCAACAGTGTACTTTATAGCAGAATATGACTTGCTATTAGCTAGTAGGCCCGACCAGGCCTCCCTGATAGGCGAGTCCCCAGCTGGCTGGCCTTAGCAGGCCACCTTATACTATCACCCGGACTCAGGGCTCAAAGCTAACAGTGGTTATCAGGTAGTAGGCCACTCAGGCCTCCCTGAAGGTGAATTCCCACTTAAGATGGTTATCAGGTAGTAGGCCTCAGCCGGCCGCCCTGAAGGCGAATTCCCACTTAAGTTGGCTATCAGGTAGTAGGCCTCTCTGGGCCTCCCTGAAGGTGAGCTCCCAAATATTGTGGCTGTCAGGTAGTAGGCCGCTCTGGGCCTCCCTGAATGTGAGCGCCCAAATATTTTGGGTGTCAGGTAGTAGGCCTCACCAGGCCTCCCTGAAGGTGAGTTCCCACATGCTGTGATTATCAGGTAGTAGGCTCCTCCAGGCCTCCTTGAATGAGTACGGTCAGGTAGTAGGCCTCACCAGGCCTCCCTGAAGGTGAGCTCCCCACATACTGTGGTTGTAAGGTAGCAGGCCTCACCGGGCCTCCCTGAAGGTGAGTTCCCACGTACTGTGGTTATCAGGTAGTAGGCCTCTCTTGGCCTCTCTGAAGGTGAGCACCCCACATACTGTGGTTATCAGGTAGTAGGCCTCTCTGGGCCTCCCTGAAGGTGAGCACCCCACTTACTGTGGTTATCAGGTAGTAGGCCTCACGGGCCTCTCTGAAGGTGAATTCCCACTTACGTTGGCTATCAGGTAGTAGGCCTCTCCGGGCCTCCCTGTAACGTTCCCTAGTGGTGCTGGGTTTATGAAGCTAGTGGTCTCTTGCTATCAGTTTCAGCTAGCCTTAATAGGCAGCTGCTGAAGGCGAGCTTGCGCCCTGGCTCGCTAAAGTGTTCATTCTCTGCTATTGGTTCCCTCCCGGAACTTTTTCTGCCTACAGCCTGGTTTGCCTACCAGGCAGACCTGTGCTCCCCTCACCGAGGGTCTCTATGAGCATGCGGCTTCCTGAGTCTGGTCAGACGGTCGTAGGCCTCTCGTGAGGCCTCCCAGTTAGATCAGCCCTTAGGCCTTCACAGGCCTCCTCAGTGTTTGAAACACAGACACTGGGTTGATCCGTGGATCGAGTAGAGAAACTCCCCTCGCTAGCAAGGGTTGGAAAGCACTATGCTGAGTCATACTCTCCGGGATATCCCGTCTCTGAGATCCGGGCCGAGTGGTTCACTGCCAGCTTCGCAGTCCCTCGGGTTGGATGCCTTTCTTAAGGCTTTGTTGTCCAGAGGCTCTGTCTTCAGACAGACAGGATTTGGCCAGACTAGTGTCTATGTACTGACGCCAGGTCAGGCCGTCCTGGTGGCATTTCGGGGTGAGTACGTTCCCCTGAATAGTGACTGGCTGGGGTTCCTTCGGGTTCCCTAGCCACATTCCCTAGAAGGGACCCCTTCTAATCGGAAGCTGTGGTTCCAGGCCCGGAGCCGGCCCAGGTAGACCTTTTTATTTAACCATGTTTATGAAGGTTTTTCTGTGAGGCTGTAGCTTGGGCTATGACCGTAGGGAATGCTGTCACTGACAGCCCAGTGTGACCTGAGGGTGAGTGGTTCTAGCGTTTCATTTGAAGTTGCTGGTTCTGACAGTTGTCACTGCCACTTGGCATGCACTCCCCTTAGCATGGCGGAGTTGGTATATCGTTCCCCATAACGTCGTTGACGTATTGTTGAGTTCCCTTCGAAAGGGAACGTCTCAGGTTACGACTGTAACCTATGTTCCCTGAGAACAGGGAACGAGACAATACGTCTCCCTGCCATGCCTCGGGGCTTGCCTACCGTACAGTCCCTTCAGACGATAAGGTGATTTGTCATGTGTGCAAGGCGCCCCTTTATACTTCCAGGTCGCACGTTAATCATTCACGCTAATGATTCACGGGCTGTCGCCGGTCAATATGATTGACGTGATTTGATAGTGATTTCAGACACCTGTCACGCCTGAGGCGTTCCCCCCCCATAACGTCGTTGACGTATTGTCTCGTTCCCTGTTCTCAGGGAACATAGGTTACAGTCGTAACCTGAGACGTTTTTGTGCGTGTTTTTAGTAATTGTTGGTTTGGTGTGTTTGAGTGCTTATTGTTACAATTACACAGCAAAAGTTCAGTGACATTTTTATTTGTGCATGGTAGAAAGCAAATACTGATACTGACATAATGACATACAATAAATATGGAAATTTAACTTCATGGTTGCAAAACAATTTATAATGGTGATATTAGGTGACATGTATTTGGGTATCTGTGTACAGGTAGCAGGAGTTTAGATTAGATTAGATTCGATTTATATTAGTGTCATCTTTGTTGTCATTGTGCAGATTACAATTATAGAGACAATGAACGTCTCGGTTACGTATGTAACCTTAGTTCCCTGATAGGGAACGAGACGCTGCGTCAAGCTGTGGGAACGCCTCTGCGTTGTGCGTCCTGAAGCACGTATGGAATCAGCCCAATGGAGAGATGGAACGTCATAGGCGGGTGACGTCATCGACCAGGAAACTATAAAGCACCCCATAAACACAAGCGCAATAGCTTCTGATAGCCTGAAGGAAGCGCTAGCGGGAATGCCGGGAGTATGGTGGGATGACGCAGCGTCTCGTTCCCTATCAGGGAACTAAGGTTACATACGTAACCGAGACGTTCCCTTTCAAGGGAACTCGAGCTGCGTCAAGCTGTGGGAACGCTAATACCCGCGTCGCCATAGGACCAAGTGACCGCCATGTGAGAACTAGCGCACAAAGGGCGAGAGCACCTGTGCCCCAGGGGAAGGAATTAAGTCTAGGTCATAGATCTTAATGAAAGTATGCGGTGAAGACCATCCAGCCGCATCACAAACGTCACTGAGGGAAACTCCTGACAATAAGGCTTTAGAAGCCGCCATACTCCTGATAGAGTGGGCTCGTACAGCCAAGGTGAAGGCTGACCAGCCGACTCATAGGCAAGTGAGATAGCCTCGACCACACACTTGCTTATTCTCTGTTTAGACACGGGACGCCCCTTCTTGGGTGGCCCAAAACACGCAAATAGTTGTTCTGACTTCCTCCACAGGGCAGTTCTGTGGATATAGGAGTCTAACGCCCTAACAGGGCAGAGTAAATTAAGTTTCTCCTGGTCAGACGACAGAAATGAAGGAGGACAGAAGGCCTGAAGAACTGTAGGTCAAAGAGCCTGAACCATGCCAGGCGAAATTCCAGGCACAAGGGTGAAACCGACAGAGCCTGCAAATCACCGATTCTCTTTAGTGAGGAGATAGCAAGAAGAAAGATAGTCTTAAACGTGAGAAACTTCTCAGGAACTTCTTCGATAGGTTAAAGAGGAGCTTGGGAAAGACCTTCTAATACGATGGCCAGATCCCAGGCCGGCACCCTCGTACGAACTGCTGGCCTCAGCCTCAATGTGCCACGAAGGAAACGAGTTATAAGCGGGTGTCTCCCCAGAGAAACTCCACTGAAAGGGACGTGGTGAGCAGCCAGTGCCGCCACATACACCTTTAGTGTGGAGGGGGATAGCCCTGTGGAGAAGCGCTCCTGCAGGAAATCCAGCACTGCACCCACTGGGCCGTTAACCGGGTCCTGCAGGTGTTCTCCACACCAAGAAGTGAAAAGTTTTCACTTCAAGGCCTAAAGCTTCCTCGCGGATGGAGCTCTGGAGTGAAGAATGGTCTCCACAACCTCGGTTGAGAGACCAGAGTTCATGAGCTGGGCCCCCTCGGAGGCCAAGCCCACAGTACTGGGCGGGGGTGAAATATCATGCTGCCCGCCTGAGAGAGTAGATCCCTCCTGACCGGGAGCTCCAAAGGAGAACCGTCCAGGAGAGAAATCAGGTCCGCAAACCATACTCGGGCCGGCCAGAACGGGGCTACTATGTAGTAGGCTGACCCCGTCCCGGCGAACCCTCTCCAGAACTCCAGGTAGCAGAGCAATCGGGGAAAAGGTGAACAGACGTGACCTCGGCCACAGCTGCCCCATAGCGTCCAACCTCAGAGGGGCTGGATGGCTGATGGAAAACCACAGATGACAGTGCGTGGTCACCTTGGAAGTGAATAGGTCCACCTCGGCGCGACCGAAACTCACCAAAGGAGCTCCACCACCTTGGGGTGGAGACTCCAACCCCCCGGCCTCGGCCCCTGCCTCGACAGGGAGACTGCTACCACATTCAAATACCCAGGAAGATACATTGCTGTCAGAGATAGTAACCTCCCTTGGGACCACAGGAGGATCTGACGGGCCAACTTGTAAAGCCGGCGAAACCGCAGGCTCCCCTGATGATTTATATAAGAGACCACCGACGTGTTGTCTGACTGAACTTACACATGATGACCTCTCAGGTCTGCTAGGAAGTGTTTCAGAGCCTGGAACACCGCCAACATCTCTAGACAATTTATAAGCCATGATAGATGATGGTCCTGCGACAGACCTTGGGCTGGACGACCACTCGTGACCGCCCCCCACCCTGTGAGGGAAGCATCCGCCATTAGTGCCACGCGACCCAGCACAGGACCTTTGAACAGGAACCAAGTTTCTTTCCACATGACCAGAGCACGAAGGCAGCGCCGCGTGACTTTGACCGTGCGGAGCGGATTTCCCCTCGAGGAGAACCCCTTGGTCCTGAGCCCCCACTGTAGCGGTCTCATGTACAACAGGCCGCAAGGTATAACGTTGGACGCTGCTGCCATCAGACCCGACAGTCTCTAAAACTGTATTACAGTAAGTAGCTGGCCTAGCTTTACTTGTTTCACAGCTGAGAGAATCGAAGCGATGCGGGTCGGAGCGAGTCGCGCCTGCATCGAAACCGAAACCCAAACGACACCCAGAAAAGTGGTCTTCTGAGAAGGAGATAATACACTTTTCTTTGCGTTCAGCCTCAACCCCAACTTCCTGATATGAACGAGAACGACATCTCGATGTCGAACCACCATCGTGAAAGTGCGGGGAGATAAAGCTAGGTCAAACGGAAGAACTCTGTGCTGGTACACCTCGCCCCCAAAGGCGAACCTCAGGAACTTCCTGTGTTGTGGAAGGATGGAAATGTGGAAGTACGCGTCCCTTAGATCTATCGTGACAGACCAGTCCTCGGATCTGATCTGTGACACGATCTGCTTGATAGAGAGCAACCTGAATTTTGGCTTCCCTACCGAGCGATTCAATAGGCGCAGGTCTAAAATTGGATGCAACCCCCCATCCTACTTTGGAACGATGAAATATCGGCCATAATAGCCTGACTCCACACTGGGAGGAGGAACCCGTTCTATAGCCTCCTTTTGAAGGAGTGCTTTCACCTTTTGTTCCATAACCAGAGCCTGCTCGGAGCCCACCACTGTAGGCAGAACCCCTCTGAATCTTGGTGGATGACACCTGAATTGGATAGCATAATCCTTTTCTATTGTCTGCAGGACCCAATGAGATATTTTTGGAAGGCTTTTCCCCTCTGCCAGAAATTCTACTAAGGGTACCAGTCTCTCGAGACTGGCCTCTGTTGTAAATTGAGCAGCAAACGCAGCGCCCTGTAACGGCACACCGGCAGGGAAAAACTGGTTTAACCGCTCTGAAACCCTCCTCAGAGGGAGCGAGCGTCCCTCGGGAAATCGCTCGCTGGGACCGTCTGCGCCCCGGCATCTGCTTCAGCGCCCTATGTGATGAGCTCGCAGACGGCCGGGGCTGCTCCCGCCCAGCAGTCCCAGGGACATGAATTTTTAAAAGGGAGAAATTTGTTAAAAGCTGTTATTTGCTTTTCCTTCTCCTGGAATTTATTGATGACAGAATTTACAGCATCGCCAAATAAACCCAGGGGGGAGAGAGGAGTGTCTAAAAGGAAAGCTTTTCCTTTCCCTTTTATATTTGTCTGATTTAACCACAGATGTCTTTCTACGGCCACGCAGGGAAAAATCAGCCGCCTGACGCAGTTCGCGAACCACGTCAGCACTGACCTCCTCACTCTCACTCACGTCCCTCAGCAGGTCAGCCTGGTATGCCCGTTTTTTTTTTCTCTTCATAACAGACATAGTACGCAGACATGACCTGCTGCCGAATACGCTTTACCCACAAAAAACGAAATATTCATAAGAGGCTTGGTGGGTAATGCCGGTGCCTTAACAGATGACGCAGCCTCGAGGGAGAGAAAACTCGCAAGCGTCTCTACCACGCGAGGCATAGCCGAACAACCATATGATTTATCCCCCACCATATTTAAATATGTTGAAGTCTGGGGACTAAACATTTTCTCTATATGACACCGGTTTTTCCCACGATTTCGACACCTCAGTGTGGAGATCGGGAAAAAAAAGACGGCACGCACCGGCGTGGAGGTTGCACTCGTGACGGCGAAAATCTCTCATCTAATTTTAATTTAGAAACAGACTCCTGTCTAGTCACTGGCCATACAATGCTGAGTTTTTCTACAGCTCTTGTTAATACCTCCACTAGCTCATCGCTTTCGGGAGTGTAAGGTGGCGAATCCTCCACATCTCCCTTATATATACTAGCAACATCCAGCCCCTCAGAACTGGATAGAAGCAACACTGGTGCCTCAGCCCGAGCGGAAGAAACCGCAGCGCGTGCTTCCGAATACGGGACTGAGGCACTGGATCTCACAGGTGAAGGGAGAGATAAGGCAGAGCCCGTCTCTAACCCCGCTGAGAGATCCATATGCGATCCTCACGATACGCGTCGTCACTCTGCCTCGGCAAGAGCAGGACCCGAACCGCGGGGAGCGCGCACCGAACCGCTCTCCTCGAAGAGCGCCCGGCGGGAGCGGAGCGTCCTTAATGGCAGACGCTCGCAATGCTCACAATCAGCTCCCTCGAAAGCTGACTGGGCATGCTACACTCCCAAACAAACAACACAAAGAACGTGTGTATCCCCACTCGTTAAATAACGCGAGCAGGGAGGGACACACTCCCTAAACTGCTGTTTGTTCGCCATATCTCTCTTAATATATATATATATATATATAAATTGTTTGTGTGGTGCAGAGTATGTAAGGACAGACAATATTCACACAGGGACAGATTCACATATAGCGCGACTGAAGGCACAGAAGCTATTGCGCTTGTGTTTATGGGGTGCTTTATAGTTTCCTGGTCGATGACGTCACCCGCCTATGACGTTCCATCTCTCCATTGGGCTGATTCCATACGTGCTTCAGGACGCACAACGCAGAGGCGTTCCCACAGCTTGACGCAGCTCGAGTTCCCTTGAAAGGGAAAGGTAGTTAGCATCTTTTATGTTTAGTTGGTGAATAACATAGGCTACTATTACACAGTAGTGATGATGTTAAGTGCACCAGAATAAAATATAATATTCAGAAGTAAACAGTGTAGCTGACTTAAAGATTCAGTTAACATCCACAAATGAATAAGCGCGACAATTGAGGGAGCAGGCTACACAGTGAACTCCGAGAAAACGCTACGCTTGAGCAAATCGTTTATGAATAGGCTACTACAAATGATGGCCGTGAATAAAATATAATATTCAGATATTTTTAAACCACAACCCTCTAATGTCAGAATGTTTATTTTTAAACCACAACCTTCTAAACATCATCTAAACATCTTCAATGTGTGCTTCTTTTACCGAGATATGCGGATAACAGACACACAGACACACAGACGGTCCTGTAGTTTATAGATAGATAAGGGTAAAACAATAAAATCTATACATAAATGGCATTTGAAGCATAGCAAAAAATAACGGCAAATGATAACGTAACAGTTTAAATGCAACCTTTAAAAAAATGAATCCCTATGACAAAAAAGTTCCTGTATTTATATTGTGTACTTTTTTTGTGACTGTTGCTAACTGTCATATCTACCATCAAACCTGCCACTCCATCCTCCCGCCACACGAGGGAGCTGTAGGGACTGGGCTAAGAGGGTGAATCTGAATAACTAAATACATCCTGCTAAAGACCAAAAATCTTTGAATGTAAATTAACCCACACACACACACAACCACACACGCATCCCCCACAAGTGAAGCCCGCTCAGGACAGAGCGTGGTGTCCAGTTACGAGACATTTTTATGACTGACTGGAATGTCCCAAAGAAGGTGATTCTAAAGAGAAAGAAACTTCTCTTTTTAAAAGACATTTAACCAGATATATTTAATGTGTTTTTATGTGTGTCCATTTGCCCATGTCACATTGGAATGACTATGATTTTATCGTAGCTTAAAGTGAATTATAAATACCTTCATTATGCATTTTAAATATAACTGTCTATTCCCATAACTTGTACACATAGTTCTGGACACCTCCCGAATGCTTTCGGTGTGATCAATCAGAATACGCACAGTAACATCCAGTAAAATATAGTTTACTATGTTTTCCATCTTTGGAATGAAAAGAGACCAAAACTAACATCACTGGTGTTCTTAGATAACAGCGTTTACGACCCAAAGGAATGTTCACAGAACTGTGTCTCTCTCTCTGAATTCTAACCAAGGAGGAGAAATGAATCCTGTATTCATATATATATATATATATATGCTTTTATATATCTACTTGAGAATTGTATGAACAATGTATCTAAGTTCCCTATTTCATGAGTTGCCTTTTTGTGGTTTGGTCTATGTTTCTCGACAACTCTAATGGGATAATGTTTAACCAAATCCATTTATGGCAAGTTTGGTCTCGATAAACTCCAGTCTTCATTCCCCATTTGTTAATTGACATTACATTTTGCTAAACTTTGTGACACATTAGTGTTATAAGAATTGTGAAGATTCTTCTCTTAAATACCCAATGAAACTAGAGATTTAAATGCCTGGTTATAAGACAAAGGGTCATAAAATCTCCCTCCAAAGGGACAGCTCCTGATTGGACCCTCTTCTAAAAGAAGGCGGAAACGTCAGGTCTTCAAAAGGCCTTATCCCTCTCTTACCCCTCTCGTCCTCATTTCATAATGTAACGTCTCGCCTCCGGCGAGCTCTTCGCCTTTCTTTTATTTGTTTCTAGTTTAGTTTGTGTTTTTCAGTCTTAGATAAGCCTCCGTGTTGAATTCCAATCGTCGAGTGAAAAGAACACCGCATGACATATCTCTTCAGCAAATCCATCTACAGGGGACCTTCAAACGAGTGCGCGCTCGCTTTGAAGGAGAAACACGCCGGACCGAGAGAGGCACGCGTGCTTCTTCACCAGCCCTGCAAAGATGTAACGTTAACTCCGCGTGATTTCCCCGTAGAGATCTTTATTTCTTTTCTTTGTTAGTCAAAGTTTTGTTTTCCGTAGTCGACTCTGTTCACTTCCACGAAGTGAAACGAACTTAGCCGAACTATTTTCCTTTGGTAATGTTACCCCAAAGACTTTGAACCTCCGTTCAATACGCGCGCCAAGAAGCACCACGTGACGCTTCCTAAAGGACTCCGCTCGCGCAGGAATGCCGCGACACAGAGAGACCCAGAAATTTGTGCAAGTATATCTCTTTATAGAGCTTCTAAGAAGCATTAAGATGATGTTTTCGTGTTGTTACAGACAGGTGACTGTCAGGGTGAATGTTGCCAATGCTCTCTCTCTCTCTCTCACTCCCTCTCCCCCTCTCTCTCTCTCACACGTGTATCCATTGTCCAAACGCCCCGCGTTGTCGTCGTTGTCTGTTAATGTTTGTAAATGCATGTATTCCTGTAACGTAGTAAATACATAAGTAGTTCTGCCTTATTAAATTCATTATATGTGACCCTGCCTGTGAAAACCCAGCTAAAGTCATTTTTTTGTGATTCACTGTTTTCTACATAAAATCATCCTACATAATGTAAAGAACATTCTGTGAAAATATAACCTTGATATCTTTAATATTGACTGAGTAAGGCTATGTCAAAGATTTGCTGAATTTCGGGCTCAGAAAATCATGTTTTTGAGAAATTCCAATTTAAAAAAAAGCTTATTTTTAAAACTGCAACACATTTGATCCATAATTATCCTCCATATGTGCCATATACCACATTAAAGCTGAGATTCTCCCCTTTTTAGTGATATAGGACACATTTATGGGAAAATTCTTAAAGTTTTGTAAAACAGGCCTATTTATTATGATGCGCATGTCCAAAAAGCTAAAAGCATAAAAACATTGAAACGAATGGGGGTACCAGAAGAGCTTGATTGTAACAACAATTACCATGTCAATTCAGTTGAATGATTTGTATAACTTTATTAGTAAAATGAAATATCAGAGAAAATATAATATCAGACTAATAGCTTGGGGTTCAATCACCAAAACTGGCTCGTCCTCATCATCATGTTGGTCACTGCCTGAAAAAACAAGGAGAATTGTTTCAATTCAAAGCAAGAGACCTAAATGGAGACCTAAACATGCAGGGGGAGGGGGGTTATCCATTTTAAATCCACATTTAAAATGGATAATGAAGCATTTTATATGAAGATATCAGACTGGATCTGATTAATTGAGGGGAGGGCATAGGGACAAGAAACAGGTATGGATATGGCCATGGCTTCAATTCAGAGTGTAATCAAACAAATAAACATCATGTCATAAACGTAATTAATTTAAACTGACTCAATCCCAATCAACAAATGTAATAAACATTTAAATCCACTATTTTTGCATCACAGGATGATTTCTGTGTTAGCATTACATTGGCTGAACACTGACAGTAGGCCTATGTTACATATTCAGCATAAAAAAAAAATAATGACAAAAACTTACCGTCAAATTCCTCGTCAGTTTCGTCAAAGAATGTGTCCTGTTCATCATCACCATCATCCTCCAGAAAATAATCCGCTATAAAACCGGTTAAATCATAATTTGGGGCAATTCCACCGAGATAGCAATCAGCTATTTTACGTTCCTGTTCATGCTTCGGTGCTGCCATGTCAGATGTCAAAACAACGCAGTAAATTACCATCCAGCAAACGAATTATATTACTGACACTTAGCAGGCCTAAAATGTCCTTAAAATAAGATTAATATTATTGGCAGAATACTGAGCTACAAAACAAATAAGCTGTTCTTAAATGTTTGTCGATGACACGAAACAATCTCCTCAGACATCTGAACCCGGCTTAAGTCGCATTTTTTTTTCATTGCGTTGACCTGTTTGCCGCTCGTGCGGATTGATATTAAGGTCTGTTCACTCTTTCTAATAGAAATAAGTAGAAAAGAAGTTCCTGAACTGAATGATATAAGAATCAGCAGGTGTTGTTGCGCCAAAAAATAAACCCAGAGACGATTGAAATGTATAGAAAGCCCACGTCCTGTATTTTTTTTTGGCGCAAAAGTATAACGTAGTGTCAATAAAATCATTAATTTTAGTATATATCATGTTATAAATGAAAATGTGAGTATTGCATCTCAAAACCCTTGGTATAATCTATCATTTACAGCAATAAACACACATTACCTATTTTTGTCATTTTTATGGCTATGACTACTTTGACGCTCTTTTACTCATAATTAGATTCTGCGACTTTAGCCGGGGGTTCACAGGCGGGGTCACATATTCATTTGATTGATGTACTGCCTTTTGCTCATTTTCAAGTCCCTTAAGTGTCAAAAGGTCTTATAGCTACAAGCTTACAAATTAAAGATACTTTAAAGAGTATGTGTTTATAGGGCAGGAAACCCAATTCTTGTGGCCACAGAATTGCTTTTCCTGAAATCCTATAAAGTAGGATGATATTGTGGATCCCCAAAAATATTATTCTGACAATTGAGCTAATTAATTTTGCCTGTTTTGTAGGACGTGGTCCGTGTAATTAATTACAATCAACTTGTGGTTAATTGCAAGGATACACATGCATGCATGCAGGTAAAATGGCATATCATCCCTTATCAGGAGATTTATTAACATGTAAGACTGATCTAATCCAAACATGTATGAATAATTATTAATTACCAATTATTAATTATGATATGCAAATCCCCCATGGATTAGATCCGCCCCTGAGTCTTTACATAATTGGTGGAGAATATGCTTGGCACACTTTAAACTTGTTTTTGAGCAATTCAGTTTCAATCTATGTCTATATTGTGATTTAATATTGTACGCGCGCCTCGAGTGAGCGAACGCAATGCGAAATCACTGGCTGACTGATTAAAGGCAAAAAGCCGTCTCAGGTCAGCCAAACTAAAAAGTAAACTGCAGTTTCATAGTATTAAATTTGTCCTACAAAAGACGAAGAAACCTCTTTTGAATTACGACATTTTTAATGTTAAACTCCCCTGTCCGAACGAGATTCGTCAGGGTGAAGACAAGATTTAGTGAAACGACGCTCTTTCACTATTCTTAAGAAAGGCCTGATATTATAATCGTTAGATTAACGATAAACTCCTGGTTAAACATTGACGTAGCTACTCAATTGTAAAAAACCTAAAGCATATTTAATCATAAGTGCTATTTGATAATATGTCATGGGAGTCGAAAAAACAGACGAATATTTCCTGTTTTCTTTTGCACGACGCAATCCCGCCAGACGTGTTTGTTAAAATATAGCACCAAAAAAAAAAATCCAAAACCTAAAAACATTTTTAATCATAAGTGCTATTTGATAAATGTTATTTGAATCTGAACGACAGACGTATAATTCCTGTTGTCCATATTAGTGTGTGGAAGCGAAGAAATCCTTCCGTGCACACGTGTGTCGAATAGACAAAACCCGCCGAGGTTAAAAATTCATAAGCGAACGTGTGAATCATAGCGCTAATTGTTGTATGTGGGAATCGAAAAACAGATGCCTAATTCCTGTTGTCCCTATGTGAGTGTGTAGAGAAAAAAAAAAAAAAGAAAAAAAAATCCTGCCACGCCGTTTTGTGAAATATAGCACCAAAAATCCGCCCGAGATTTAATTTTGGATAAGTGTGATTATCAAAGCGTCTGCACGCTCAAATTTGAATCACACATGGAAGCAGGCTGGTTGTTATTCCGCCGACAAACACTAGAGGGCAGCCCTTAGGCCTAAGTGCTTGACAGTTCTCGAATTACGCACCGCCCCCTGACTTCATCCTGCATGAACGAAATGTCGCCATCGTGTGGACACTAGTAACAAGGTCATCCTTTCCTAAACAATTTCTCTCGTCACAATTTCAGATTTTTTTTTCCCAGTGAATTTCTGAAATTGTGTTCCTAACTTTCAATGCATGTGCAAGTTCCAGTTTTACTAACATGATTTCACTCCTGACTGTGTACACTTATTTTGAATTTGGTTCAAACCACATTTGAACTTAAAATTTAAAAGTATGTATGAGCAGTTTTTGATGACCACTTAGGAGGAATGCGCCCCTTGTGGCCTCTTCCCCCCTCTACGTCAGCTCATCACTTAGTTCCTAACATCATTCTTTTCTGAAGTGGCTTTCTCCCAGTTGGTTTTATTTTGGTTATTATCATTGATACCTCACCGTAGTCGTGATCATCATCAAATATAATGCCAACCTTTAATTTCCTACACTTCTTCAAATTTGGTTTGAAACAAACAAATTTCAAGATCAATTTGAATTAAGTCTCCTTTCCTGTTGGGAATGGTTTTATGGCTTTATTTCTATATATCCTTTTTTTCTATATATCCTTCTATATATCCTGATTTGATACGTTATGACAACGGTATCCTTACTATTCTAGAAGTTACTTAACATCTATGCATACGCTTGATTTGAATTGTATTTAAACCAGTTTGAATGCAATTTAAATCAAGTTCTCTGTCAGCCAGGTTGACCACTAAGAGGAAGTGGCCCAAACCCTTTGTGGCCCAAACGCGCCACTACAGCTTGCTTC
The DNA here is from genome assembly GCA_026230005.1 of Gila orcuttii. Taxonomy (NCBI): domain Eukaryota; kingdom Metazoa; phylum Chordata; class Actinopteri; order Cypriniformes; family Leuciscidae; genus Gila; species Gila orcuttii. The sequence goes on from JAPDVR010000011.1 coordinate 24,010,474, forward strand.
CTCCTGTGCTCTTCCTGCTGCACTTAATCTCTTCTCTGAATGGAGGCTAGGTTGTTCTGATAATTAACATTGTCATAATTCCCTTTTTGTTTGTACCATAATTTTAGTAAAGCCGTTGCCTTTGATGATTTTTCTACAAAAAATAGACACTCAATTTGATTTAGATAGAGAGAGCTTTAATTCACGTTGAGGTTCACTTGTCCTTCATCCTGTTTTGTGTTTGTAGGTAGAAATTTCTCTCGTGCTGTGGTGATTTGACAGTCATCTCTGCTTGGGGTCCAGCAAGCTGGTTCGTCTGACCTGCGTCACCAGCGCTGACTGAGCACGAGTCTCGGACTTTCCTGTATTTCTCCGTTGGTGCGGCCCGCAACATGACATCACCAATTTGGCACTGCCGGTTGTGTTCAAAGTCAAGTTGCGTGAGGGCACACATCGGTACAGATGTACGGAAGGGCCCGAGACACTGCTGTTAAGTGTTTGGGGACGACAGAAAGACCAACCACGATGCTGACTCCAACCTGAATGACCTCATTTCACCCCAGGGAAACTAGAAAAGGTATTAAATCCATCCACTTAGTATTGGCCACAGGATCTAGAGATTCCCCCGGTCATTGAAGTGTTTGGCTCCCTCCTCCTCTCCGAGCCACAAACCGCAGGCTTAGGCCTCCTCTTCCCCTGTAACACTTCCTGTGTACTATTAACGCCATTTCATTACAGACCTTTCCATCTTTGATGGTTGCATGTTACTTCAAACTTTGCTATCTTGCCATTGCTCTTTTCTGTTGTGCTCTGTTCCTTTCAGTTCACCTAGAGACAGAACCTATCTGAGACAACAAGGAACGCTAAATAATAGTTTGACAACCAAGCCGTTAGCATCAACAAGTGACCCCTAAGCTACCGCCCCGTTAAAAATCTTTATTCAGGCCCATGCTGACCTACCCAAATTGTCCCACCGAATGATTTAACTGTCTGCATCAGTTAACCAAAATTTTCATACACGGCATAGCCCGTATTATAGCTCGTTAAACGTAGAACGAACTTGCATTGGTCTCTCTGCGTGTGTTGTGTTCCTCTCGCCCACAGTGAAGCCAGTATGTTCCGGTCCTACAGTCCCACAACCCGCTGGGACAATCTGGAGACATGGCTGAGATTCATGACACCTCCATTCCTGCCCAAGGTCGCCAGTGACTCAGAGCCCCGAGCCAAGAGCATCGCAGACGTGGATAAGCTGATGGCGCAATAACCAAGCCAAAGCTCCCACGACAAAGACCGGTCAGACACATCAAAACCTCGCTTGCCAGCTCATCGCACAAGCACGCCTTCACGAAAGGAGCCGCAACGCCCTGGAGCACGAAGTTGCAACGCTAAGGATGCAAGCCGAGTATGACAACGACCCCGAGCTACAGAAGGAAGTGGAAAGCCTTCAAACTGCCCTGTCTGATCCTCATATGCACATAGACCGAAGAGAGCAGTCAGAGAAAAGAACCAAAGAGGAACTCAACGAGAAACTCCGACAAAAGTGAAGCCCCTTGCAAAGAGCAGAGACTGAACTTAAAGAGACTCGAAAGCCACGGCCTGCGAAAGAAACTCGCAAGAGGCCTGTGCTACCATCCACAAGCTCGTTCAGCAGAGACAAGATCTCGAACACGAACTTGACACCGTTCACACAGAGTTGAAACACTCTTATAGACTGCAGAAGGACCGGGAAGGGGAAACACACACCACAAAGTTTCCCTGACCAGCCAGTCCGCACCTTTCAGCCAAGAACCCAGAGCTGTACAGGGGGGTGAAAGCCCACTGTTCAAAAGATCACCAGCCAGCCCACATAGCATGACTACTCAACAGCTAAGAGAAGCTTACACCAAGCAAAAGACTGTGTCCGAAAAGACTTTGAAAAACCCCACAATCTACTCTGTCTCTGAACCCTACACAGAGCTGCCACTAGAGGGCGCCCCACAACACCATAGCCCTGTTTACAGAGAGTCAAGACCGTTCCAGGCCAGCAGAGGGCAGCACAACCGTGATGGTGCTCGTCCAAGGCACCAGAGTGAGCGCTCTGAAAGATTCTAGGAAGCCAGCTGGCGACCCAGAAATAGCCGACCCCCATCACCAAGAGACTCAAGCCCAGACAGCCTGGAGCGGTACCCCTCTCAACATTCCAATGGTAAGCACAAGTCTGAGCACACATCAGACAAACACAGTGCCGCCACGTCTGAGACAGCTGAGACCCTGAAGTCGCTGAAAAGCTTCTTCACAAAAGACTTTCCAAAGACTACAAGAGGGACGAGCCTGACATCCTATGCCTGAGTGTAAGACCTACAACAGGCACACAGAACACTGCTCGCCAGCCACAGACCACAGAGCAAACCGTCACATTACAAAGTGACAGCAGCACACAGCCACCACAGCTGACAGCTGCACAGCCTGAGCGAGACAGCACAGTTTCCCACAGCTGGGTCCAAAAGCCCAAAAGACCTAGAGATGCTGCTTTGTCTGTCTGTCTCCGCAGAGAACTACACAATACCGGCCCTAACCGCCCGTCGATCGCCACACCAGCCCCTACGCCAAGACTCCTGGGGAACCTGATCAAAAGGGGGTGGGCCCGGAAACTCTACCTACCCATCACTCTGGACAATGAGGTGAGCCTTGAAGCCCTGGTAGACACCGGCTCAGACCTCACTTTAATGTCAGCTCAACTGTTTGAAAGACTCAGTGCTAAAGCTAAGAGCAAAGATCGAACTCTTATACCCCAAATGTGTGAGTTGAACGTGCAGTCGTACAGCCAAAACGACATCCGGCTCGAACAGTCACACAGGTCACCAAAGCTAGACTGGCCGGTCACAGAGGTCACGAGAACTACAACAAAGCCAGACTCCAAGGTAACAGAGTTCCCCGGAACTCCAGCAGGCATCCATGGGTACACAGCCCCTGCACCAAGTCAAGGTTCAAGTTCGCTACCCTGCACCTTCCAGCTCGCCAAAGACCACGCAATGCCCACTCAACGATGCGTGACCTAATGCAGAAGGCCTCTAACACAGAAGGCCTCCTCGGAAAGGGTCCCTAAGACCCCATTGATTCCGAACTGCAAACCAGAAGGCACACAGCATGAACACAATGCAAGACTCTGTAAAAGGGTCCCTGGTCAGCATAAAACATAAAACTTTTAAAGTAGATGAAAATGTGTGCTCGAAGAGAAGCAAGACTCTGCATTGGACAATTTAGAATTTCACTGATTTAAAGAAAATCTTGAATGGACGTGTAAGCCTCACCTTCCAACACACTATGCACGACTCTTTCGAAACAAACATTTGCTACATGCTGGTCGAAATGACACTGCTAAACATTAGTTTCCATGACAATGAAGCAACAGGAAACACTAGCTCCAAATAAGGCATACGTCACCTTGACGCCATATTGTAGGAAAACCACCTGAGTTTTAAACTACTTTTAACCTAAAGGTGTGCATGTAATCATTGCGATCCAAACGGAACACAACATGCGATACGCATCTTGATCACTGGTTGCTGGCTTGTCTAAATGCAGATAAAATAATAGCTGAAATTGACATCCCTACTGTAAGTGAAAGAGTCTTAGATTTCCAACTAATATCAGTAAGTTCAGCAGTAAAGCGTAAGTCTGTTTGACAAAGAAATCTCATATCAGCAGCTTGTAAACTGTACCGATATCTGTTCTGCTTTGGTTAAAGAAATCCAAATTGCAGTATTGCTAAACCTGTTCCTGACATAGAAAGCTCAGGACAGGGTTATATATATATATATATATATATATATATATATATATATATGTAGACCTGGGTGATGCTCCCCTTTCTACAATGTAAAGGACTTACAAAGTATTGTTAGATTGATGTAATTAACCTAAATTTTAGCTGCATCTACAAGCAAAGAGAGCTACCTCGCGATCAAAACTGTTTACTCGCTGAAAAGTCAGCATTTATGCATGAGAGGGACGTAACTATAGATGCTTAGACAAGCTACAGCAAATCTATTTCCTTACTCTGTAAACAAATAGAATAAGTTGTGCAAAGTAAAAAGAGTTCCATGAGTAAAATTAGCAAATGCCAAAAAGTTGCATTTTACTTAATGTAACATCAAGTTCTTGAAAGACTTAAAGTATAAGCGCCCCCTTTTAACCCGTTTAAACACGCATAACTCATTTAAAAAGGTGCAGACATTCTTCAGGTACTGTCGAATTGTTCTGACATGCTCTGGTTCCCATGACAACGACTTGTCACAGGAAGCGCTAACTCGTGATGTCACTTTGTAAACAAACCAGCCTAGGTGGCTAAGCTATCCTAGCCTAGCATCCATCCAGCTTACGCTAAGCTAACCTAGCATCCATCCAGCTTAGGCTAAGCTAAATAATAACTTCTACAGTTAGCAGTTAGCAGCTAGTGTCATTTACTTGAAGCCGTAATTACAGCTTTTGTTTATACAGTGCAAAGTATTCTAGAATACTTTCTTTAACCCAGTTAGGGTTTGTAATTCTTCACTTTCCGTACTTTCAATTCTTTTCAGCTAAAGTTCACCTTCACTAGTTTAGGCGTAGTCCTTGCTGAGCACTGTAGGCAAAATTTGCAGATGCCCCGCCAATTAAACTTACGTTTATTTACATATAAAATGTGTAGCTAGAGAAGAATCAGTATAGTAATGAGAAATTTTCATTAGCATGTTGACTAAACCTTTGGAGGGACACACACAGAGTGGTCTTGAACACGCAACCGCGGTTACCAACTATGGCGTGTTGGTCCATGCAAATCCAAAGTTTAGTCACTAGTGCTACTGACTATTCTCACATTCAGATCATTCCCGCTGTTTTGACCACTCACCTAAGTTTTATTTTTATTTTTTTTATTTTTTATTTTTACTTTAATAATAATAGCAGTCAGCTATTACCTTGTCTTTTCGGTCATCTATATGATTTAATTCCATTTCCTCTCTTGTTGGAATGTGGTTCCATTTCCCATAGGGCCCAGAAAGGAAACAGATGCGTCTTTACTCGTGATTTTGTTTATTTTCAACAAGTGCACTCATTATTGTGACCCTGCAACACAAGTAATTTCAACAATTACTAGGGCATAACTATAGGTCCTGAGGATTGATAATAAGCATAATTTGAATATGAAAGCTGTCCTTTTTCCCCCATCATTCACTTCGTCAAGCCGTAGTGAACCACTAGTTCAGTCCAGAGAAATAATTTAGTCATAAGAACCATCTTGAGTCATTTATTTAATCTCGGCTATGCCCTTTCCAGGAAATACTCTCGGAACCACATGAGTCTTAGCCTCCTAACATCCACAGCTAAGATGATAAGGATACAAGACACGCATCACTAGCTAGATACACATGAAACACCTAGCTTTATGCTACATACCTAGCGAACCCGTTAAACCGTGATTCTGAACTTTTAGGGTCATGCATTAGTCTCTCCCCACAAGTGTGACAAAATGTAACAGAGCCTCTGCTTAACCTGACCTTAACCTTCCAGCTTACCAATGGACATTATGAGAAACCACCTCTCAGACCCCTCCAACCACCCTAGCACGCCGTCTGAACCCACCGACGACAGGTGCCCCAGACACCTGCAATACACCTTGCACATGCTGCGTGCACAAGACAACATTCAGTGTTCTGCACCTGATTCCATCACTGCGCCACAGCTTGTGGTGCCACAGTGCAAAAGGGGGGTCATGCCAATGCACACCGCAGCACCAGAGACACTTGCAAGACACCGAAGCAAGTGGCATACCGGCGTCCTCAAAGCGAAAAGACTGTCCTAGCCAACCAAGGACGACACTCGCTGAAAGTCTCTTTCTCTTTCTCTCTCCCTTTCACTTTTACCAGGATGCTGCTGTGCCTCCAGCCAACCAGAGGGCAGCCGCAATCGGACATCTCACCAGGTCCGGCATCAGGCATCGTCCTAAGGGAACAACCAGGACTCCTTTTCTGCCGGACCCGCACTCAGAAAGTGTATGTGCCACCTGATCTTTGCAACGCCTACAGAACACACTACCCCAGCGTAACAACACAATACAGCTGGGTAGGTGCCGAGGGACAGAGGACGCCCTCACTCACGCTGAGGCCGATGTCGAGCACATGCTCAACCAACTTGAGAAAATGACTATCACACAAGTTAGGTGGACACAACCACCGCTCCAAACTGTTTCTGGGAGCTTTGCCCGGAGCCGTCACCACTCTGTTTAACACTTGTATGTCCAGTGTGAATACAGTGAACCTAGCCACCGTGAGGCGGCATGTAGACGAAATTCAGACTGAGATTCCACAGATAAAAGAGCAACTCACAACAGAGTGCATCCCTGCAGACCATCGACAAGACACTAAAGGGAATTGTGGTAATTTTCAACACTCACAGCGTTCTGCCGACCCAGACAGTGAACTCCATGAAACAGCTGTTTACTGTCTTCCAGAATGACTTTGCTCAAACTCAGCTGGTAACAGCCCTGATGACAGACACGCTGCAGGAGGTGAACTCCTCCATTGACAGCCTAGCCATGGGTAGAATTCCACCGCACCTGATACCCTTAAGCCTTGTGCAAACCGTGCTGGCTTCCGCCATCACCACGCCAACTGACTCTCTACAAATACACCTTGCCTACTCGCTGGGTAGTGCCAGCCCACTCTGCATCGACCCCAAGCAGAGAGAAGTGGGTTTTGCTCCGGAACTTGCCCATCATAGAGCCAAGCCGAATCTACCAGCTCAAGAACATTGTCAATGTCAGATTTTGAAAAGTAACACTCACATCAAGATCCGCACGCCAGACGTGGTTCACTTCAACAACAGCTACACAAAGCTGTCCTTAGCTCCGAACCCGTACGTGTGCACATTGACCAAAGACACTCACTATCTCTGCCCTAACAAACCCTTCCTCAGAGACAACACTGACGGAATCTGCAGGCTGCAGATCAGCGACACCCGCTGCCCTGCCGAAGCTAAGCCTCGCACTCAAGTCATCGAGACCCAAGCAGAGATTGTAGGTGACAGGGCTCGTTGACACTCCAGTGTGCACAGCTGCACTCAATTATGACCAGAATGACACTGACACCTGTATCACCTTGCTCAACCAGAGCATGTCATCCAAGTACCAAAAGGCGCCATCCTTCACCTTGACGACCTGGCATGGTACCATCTTCCAAGCAAAGATTACAAATTAGAACTGGAAATCCCATCCTTCTCCAGGAACCACACTTTCACCCTAACTCCAGAACGGGAGTTGTGGTTTGCGAAAGGGGGGTCCCAGCAAATTGACATTGCTTCTATCAACACAGCCCTCCGAGCTTTGTCTCAACTGCCCTACTTGACTACCCCACCTGTTGTCCAGGCCTGGACCACAGTGGACACTTCGCTGTGTAGCTCTAAGGTACTCAGCCACACCCTGACACTGGGCTTGGCCTTCATCCTATACAGGAGACTCAACGAGATGCGAACATCCACAGCCAAGCTCACGGCACCCTCCGAAAGAGGGCACCACGCCAGAGGCTGCGCTGAACCTCATCAAGCTGAGCCCTCGGCCCTAACAGCACCTGCTACCCGATCATCATGATTCACCTTTCATCCGTCCATTGTGATGATTGTTATCCGATTAAGTCCACACAGGGACTTCATCAGACAAAAAGGGGGACTGGGCTAAGAGGGTGAATCTGAATAACTAAATACATCCTGCTAAAGACCAAAAATCTTTGAATGTAAATTAACCCACACACACACACAACCACACACGCATCCCCCACAAGTGAAGCCCGCTCAGGACAGAGCGTGGTGTCCAGTTACGAGACATTTTTATGACTGACTGGAATGTCCCAAAGAAGGTGATTCTAAAGAGAAAGAAACTTCTCTTTTTAAAAGACCTTTAACCAGATATATTCGTTTGTTTTTTTGTGTGTCCATTTGCCCATGTCACATTGGAATGACTATGATTTTATCGTAGCTTAAAGTGAATTATAAATACCTTCATTATGCATTTTAAATAATACTGTCTATTCCCATAACTTGTACACATAGTTCTGGACACCTCCAGACTGCTTTCGGTGTGATCAATCAGAATACGCACAGTAACATCCAGTAAAATATAGTTTACTATGTTTTCCATCTTTGGAATGAAAAGAGACCAAAACTAACATCACTGGTGTTCTTAGATAACAGCGTTTACGACCCAAAGGAATGTTCACAGAACAGTGGCTCTCTCTCTGAATTCTAACCAAGGAAGAGAAATGAATCCTGTATTCATATACAGGTCCTTCTAAAAAAATTAGCATATTGTGATAAAGTTCATTATTTTCCATAATGTAATGATAAAAATTAAACTTTCATATATTTTAGATTCATTGCACACCAACTGAAATATTTCAGGTCTTTTATTGTTTTAATACTGATGATTTTGTCATACAGCTCATGAAAACCTAAACTTCCTGTCTCAAAAAATTAGCATATCATGAAAAGGTTCTCTAAACAAGCTATTAGCCTAATCATCTGAATCAACGAATTAACTCTAAACACCTGCAAAAGATTCCTGAGGCTTTTAAAAACTCCCAGCCTGTTTCATTACTCAAAACCGCAATCATGGGTAAGACTGCCGACCTGACTGCTGTCCAGAAGGCCATCATTGACACCCTCAAGCAAGAGGGTAAGACACAGAAAGAAATTGCGGCGTGGCATGGAAGCAATCAGCCTGTGGCACTGCTGAGGTGTTATGGAGGCCCAGGATGCTTCGATAGTGGCCTTAAGCTCATCCAGAGTGTTGGGTCTTGCGTCTCTCAACTTTCTCTTCACAATATCCCACAGATTCTCTATGGGGTTCAGGTCAGGAGAGTTGGCAGGCCAGTTGACCACAGTACTACCATGGTCAGTAAACCATTTACCAGTGGTTTTGGCACTGTGAGCAGGTGCCAGGTCGTGCTGAAAAATGAAATCTTCATCTCCATAAAGCTTTTCAGCAGATGGGGGCATGAAGTGCTCCAAAATCTCCTGATAGCTAGCTGCATTGACCCTGCCCTTGATAAAACACAGTGGACCAACACCAGTAGCTGACATGGCACCCCAGACCATCACTGACTGTAGATACTCCAGTGCTGCTTCTCTGTAGCCCAGGTCAGGCGCTTCTGCCGCTGTTTCTGGTTCAAAAGTGGCTTGACCTGGGGAATGCGGCACCTGTAGCCCATTTCCTGCACACGCCTGTGCACGGTGGCTCTGGATGTTTCTACTCCAGACTCAGTCCACTGCTTCCGCAAGTCCCCCAAGGTCTGGAATCGGTCCTTCTCCACAATCTTCCTCAGGGTCCGGTCACCTCTTCTCGTTGTGCAGCGTTTTTTGCCACACTTTTTCCTTCCCACAGACTTCCCACTGAGGTGCCTTGATACAGCACTCTGGGAACAGCCTATTTTTTCAGAAATTTATTTCTGTGTCTTACCCTCTTGCTTGAGGGTGTCAATGATGGCCTTCTGGACAGCAGTCAGGTCGGCAGTCTTACCCATGATTGCGGTTTTGAGTAATGAAACAGGCTGGGAGTTTTTAAAAGCCTCAGGAATCTTTTGCAGGTGTTTAGAGTTAATTAGTTGATTCAGATGATTAGGTTAATAGCTTGTTTAGAGAACCTTTTCATGATATGCAAATTTTTTGAGACATGCAAATTTTGGGTTTTCATGAGCTGTATGCCAAAATCATCAGTATTAAAACAATAAAAGACCTGAAATATTTCAGTTGGTGTGCAATGAATCTAAAATATATGAAAGTTTAATTTTTATCATTACATTATGGAAAATAATGAACTTTATCACAATATGCTAATTTTTTTAGAAGGACCTGTATATATATGCTTTTATATATCTACTTGAGAATTGTATGAACAATGTATCCAAGTTCCCTATTTCATGAGTTGCCTTTTTGTGGTTTGGTCTATGTTTCTCGACAACTCTAATGGGATAATGTTTCAAACTTTGCCAACTAATGTTTAACCAAATCCATTTATGGCAAGTTTGGTCTCGATAAACTCCAGTCTTCATTCCCCATTTGTTAATTGACATTACATTTTGCTAAACTTTGTGACACATTAGTATTATAAGAATTGTGAAGATTCTTCTCTTAAACACCCAATGAAACTAGAGATTAAATGCCTGGTTATAACACAAAGGGTCATAAAATCTCCCTCCAAAGGGACAGCTCCTGATTGGACCCTCTTCTAAAAGAAGGCGGAAACGTCAGGTCTTCAAAAGCACTGAATACCAGTTTATCCCTCTCTTACCCCTATCCTCGTTTCATAATGTAACGTCTCGCCTCCAGCGAGCTCTTCGCCTTTCTTTTATTTGTTTCTAGTTTAGTTTGTGTTTTTCAGTCTTAGATAAGCCTCCGTGTTGAATTCCAATCGTCGAGTGAAAAGAACACCGCATGACATATCTCTTCAGCAAATCCATCTACAGGGGACCTTCAAACGAGTGCGCGCTCGCTTTGAAGGAGAAACACGCGCACGTGACCACGTGACGCGCCGGACCGAGAGAGGCACGCGCGCTTCTTCACCAGCCCTGCAAAGATGTAACGTTAACTCCGCGTGATTTCCCCTTAGAGATCTTTATTTCTTTTCTTTGTTAGTCAAAGTTTTGTTTTCCGTAGTCGACTCTGTTCACTTCCACGAAGTGAAACGAACTTAGCCGAACTATTTTCCTTTGGTAATGTTACCCCAAAGACTATGAACCTCCGTTCAACACGCGCGCCAAGAAGCACCACGTGACGCTTCCTAAAGGACTCCGCTCGCGCAGGAATGCCGCGACACAGAGAGACCCAGAAATTTGTGCAAGTATATCTCTTTATAGAGCTTCTAAGAAGCATTAAGATGATGTTTTCGTGTTGTTACAGACAGGTGACTGTCAGGGTGAATGTTGCCAATGCTCTCTCTCTCTCTCTCACTCCCTCTCCCCCTCTCTCTCTCTCTCACACGTGTATCCATTGTCCAAACGCCTCGCGTTGTCGTCGTTGTCTGTTAATGTTTGTAAATGCATGTATTCCTGTAACGTAGTAAATACATAAGTAGTTCTGCCTTATTAAATTCATTATATTCATTTGATTGATGTACTGCCTTTTGCTCATTTTCAAGTCCCTTAAGTGTCAAAAGGTCTTATAGCTACAAGCTTACAAATTAAAGATACTTTAAAGAGTATGTGTTTATAGGGCAGGAAACCCAATTCTTGTGGCCACAGAATTGCTTTTCCTGAAATCCTATAAAGTAGGATGATATTGTGGATCCCCACAAATATTATTCTGACAATTGAGCTAATTAATTTTGCCTGTTTTGTAGGACGTGGTCCGTGTAATTAATTACAATCAACTTGTGGTTAATTGCAAGGATACACATGCATGCATGCAGGTAAAATGACATATCATCCCTTATCAGGAGATTTATTAACATGTAAGACTGATCTAATCCAAACATGTATGAATAATTATTAATTACCAATTATTAATTATGATATGCAAATCCCCCACGGATTAGATCCGCCCCTGAGTCTTTACAGAGCCATCTCTCGAATTCTAACATTTGGTTCCCTCCATACTTGTTCTACATAGACCTGATCGTCCACTATAACTTTGCAAAGTCTTGTTTATCCCTATCGTTGGCAATTCGATCTGATATTTGCCGTACTCGGACATTTTATACTCGGAAAATTTTCCGAGTACAGTCGAGTCCGGGCACTGGAGGACACACTATATTATTATTAAAAAACAAAAAGAAACTACTTGCATTGGGTTGTTTCAGCGTTGAGCATTGTAGCCAATCACAGACATGTATATATCAAGCGCATGAAAGCAGTGGGCAATCAGAGGCGTTGAGTCAACATGCGGAGAATTCGGTCAAAATGTATGTTCAGAACCAGCACGAGCTTTACACTTTTGCAAATACCCTCATTAACAACAAAGTCTAGACGCGATGATGTAAATAAGAGATTCACTGTGCAGATGCGGACAACTTCAGTGTTTATGATAAGAGTTTTAGTGAGAGTGCAGAATGCGGTAAGTAAGTGATAGCGCAATTGATCTAAATAATAGTTTTGTTTTTCATGCTTCTAGAGGACCAGTTGTTACGTTCACACTGTAAAGTGTAAGGAGTGATAACTGCATTTAAATTTGGGTGTTAATCCGCTAAATTATAGTCCTGTGAGTCATGAAATTGCGATGATTGACATATTAGCATTGTAATGTTTTGGCGTCTAATAATCTTATGATTTGTGTTAAATTTACACTTTAGTCATAAGTTTACATACACCCTGCAGAACCTCCAAAATTTTATTTTTATTTATTTTTTAATAAGAAGGATCATAAAAGCGTTGTTTTTGTTTAGTACTGCCCTGAAAAAGCTTTTTCACATAACAGATGTTTAAGTATAGCTTAGTCCCCAAGACAAAATACAAACACAAAATACAAGACAAATTACATGAGCTATACATACATTTTAGTATTGTGTGTCATTACCTGGATGTTCCAGAACTGTTTTTTTTTTTTTGTAATGGTTGTTCATGAGTCCCTTGTTTGTCATTTTCTGCATATTTGACTCCCTTACTAGAAGTGATTGTATGATTTTGAGATCCATCTTTTCACACTGGTGACAACTGAGTGACTCATACACAACTATTACAAATGCTCCAAACAGTCAGTGATGCTCAAGAAAGAAACATCCATCAAGAGCCAGGGGGTGTAGACTTTTGAACAGGATGATTGTTGCAAATTGTTCTTATTTTGTTTAAAAAATATTTTAATTATAACTAATTAATTTAGTACTGCCCTTCAGAGGCTAAATAAGATATTAACATGTAAAAGAAAACAAGAAAATTTTAAACATCACCATCATCTTGCTCAAAAGTTTACCCCCTGGCTCTGAATGCATCGTGTTGCATTCTTAAGCATTACCATGCGGATTCTGAAAGATGTACTGTAGGTAAATGTATGACTGCAACTAAACATTGCAATCCTTTTGTAAAGGTAAAATATTAATTTAAGAGCTCAGTGTTGAGACTTTTCGCCAGAGTTTGAATGATAGGCTATCTGACCAATCATAATGCAGATATCCACCATTTTTGTCTGACAAACAAACCAAACCAGTCAGTGGATTTGAACTTGAAAAATGGTGTGTATTGACAACTTTTTGCAGTTCTGATGTCATTCATGTTTAATTCGTGCTATAACTAGAAGAGATGATCAGTTCACATGCTGCATTAAAGCGGCACAAAATTGTATTTTTTTTTATTTCACAAAAAATACAAAATTGGAAAGCTGAGCCTTTATTTCATACCAAAGTAACCTGCTCTGTCTTGTCTGTTGGTGCATTGTCAGTGTCCTCTTTGCTCTGCTATATATTTTTCACTGTGTGAGAACATGATGTGTGGACTGGAGTGAGAGCACGTAGCAACAGTAACTAGGAGGGGTGGGTCTTTATGAAAGGTAAATTTCAAATAATTTAAATCTTTGTGGACTCGGCCAGACTCAACTCGGACTCGAATGTTATCCTTAATAACATTCTTGAGAATAGACTTGAGACTTGGACTCAAGTCCGACTTGGCCCCCTTTGGACTCGGACTTGATTGGTAAAGACATGGACTCGACTCGGACTCGACCCAACACTAAGTATTTGTATATTTAATGTCCTGTGTTCAATAAATGAGCTGGCTGTTAGCTGGTTTAATACCATATGGTGCAAAATGTATTTATATCTGTTAATATTACGTAACGTGGTAGTGGAAATAGCACAAAGACGAAGGAGGATGATAATAATTGTCTTTAATGACAAAACACAAGAACCAGGAGAAAACCACACTTAACATTAACGAGAACCGATGAAGACTTAGGGAGAACACAGGGTCTAAATACACAGAGCAAACAAAAGGAACTTCATTTGATAATTAACAGGACACAGGTGAAGGAGATGACTAATTAGACAGGGAAAAACTGGGTCACAGGACTAAACCAAAAACAGAATGAAACATAGGAGACAGACCATACATGTAACAGTATGCCCCCCCTCCCCCTCCCCCTCACGCCGTACAGAACAGTCCAACTGAGGAGGGAGGGCAGGGGCTCTGGAGGGGGCCGTGGAGCAGGAGAGGTGAAAAACCAAGCGATGGACACAGAGGCTGGAGGCGGAGACAGTGGATCATCTGTGCTGGATGGAGCTGATGGCCTGAAGACATTTGGCAGATCTTCACAGCATGTGGGAGCTGGCAAGTGACTGAAGGACATCAGCGGAGTTGGGGCTGAGGAACTTGCTGATTGAGGAGGTGGGAGAGGGGGTGCTGGAGTTTCAAGGGACACTGGAGATACAGGGGTACTGGTTATAACCTCCCCACAAAAATCAATAAGATCTACCTCAACAAAATATATGCCAGAGTTCAACATACACGCATTCATAGCGGTAGGGTTCTGGGTAGGGCTATCCTCCCACCCCCCAAGCTCCACAATCACTCCCTTAACGCACTGTGTTGCCAGCTCACGCACCTGGTCAGACTCTGTCGGTGGTCCGGGCTCCGTGGCGATGACGCTCTCCGTCCTTATCATCGGTACAGGTTCCTCTCTCGCGGGTGGCTGGTCTCCACTGTCTGCGGTGGGCTCAGGCAACATCTCCGTCACGTCGTTCGCTGGTGGTGGTCGGCTGGTCTCTGGCAGTGGAATGGGGCTGGAGGCGAAGTTATCCTCTGCAAGGCCGATGGTGAATGGTGAATTGTTGTTCACCAGCACCCACTCCATGAATGCGGCAAAATCCTCCTTCGGAGCAGAGCGGTCTGTGTAGTGTGTCTGGCACGCAAGCTGGATAAAGTCACAAGTGTGTCCTTCCAGCGGGCGGTCTCCCTGCTCCAGGCAGAGAAGCTGGACGGTGGGTAGAGCCATAGGGGGAAAAAACAGAAAAATAAACTGAAGGAAAAAAACACACCTCACAAAAAAAAAAAAAAAAAATTCTGTTATGTAACGTGGTAGAGGAAATAGCACGAAGACGAAGGAGGATGATAATAATAATAATTGTCTTTAATGACAAAACACAGGAATCAGAGAACCACACTTAATATTAACGAGAACGGATGAAGACTGAGGGAGAACACAGGGTCTAAATACACAAAGCAAACAGAAGGACCTTAATTAGATAATTAACAGGACACAGGTGAAGGAGATGACTAATTAGACAGACAGGGAAAAGTGGGTCACAGGACTAAATCAAGAACACGATGAAACATAGGCCCTGTTTACACGAGAACGCTCGTGGGTGAAAACGTAAAAATATTTTATCAGATGTGCCTTTTGTTTACACGGCGACGGCGTTTTTCGGGCTTAAAAACGCAAAAAAGTGAAACCACCCTCCAGAGTGGAAATCTTAAAAACGCTCCACCGTTGCGTTCCCGTCTAAAGGGTAAAAACACAAATCTGCTCACGGTGGCTCTTGTCGCGTACACGTTTACGTCACAGGCATGCGCCTGTACAGGAAAATAACAACCAACATGTCGGATTATTTCCATACGTCGGACCTTCAAATTGCCCTAGGAGCTCTGATAAACGTACAAGAGTCTTTTTGCTGTTCGCTTCGCCATGTTTTGATTTCACGCTACTAGGGAGAGAAGTAGAAGGAAGGTTGTACGCAGGCGCGGACTTGGTGTTGTTGTGTGGCAGTGCTTCACATTGCCACCTTGCCACCTGGAGTGCATACTACATCGAATTTCACACACTTTTGCGTCACCATATGCACGCAGATTTCCCCCCCATAACGCTTGTCTAAACGCAGGATAAAAAGTGATAACGCAACCCCACTTTTGCGTTTTCTCTTCAGATCGTTTCCGTGTAAACATAGCCATAGTAGACAGACCATACATGTAACAATTAATACTCTTCTGTGTAATATAATACTTGTGGTGTTATATACTGACCTCTGTTACAGACATACCTGTTTTTGGTGAGCCAGGAAGGAAGATAATTACAGCCTGAGCACAAGTTATTTGATTGAACTGGATTCAAGTGATGTCCGTAGTGATGATGCTGGTTCATATGTGACATCTTCTGACAAGAGCACTTCCATCCTGCAAAGATACAAAACAAAATCGCTGCCTAAAAGACCAAAAATGAACTCTATTGTACCTAATTCATACAGAAATCTGATCCAGTTGTGATTAAAAGACTCCAAAGTCTGAATTTGAAAGATGAAACTTGCCCTGATAAATTAAACCCACCTGAAGTGCAATGCATAGTTGTCGAACATGTCAAAATGTCACTTCTGCAGTGCAGGCACATCCAAAATGGCTGCGTTCCGTCTCTGGGCGAGTTCCATAACCCCTAGGTGAAGCTGACTTTAATGCATAGTGCCTCCATGTTGACCTTTTGCTACAAGATTCTCTAGCTCCAGATGTTCAGCGGAGAAGGATCTTTGAAAGTCTCTTATCACCAGCCTCAGATGTGGTCAAGCAACTTGGTTCCACTGCTCCTCAACAGGATTATAAAAAACGTATTGATTCTGCTTATGGGCTGGTGGAGGATAGTGATGAGATCTTTGTCAGGTTCCTAAACACTCATCAGGACAAGGGTGAAAAAGCTTCTGACTATTTACAGAGACTGCAGACCATCCTTAGTACTATTGTCAGGCATAAAGCAGTCCTCTGCAAATCACCACTCACTGAAATAATTACAGCTTGGGTGCTTACCCTACAGCTTGAGTCTAAAACAAAGATACCACCTGACTTTGCTGAGCTGTTGTTATTACTCAGATCTGTTTAAATATGTATTAAATATATATTAAATAATAGAAGTTTAAATTAGGGCTGGGCAAGTTAACGCGTTATTATCGCGTTAACGCATTTATTAATTAATGCCGACAATTTTTTTATCGCACGTTAACGCAGTTTTTTTTTTAATTATTATTTTGAAAGCCCGTTGCTCACTGGCTCTGAATACACATAGGCCAACAGTCAAACCATGATCACAGGAGGGGTGGGATGTTGGTCAGGCAGCAAATAACCCACCCAAACAAGCAGTGGAGAGAGGCAGGTTCTCTCTGGTGAACAGTTAAAGGGTTGCGCTCCGCGAGTGAATGACAGGCGCTCTATGGATAGTACCTATAAACCCTATAGATAATAACTATTTAGATTCTGGAAACTCACTAACAGCGAGCCGAGGATCAGTCTCTCTTCTAATGATTTGTGCTGCGCATCCTTTATAAAAAGTTATAGACAATTCAACTTCGGCAACGAGCGGGCGCGGGCGCGTGCGTGAGGCGAGCATGACCGCAACAGTTTCACAGGAACGCACCCGCTTGTCGCTTCACCTTGTGCTCGACCACTACACCTCACTCTTGGCTGATTTATACTTCTGCGTCGGACTTACGCCGAAGACTATACGCTATAGACTACGCGTTGGTTTTCATTTATATCTCTGCGTCGTTGTCCGCGTTGACGCGCAATTACACATGCAGAGGGAGCATGTGAAACCCGGGGAGCGGTTCTAGCAATCACAGCGCTTGCGGTACGCGTAGAATTGACGTTACATTTTTGGAGAGGTGCACGTCAGGGTACGCCGAAGTGTACGCGCACTACACAGCTATGGCGTGAGTATAAAATATAAATTGTTTTTTTTACTCTGTTTAATGTAATCTTACGTGGGAAACCATGGCATGACCAAACCTAAGCTACTATAAGTAACGTTGGTCAACTTATATCTGTAGTAGTGATCATGACCTCTGACTACTACATAGACTGTTTCTGCTGCTCCCTGATAAAAGATACCTGTTGATACCTGTTCAGAAAAAAAAACAAGAAAACTAGACTCCTTTTAACAAACTAGATAAAAGTTAATGCCCCGGCAGTGGCAAATAGCTTTGTTTAAATATTTGATTCGATTGCATTAATGTTTAAGTTGAGATTTGAGATTACTGTGTAAAGGGAATACTGCTGGTATAAAAGCACCTTATTTGTTTAAAGTTATTGCACTTTTGTGTATATAGCAGTACATTTAAATCAAAAGTGCGCAATACACTACTTTACAAGTCATTATTCAATTTTGCGCATAACAATGCGATTAATCGCGATTAATCGCAAGAAAATCATGCGATTAATCGCGATCAAAAATTTTAATCGTTGCCCAGCACTAGTTTAAATATAAAAAAGTTTGGAGGTCGGTCATTTGCCGTCCAGGGCCCAAAACTGTGGAACGCACTTCAACCACACCTACGAAGCATCACCATGTTGAGTGTTTTTAAATCGCAGTTGAAAACACATCTATTTAGACAAGCTTTTAACACGTAGCCTCCGACTTGACTCTATTGCTATTTTTATGTACACTTATGTTTTTTTTATATACTGTTGTCTATTGATGTTTTTCCAGGAAAGCGCCTTGTGCACTTTTTGGCTGTTGTAAGGCGCTCTACAAATAAAATTTGATTGATTGATTGATTGATTGATCTGAAGAGGACAGAAGAGCTGCAAAACTCACACAGAGTTTGCTACTGATGTCTCTGCTTATGGCGACCCTGGTGTCTTGCAAGCTTGCCTGTCTTAGAATGAGTCATTGAGAAAGCAAGTGGCTGATCTACATATAAATACGCAGCAAGTAGCAAGTAAACCACCAAAACTATGGTTCTTCTTTAGATGTGGAGATGGCTATGTAGCCAGACTATAAAGAGCTTAAAGCCAAACAGGATGACTGGGCAAAGAGAAATGGATTGCCGTTGAACTGGGTCGGGTTTCAGTAATGGGGCATACTGGGGCTCTTAGCAGAAAGAAGCGCCCCAATGATTGAATGCAGAAAGAATAGAGAGTCAAGCCCATTCCAGTGTTTCAGCTTATGACAGTGAATTAATTCCTGCTATTGTAGGTCCCAAATCCACTGCTAAAATTGTCATGGAAGGGAACCCCTGTATCTCCCTTCTCGGTTAAAGGTGCCATATGTTAAAATTGAGGTAAAAATATCCAAAAAATGAGCTACACGTATCAGAAGAATGAGAAGAAATAAGTGCAATGATGTCATTAAAAAAATGACAAGTTATAGTGCTGCCGAGATATAAACCTGAATTAGCATGCTAAATTACTAGCCCCGGCCCGGCCGGTGTCTAATACCAGTTTCGGCCATGGGAGGCGGTATGCGGGCAATATACATAACCACCAGCCAAACTGCAACACACGAATAACTCGCACGGCTTGTATCTCTTTAATCTCTAAAAATCTCCAAATGCTCCACGTGAAACTGCGGTCTTACTATAGTGTCAATTGATTTGATTAATATGCGCGAGGGAGAGAGAGCAGGACCATGCTCGTGTTGTTTGTAGACGTGAGAGTGCGCGCGCGCGGCCGAGCTCTCTCTCTCTCTCTCTCTCTCTCTCTCTCTCTCTCTCTCTCTCTCTCTCTGCTCGTAATGCGCCCTGTCAAACGCAGCGGCAGCAATCATTCTATTCTACATCCCTCACCGATCAAATTAGGCTTTGGCGGGACAAAGCGGACTATTTGACGGTTTTAGAAGATTAACAACCTGAAACTAAAAAACAGACTAGAGTAGGCCAACTTTCTGGAAGTATACTGCCCCCATTTGGTATGGAATATGTGGAGTATGAATTGATTTTTTGACATAAGGCACCTTTAAGGGTCACAGGCAATTGTGTACAAGTCTTTCTATGAGACTTGTCATCCCGTCCAATCCTCTCCCTGGATAATCTCATTGAGGTTGGAGGGGCTGGAGGGCAGACTGTGCCATATTTGGGCTACACTGAAGTGAGCATGCATTTCCCCGAAGATATCGCTGGAAAAGCTGAAAATGTCATCCCGACTACAAATTCAATCTTGAAGTCCAAGTACTTATTGGCAGTAACACCCTAGATATATTGTTTAAGTCCTGTGTCATGAGCTCATCCTCACCTGTAGTGCAAAACCTGTTGCACAGATACACCATTGAGCAACAAAATGATAAAGTGGGCCAAGTCATATTGACAGGGTAACTGAGCATCAGAATACCCGCTGGTCAAAAAAAGTCCTGGATGGATACGTTGGATATGTTGTCTGCAGCTGGAAATGCTCCCCTTGTGGTAGAGCTGTGTGCTCGCTCCAATCTTCCTGGGGGTTTGCTTCTTTGCAGTTATGTCCTCACAAGTCCCAGAAGAACATCATTGAAGGTTCCTATCCTTCCTCAGAATGGAACGGCCCACAAAATCACTCTTCCAAGAAAATTATGCTTAGCTGAGCTTTACGTTTCATCTGTTCTGTCTTCGCTGAGGTGACCTCTGTTGAGCAGAAAGAGACAAAATGTATGCCTCCCTCCACTGTGGTTAGCTGCAATGCTATGTGTTCTACCAGCCATGATAACTAGATCACTTTTGATTTTACCAACTAACCTTTCTTCGGATGATGGAGAAACAGAATTGTAGAAAAGCTCAATTCCATTCCCATAGGTTTTGCTATGAATGATCTTGAATACGGACACCACAGCAGTTAAGCACATAATTTGCCTACCTTCCTGAAGATGAAGTTGTAGTGTTACAAATTTATTAAATGTTTAATTGAGGTTCCAATACAATAGTGTATAAACTGAGACAGTTTTGTATACTGAATTTAGCATTTAAGGTTATGATGGTGATGATATTTGCTGTGAACCAGTTTTCCAGCAAGAGAGTCCGGCAAATCCTGTATTCTGTATCTGTCAGATTACTGCTCTCTATCGAGCCTGCTATTCCTGTTTCTCTCTATTGTAAGCAGATTACTGAAACTTTGGTAGCTTCACTGTTTGAATAGTTATGCTGATTGGATTGGAATTGGTAACACTCTCAGTATAGGTCAGGTTCCAAACCTGTAAACATCATTTACATGCTTTGTTCATCACAATGTTAAGCCCTGCCCCTAAATGTATAATTGCAAGGGAACGTTTCCCTTAGTCAGACTTGAGACGAGCTTGGAAGACTACAGCGACGCACAGCTCGTGTTCTCAATAAAGAAACCTTCTTAAAAGATACGCCCGAGTCTCCTGGTCTTCGCTTCTGAGTTATCTACACTTTAGAAGAAAAAGTTCACAACAAAGTCTAACAGTCTCAGGCCCATCTATCATTATGATTATGAGACTTTTAGACTTCATTTTCAGGAACTCAAGGAAGCAAACATCCACCGGGAGCCCGAAAGTCCATTTGCTTCACCCATAGTTTTCGTGAAGAAGAAAAATGGTTCCATTCGGCTCAGAAAGTTGAACAATCAGACGATAAAGGACTGCAACTGCCAAACATTGAAGAGACTTGAAAAACAAGGAATACTTTCAGATGCAGTCTGCCCACACATTTTCCATAACACGCTGAAAGGTGCTAGGTGCATTCATCATCCCATGTGGAATTCTGTTAACCCTCTGGGGTCGACAAACGTGTGGCACGTTTCGCTGGATTTTCTTCACATAGCAGCAAAATAGACATAATACTCTGTCATTTATGGTTATAAAGGCTTAAGAAATATGAAAAAATAAACTGTAAAATGTCTAATTTGTTTATGTGTCCACTTACAATCGAAACAAAACATTGTGCTTTGTAAAATAAAGAAAATAAACAGGGTGTGCCTTCTGCCTCTCCGTTTTTGTGAACTTTTCTTCTGGAGTACGTCTCTAAACTTAAACCTCAACGAATAGTAGTCATACAAGCATGAGCCATATATCTTTATAAACATTTAAGTGTCTACTTTTAAATTATCTAGTTCAAAATGAAAACAAATAGTCTCTGTTTATGTAATCTGTATGTCAAGGCAAGTCACCTTCATTTATATAGCGCTTTTAACAATATGGACAGTTTCAAAGCAGCTTTACAGTGATAATATGAAATTAAAGTAACAGAGATTGTTTTGGCTTTACAGCAGCTATAGAATAAAGTTATTGTCCAGCTAAAGTTAGTTTTGATCGATTCACTTCCGTTGCAAAGATCATTAGTTATTAACTTAAGGGCCGCTTACAACGCTTTCTTTACAAATTGACCAAAACAAATGACTTCTCTGGCCTTAAAAATTTATAATACAGAATTATTTATCGCTTCTGAGTAGCCATGTAAACTGAAACTATTTTAACAACGTTTTATCTGTAGAGAGGTAAAGAGAAGGAGAAGGGGGTCTTCACAGGGGAGAGACTAGTTGACACTTCAGGACTGCGTAGTCGTCGTGTCCAGGTGCAGGTCCTTCATCAGATCTGGGTACAGCCTGGATCCGGTGGACTGTGGTAAACCTTGGGATAAACAGAGAGACTAATATTAGCGTGGACACCATTATTCTTATAATGTAACGAGTACATCAGGATTTATGGGGAGTGTTTCCGGTTCCGGCTGACCTAATCTATGCAGCCTAACATTGAATTATATAAGTTTATAATGTGATATGTGTATGCCAGGTCAAAGAGATGTGTTTTTAGTCTAGATTTGAGCTGACAGAGTGTGTCTGCTTCCCGGACAATATTAGGAAGACTGTTCCAGAGTTTTGGTGATAAATAGGAGAAGGATCTACCGCCAGCAGTCGATTTTGATATTCTAGGTATTATTAACTGGCCGGAATTTTGAGATCGCAATAGACGTGAAGGACTATAATGCGTTTAGAGCTCACTCAAGTACTAGGGAGCTAAACCATTTAGTGCTTTGTAAGTAATCAGCAATATTCAAAAATGTATACAATATTTAATAGGGAGCCAATGAAGTGTTGACAGAACCAGGCTTATATGGTCATACTTCCTGGTTCTAGTAAGAACTCTAGCTGCTGCATTTTTGACCAGCTGTAGTTTATTTATTAAGCGTGCAGGGAAACCACCCATAAGAGCATTACAATAATCTATCCTTGATGTCATGAACGCATTAACTAATTGTTCCGCATTTGTCATCGAGAGAGCGGAGGCGGACCCGGGGGCAGGATGGGGGGCCTGGAGACTGAGGCGGAGCAGGCAGAGCGGGCCTGGGGACTGAGGCTGAGCAGGCAGAGCAGGCCTGGCAGGTGTCCAGGGCGGAGCAGGCCGGGCCGGCAGGCAAGGGCGTAGCAGGCTGAGCAGGTGTCCAGGGCGGAGCCGATGCTTCAGGGGGCCAGGGCAGATCCGACGCTTCAGGGGGCCAGGGTGGATGCGACGCTTCAGGGGACCAGGGCGGATCCGACGTTTCAGGGGGCCAGGGCAGATCCGACGCTTCAGGGGGCCAGGGCAGATCCGACGCTTTAGGGGGCCAGGGTGGATGTGACACTTCAGGGGCAGAGGTGGCCATCTTGTCTGAAGACACCAACGTAGACACAGGTGTAGAGGTGGCCATCTTGTCCGAAGACACAGGCGTAAGTCTTCTGTCACAAACTGCTCTGAGACACAAAGGTTGAGGATCCAAATGCAGTATTTATTGAACAGGGTAATCCAAAGACGTAATCCAAATAAAAGGCAAGGGTTATACACAAACAATCCAAACAATAACAGATCAGGGCTGAGGCAAAGAGAGAAATCTACGGGTGCAAGCAGAGAATCAAGAGAACCAGGACACTTTGCAGGAAATGAATGTGACAACCAGGCTTATATTGGGTGAATAAACAAGATAATGACATACAGGTGGATACAATGAGTGCTGATGAGTCCAGGCAGAGAATTATGGGAGATGTAGTTTGTGAGGGAATGACAATAGTCTGATGTGGAGTGCCCTCTGGTGGCTCTCAAGGGCACTCCAGCTGGTGACCATTACAACAGTATTCAAGGTTATTACGTGAGGAAGTTTTTTGTCCTATAATTACAATCTCTGTTTTTTTTTTCAGAGTTAAGTAGTAGGAAATTACTAGTCATCCAGTTTTTTTATATCAGCTATGCATTCCTTTAATTTTGTGAATTGGTAAGTTTCATCGGGGCGTGAAGAAATATAGAGCTGAGTATCATCAGCATAACAGTGAAAACTAATGCCATGCTTCCTAATGATATCTCCCAAGGGTAGCATGTATAGAGTGAACAGCAATGGTCCTATTACTGAGCCTTGTGGTACTCCATACTGAACTTGTGATCGATAAGATATCTCTTCATGTACTGCTACAAACTGATAACAGTCAGATAAGTATGATTTAAACCATGGTAATGCAATTCCACTAATGCCAACATAATTTTCGAGTCCATTTAAAAGAATGTTGAGGTCCATAGTATCAAATGTAGCACTAAGATCGAGTAACACTAATAGAGAGATACAACCACGATCGGATGATAAGAGCAAATAATTTATGACTCTAATGAGAGCTGTCTCAGTACTATGGTACGGTCTAAATCCTGACTGGAAATCCTGGAGATAACATTTCTTTCTAAAAAGGAACGTAGTTGTGAGGATACTGTCTTTTCTAGTATCTTTGACAGAAAAGGTAGATTTGAGATTGGCCTGTAATTGACCAATTCTGAAGGATCAAGTTGCGTTTTTTTAACAAGCGGTTTAATCATAGCCAGCTTAAATGTTTTTAGTACGTATCCTAATGACAAAGATGAATTAATGATATTAAGAAGAGGATCTATGACCTCTGGAAGCATCTCTTTCAATAGCTTAGTCGGTATAGGGTCTAACATACATGTTGTCGATTTAGATGATTTAACAAGTTTAGAAAATTCTTCCTCTCCTATAGCAATGAATTAATCAAATTTTTCCTTAGGGAGACTACAATGCACTGTCTGATGCAATACTTTAGTAGACGGTTGCATGTAATTTTCTCCCTGATATTATAAATCTTGTAAGTAAAGAAGTTCATAAAGTCATTACTGCTGTGCTGCTTGGAAACATCTGGGATTGAAGCTTTATTTTTTGTTAATTTAGCCACTGTTTCAAATAAATGTTGTTTCAAGAACATTGTTCGGTTCCGGCTGTAGAGCCCGTGCAGCAGGGCAACTGGTTGACCGTGAGATCAACCAAAGTCGCGGGATAAAACACCGCTCTTCCGTTCCAATTACCATAACAAATAGATTCTCCCCACTCAGTGAAACACCCACTGTTGAAAGTGCCCTAGTTATTGGCGATTCTATTACATGGAACATGAAAATAGAGACACCAGCCACCATAGTCACATGTTTGCCGGAAGCCAGAGCGCCTGAAATCAAAGCAAATTTAAAAGTGCTGGCTAATGCAAATCGTAAATTATGTAAGATTATTATTCATGTCGGCACTAATATGATGTTCGACTTCGCCAGTCGGAGATCACTAAAATTAACATTAAAGAGGTGTGTGAACTCGCAAGTACAATGTCAGGCACTGTAATTTGCTCTGGCCTCCGTCCTGTTCGCCGGAGTGATGAGATCATATAGAGACTGTGTAGGTTCCCTGAACTAGGAAATACAAAAAACTAAACCCATTTAAGGGTAAAAAATGTATTTATGTTTAACAATAAAAAAAAACAGATATAATACAGATGAACAAATAATAAAGCTCGGGTTGCTGAATATTCAATCACTTACTTCAAAAGCACTTATTGTTAATGATATGATTATAGATTATAACCTAGATGTGCTGTGTTTGACAGAAACCTAGCTAAAACCAGACGATTACAATACTTTAATGAGTCCACCCCCCAAGATTACTGTTATAAACATGAGCCCCGTCTGAAAGGCAAAGGGGGAGGTGTTGCTGTAATTTATAGTAACATCTTCAGAATTACTGAGAAGTCTTGTTTTAAATATAATTATTTTGAAGTGTTGGTGCTTAATGTAACACTATCTAGTGTAAAGGATAAATCACGTTTGAGATTTGTGCTGGCTACTGTATACAGGCCACCAGGGCACCATACAGACTTTAACAAAGAATTTGCTGATTTTCTGTCAGAGTTAGTACTAGAGTAAAGTCCTAATTGTTGGTGATTGTAATATACATGTAGAGAACGAAAAAGATGTATTGGGATTAGCATTTAAAGACATTCTGAACTCTATTGGCGTTGGACAACACATGTCAGTGCCTACTCATTGTCGTAATCATACTCTAGATCTAATATTATCACATGGAATCAATGTTGATGCCATTGAAATTCTACAGCAGAGTGATGACATCTCAGATCATTATCTAGTCTTTTGTATACTTCATTTAGCCAAGGATGCAAAGTCGACTCCATGTTACAAATATTTTAGACCTATCACTTCTGCCACTAAAGATTGCTTTATTAATAATATTCCTGATCAGTTTCATCTCCTCAGCATCCCAGATAGCTTAGAAGAACTCGATATTATTACAGAAACTTTTGACTCTCTCTTTTCTAGTACTTTAGACACAGTTGCTCCTTTGAGCTTAAAGAAGATTAAAGAATAGAGTCCAACTCCGTGATACAACGAGCACACTCAGGCCCTTAAGAGAGCAGCAAGAAAAATGGAGCACAGCTGGAAGAAAACAAAACTAGAGGGTTTTTTTTCGCATTTCATGGAAAGAGAGCACAATTGCGTACAGAGAGGCCTTAAAAGTTGCTAGATCTGCTTATTTTTCAACCCTATTAGAAGAAAATGAATAAAACCCTAGGTATTTATTTGAAACAGTGGCTAAATTAACGAACAATAAAGCTTCAACCCCAGACGTCTGCAAGCAGCACAGCAGTAATGACTTTATGAACTTCTTTACTTTCAAGATTGATAATATCAGGGAGAAAATTATAATTATAATTATACTGTCTACTACAGTATTGCATCAGACAGTGCATTGTAGTCTCCCTGAGGAAAACTTCGATTCATTCATTGCTATAGGAGAGGAAGAATTTTCTAAACTCGTTAAATCATCTAAATCAACAACATGCATGTTAGACCCTATACAGACTAAGCTATTGAAAGAGATGCTTCCAGAGGTCATAGATCCTCTTCTTAATATCATTAATTCATCTTTGTTTTTAGGATACGTACCAAAAACTTTTAAGCTGGCTATGATTAAACCGCTTGTTAAAAAAACGCAACTTGAATTAGTCAATTACAGGCCGAACTCGAATCTACCTTTTCTGTCAAAGATACTAGAAAAGGCAGTATCCTCACAACCATGTTCCTTTTTAGAAAGAAATGGTATCTGTGAGGATTTCCAGTCAGGATTTAGACCATACCATAGTACTGAGACAGCTCTCCTTAGAGTCACAAATGATTTGCTTTTATCATCCGATCATGGTTGTATCTCTCTATTAGTGTTACTCGATCTTAGTGCTGCATTTGATACTATTGACCACAACATGCTTTTAAATAGACTCGAAAATTATGTTGGCATTAGTGGAATTGCATTAGCATGGTTTAAATCATACTTATCTGACCATTATCAGTTTGTTGCAGTAAATGAAGATATGTCTTATCGATCACAAGTTCAGTTTGGAGTACCACAAGGCTCAGTACAAGGACCATTACTGTTAGCTCTGTACATGCTACCCTTAGGAGATATCATTAGGAAGCATGGCATTAGTTTTCACTGTTATGCTGATGATACTCAGCTCTATATTTCTTCACGGCCTGATGAAACTTACCAATTCACAAAATTAACGGAATGCATAGCTGATATAAAAAACTGAATGACTAGTAATTTCCTACTACTTAATTCTGAAAAAAAACAGAGATTCTAATTATTGGACAAAAAATATCCTCACGTAATAACCTAAAATACTGTCTAACATTTGATGGCTGCTGTGTAAAACCTTCGTTGTCGGTTAGGAACCTGGGTGTGCTCTTTGTTACCAATCTTTCATTTGAAGTCATGTTTCTAGTATCTGTAAAACCGCATTCTTCCATTTTAAAAATATATCTAAATTACATCATATGCTCTCAATGACAAATGAGGAACAATTAGTTCATGCGTTCATGAGATCAAGGCTAGATTATTGTAATGCTCTTATGGGTGGTTGCCCTGCACGCTAAATTAATAAACTACAGCTGGTTCAAAACGCAGCAGCTAGAGTTCTTACTAGAACCAGGAAGTATGACCATATTAGCCCAGTTCTATCAACACTGCATTGGCTCCCTATTAAACATCATATAAATTTTAAAATATTGCTGATTACTTGCAAAGCACTAAATGGTTTAGCTCCCCAGTACTTGAGCGAGCTCTTAACGCATTATAGTCCTTCACGTCTATTGCGATCTCAAAATTCCAGCCAGATAATAATACCTAGAATATCAAAATCGATTGTTGGCGGTAGATCCTTTTCCTATTTATCACCAAAACTCTGGAACAGTCTTCCTAACATTGTCCGGGAAGCAGACACACTCTGTCAGTTCAAATCTAGACTAAAAACACATCTCTTTGACCTAGCATACACATAACACATTATAAACTTCTATAATTCAATGTTAGGCTGCATAGATTAGGTCAGCCGGAACCGAGAACACTCCCCATAAATCCTGATGTACTTGTTACATTATAACGCCGTCAGCGTTTTCACAGGTTTGCATTTTTAAAGCTTGCGCAGAGATTAAAAAAAACTATATATACATTTCATTTTTTTCTTCAAGGCTTGCACCTTGGAACCTATGTCTAGGTTTGTGTTCTTGAGCCACCAGGCACTGTTGTTGTGCGAATGAGTTGGCTGGAGCGCGTTAAGGGTTTTCTGTTAGAACACGGTGTTGTGTAAGCGGCCCCTAAGTTAATAACTAATGATCTTAAACTAAGTTTAGCTGGACAATAACTTTATTCTAGAGCTGCTATAAAGCCAAAACAATCTTTGTTACTTTAATTTCCTATTATCACTGTAAAACTGCTTTGAAACAGTCCATATTGTTAAAAGTGCTATATAAATTAAGGGGACTTGACTTTTGCTTGTTTTGTCAACCCCTGTGTCTCACAGCAATACGTGACAGCTGGCAAGAGCCAGAATATTATTTAATATAACTTGGCTGAAAAAAGAAAGTCATATACACCTAGGATGGCTTAAGGGAATTATGGGATCATTTAAAATTTTCCTTTGAGAATTAGGTGGAATATTTGTGCAAGACACAAATTGCTGTTTACTTGCTAGTGTCACGGGTCTCAAATGCAGAACGAGTGTTAACAGGTTTATTGACAAACAGTAGACAGATGACAAGATGTGGTGGGAAAGGTGAACAGTCCAGACAATAGGCAGGGCTGAGACACAATGACAGCCATTGTAACTAGCCGAGCAGCAGTTGTAACTAGCACAAGATGACTGTAGGCTGGGGAGTAGTAAAGGCAGAGCTGTGTGAATGAGAACTGAGAATACTAGCAATAGCCAGACAGGAACTTCAAGTAGCAAGGCACACAGCAAGGCACTCAGGGATCTCAGGCTCAGCACCAGGCACTCAGGCTCAGCACCAGGCACTCAGGGATCTCAGGCTCAGCACCAGGCTTGCTCCAAAGCAAAGAGTGTAAGCAGCCAGGGATGTTCTGCTAGCAGGACAGGACCGGAACTAGAGACACAGGAGACAAGACAGATAGGACCGATGGCAGAACTAAAGCACTAAAAAACTTCTACACATAAAACACTATAGACATTAGTAATAAGAAACAAACTATGTAACACAGAAGTACACAGTAGCACAACATCTAACAAACTGGCAACACATGAGGGAAAGAGCACACATATAAACGGAGCTAAGAACATGAGGAACAGGTGACAACACTCGGACAAGGAACAGGTGAACACACTCAGGTAAACGAGGACTCAAACAAGGGAGCAGAGAACGTCTCGGGTTATGACTATAACCCTTGTTCCCTGAGAAGGGAACGAGACACTGCGTCGAGAATCGACACTTTGGGGGAGGCTCCCTTAGCGTGCGCCTCTGAAGTAAGAATGAAACTAATCCAATCCTGATTGGTGTTGCGTCATGACGTAACATGTGACGGCACATAAAAGTGACGCCGGCACACACACACATTAGCCTAGCGATGAAGCAAGACGCTCTCAGGCCTCGAGGGGCGTGGCAGGACTACGCAGTGTCTCGTTCCCTTCTCAGGGAACAAGGGTTATAGTCATAACCCGAGACATTCCCTTTCGAGGGAACTCAACACTGCGTCGAGAATCGACACTTTGGGGAACAAATGCCCACTAGGCCACGCACCGAAAAACAGGCCTGCCCTAGAGTGAAACTGATCTCAGGCACTAGCTAGGACGAGAGCACATGTGCGCCATGCGTACTATGGAGGTGCAGACTAAAAACCTGATAAAAGTGTGTGGGGTAGCCCAACCGGCCTTGCAGGCCTACTTATGGTTTGTATAGCCGGGAGCCTCTAATAGGTGATCTAAAACACACTACAGTAGGTCCGACCTCCTCCAAGAAGAGGACCTCTCAAGGTAAATACTCGGACCTCTGACTGGCAGAGCAAGGAACCTCTCCTTTTTTGCCGACACATGATGTGGAGGATGAAATACTTGCAGGACCATGGACCAAGCCATGAAAAATTGCACTTAAGGCACATAGCTGGGTCTCGGATGCAGGATGGCCTTAACTCCGCCGGGGGGACACCCCAAGCAAGCTGGCGATAATGCCAGGGCTTGGAGATCTCCCAGTCTCTTTAAAGAAATAGCTAAGAGAAAGGCTATCTTGAACGTGAGGTCCTAGGCGAAGCCGACTGGAGGTATTCGAAGGGAGCCAGGGATAGCCCTTCGAGAACCACCGCCAGGACCCAGGAAGGAACCCTGGACCTGACTGTCGGTCTCATCCTCCAATACCATGGAGAAATAGTATGACCAGTTGGTGCCTCCCCAAAGGCCCAACATTTAGTGGTGCATGGAACGCCGCAATGGCAGCCACGTACACCCTACGTGTGGATGGGGAGAGATTTGCAGAAAAACGATCTTGAAGAAACTCCAGAACTGAAGCCATTGGGCAGTTAACTGGGCCTAACTCAAGTTCTCTACACCAAGTAGAAAAACATTCCACTTGAGGCCATATAATCTCCTACCCAGGTGAAAAATAATTCTATTAAAAATATACTTTAATAAAGTGTACTAAGCATATTTTCTACATTTTGTACTATTTTCGTCAAATCCAAGTATAGTTAAGTGTATTAAATTATGTATTAACTTCAACTAAACATCTATTTGACTACACTTCTAGTGTAAATAGTATACTAAAATGGAAAAACTTTTTTTAAACTTCAAGTGCACTAAAATACACTAATGAAAATCAAGATTCATGAGCAATTAAGCACACTTACAGTACAATTGCATTGTATCCCCAGGTGAAAAGGAAATATATTTAAATTGTGCTTATTTTGATATACTTAATGTATTTTAAGTTTACTGTATCAAGTATGTATTAAATGTGTTATTTTGAAACAACTTTAAGTATACTTGTCACGTTTCAGTATGTTTGAGTTTTGTTTTGTGATCTTGTTTCCCCCTGTCTTTGTGATTTTGGTTTAGTCCTGTTAGTGTTTCCCGGTCTGTTTAATTAGTAATTCCCTTCACCTGTGTTCTGTTAATCATCCCATTAGTCCCTGTTCATTTAAGCCTTGTGTTTTCCCTCAGTGTTTGTTGGTCGTCGTCCGTGTATGGTTGTGTGTTCTCTGAGGTCCTGGCATTTGTTCTTTTGTTCCTGTTTATTTCTGTAAGTTGAGTTTTTGTTAATAAATCAACTATACTGCAGTGCCCGTGTCCTCGTCTTCAGCTACCTGCACACAAACCTGACAGAACGACCAACCATTAAAAAACCCAAAGATGAACAAGGGAAGAAGAGGAAAGAAGAAAAAGGTGAACCCCATTAACACACCTATCCTCTTCCAAGAGGAGCGCTCTCTAGAAGAGTATGCAGGGCTGTACCTAAAGTTGTATAATGATGTGACTCAGGATGAAGAGGAACTGACACAAAGTTTCTGGGGAGGATTAAAGGACCCGCTTGCCCAGCTGATTCTGGTGAAAGATCTCAATCTGTCATTTCTGGAATTCGTTGATCACATGCTGTGGGCGTGTGGATCCAGCTACCACGTGGAAGATCTCCCACTCCAGCCAGTTCCAAGTCCAGTATGCCCTGAGCCCGT
The DNA here is from genome assembly GCA_026230005.1 of Gila orcuttii. NCBI lineage: Eukaryota > Metazoa > Chordata > Actinopteri > Cypriniformes > Leuciscidae > Gila > Gila orcuttii. Next base: position 24,042,377 of record JAPDVR010000011.1, read on the forward strand.
CGCCTGCCCGCCAGCGCCTGAGCCCGTCGCCTGCCCGTCAGCGCCTGAGCCAGTGTCTGCTGTTCCAGAGCCAGAGCCGGAGCCGGTGTCTGCTGTTCCAGAGCCAGAGCCAGTCTTCGAGCAAGAGCCAGAGCCAGTCTTCGAGCAAGAGCCAGAGCCAGTCTTCGAGCAAGAGCCAGAGCCAGTCTTCGAGCAAGTGCCAGAGCCAGTCTTCGAGCAAGTGCCAGAGCCAGTCTTCGAGCAAGTGCCAGAGCCAGTCTTCGAGCAAGTGCCAGAGCCAGTCTTCGAGCAAGTGCCAGAGCCAGTCTTCGAGCAAGTGCCAGAGCCAGTCTTCGAGCAAGTGCCAGAGCCAGTCTTCGAGCAAGAGCCAGAGCCTGTCACCTGTTCGCCAGAACTGGAGCCAATCACCTGCCTGCCAGAGACTGAGCACACCACATGTGAGTCCACACAAGAAGACACAGCGCTGATTGTGATGTCTGCGGCGATTCTGTGTGTGTGGGCTGGTCCATGAGTCCAGTTCCGAGTCCCATGATGTGCTGGCCCCGTCCAGTTCCGAGTCCCATGATGTGCTTGCCCCGTCCAGTTCCGAGTCCCATGATGTGCTGGCCCCGTCCAGTTCCGAGTCCCATGATGTACTGGCCCCGTCCAGTTCCGAGTCCCATGATGTGCTGGTCCCGTCAAGTCCTGCGCCAGAGCCCGTTGATCCCGCGCCAGAGCCCGTTGAAAGCCACTTATACTAATCACTTAAACTAATAAACTTACCCCCAAGAAGTAAGATCTTTGCTGGCAGTATCTTGCTCTGTCCATGTCGTAGCCCTCTTCACTTCAGTTGTACGCGGGAGCTGACCTGGTATTCTGCTCGTCTGTGTTCTCTTAATATTAGATCGGTGCTGTCCACCTTCACTAGGTCAGAGCTCAGGGAAACAATGCAAAGCAAATTTCGGAAAAGACATGATTTCTGTTGAAATATCCGTAGAGTTGGAATACCACAGCATCCGTTGCCCGCCCAACTTGTAATTTCAAATGGCAGTGTGTGATTGGACAATTACCTGCATGCTTGGTTTGAAAAGCTTGGCTCTGATTGGTCGAAATCTATGCACCTCGAAATAAATAAACATATATATATATATATATATATATATATATATATATATATATATATATATATATATATATATATAACAATTTATGCATATACCGGTATGCAATTAGTTTAAGAATTCATTTGAAAATCTGATATATTTATTGATGTGTTATTTAAATATATTAAAATGTTAAACATGTTTTTCACAATATTTTAAAAAGCAGGGCTGAAGCACATGCTATTACATAAATATTAAAAATATATTGCAGTAGGCCTATACATGGTTATAAATAGTGTAACCAACTAAAATATTAATCGTTTTGCTATACACACAAAGTAAACATAAAAAATACTTTAAGTTAGTAACACAAGTATGTTTTCTGTAAATACACTAAAACATCACTAAATGTATGCTTGTTTTTATCATATTTCTTAAAAGTATAATTAAGCATATATTCATTACAATGTATTTTGAATACAATTTTTTAGAAATATAATTAAAATATGTTTGTATTTAGCATATTTCTTAAAAATGTAATTAAACATATATTTATTACCAATGTAGTTCTAGTACACTTTTTAGAAATATATTTAAAGTATGATTGTCATTAACATATTTATTAAAAATGCAGTTAAGCATACATTTATTACCAATGTACTACTAATATACTTTTCAGAAATATATTAAAAGTACATGCTTGTCTATAGCATATTTATTATAAATGTAATTAAGCATATATTTATTACCAATGTACTTATAGTACACTTTTTAGAAATATATTAAAATGCAATTCAATGTATTTTTAGTTCAATTTAAATAAAATAAAATGATCTGATGCGCCAATCTGGATAGAGGGCGCGATTTGAGTGTCCTTTGTCGGTTTAGATAAGCTACCACTGAGACGTGGTAACCTTTGATGTCTGTGAGGAAGCTCCTCAGAGCCCTGAACACAGCCAACATCTCTAGGCAATTTATATGCCAAGAATGATGATGGTCCTGCCACAGACCCCTGGCAAAGCGGCCGTCCGAGACCGTGCCCCAGCTAGCGAGGGAAGCCTCTGTCGAAACGGTTTCCCGGCGACATGACGCCCCTAACACTAGCCCTTGGTCCTACCCTCCGAGGTCCTAGACTACCATTAGGACCTCTTCGCCTGAAGGACGGCTCTCAGGTCACCCTTCTGGCTGGAGGACTTCGGTTGAGAGTGCTTCCTCTGTTGCCAAACTCCCGCAGGAGGGGCTCTAGAGGCAACGCTTTCTTTTTTTTTCTTTTTTTTTCGCTTCCTGAAACCTGTCAACGACTGTAGTGACAGCGTTGGAAAACAGGCCAGAAGGAGATAGCGGAGCGGCCAACAGGAAATATTTGCCTCACTTAGATCTTTAAGAAGATCGGACTGGTACGCCTGCAAAATCGTCATAGAGTGCAGGCACGCACCAGCCTGACCTTTTCTTTTCTAAATATTTTTCCAAAGGAAGCAGGCTCTCGAGCCTGGCTTCGGGTATTAAGTCAAGTCAAGTCAAGTCAAATATATTTATATAGCGCTTTTCACAATACAGATTGTATCAAAGCTGCTTCACAGTATCAATCAAAACAACTTAACAATGTTTGTTTATTACTGGAAAAAAGACATCCAAGTTTGGTAGAGCTGATCAATGGTATGATTGGTTAATTAATCGGGGATTGGGGTAACCCCATTGGTTGGGGATTAATCAGGATTCGTTCTCGACCCCCTGAAGCAGGTTTCCGGCAGGGCTGGACCGAAAATGATTCTCGATTGGCGAACGCGAATGCTGCCTGGCCGCAAAAATGTGGGGCGGACAGTGCAGCCTGCGTTCGCTGGAAACCGATGTGTCCCGAAACATTTTTAACGTCGGAAGAGCAACATCGATTTCCTGCACCATAAATATATAATGAACATATAATGAATGTGGTGAGATACGTAAAGAGTGGGGTTTTTCCCAGGATCTACACATATATACATATATTTTTATAAAGATCTGGGAAAAACAGTAAGCCCCGGCTCTGAGGTTGTGAACGGTGCTGCAGGAATCTCTTGTCTAGTTCATTTTGACGGGGATCATCCTGCTTATTTTGTGGCCAGCTGATATATTTTATATATATGTATATATATATATATATATATATATATATATATATATATATATATATATATATATATATATTTATTTATTTATTTAATCTGGCCACAGCACGCATCACAACCTCCACAAGCTCTACATAAGCAGAAACATAAGCCGGCGAGTGTGACTCATGTTGCTCGTTCCCGATGCTGAGCACATCTACTTCCTTATAAACAGATAGCTCGAGCACTGGGCACTCATAACGGGCAGAAGAAGCCGCATCGCGGGCTTCTGCGTCGTGAACGAGTGTCATAGAATCTGCGGATGATGAGAGAAAAGGTGCCTCAGCAGTCTCGTTCTCATCCGCGAGATACTTCTGCGATCTCCACGATCTCCACGATTTTTATTCCTCAACGGACGCGGGACCCGAATCACGGGGATCGCGAGCCTTGCCATCATCAGGAAATAATATAGCCAAGCGGGAGCGCAGCACTCTAATAGGAAGTGCTTCACAGTGTGCACAGGCAGCTGACAGTGCGTGCTGCGCCCCTAAACAATACACACACACACAGCTGATGCGTGTCCCCACCCGTGGCATATAATCTTGGGCAGGGGTGCACACACGTAGTGTATTGTTCACTCGCCATAATATAGAGCTTAGCACAGACAAACAACATCAAATAAGACAGACAGTTTCACAGAGAGCGCTTGCTGAAGAGCGAAAAGCTAGTGTGTGTGTGTGTGCCGGCGTCACTTTTATGTGCCTTCACATGTTACGTCATGACGCAACACCAATCAGGATTGGATTAGTTTCATTCTTACTTCAGAGGCGCACACTAAGGGAGCGTCCCCCCAAAGTGTCGATTCTCGACGCAGTGTTGAGTTCCCTCGAAAGGGAACTTGAGAAACAGGTGACAACACTCGGACAAGGAACAGGTGAAAACACTCAGACAAACGAGGACTCAACTAGACAAGAGGGCGTGGTACAGGGAAACAAGGAGGCAGGAACAAAGGAGCACAACACAAACATAGAGACATGAAACAAAGAAAACACAGACAAAGCTGCCAGGGCAGAACCCTGACAGCTAGGTTACAGTGATAAATGTCTTGTGGGTGCTACTCGTATTTAAAATTGTGCATTTTTTAAATGTTTCATTTGCAGGTTAATATCTCCATTGCCAAGGGTCACTCTCCCTCATGTAGTGACTTGGCATTTGCAGGAACTATGCCTAGTGCACATAATAACAATAACAATAAAAAAGCACTCAAATCTGTAAAGACAATAGGTGCTTAATGTTTGCCCAGAATCCCATGCTTAAAGCTCACCTCATCAAATGGGAGATTAGTGGCAGCTGTAACTTTATTATCTAAGCAGAGCGGGCATAGAGAGAACATAAATAATTCAGTGAGCTGTCTGTGGGAAAGCACTATAATTTAATTGTCCAGAATGGAGTTTGCGGCTACTTCAACACTATACTGTATGAAACTAGAGATCCCCTCATTCTTGCTCTCACTGTTTGTCGGTTGTGTTATACATGCTCTCTCTCTCTCTCTCTCTCTCTCTCTCTCTCTCTCTCTTTCTTTCTCTCTGCATACCCTATGTTCACTCACTATGGTTCATTCCTTATTGTCAGGTAGCACCATGGCAACACTCTGGCCAACCATGTGCTCTCAGCAGGAAGAGTGAGAAAGGAGGGAGGAAAAAAAAAATATATGAAAGGGAAGCTTGTTTTCCTCTTCCGTTTGCGCTATAAAAGAAAAAAGTGACAGAATATGCAGAGTGCAGCCACATGTGCAAGATTCAAATGTTATGAGCTGTGACGCGTCATATTTCTTTATTAACACAGATTTTTGACTTTCAACCCAGTAAACACAGAAAGTTCCCCCACCGTTATTGTATGGATCATATTTGGTTATTTCTTTGGGAACCAAAAAATAATTACAGTACAATTGAATATAATTGTAGGTATCCTGAATGCACATTATTGACTATCATGACTGAATATCATGACTGAATAACAGTCATAATTTGTAAAATAATTTTCACAATTCACACAATAAACATTCAATGTTGTTTTAAATACAAATGGAATGTTATGTTTGTGTAGCAAATTAGCTCTAAAGAAATATTAATAATCAATCATAACTTGTTATAATTGGTTATGAATATTTGGATCATTTAATAGAATTAACTTAATGTAGTAAAATGAATATTACAATCAATGCACCTGTTCATCCCATAAACACTCAGTATTAATTGTTTATCAGTTCTAAGAAATGTTCATTTCTGGGGAGGGAAATGTCTTTCTTACTGTACAGTACTACTAAGAGCCTGCAGTCAAAATCTAAATCGTAAAATAAACCTTGTTGCAAGCAGAGAATCAGAACCAAATACGTATTGTGCACAAGTTTTATTAACTAAATCACAAACATAATTAAACTAAACACACATATATACATGCATAGGTAAAATGGTGAGTGACAGAATTAAACCGGAAGCAGGAAATGAAACTATGGAAAAGATCCATTTAACTATGAAAAGAACCATCAGCTTATCATTTTCAGTGCACCTCATTAAATGTATTGTATACTTGCATGGCCTTTACAGTGAAACATTTCATGAAGTTCCTAAAGAAGGAAAGATTTTTGATGGTCCCATGAGTCTCAATCGATTTCTTCAGCGTTGACTGAAGAAATGGTGATGAACTTGCGTGGTTGGTTTGACTGTTCCCATGGCTAGAGTGCAGATTGTGGCCGGCCGGCCATGGGCCGGAGAGGACACGCAGAGCAAACAGGAGAAGGGAGGAAGTCGGAAGAGCTGATGGTGGGAGTTGCGATCGACTTCTTCTGCATTGAATGAACATGTTGTGCCAAACTCCTGAGGTTGTCCTTGATTCTGTTGTGGTTGAGAGAGTCCTCTGTCTCCTGAATGAGCACATGACCCTTGTGGGTCAAGGCCTGCTGCCCTGGGGTCTGGGGCCTGGTGCGGCCCCGCAGGACAGCAACCCGAACGTACAAGAGAGGGCCAAGAGAGGGAAGGCCTTGCGTAGAGGCCATTTAAAGCCTGAGAAAGGTCCCACCTTTCAGGGTTGGCTCAACCAATAAGAAAGGGGGAATTTCTAAGCGGGAGATTCCTCTGTTGGCAGGATTTATGATGCTATCTCAAGTGTGGTTAGACATATGCCTTGCCGTTTGTGTCAATTTATACTCAGATAGATATAACAAAAAAACACTGGATTCTAAGAGAAGAACACTGCATTCTACACTAAAGTGTGAGTCATAAATTGAGGATTAATTAGATAGGAGACGTGATACAGGTGGGGTTACATTGACCATTGGTTGTATAATAAAATACATACTGTAGCATCAAAGACATAATAGTACACAAGACAGTAAATCATTCATGGGGTGCATGCTAATTTATAGATCAGTTCGTTCATAAATTAATGCAAAATCTGTTTTAAGGGCTGTGGGTCTTTTCTATGGCCTCTGCTTTTTCCACGTGGCCACATTTTTAACAGCAATAAAACCAGCCTATCTGATCATAGTCATGGTAACCAAGACCCTTCTTGCCCTTGCTGGGGGGATGGGACCATACATCCCAGAGTGAGTTTTAAAGATTATTTGTTAAATATAACAAATAATTGTGTCTGATTTGTAGGGCTTGCACAGACTAGTCGAGTAGTCGAGAGATCGACTACTTCAACCACTAGTCGGCGCTGTTGGAAACAATCGACTACTCGAGTGCCCATTAACCATAAATGAATTCAAAATGGCGAACGTCACCAACAGACCCCAGACATCAGATGTGTGGAAGTATTTCATCAAGGATGACAAAAATATCGTAATTTGCCAACTCTGTAAGAGGCTGTTCACATATCGCGCCTAAAAAGTTCTCCGTCTTTCCACAAGTGCTCGTGCTCCCATGGCGTCTGTTGTTGCTATGCAACCATGAACTGCGCTCTCTCCATGATGACGAGGAAGTATCAGCAAAGGATTAATGATTTCTAGCCCTTGCATTAGCTTTACTACTAGATATATTTATGGAGATGAGAAATAAAAACCCGCAGTGAACAGCTATGTTCGGCCGAGCTTTCGATGTTGTTACGGAAATGCAAGCTTATCGGTTGGTTTTTGTCTCATGACCTGCGGCGCGCTTGCGACATTCTGAAAAGTTGAGATGTTTTCATCTCGCCGCGGCATAGGCGCGCCTGGAAAAATCCCTTCACATTAGGCCATTCACATATAGCGCCTAAAATGCGTAGAAAACACTAGGCGCGCCGCGTTCTCCTTTTTCCAAAGCGCTAGGGCGGTTGCGCTTCAGAGGCGTCTGTCGTTGCTAAGCGCAACCATCAGCTGCGCTCTCCGTTACAGCAAGGAAAACGCTTGCGGCATTCTGAAAAGTTGTGATTTATTTATCTCGATGCAACGCGGACGCGCTTGGAAAAATCGAGCGCATCGCACCGCGTCGCTTCCATTATGAGCGCGCATACCGCGCGTCTACATTTGAAATAACGAACTTGAGCGTGCAAAACACGCGATATGTGAACAGGCCCTGATCGAGCTTGCTGCACGCCTACATTTGAAATAACAAACTTGAGCGCGCAAAAGAAGCGATATGTGAGCTTCCCCTAAAAGCGGACATTGTGTCTGTAATGAAAGGCTTTACTCTGTTACATTAAAGTTAAAATATGTAATGTCATAATTATAATGTTCTGAGAGTTTACTTATGTAATTATTGCATTAGGCTATGAATTAATAAACATTTATTGATAAGAACTATTTCATGTCTTTTCATTTACAGTAGCATGAACCACGAGTAGTCGAGTAACTTGAGTATTTATGGCGTTATTTGTGTGCCTCAATCCTGAGCGAGTAATTGTAAATTTTGAGCACAGATAACTATATTTTGCAAGCACAGTGCATTATATTTTTAACAGAAATTAACAATCGCAAAAAAAAAATTTGTTTGAGCAAAGAAAAAACGATTCCGTGCTCAATAAATGTATTTGCTATTATCCATATTAACGTGCAATAATAACCCCTCTCACGCAGTTTACAGGTGCTCTCTCAAACTTATGCAGAGAATAATTTTTCTCTGCGCTGAAAATAATTTTTCACTATTTTAGTACTTTCATTTAAAATAGTGAATATTTTCCACTTGTGCAAGCTTCAAATGTCATAACCACTGACTGATTTCTGACCTTCAACGTAGTAAACAAAGAACTCTCCCCAGCCAATATTGTGTGGTCCCCATTTGGTTATTTCTTTGGGAACCAGTTCCTAATGTTCAAGGAACATTTTTTAAAAACATTTTTTTTAAATAATAAACATAAACTAACATTCTGAGACTGTTCTGGGCAACAAAAAAATGTTAGCTCTGAAGAGGTGTATTCCTATATAGAGATAGTTACCCACCTCTCTCGGAGTGCCACATATATTTAAAAGACCCAAGTATACCGAGCTCTTGTGGGTTTGTTTGTGTTTTGTTTCAATTTCTGAGTTCAGATGGGAAGTTATAAACAGAGAGGGAGCAGGTTTTGATGTGAGGAGTGAAATAGCTTTCCCTCCCATGTGTCGCACTGTGAATCCTTAAGGGGCAGCTGCCGTGACTGATGTAATGGCAAGGCAATATCAGCAGCAATAGCAGGGAACTGAGAAACGGCTCATATGAGCAGGACCGGGCTTGAAGTAGGGTGGGGTAATAGTGCCGAGAGGAGCAGCAGCCACACTGCAATCAGTTCCGCTGCTCTGACTCACTCTGTCACCTGGTGGCTTGTCACCACAACCACCATGGTATTTCGATATGTGGGAGTTCCTATAAGATGATATTAATGGCAGGATGAACCCAGAGTTAGTTATCTGTCCCTGAAACACAGCCTCAGACAAGGGGAGGGCTCTTTCAACAGCAAACTGCTGCATATTATATAGTGCTGAAAAATAGCAGACAAACAGCCTCCTCCAAGGCCAGAGCAGTCAGACTCTCATTTAATCTCTTCCTTGTTTTATTTCAAGGTTTTTCTCTGTTGGATATATGAGTGTGTGTTTTTTCAAGGATAAAAGGAAGCAAGATTCACAAACACCTCTGCAGGGATGTGGAGATTTTAATGGCTCTCTTGGGGAAGCCTGTGTTCTGTTTTGGTGAGATGGAAGACATGTTGCTGTCTCTGCTGGGACGTTTTTGCATTTCCCACTTCTCACTCTCTTCAAACTGCAAACACTCTGACACTAAAAGACTGTACTCACATCTATTGTGCTTATTCACAGTTTGGCCATCAAGCTGTATGTCTGAATTTACTTTCAAATGCAAATTAGCATTTCTTTAAGGTGCAGCAGTCACATCCTTTAGATGTGAGCTGTTTTGTTTTTGGGTTGGTTGCCATGTTTGTTTTAAGACAAACTTTATATTGACATTTTCTAGACCTACTTAGATCACTTGGTCACAAGTAGACATTCTAAAGTCTGGTTGTGCTAGTAACTCAACGGTTAAGAATGTCACTACTGCTAAGATGTTAATCCATGTCAGCCCATTCACAGTTTTAGGCATTTAAAAACATTGTGGAAGGGAAATGCTTGTGCATACCAGTACATAATGTGTCATATCAATGACAAAAGAGAATCTACACATGCTTTTTGCTATTGTCACCCATTACTGGACACGTCCACATTTTCAGTAGTTGCCAATAGTCACTGTTATACTTTGGATGTCACTCAGCTCTCATTGAACACGAATGTGCCCAGGCTGCTGTAAAGTGCCCCTATTATCTTTGAACATGAATGTGCCCAGGCTGCTTTAAAGTTTTCCTATTGTCTTAAAGTCTCCTAATTTTGTTTCAGAGGTCTCCTGCAACAGATTTACATGCATCAAATGTCAAAAAACAGTAAATTTTTTTCATAATATACATTGCACATCACCACATTTTTCAATGATTCTCAAACTACTCGATGGATGAATCACTCTCTCGAAATCCCTCCTTTCCGCAAGCTACTCTGCTCTGATTGGCCAGATGGCACAGTCTGTTGTGATTGGTCTATAGTGTACAGCGCCATACATAGATGTTTCAACTGTAATTCCTCGCCATCAGCATTGACAAAAGTATGTCCATCAATAAACTGATGTGTATTCTAATTTATTGCGGTGCACATGCGGAAACTGTATCAATAACAGCGCATGACTTACATTAGCCGAGCACTAACGTGAATGTCTGATGTAACATAAACATTTGTAAGACAAATTTTGCTCCATCCTTTATCTTTAATCAAAGTAGTAAGAACAACAGACAATCTGCATTAATAGACACAAGCAAAGCTGATTAGCAGAAGTATTTCAGTATGACAGTGATAATGTGAGTTACCCGGTTAGCCCTAGACCCATAATATAAAACATGAAACTACATTTTGAACACCTGGTAGAAAATACATCAATAATTATTCATACTTACAGGTTGTGATTCTGAGGAGCAAGTCCAAATAAACTGGGTACTGACCCATCTTTGAAGAGCAAGTGTTTTGCGAATCCCGAGTTGAGATTTGAGAAGCAGTCGTCAGTAAAATTACATTTGAGGGCTGGTCAACGACGAAGGATGTCCCAATTCAAAGGCTGCACCATTTGAAGGTTGCATTTGAAGAACGATTGCGTCACCGCATCACGATGAAGGCTGTCCCAATTAAATTCTCCACCTATCGAAGGCCGTATTTGAAGGCCGGTTGCGTCATGGCGGAGCGACGAAGGCTACCCTGATTCAAAAGCGACACCAAATGCACCCTTCATTTCCCCGTGAAAGAAAGGATACATAAATGGATCAAGGTAAGATATAAGTGAACATTTGAACCTTCTACTTCTATGCTTCCTTTCCCTTTGTTCTCTGCCATTGTGTTTTGTGCCTTTTGCTGGCCACCTGCCTGTTTTTTCTAGTCTAGTCTAGGTTGTGTCTTCTTTTTATTTAGTTATTTTCTTTGCCCAGTTGTGTTGCGGTTCCCTGTTCCTCTTCAGCATTCACTGGTCTCGGACTGTTCTAGATCAGGCATTTGAATAATTTAAAAGTATTGTTTGTTAACCCTTTCACACATAAGTTTAAAATATTCTAACTGACCCCCCAGCGTGAGTTTTTCAGGGCGACCGTTATTTAGAACTTGTCACTTTAATGTTTCCATGGTGACGCGTCATTGCTTGTAACTTGACACTGCGCAACCACAACACAGCGCTGAATGAATGATGATCTGCCTTTATGTAATTTTTCCTTTTTTATTCAAAATATTCACACATGTATTAGCTATAGCATGAAACACTGATATTCCGATTGTCAAATATGTGCAAGTGGATGTGTTTTGTTGTTTAAACACCTTTATAACGATCGCGTTAGTTGAGCTGTATGCGCGATGGGCGGCGCCAAGTTAGTTTGTTTCACAGTTCAGAGAATCGGATCTGTTGGATTTACAACACGTTTATTCCTCCACTTCTCACAAAATACATGAAAGTAAGTGGCCGGTGAACTGGGAGAAGAATAGGGTCAAATGTAAAGCTACTTACACAATGTGTATCTGATATGAATAAAACGTGTCGTCTTATTATAATGGAAAGGATTATTATTGCCGCTTCCATAGACATCAGTGTGTATTTTACAAACTCAAAATCATTGTTTTGCTAGTAGTACTTATGTGTATTTAAATGTCTGCAACCTAAAATAAACATTATGTGGTTGAATACACTCAACAGTTGTGATATATGACAGCACTGAGTGCGTCGTCTCTGACTCAGCCAGCCAACGCTCGAAAGCACGTTTGAATTTAGCAGTTGATCACGTGATGCACTGACCATTCTAATCACACCGGTGTGATCGTATGCTCCAGGGACCAGCCAAGACTGATCATACCGGTGTGATCGTACGTGCGAAAGGGTTAAACCCAGCAGCTAAATTTCCAAATGTTTAGCTTTGTTACAATTAACAGTCCCATTTTATGTCTTTAACTACTATGTACTTGCATCCAAAAAAATGTTAGATACAATGTTCTTATTGTGTTCATGTTGTATTGAAAACCCATTTTACGGCTATTGACCCAGCTAGATATGTTATAAGAATGTTTTGCTAATGTTCCTGTTATTTCTGAATGCTCTCTAATGTTTAAAGTTATTCAAACGTTAAGGGAACATTCCTCCATTTCATAATTTTGCAAACATTATGGGAATGTTATTTTTGAATGGACTCTGAACATGTACAGAAGGAACATTTAAACAAAAAATGAATGTAAATGTCCAGCTAAAATGTTTCAAAAACAAAGTTCCATGAGCAATGTACAAACAACAACCCATTCTCATTCCCAAGGCGTCAAAAACTGAAGCCTGGTCAAGCACCACCGTCGTCACAATAAAGACGCCAAAGGCGCCCCTCTGCATCACTTTATGTACGAATTGGGAAGTCCATTGCTTTCAATGGGTAACCTGTGGCATCAACAATGGACGTGAATTTTATCAGTAGGAAATTGCGCTGAAGAAGTCTCATTCCGAACACATTGCGATGTTTGGCATCAGTTCACGTGTGCCAGATGTTGGTAAGTAGGGGTAAATGCGCTGTCCTAATAATGTTTGTTATAAAGTCTTTTCTGTTTGTCGATATTAATCAGATTAGCTCCCTCATGCTCAGTCACTGCATTATATCTGTCATTCCACAGAGGCTTTGTGTTTCATTGCTTTCTTTCAACACCTTACTAAACTACGGTGATTAAACAATGCCTGTCACGTGACGTGCTATAGACCAGAGTATGTGAGCGGAGTGGAGTGGGAGCGGAGCGAGGAGTGGAGCGATGTGATTTTGAATGGAGCGCGGAGCGGATTTTTTAAAAGTCGGAGCGTCGTGGTTTTCACTCGCTCCGAGAGCGCTCCACTACCGCTCCATCACGAGTACAATTCATGCGAACGGCTCATTATAGAACTGCATTTTTAGTAAGGATTCACACGTTAAACACATTACGCTAGCATGATACAGATGGATAACTCAAATCAGAAAAAAATGTGAAGGTTATGATGACGCCGATGGACATGAGTGGCTGCGGGAGGTTCTCAAGCCTACTGAATATGATCGGGCAACACGATCTCATGAAAGTGCGTATCTATAGCACGAGTTTTATTTCTCGTGCCATTTATACGCCAAAAAATAGTTTTTGCGTGCAAATGAAACACACTAAACCCTTTGGTTAGGATTAGGGATGTGAAGTACGTGCACGCCATAAAGTGTGTATCATATGCACGCGAAAACTGCTTATCATAGGCTATGCAAGCAAAAACTATTTTTGTAAATGGTACAAGAAATAAAATTTGTGCTATAGATACGCACTTTCATGAGATCAGGCTGGATCGGGTGAAAGCACATTTTAAACAGGTAACACTTATTCACACACGCAATCGCTTTCTCACTAATGCATTGCATTCAAACAAATGTAATCTTACAGTGCTGTCGGTAGCCTATTTGATTTCGAATGAGCAGAAATCTGTAAGAAATGTAGCGACCCGTAGATAAAATAACTGATGAAAACGTAGTTATTTTCCTCTTTCCAAACAAAATGTGCTCTGCAAAAAGCAGCAATGATATTTAACTTTTAATGCTGATAACCATGTAGGCTAATAAGCATAGCATGGCATAGGAAAAGTTTGCACACTATCCAATAAACCACATTGAAACTATTCTCCTAATGTTGTTTTTTATTTATTTTTATTTAATATGCCTATATAATATGATGAGGAGAAATTTTGTGAGATTTCAAAGCATACTTAAATACTTCATTCGCAATTTCTTCGGGGAGCGAAGACGGAGCGGTGTTTCTGATATCAGTGAGCGAGGAGTGGAGCGGGGAGCGGTAAATGGTGAACCCGGAGCGGAGCTGGAGCGGAGTGATTATTAAATGCTTGGAGCGCGGAGGGGAAATTGTTGCCGCTCCACTCCGCTCACATACTCTGCTATAGACCTTCAATCAGTTAATCATATTCATATCAGGGTCAAAGTAGTACAAATTAGTTCCAAAGTGGTATTTGTAGTAGAAGCACAGTAAAAACAACACTTACCATGCTTTTAACCTCAGTTCCCTTTCGTAGTCACTCCGAGTTACGTCGGATGACGGAGAATGGGGGTTTCGCCTAGAAAGCCTATCGATTTCGAGTATTACAAAACGAGCCTATGGCAATGAAATGCCATGGGTCTGCGGAATTTGCATAGCATATCTCCGCCCCACCGCGTGGGTATAAAAGGGGAGACGCCGGCAAAGGCAGATCATGTTTTCGCTTCGGAGCCAAGAGTATCTGTTCACTCCACAGCTATTTCTGACTTCGCTCTACGAGACGAGCCACTCTCCGGTGTTGGTGTGACGGCGATCTGCAGCGAATTCACATTGCCTGCTGGTCTGTGCAGTGATCTGCCAGTGAGTGTGTTTCTCCCTGCTCGCTTCAACATCGCAGAGTTTTCTCTCCTCTCACAAAAAGAACTCGCACGCGGCACGTCTTTTTAAAGACGGCTCGCCCGTGCATTTAAAAAAAAAAAAAAAAAAAAGAATGGTTGCGGCAGCTTGGTATCGGACTCTGATGGGCACGAGCGTTGTCTAGTATGTTTGGGCTTGATCATACTAGAGCAGCGCTCGTGGATGACTCATGTTCTCTCTGTGGGAACATGACCATCGCGTCATTAAGGTCGAGACTCGGTGAACTCGCAAGAGTGAGAGTCCCCTAATCCACCCCCCGATCTTCGGCTGGTGGCTAGGGTGACCTGAGGGTGTTGGTCTGGAACAAGGCGCCGACTCCGTGTCCACGCCCCAGCCCCCCCTCCTCAATGACGGTGCCCGCTAGTGAACAGGTGATTCCCACGGGTCTACCTTCTGGTGGCCCGTGTGTTTCATTTGAAGCTACAGAGGATGATACTATGTTTGTAGCAGCTTCACTGGGTGGGTTTGATTCTCTGGAAATGACCACTCGTCACAGCTGCCACCTTCTGGTGTGCATACGGCTGTGCCTGAGTCCGATCCAGAGATGACGGCCATGCTTTTCTGGGACGATTGGTTTTGGGTAAGGCCGCCGACACTCGTCCACGGCAAACCCCAATACCTTCCCTCACAGACGTGCATGATGAGATCTCGAAGTCCTAGAAGACCCCCTGGTCTTCTCGGGACCGCTCGCTGATCTCATCCGCCTTTCCTCCCCTCGATGGGGCCGCTGCCATGGGTACACTGGGGTTCCCCCGGCTGAACGCTCTGTTGCGATGCTATGTGTCCTCAGAGTGCTTCTTCTCGGCGCAATCCTAAGCACCCGTCCGTGGCCTGTAGTTTTTCGTCTACACTTGTGGCGAGATCCTATAGCGCCACTGGCAGCCGCCTCCCTGTTGCCATGGTCATTCTGCTGGTCTACCGGACCCAGATGCTCATGGTCCTGCACGAGGGCGGGACTGACCCAGGGCTCTTCACTGAGCTGCGTGCCGCCACTGACCTCGCTCTCCATGCGACGAAAGTGGCCGTACGCTCCCTGGGTCTGCCGAAGAGGCCGACCTGAGATATGGGAATGTCGGACAGACGGGGCCGCGCGACATCCAGCACATCAGACAGGTTCAGCCACAGAATGGTGAGCATCACCTGTCTGATGTGCTGGATGTCGCGCGGCCCCGTCTGTCCGACATTCCCATATCTCAGGTCGGCCTCTTCGGCGGTGCGGTTGAGGACTTTGCCCAACAGCTCTCAACCGCCCATGTGCAGACTGACGTTGATTCTGTCCCGACGGCCCCGCCGTCCGCTCAGATCCCTCGGTCTGCCCACCGCCACAGCCCTCTCCAGCCCCGCCCCCCGCTACATGCCAGGTTAAGCGGCGCTCTTGAGACGGGCTCCTCAGAGATGGGACTCAGTTCTTTCCAGGAGTGAGTAGCAGGACCACTCCTTTTCCCGGGGGAGGGCCGGGGGAGAATCTTTTGTTCTCCGTAGAAAGAACCGATACTCCCATCACTGAGCACACAGAGCCGGATGCAGAGCTGGCAGCTTGGTTAGAGCTCCCCAGCCTGTCCCGCTGGGACGCTCGAACTATCAGGCTCGGCTATGCGATTCAGTTTGCACGGTCTCCTCCCCGCTTCAGGGGAGTTCGCTTCACCATGGTCAGTGGCAATGCCCCTATCATGAGAGCGGAGGTTGCTACCCTGCTGGCGAAGGGTGCAATCGAGACTGTCCCTCCAGCCGAGATGAAGTCAGGGTTTTACAGCCCGTACTTCATTGTCCCCAAGAAGACCGGTGGGTTACGGCCGATCCTGGACCAGCGCGTCTTGAACCGCTCCCTTCACAGGCTGCCGTTCAAGATGCTCACAGCCAAACGCATTTTCGAATGCGTACGGCCACAGGATTGGTTTGCAGCGATAGACCTGAAGGACGCCTACTTTCATGTCTCCATTTTACCTCGACACAGACCGTTTCTCTGGTTTGCTTTCGAGGGGTAGGCATACCAGTACGCGGTTCTCCCATTCGGGTTGGCTCTGTCTCCTCGCGTCTTTACGAAGGTCGTCGAGGCAGCCCTTGTTCCCCTACGCGAACACGGGGTTCGCATCCTGAATTATCTCGACGACTGGCTAATATTAGCACACTCTCTAGATCAGGTTTGCGAGCACAGAGACCTAGTGCTCCGGCACCTAGCCCGTCTGGGCCTTCGGGTCAACTGGGAGAAGAGCAAACTCTGCCCCGTACAGAGGATCTCTTTTCTCGGTATGGAGATCGACTCGGTCGCCATGTCCGCACAGCTTACGAGCGAGCGCGCACACTCACTGCTGGCTTGTCTTCGACAGTTCGATGGCAAGAGTGCGGTCCCACTGAAATTGTTTCAGAGGCTCCTGGGGCATATGGCATCTGCAGCCGCGGCAACGCCGCTCGGATTGCTTCATACGAGACCGCTTCAGCTGTGGCTTCGCGATCGAGTCCCGAGGTGGGCATGGCATCATGGCACGCTCCGAGTCCCAGGGACTCCGACCTGCCGTCAGACCTTCACCCCGTGGAGGAACCTCAGTTTTCTACGGGCCGGAGTTCCCCTAGAACGAGTTTCCAGGCATGTTGTTGTCTCCACAGATGCCTCTTCCACGGGCTGGGGCGCCATGTGCAATGGACATGCAGCCGCGGGCTCCTGGACAGGACCCCAGCGCCGTCTGCATGTCAATTGCCTCGAGTTGCTGGCAGTACGGCTTGCCCTGCACCGTTTTCGCACGTTGCTCGAGGGTCAACACGTACTAGTCCGTTCAGACAATACCGCGACTGTAGCGTACATCAACCGTCAGGGTGGTCTACGCTCCCGCAGTATGTCGCAACTCGCACGCCACCTCCTCTTATGGAGTCAGAAGCACCTGAGGTCCTTCGTGCTATCTACATTCCGGGAGATCGGAACTTTGCAGCCGACGAGCTGTCACGGTTTCGGCCCATCTCCGGCGAATGGCGACTCCATCCCCAGTCGGTCCAGCTGATTTGGGACCAGTTCGGGGACGCACAGATAGACCTGTTTGCCTCCCACGACTCGTCCCATTGCGCCCTGTATTACTCCCTGTCCGAGGGTTCACTGGCGCACAGCTGGCCGCAGGGCCTACGCAAATATGCGTTTCCCCCAGTGTGCCTTCTCGCACGGACCCTGTGCAAGATCAAGGAGGACGAGGAGCAGGTCATTCTGGTTGGGCCGTACTGGCCCACCCGGACCTGGTTCTCCGAAATGATACTCCTCGCGACAGCACCTCCTTGGCCAATTCCTCTGAGGAAGGATCTCTGGCACCCTCTGGCACCCTCGACCCGATCTTTGGAGACTCCACGTGTGGCTCCTGGACGGGACGAGGCAGGTTTGAGTACCCTGCCAACAGCGGTGGCGGCTACCATCACTTCCGCTAGAGCATCGTCCACGAGACATGTCTATGCGTTGAAGTGGAACCTCTTCGTCAACTGGTGCTTTTCTCGCCGAGAAGACCCCAGGAGATGCTCGATCAGTGTCGTGCTTTCCTTCCTGCAAGATGGGTTGGAGCGAAGGCTGTCTCCCTCCACCCTGAAGGTGTATGTAGCCGCTATCGCCGCATATCACGAAGTAGTTGAAGGTAAGTCTCTGGGGAAGCACGACCTGATTGTCAGGTTACTGAGAGGAGCGAGGAGACTAAATCCTCCTCGCCCTCCTCTCGTTCCCTCTTGGGAAGTCTCAGTGGTGTTAAATGCCCTGCAGAGGGCTCCCTTTGAGCCTCTGCAATCAGTGGAGCTTAAGTTCCTGTCAATGAAGACAGCGCTCCTGGTTGCATTGGCCTCCATCAAGAGGGTAGGGGACCTGCACGCATTCTCCGTTGACGAAGCGTGCCTGGAATTCGGGCCGGCTTACTCTCACGTGATCCTGAGACCCCGGCCTGGATATGTGCCCAAGGTTCCCACCACTCCCTTCCGGGACCAGGTGGTGAACCTGCAAGCGCTGCCCCCGGAGGAGGCAGACCCAGCCTTGGCATTGCTCTGTCCAGTACGCGCTCTCCGTGCCTACGTAGACAGGACGCAGTGTTTCAGGACCTCAGACCAGCTCTTTGTCTGTTATGGTGGGAGACTGAAGGGAAAGGCTCTCTCAAAGCAGAGGTTGTCTCACTGGATAGTGGACGCCATTGCTTTGGCTTACCAACAGCAAGGCCGACCGTGCCCCCTTGGTGTGACAGCCCACTCCACCCGGAGTGTGGCTTCCTCTTGGGCTCTAGCGCATGGCGCCTCGCTGGCAGACATCTGTAGAGCTGCAGGCTGGGCGACACCGAACACATTCGCCAGATTCTATAATCTCCGAGTGGAGCCAGTGTCCTCTCATGTACTCACTTCAACCAGCTAGTACCGGACCCGCTCAGGTGTCTTCGCTTGCTCGCCATTCCACTTCACGGACTGGATACGTGCGATTTTTCCTCAGGTGAGCCTTCCTCTCTGAAGCCCTGAGTTCCTCCAGCACTGTTGACGCTGGCGCCAGTGTCTATTGCCTGTGCATGGTGTGCATGGTTCCTCCTCTGAGTAACCCCCACATGTGTATGTCCACTGTAAGCCTCCTTGAGCATGTGTCTTTCCCTCGGCAAGCCACCTTGCCACCCCTGGAGTTGAAAGTTGCCACCCCACGGGCTGGTCACTCCAGTGTTTCTCCATATGAAGCCCCTCCGGCCATATGTGTATTCTTAAGTCCTCCCTACGGGTAGGCGTGCTGCGGCATATTTCCTCTGAGATATGCTCCCCAATGTACCTTGGTATTCTTGTGTTTAGTAGGACTCCTTCGTCCGTGCCAGTATCACGACAGGGGGTTCAGACTTTCGCAGGGCACTGGAAGACAGCTGTGAAGGTGGCGTGATTACACGGGGACCCCCATTCTCCGTCATCCGACGTAACTCGGAGTGACTACGAAAGGGAACGTCTCGGTTACGTATGTAACCCTCGTTCCCTGAGTAGGGAACGGAGACGTTACGTCTCCCTGCCACTTCCGCTGTACCGCTGGGTAGACGCCTGAGTTCAGTCTCGGCTCCTCAGCGAAGACATGATCTGCCTTTGCCGGCGTCTCTCCTTTTATACCCACGCGGTGCAGATTTTTGATCGAACACTAGCAGACAAAAACATTGGTATTAAAGTCAATGGACAATACATCAATAACATCAGATATGCCGACGACACTGCACTGCTGGACGATTCGGAACAAGATCTACAACAAATCTTGTACGAAGTTGCCGCAGAAAGTCAAATATTGGGCCTATGAATTAACGAAAAGAAAACGTCTCTGGTTACTTGCGTAACCTATGTTCTCTGAATAGGGAACGAGACGCTGCGGAAAAGCGCAGTGGGATATCCTCTGGATGTGCCGATTGCCTGAAGCCCTATAGAATCACGCCAATTCATTGGCTGATGGCGCTCGTGCAAAGCTGGCTCTGCCCCGATGCTCTTACGTCGTAGCATGATGAACGCGCGCACGCCATCCTCTCCTCAGATTTCTCTGCCGAAAAAAAAAAACTGTCGGCAGCGCGAGGAGCTTGGCAGCCAACGCAGCGTCTCGTTCCCTATTCAGAGAACATAGGTTACGCAAGTAACCAGAGATGTTCTCTTTCATAGGTTCACTCAACGCTGCGGTAGGCACAGTGGGAACGAAATACCAAACTCGCCAAGCTAAGCGCTGCCATAACTGGTACCAGACCAAATAATAATAACCATGATCGGTTCAAGCAGATAGAACCTGGAAACCTGGAGTCATGTCAAGATCTAAATTGTGTTCATGCGACGAACAACCGTATAAATCCAAAAAAACAAAAATTGAGATAACCATGTGACTTGAATGTATGTGTGCCACTTTGTATACAGAATCACTTTGGGGGGGTGTTCGCGCGACCAAAACTCTGTATTTTAAATTTTAAAATAGCCTCACGCGGAAAAACCGTTTATGTCCACTAACGAAAAATGGAGACGCCGGGTGCTTTCATGTGCGCTGCGGACATTAAAAGGCAAAACCTCGGCAAAAAAAGGAGAGCGAACATGAATGAATGGAAGGACAGAGCAAGGAAGTCTTTGAGGGATGCTGGGAAACCATATGTGAACCGGAGAGGAGAGCAAAAACGAGGAAAAAGTCCACCGAAAGAGGTGAGTGAAAGAACCGTATACAAAGTATCTACTTAACGTTAGCTGTTATTACAGTCAGAGGGGCGTGTAGGCTACTGGGCGTCGTCTACTAGAGTTCATTCAAATAGCTCACTCTGTTTAACGGATCAATTCATGAATGGGTCGAAATTAATGCTGTAGGCTACTCCTTATAACCAGTGTTGGGGAGTAACGGAATACATGTACCGGCGTTACGTATTCAGAATACAAATTATGAGTATCTGTATTCCGTTACATTTACAATTTAAATAGTTGGTATTTAGAATACAGTTACATTGTTGAAATCAACGGATTACATTACGATACTTCTCTGTTTCACGAGTTTATTCACTCTCTAAATAAATTAAGGCAACTCAGCATTTCCCAGAAGCCCCAATGTGAAAACGAAAAAATGCGCAGTTTGCGTGATCAGTCACAATGAAGTCGGAAGAGGAGCAGGCAGCGGGAGCTGGAGTAGGCTAGAGATGGAGCCGGAACAACAGAGACAGGGCAAGAATGCGTATCTATATTGGAAATTCGAACAGCATTTCACATTAAAGAAAGAGAAGGGAGAACGAAATATAGCCTAACTGTGCAGTGCAACCTCTGCTTGCCAGCAACCAGCTCCTTTCAGCGTCTCCAACCTGAAGAAGCATCTTAAAGTAAGTTATCCTTCCCGTCCAGATCCAATGCTACCACATCTTTAAATTACTATAATAATTATTTGAAGTTAACATTATAAAATATGTAGACCTACACCACAAAATAAATACTTTAAAATTGAGCAATTCCAGCGTTATGGAACTTGAAACTTGAAACAAAACTTGAAATAGAAATTCTCAGAAAATGCATTTAATACGAATATATTTAAAAACGTCTGTTTATATATCCATATACTCCCGTCATAAAGGAGTCCAGACATTAGAAAAATATGTGTCTACACATGCGTTTTCTATTTAATATGAGGGAAATAAACATGCGTGACACAAAAACGTGACTTTAACTTTTAGGTGGCAAAATATTTTTTAGTAGCCTACTTCTGTGAATTACACTGCTCAAACCAAAAGTAATACTACCCACCGGATGAAGAAGGGTTGGCTCTCCACAGAACATAAAATATTAATTTTATTAATTTTTTCGCGTTCGCATTTATGAGGAAAAAACAATGTTACGAACGTGAGCGCTCTGAAAGCGGCATTAAAAGACTGCTTTAAAACTTTCACAGAGACCTCAAACAGAAAGCACAAAGCCTTTCTTTAAAAGGAATTTCGTTTTGTATTAATTGTATCTTAATTTTAATAAATGTTTCATCAACCCATTGCCTGGATTTAATAAATAAGAAGTAGGCTAAATATTTCAGACTTATAGAGGCGCCGGCGCGTGAACTGGAGCTTGTCTTTTAAATGAAACGAAACTTAGCGTAAGATTATACTTGCCTCACAGTCACAGACATGTCTACATTTAAACAGAACAATTCAAAACGAAACAAAACAGACTGCGTTCTGCTTATGTAATCCGTATGAAATGAGCATTTCTCTCTGGCGCGTTCACTAGCATACGGCAAAGATCGCGAGTCAGCATCGTCAACTTCATCTTTGCAGGCGACAGTGACACAGACAGAAAACACTTGTTTATTAATAAACAATTAAAATATCTCCTTGCTATATTTGACATATTCATAATCAATACTTTTGCCGGTTCTTTGTGACAGCTTTTAGGTGCTTTATTGGCAGCGCCATCCCTACATGTTACAACGCGTCACCACCGCATCACCATTCCGCATTCCTACACTTATAAAATGCAATTCAATGTGGAAGTAATCCAAGTACTCAGAATACGTTACTCAGATTGAGTAACGTAACGGAATACGTTACAAATTACAATTTGGGGCATGTATTCTGTATTCTGTAACGAAATACATTTTAAAAGTATCCTTCCCAACACTGCTTATAACCACGGATAAATTAATCGAAGCTGCGTTTGATGTCTGGC
This sequence comes from Gila orcuttii, assembly GCA_026230005.1. NCBI lineage: Eukaryota > Metazoa > Chordata > Actinopteri > Cypriniformes > Leuciscidae > Gila > Gila orcuttii. The sequence continues at coordinate 24,065,128 of JAPDVR010000011.1, forward strand.
TAGCAAGTTACTTTGTAACATAGCTGGTTACAGTCAGGGGGCATATTGCTGGGCGTCTAAAGTTACTAATGTTCATACAGCTCGGACTGTTTAGCGAATCATGTCATGAATGGGTCGAAATGAAAGCTGAGAAAATTAGACTTTGATTGCTTTGTCTTCACTGAAATTGGTAAAAAATAATATATGTATAGCCTATATATATATATATATAAGTCATTGACGTGTTTAAAATATTTTGATATATTTTTTGGATCCCCTGTTACCATTTAATGCAACACTTTGTTTTGTAATATTGTATGCTATGTTTGTTTTTTACTCATTATTTAATAAATAAAATAAATAAATAACTAAAAGGTAATAATAAAAAAATGCATTGATTGTGTACGCTGTTATATATTCTAGCTAGTAACCTTAATAGCTGTTAATAGCTCTAGTGTTCTATAGCTAAAAAAAACAACAACCGCTAATGTGACTTTGTTTTTGTTAAAGGCAATGTGTGCAAGGAGACCCAGGCAGTGTTCAAGCCTAACAGAACAAAGAAAACTCCAGCTCTTCAAAGAGTTTTATGCTGTCTCTTATGAGAGGCAGCAGGCTATCATTCTCTCTGGTTTGGAGCAGGTAGGCTAACTTAAGCAATTCATGACCATATCATGTCAACAGTATGCAATGCATCACAATGTAGGCCCATGAAATAACCAGTGAATTGAATACAAAGTTAGTGAATTCACTAAGACTGCACATGTGCCTGATCACTGTAAATGTTAAATTCTGTGAGGATGGATGAAGGATGATCGGCATCAAGTAGGCCACCAAGTGCATTACAGACCACAGCGCTTTGGTGCCCTAAAAGGCATACACATGGCTTATTCATTCTCCTAACCAAAGCCTACTCACATACTTATGACCTTAACTTGACAGCTCTACACTACGGCTAGCCTGCTACGCTATGGTAAATGTCTTTTTACTTCATGTCTTTTTACTTCTAGCACAAGGTGAGTCGCAGAAGACCACGTGGGCCTGACACTGAGATTACTAAGAGGAAGTACACCTTCAAGTACCATGTGCAACAAGGAGGCCAAAGACTTGCTGTTTGTAAGCTCACATTTATGTCAGTCTTTCAACTGACCAACAGTCGCCTACAGGCAAGTTTTATATAGCCTAGCGTTTTCCGTTTGTTATCTTTTTATTACATGCATGATTTTAATTAGATACATTGTCCATAACATATTTATTTAAAGTTACTTATCTTTGAAAAGGTTATTCAAGAAAAGTTAGGCAGTCAGTCTGAGGGAACAGAGCAGGTAGCTAAAGTCAGGTCTCCATTAGAGGACTTCAGAGGAAAACATAAGAACAGGTAAGTAAAAATAAAAAAAATCTTGAAGGACCTCATGCTCTTCCTGTTAGTTTTTAAAGCTGCACCATTGTCAGCATCCATTGCCCTACAACATTCCCTGGTCTAATGGTGCACTGGACACTGGCATTATAGAGCGTTGGGTGCCTTGCCACCCTATAACGCCAGCGTGCACATACCGTAATGGTTAGGATTCAGCTCACTGTTGTTGTCCAGTCAGGAAACATATTTTTGCACTTTGAGATCGATATCATCAGGTAAAGTGCTATGCAAATGTGATGTATGATTATTCTTTGTATCATTACAACATGTGGATCTTAAAGGGATACTTCAGCTCTGGAAAGATTAATGTGTATTTAAAATGGGTCATTTATGTAGTAGAAATGTGAAATTATTTTTTAATTTGGAGCCTTCTAGACTGAGAAAAGCCAGAAAATGTATTTTTGATTTATGGGGATGAAAGACAACAACTCCCAGATTGCAATGCTAAAAGGCACACATCAATCAATCACATGTTTAGCATCCATGTAAACACTACATTCAGATTCACAAATCGGAATAAATTCAGTTAGATTGAAACAAAAGGTGTGCATGTAAACAATGACGATTTTTGCGTCATCGGAGGATTTTTTCCAGACAAAAAATACATAAATCTCTCATCTCAGGGGGATATGAGGGAGGAAAGCATGGTAATTCGAAAATACTAAAAAGAATTCGGTTTTCTAATGATACAAAGCTTAATGCTAAATCCTGAAATATCCCTTTAATGACTGTATGTGAAAAACAAAATCCTATAGTTTAGAGGAATGTTTAGAATTATACATTTATGGTCACAGAAACAATGAAATTGTGCAAAACAGACCAGCATAGTTTATTATATTTCCCTTGTTCATGAGTTGTGTTGTTTATTTTTTAGGCCTCATAGCATTCATCCTGCAGTGAGAGAGGGGATAAGAGAGCATATCTTGAGCTTCCCACGCCAACCGAACCACTACTCACGGATGAAGGGAGATGTGGAGAGGGAGTACCTGAGCCCTGATTTAAACCTGCTCCGCATGTTCCGCCTGTACAAGGAACACAATCCAACATCCACTGCAAAGTTCTGGCTCTATAGGGACCTCTTCAAGCAGCAGAACAAGAAGTGACACTTGTGCAAAATGTGACGCCCTGTTCTCAAAATTAACAGCTGCTACAACAGATGGAGAAAGGTTGAAGATCGCAGCCGAGAGTGAGCTTCACCACCGGAAAGCTGAAAAAGCGTACACCCAGTTGCAGGCTGACACAGAGTGGGACAAAGCCAATGATGACTGCCATGTCATTTGTATCGACATGCAGGGGGTAGTGTTCACACCAAACCTGACACACTCCAACGTGTACTATCAACGGCAGCTGGCCAACTACAACCTCTGTATCCAGGAGATGGGCACTGACGATCCTCCTACAATGTGCCTCTGGCATGAGGGCATCGCTCACAGAGGTTCCATCGAGGTGGCAAGCTGTCTTTTGAAGTGGGCAGAAACATCTTTCGCTCCCCTAGTCCAGGCAAAGGAACGGAAGCTCGTCATCTATAGTGACCGATGCTGTGGGCAGAACAACAACTGGCGAGTTGTTGAAAACCTCATGGCCCTGCTCGTATCTAGAGTGTACTTCAGTCAGATAGAGCAGAAGTTCATGGTGTCTGGTCACTCCTTCCTTCCCTGTGACTGTTCCTTTGCCACGCTGGACAAGAGGCGTAAGGTGTCCACACTCCACACCCCCAGCGATGTCGCCGAGATGATCCGTGGAGCCAGGCAGCAGCATCCATTCAAAGTCATTGAGATGAAATGTCCGGACCTCAGGCAGCTCCCTGATGCAACATTAAAGCGTCCACCTGGCTTGCTAATCACATCCATGATGTGGTTAAAAGTGACAGGTAAAAAACTAAAGAGTTGGTTTTCTGAGATTAACAGTGTTGGGGATATGTGCGTGAAAGAAGAATCTTTATTGAATTTCTTGTTGAATCACGATTTTAGCTGCTGCTCCATGGTGTGTCCACACAAAAGGGAGCCACAGCCTCTACGAGGGATGGAAGACCTGGCTGATCACCAAACAGAGGATGAATCAACCACCTCCAGCTCCCTTGTTCTCCACCACGTATGCTCGTGCTTATGAGGACCCTCTGCCCGTCAAGAAGGAGAAGCACCGGGATCTTATGAAAATGCTAGCCTACATGCCAGCGGAGGCCCAAGCATTTTATGGGACATTAGAATGCGAAGAGTATGTGTAGGTCATGTGCAGGGTAAGGTGGGGTATATTGTGTATATTGTGTAAAATTAATCATAATTGTAGTTGTAGCTTATCTTGTATGCCTTATCTTATGTTGTATAGTAGGAATATGTAGTTATTTATTTAGTAAATGAATGAATGGGGTGATTTATGAAATGTATTATAAAATGGTAAACTAGCATATGGAACCATAGCATGGAATGATGATGATGTATGTCTGTATTGTAAATATGTATTGTTTACAGTTATTACTGTTGTTTATTGTTTGTATGTATTGTTGATTGTATGTACGGTTTATTGTTTGTACTGACGTTTGTTTTCTGTACTATAAGTAGGCCTATGTATTGTTCATTGTTCGTACTGTATTGTCCGTGTTTTTGTTCTGTGATTTACGTTGGCAAAAAATAAAAGAAATTGAAAGAAAGAAATGCTTAATATTTTCTTTAAGGTTCTTTTACTGTATTAAAACTAAGATAAAGGAATCAAATCTCCAGTGGTTTAAAGTGATATGATGAATTGGACTTATACTGTTATTCCACATTAACTGGACATATACTGTTCTTCCACATTCCAGAAATGTAAATTACTCTAACTTTTTATTTTTAAGATTGATAGTAAAAAAATTTTATCTCATTAGAATTGGGAAGCTTTTGTTGTCTATCTTCAAGTAAAAAAAAAAAATATATATATAATATTCAGAGTCCAAATTAAAAAAATTGTATTATTCAAAATTTGAAAATATGGACTTATATGGTTCTTCGTCTCAAGCCCTCAATTATAGAACCTCACAAAGGTGTGCGGAGAGGACCAACCTGCCGCCACACAAATGTCTTCCAAGAGGTCCCCTCTAAAGAGAGCTTGAGAGGAAGCCACACTTCTGGTGGAATGTGCTCTGATGCTAAGAGGTGAAGGCAAACCACGCACCTCGTAAGCCAGCGAAATAGCGTCCCTTACCCAGTGGGAAATCCTCTGCTTTGATGCTGCAAGCCCGCGGCGGCCAGCACCAAAACATACCAAGAGCTGGTTTGATTTCCTCCAACCGCCTGAGCGATCTACATACAACTTCAAAGAACGGACCGGGCAGAGCAAGTTAAGTTTCCTTTCTTCCTCAGAGGCAAAAGGAGGAGGGTGGAAAGCGTTAAGGTTAACAACCTGAGAGCGGAACGCCGTGGAAAGAACCTTGGGTACATACCCCGACCTTGGCCTCAAGGTAACCCTAACCAGGCCAGGAGCGAAGTCCAAGCATGACTCACTAATAGAGAGAGCCTGCAAATCCCCCATCTGCTTTAGTGAAGATAAAGCCAACAAAAGAGCAACCTTAAGAGTCAGAATCCGCTCAGGGGCTGACTCCAAGGGCTCGAAGGGAGCCTCTGTTAAACCCTCCAGGACGACTGACAGGTCCCACGAGGGAACACTAGGGGGGCGAGCCGGTTTCAGGCGCCTAACCCCACGCATGAAGGCCGAAACTAACCTCAGTTTCCCCAAGGGAATCTCATCTGATTCTCTATGAGCGGCAATAGCTGCGACATATACTCTGAGAGTGGTAGCAGCCGCTCCGGAAACAAACTTTTCCTGCAGGAATTCCAGCACTGAGCCTACTGGGCAGCCAACTGTGTTCCTATCATGTGCTAAGCACCATGCCTCGAACACTCTCCACTTGGAGGAATACAGCCTCCTCGTAGAAGGGGCTCTAGCACTCGCAATGGTCTCCTGAATGTCAGTTGGGAGATCAAAGCTTAAAGCTAACGGCCTCTGATAGGCCAAACGTACAGCTTCCAAATGTCGGGGCGAGGATGCCATATCCTGCCCTGAAGCTGGGAAAGCAGGTCCTCTCTGACCGGGTTCTCCCAGGGGGAGGATTCCAACAGAGGGATCAGCTCCGAAAACCATAGCTGGGACGGCCAGAATGGGGCTACCAGAAGGAGGCGGACTCCGCTCTCCCTCACTCTGGACAGAACTGCCTGGATCAGCTTGATGGGCAGGAAGGCATAGAGTTTCTGCATCGGCCAAGGGTGGGCGAATGCATCTATCCCCAACGGAGCTGGAGGGCTCAGGGAGAACCAAAGCGGGCATTGGGACGACTCCTGAGATGCAAAGAGGTCCACTTCCGCTTTCCCAAACATCTCCCAGATCAGTGCCACCGTCTGGCGGTTCAACATCCATTCCCCAGACCTGACCTTCTGCCTCGACAGGAAATCTGCTGCGAGGTTCAGAATCCCTGGGACATGAACTGCTCTCAGAGAGAGGAACTTGTCCTGGAACCACAGGAGAAGGTGACGCGCATGCCTGTCTAGGGTGCAAGATCGTGAACCCCCCTGTCTGTTTACATGGGACATTGTCCGTTCTGACAATGACATGGTGTCCTTCGAGGAAAGGGAGAAAGTGGCAAAGAGCCAGGAAGACAGCCCTCAGTTCCAAGCTGTTTATGTGCCACGAGAGGGTCTCGCCAGTCCAAACCCCACACGCTGGCCTGCCCTCGAAAACCGCTCCCCAGCCGGTCAGAGAGGCATCCGTCGTAACCATTTGGCGAGGGAATACCGTACCCATACCGACTCCTTTCTGAAGGAAGAGGGGGTCCCGCCAGATTGACAGGGCGCGAAAGCAACTGCGCAACACCTTCAATAGGCAAAGGGCTGGCCCCGTGGGCCGAGCCCCTGAGAGCTTCATCCACCACAGAAAAGGTCTCATGTGGAGTAGCCCTAGAGGTAGCACAGGGGAGGCTGCGGCCACAAGGCCCAGAAGTCTGCGGCAGGTGCTCACGGAAACATGCTGGCCTAGCGCAAAGCGGGACAGACATGTCACCAGACTGGTTCCCATGGGGAGGCGTGGTTGACCGTGGAGGAGAGCGCTTGGCGTCCTTACACGTACTGGGGGGTACCACCACCTGGATAGAAGTAACTGGGTCCACCTGCTCCAGAGGAAAACGAACTGTGCCTCCGAGGAAGCAATTGGCGGGTGTAACGTGTGCCGGGAGCGAGGGGAGAAAGCAAGACGCGTCTCCTTCCTCCTGCGCCGGACTGGGTGATGAGAGTGAAACAGGACCTGCACTTCGAAACACACTGGGTGGCGAAGGTGACAGGGTTGGAGGAGGAGAGCCGGTTGGAGGAGGGCAGAAACGCTTGCGCGGTCTGTCCCAACCTCGTAGATCTGGTGAGGCTCTCCTCCTTCTGACCTGCGGGTCAGGAACGGCTCGAGGAGGCTGGAGCGGCCGATTTGTTGGACCGCTTCAGCTGAAGGTGCTTGTGAGGGCGCTGGCGGGGAAACGGACGACCTCGGGCTCCCCAGACCGTAGTTGGTGGGGGTTGAGCCGGGTCACTCCATCTAGTAGGGAATTCAGCCCTATGAGCAGAGCGTTCTCGGGTCTGAGAAGGGGGAGGGTTGGAGTCTCTTGGCTCTCTAATCCTCCTGGGCATAAACTGCCTGAACGCGGCCGACACCGTGTTGACCGCCTCCCCGAAAAGACCTGAGTGGGAGATAGGGGCGTTCAGAAGAAAACTCTTATCCTTGTCTCGGATCTCCGTGAGATTCAACCAGAGGTGGCGCTCTGCGGCAACCGAGCCCGCCATAGAGCGACCTACAGCCCGAGCAGTGTGTTTGGTGGCTCTTAGGGCCAGATCTGTGGCTTTGCGAAGCTCTTTGACAGCTTTGGGCGTCAGTCCCTTTCCTTCATCCATGTCCTTCAAGACGTCCACTTGGTAGGCTTGAAGGATGGCCATGGTATGCAGGGCCATGCCTGCTTGACCAGCCGCCATGTAAGACTTCCCAATAAGAAAGGAAGTAGTCCTACAAGCCTTGGAAGGAAGGAGGGGACGCGACTTCCAGGACGGTGCAGACGACGGGGCGAGGTGGTTAGCCAGCGTGTCCTCGACCGCTGGAATAACGGAATAACCCTGCTCCACAAAACCCACAAGGTTGGTGAAGTCAGCGGCTGCCGCATTAGTTAGGCATGCGGAGAATGGCTGCTTCCAGGATCTGGAGATCTCGTGATTCAGATCGCTGAAAAAGGGCAGCTTTCTTCACTCTGGCCTAGAATTAGGGCCACGTAGGAACCTCTCGTCGAGTTTGGATGATTGAGACTCGCAGGGCTCATCAGGCCAGTCTATAGAGAGCTTCTCTGTAGCGCGCGACAGCACGTCAATAAGCTCAGTGTAGGCCGCGCGTCCTGGCCGCTAGGCGGGATAACGTCATCAGTCAAAGCAGGCCCAAAATCCTCGGAGTCGGAAGCTGCAGTGTAAATCACGTCATCCAGACCGAAAGAGCATAAATAATCACGTGCGAATTCAACCGCGCCACGACGTGCGTGCTTGGGAGAAGGAGGGAGAGAAAGGGCGAGGCCCGTCTGCTCGTACTCAATATCATCGAGCTCAACATCCGAGCCCCAGGCCGCGGATCCACGAGAGCCCTCAGCAGTCTCGGGAGCGCAACGGGGGGGGGGAACGAATGACTCCTTCTCAAAAACCGTGAGTCTAGAGCGGAGGGTTTTGAGAAGGAGATTGTCACAAAATTTACATTTTGACAATCCTAATACAGCCTCACGCGCATGTGAAAAACCCATACATTTAACACACTTACTGTGAGGGTCGTCGTTCGAAATAAAACAAACGCATGGCGGAGAGCAGTGTCGATAATCCATGACACTTCACTGCAGTGGCGTGTACAGGGGGGGGGCCGGGGGGGCTCACGCCCCTGCCCCTTTGGTCTCAAAATGTATTGTGCCCTTTTCTGATAATTGTAAATAATAATTATTATTATTATAAATATTATAATAAATGAAACACACACACACCCTTGCCACTAACAATAATAATACAAACAAATATTATATAAAAAAAAATTTGGCGGGGAAGTGGTAGGCGGAGTTTCCTTTGCAGCGCCTCATACGCATTTAACGGTTCTGGTACGCACTACGCAGCAGTTCGCGTTTGTCTCTTCAAACGAGCAGCAGGTAACGTTTAAGCTAATACGGAAAATTACATTTATCCTACCATCACCATGCTACTCTAAATGTTGCTGCAGCATGCAAGTTATTCTTAACTACAATAAAAGTAGCCTATAACTCGATTTCAGACGCATTCTGAGTGACAATGTCATTCGTTTTTATCCAAGGAATAAAAGTGCAAGGGGAAATGCATCTAACAGTTAGTTTCAATGAAATCTTAAGTCCATGTCCAACTCTAAATTGTGAGGAACTTATATCTTTGATTTCATAGTAACGCTTTACAATAAGGTTCATTTGTTCATTACTCATGTATGAAATAACATGAACTAACCATGAGCAACACATTTGTTACTGTAGGCTATATCTTAGTTAACACTACAACTGTTAATTGTTTATTTATGTTATGTCACAGTCAGTGCATTAACTAATGATAACAAATACAACTTTTGATTTTAATGTTTTAGTAAATCCTGAAATTAATATTAACTAAGATTAATAAATGCTGAAGTGCAGTTCATTAGCTAATGTTAACTAATGAAACCTTATTTTAAAGTGTTACTGATTCATGATAGCTAACACTGTCTTTCATACATATAATACATACATTAAATTTACAACATCAACAAAACTAAAAATTAATTTTCCATAATTACCTTCTTGATTATCACTGTTTTGTTTGGTGAAGTAAATAATATTTAGTTATATTATCAATTTCCCTATTTTCATTTGATGTGTTATGTATTCTAATAATTGTATCAACATATTTTCTTAGAATGCCAAGGAAAGAAAGAACAAAAACAAAAAAAATCAAGAAGTAATCTTTTTTTTTTTTCATACCAGTCGCTGAAGTGTCGAGACGAAAGCTGTAGTTGAATTTAGAATAATTCGGGCTCAGAAAAACCGAACGAAGGGCAAGATGTGACCGCTTCGTGAAGGCAGAGAAATCTGAGGAGAGGATGGCGCGCGCGCGTTTATCATGCTACGACGTAAGAGCGTCGGGGCGGAGCCAGCTTTGCACGAGCGCCACCAGCCAATGAATTGGCGTGATTCTATAGGGCTACAGGCAATCGGCACATCCAGAGGATATCCCACTGCGCTTTCCGCAGCGTTGAGTGAACCTATGAAAGAGAACAAAGGTTATGAAGGTCAGCCAGACTTTAAGCGAAACAACAATCAATCTGGGCAGCGAAAAATTGGAACAAGTACACCGATTCAAATACCTTGGTGTAATCATTGACGATCAGCTGAACCATGAAGTCGAAATCCAGAGCAGAATTGAACAAGCAAGGCAAGCATTTATTAAATGGAAAACACTCCTTGCAGACTGTAACTTGAGTGCACCACTGAAACTGCGCACACTGAAATGTTACATCTGAAGAAGATATCAATAATTGTACCCAGTATATCTGTAAAATTTTGGGTGTCCACGGCGAGGACGTATAGCCCCCCCCCCCCCCCCATTTTCTTGGGGGGAGTGACAGACTTAGGGACAGGCTCCTGGACAGGCTCTGGGACCGGGACAGGCTCAGGGATAGACTCAGGCTCCTGGACAGGCTCTGGGAACGGGACAGGCTCAGGCTCCTGGACAGGCTCTGGGACCGGGACAGGCTCAGGGATAGGCTCAGGCTCAGGAAGCATCACGTTAACAGTCTCTGGCTTGGCGGGCATGACGTGAACAGTCTCTGGCTAGGCGGGCATGACGTGAACAGTCTCTGGCTCGGCGGGATTGACGTGAATTGCAGGCTCAGCAGGGCTGACGTGGAGCGCAGGCTTGGCAGGGCTGATGCGAAGCTCAGGCTTGGCAGGAAGAGACTCCGGCAGGGCGGTCTCAGTGGGACGAGACTCAGGCAGGGTTGTCTCGGCGGGACGAGACTCTGGCAGGGCGGTCTTGGCGGGACAAGACTCTGGACCGGGTGTTCATCCCGGGGTACAGGGGTGACGTGCCGATCAGGTGTTGTCATGGCGTGCCACGGGAGGAAGCTCTCCAGACAACTGGAGAGTGCCTCTCTCCAATCCATACCAGAGAGATCTGGGAGCTCCCTTGGATTGACCACCTTTGCCCCCAGCCGGTAACACGCCTTGATCGTCTCATCGCTTAAAGTTTAGGTGACAGCGAGAATACAAAACCTCTCTGTGTATTCGAACAGATCGCGGCTATCTTGAGGTGACATTAAACAACTTAATTTGAATTGTTTGTGTTTTTTGTTTTACTTTCAGACCAGGACTGGAGAACGCCTGACAATGGGATGTTGAGACTTCTTCCTCTGGTTGAGAAAAAGCTCATCAGTGATCACATCTTCTGTTCATCAGTTGTACTGTAGAGTACAACTGAAAAAACTGTTTAGACGAGGAAGAAGAACATGAACATGATAGAGACATGTACAGGGAAGAGCAAGAAACCGGTTTAGCTGTGATAATGAATCATTTTTCAACACAATATCAAATCTGTTTTCTGTATCATAGGTGACTTAATAGGATTGTGGCACTAATTTTTGTTTAGCTGTGAATTGATTAATATGATGTATTTTTGAAGACCCATTAAAGTGTTGTGTAATAAAGTATGGTGAATATTGTGTATTGAAAGTGGTGTTTGGTACAGTAAATGGAAAATTTTATTTGAGAAATGTAAATTTTAGTTCATAATTTAAAAATAAGTACATATTATTAATTACCATGATTCTTTTGCTTGGGACCTAAACATTTTGATGTGGTTAATTATGTTTGGGACAACAATGCAACAAAAGTTGCCCATACTTGCATGCTGTGACAAGTATGCCAGTTTTCAGTGAAATAAAGGGAAGGTATGTGAATAACAAGAGGCTGCAGTGGGCTACATTGCTACAAACACGTCAAGCATAAGTGAAGATGATCCATGTTGATAATTCTAGTACATCTTCTACTGCATTTAAATGACAAAGTTTGTTGTCCATGATGAGGAGAATAGATCTGTCTAGATTGTACTGCCCATCCACCCCCAGGGGCCCAGCAACGGCCCCGGAAGAGCAAAAATGGATTTCAAATAGATAACTCTTATGTCCGTTAGTGTATCAGAAAAAATTGTCAGGACAACTGCTTATGCTATGTTTACTAAATAATGTTGGGCAGAGTTTTCAGACATATATGGAAAGCTGGCATAAAGGTATTTTTAAAGTGCTCACAGTAAAATATCACATTTCAGCCTGTCCCTCATATATGTCATAAAGGTTTGTACAATGAACATATTTAGATATCCAGTTGTCCATTAAATATATTATTTAACATTTGTTTCATTACTAAACGTTTTAAACTACATTACCCACATAGATCTATCATTCTATCAATGGAACAGGAAACATGGTGCTGTAGTTCATTGAAATGTGCAGAAATGCTAAGGGTTGGGAACTAGGTAAAGGAGCAATTTTTCACAACATAGAGACACTTAATAGTTAACTTAACGCAATAACACCAAAACATACAGCACAGTTTTATATGGGTTAAAAGATAGTCCAATCACAGCGAGTTCTCCAATAATGTCACAGCCAATGACAACCCAGCTGAGCAGATGTCACACTTACTTGCCCATTTATGGTAAATGACAAATCTCTTCTGGTTCTGGCTGCAGGGAAAGATACCTTAAATATTTGGGCTGTTAAACATGTATTCCTTCTAATTAAATAATAAAACTCACATTTAAAAACAAAATACTCCTGTGTGTGGTTACCATCCAAAAACGAGTTGACATGATCAATGACACAAATTTGCTTATTTGATCAGACTGATGCATAAATACATTTGAAAGAAAAACTTTTCGAACCAATGGCCTACAGCAGGGGTAGTTTTGCAGTATTTTAATTAATGATAATTGCATGTGCTAAAGTGTTTCTAACGTTTAAAGTGTATGTATAGTATATCAAAGGTATATCAATTATGTAAGGAATAATTGACGACAGGCCGTTGAATTATTAGAAAAATAATGCACACTCGAGGTGGTAATGCGGTCACGACGCGAAGCGGCCGTTAATATCAATAATTCATGTAGTCATGAAGTCAATTATTCCCCTTTTACTACAGTCACCACACCTCGAAACATGTTCAGATGATGCATTTCAAGACGTTTGTCAAGTTTTTGTCATTAAAACGCTCTTGTATGTAGGACTAATTTCTTACGCATCTAATACCATGTGTGGCGGGGCTGGTGCACCGGGGGTCCTACGTTATTTACACAAGACGTGTACAAAATGAAGAAATTAGAAAGCAGACTACGCCACCCCGTTACGTGAACGGGGAAAATGTCCTAAGAAACACAGGTTCGCTACCACAGAGGACAAGAGACGTGGATCTGAATACAAAAACACTTTATTTTTCACAATCCTATTTATTTTGAATATCTAAAAAAAACATTGACTCAGGGGGCACGAGTTTACACCACTTCGGTGAGCACCAGATCAAAAATAAAGAAAAACAAATAACAAAAAAAAACACTTTCAGGCTGAGGCTTACTAGTAGGGCAGCTAGCTGGGCAGTGAGTATCCTAAGACCACACCACTCACCAAATTCCACTCACTCTAATACTTGCTAAGTGAAGGAACGCAGGTGCCAACGGCAAAACACTCGGTGAAGGAAACACCACCACCAAAGAGGGCAAATAAAGCTAGCTTCCCTACACCGGGGGCCTTCAGCTCCTGAAAGAAACAAAAACAATATATTTCACAATTAGCCACAGACACATGTATCAAGTTTTGAAGAACAATTCAACCTATACGAGAAAGGTCAAAAACAGCCAATTACTGGCCACAGAAGTTAACCAGGCTGTGTAACCCAAAAATGTTAACGTTACATCACATTGCCATTCAAGCCTGGACACACCTTGGAGCAGCAAACTGCTAGAAACAAAAACAAAGCAAAACGCATTTTTGCAAATCAAACAATACCATAGGAAAACTACTGTTTGGACAAAGTAAACAGATGAAATCACAGGAAAAAAAATAAAAAGAAACAATTAACAGACTGCTGGTGGCAATATTACAAAAGGTGGGGCTAATGTACATAATTACTGGCACGTCAAACTTTAAGTGACTGCTCTGAGACTAGCCGCTCTTCACCTAAGCCACCAGCGTTAGCATAGAGCTACAAATATAAAACAAACAGGAAACGGTCACACCGTAGGTTAAAATGGCAGCAGAACAAACAGTGCAGTCTAACAGCATTGTCTAGGGCGCATTTGCCCCGCAGTCCACAGAGACGAACCGCTCACGAGCGGATTGACGCACTAAAAACAGACAAAATTAAAGAATGAATTTAAAATCACCACCTAATAAATGTTCAAGTGGTTAGATGTACATACCCAGTAGTGGATCGCCAGACCCACAAAATATTCAGGTGACTCACAGCTTCGTTCACCATAGGCAAACCACAAATGCACAAGTGTTCCATCGGATCACACACCTCAGCTGTAGTAAAAGCAGCCTGCACCCAAAAGCAAGGTCGCACCGATCCCAGCCATAACCTGGCTAAAACAAAAAAACATCCCCACTTTAAAAGTACATGTGCACGAGCAGCAACATTAGCCAAACAGCTAGGTACATACCTCCCGCAGAGCTGCGCGCGCACCCACACAGAAGCGATCGTGACAATGACGCATACCCAGGTGGCCTGAACTCCACCTTAAATAGGCCAGGTACGGCTGCCAATAGGCTGTCACATACATCACTCACGTGACAACCACAAACAACAGGGCGGGGTCAAACCCACCCTGCCACACATGCCTCCGTTGCTAATTCCAAAACGTCATTTTAGAGTTAGTAACGGAGGTTTGAGCCACTGATAGCAGACTAATGATGGGACACACTTACGACTTGCTGAAACATTCGAAGACTGACTGTTTCCATCGACTGTAGCAGGTCTTAAACACCGACTGTGAACACAGATTGAACGCGCTGAACACGCGTTTGGGCATGATCAGTCATAAGTATCAAATTACATTCATAACTGGCCTTAGAGTAAGTGTGTCCCTGGCTTTATGCAGTTATTAATGCAGTAATTAGAGAGAGAGAGAGAGAGAGAGAGAGAGAGAGAGAGAGAGAGAGAGAGAGAGAGAGAGAGAGAGAGAGAGAGATGTTGCAATAATGAGACAGAAAAGCATGCGCGTCAATATTATTATTTATTTATTAATTCAATTCGTTTTAATTAATTCGTTCATTCTTTTTTTCCTATTATTGACAGTAGATAACCTAATAAATGAAACACACAAAGCCCTTTTAACAAGTAGGCTACCTAGGCCTATCAATAATTATTTATTTGTTATATTATCTGGAATAATTACGAAAACCCGTGCTGCAGAACTATCAATTTATTTATAAATTCAGTTTAATTTTCCTTTTATTATAGATAGGCCTATATACTTTATTTATTAAAATTAAACTGTATGTGTCCATTTATTGTGAAGTTAGACATCGAAAATTGCAGCTCAAGCGCATGGGGCTGTATGTTTTTTTCTTGTTATGTATCCTATTTTCCATTATTACAGTTAACTATGCGCAGTGATAAGGAACTGTAATGCGTCAAACCTGCCTGAACTACTTTAGCCGTGAAATAATGCTTTTCCCCGAAAATAATTGCACACCTTAGAACGTTCTCAACCAATCCGAATCAAGCATTCAACAGCCCTGTAGTATAAATTCAAATAAATGTAACAAAAGCATAATGAATGCACACAATTTTGAAAGCATATTCCAATATTTAATGTCAAACTGTTTAAAGACAAATGTAGTGGCAAAACTGCGGCACAACAACAGTATACAAATCAGTTAATTATATAAAAACATTATACAGAGGCAATCTATTATAATGACACATACAGTAACGTTAAAAAAATCACTATGATGAAGTAATAATATTTTTATAAACTAAGAGATGAGATTCAACTTTTTAACAAGCACAACATTTTACATTCTCAACTTTAATTCTAAATCATTGTGATTATTGTAACTAAATGAAAGGCAACTTAAAATAGTTAATGATTATAAATGTCTGCAAGAAAATGCTTCTATAAAATACATTCACGGGTAGGCCTATATTACATTTACATTTACCAGGTAGTGATATAATGATACCATAGATGTAGTTATGGAGGACATTTACTATTGTGACCACTGTAATAAAAGGTTTAATGAAGCTAATGGATGGCAATGAATATGTCCTTTATCAAAACTTCTGATGAGCACTGACGCTTTTTTGATAAAGTTATTAGTCAGACACCAAGTACAGTTTATGAAGCTGAAAAGTGAAAACAAAATGTTTTAACGATTTGGAAAAAGATAAATTTTCAATATTGGTTCTGCATATATCAAAGAGATCACAAGGAGGACTGGGACTCCACATGAAGACTTTCAGAAACTGTGACAGAGCAAAGGGTGCACCTCGCTGGACACATCCTAAAACAAGCCCAAACAACAACACCCAAAGACAGTTATGAAGTGGACAACACCAGGAGGATGCAGGAGACAGGGAAGATCAAGGAAGGCATGGAGACAGATGTTTCACGAAGATCTGAAGAATGTCAGTGTCCCATGGAAAGATCTGGAGAACTTGGCCACGGATGGAATACGTTGGAGGACACTTGTTGCCCAATGTGCCCAGCACAGGACTTGATGATGATGTTGTGAGTTTGTACATAAATTTGGGATATTTTTCTGTAAAGAGTGTTGCATAGTTAAATGTTAAATGCATTTATGTAATAAGTTCACTGAAATGTGGGCATGATTAAAAGTATGTATTTAATAGCAAGCAATACTAATATGAACTCGTTTAAAAATAAATTGATTTAAATGCAAACAGGACAGTTATCAGCAGTGTAACTGATCTGATTATAACAAAATAATCGAATATCTGATGTCATGTGACAAGTCAAATTAGCTTTTCCACTCTTGCAAACAGAGGTAGGTTATGAAGTGTGGAGAGGCATCATGTATCATTGGAACATGAACAGACAGGGTCCAATTTGTAATAATTTTAAAGAATACAATGCAATTAATATAAACTTTCTGACAGTGTGTGGGACATCCGACTAATTTCCAAGAAGGGGCGCAACTGATTTACAAATATCGCAATAAATATGTTCAGGAATTGAGGCAGTAGCCAATGACAGCAGTAGGAGGAATTGAGGTAGTAGCCAATGACAGCAGTAGGAGTAAAAGCAGCATGATTATGTACAAGTATACAAATATGTACTAGTATCGTATGAATTTGAAAACTTGTTAAATGTTGTGAATTATTAAGACTTTGAGACTATGTCCGTACTGATTGGGCTATGGGTTTTGTAAGAAAAGGTTTAAGAAAGAACAAATGCTTGATAAAATGTTTGATTTAAGTGTTAAAACCAACACATACATACCATTGCGAATATTTGCCTTTATAGCTTTCCATCTCCTCCGTTTACTTCTCCTCAAAGAATAATGGGCTGACTGAGTCCGAAAGGCCATTTTGGTCTTTTCAACTGAAAAAAAGAGAATAATGTATAAAATAGGCCCCTATAGGATTATTTAAAGGTACTGAGTTACCTTACAAATATTGGATTTTACATTATTAGGCATTAAAAGCATGGTAAGTGTTGTGGTTACTATGCATTTACAACAAATATCAATTTTAAACTACCAATACTGAGGTAAAAGCATGGTAAGTGTTGTTTTTACTGTGCTTCTACTTTGGAACTAATTGTACTACTTTGAACCTGATATTATGAATATGATTAACTGATTGAAGGTCTATCGCACGTCACGTGACAGGCATTTTTTAATCATCGTAGTTTAGTACGGTGTTGAAAGAAAGCAAGGAAACGCAAAGCCTCCGTGGAATGACAGATATAATGCAGTGACTGAACATGAGGGAGCTAATCTGATTAATATCGACAAACAGAAAAGACAATTTAACAAACATAAGGACAGCGTATTTAAGACTACTTACCAACATCTGGCACACGTGAACTGATGCCAAATATCGCGATGTGTTCGAAATGAGACTTATTCAGTGCGATTTCCTACTGATAAAATTTGCATTTGTTGTTGACACCACAGGTTTCCCACTGAAAGCAATGGAGTTCCCAATTCGTCCATAAAGTGATTCAGAGGGGTGCCTTTGGCGTCTTCATTGTGACGCCGGTGGTGCTTGACCATGCTTCAGTTTCTGACACCTTGGGAGTGAGAATTGGTTGTGTATAAATGTTTTTTTTTTGCTAACGTTTAGATAATATTAGGGTATTAAAGACCATATTCTAATATTTACGTTTATAACTTAACTTATTGTTAATAACTTTGAGAGAACCTTGCCAGAATGTTAGACAAAGTTCTGCAAACATTCCCTGTTAGCTGGGGAGGTGGAATACAGTTAAAGTTATGGACAGGGGCCAGTTGCATAAACATAGTCATTATGTTAATACTGTGTCTTAAGAACTCGAATGACCAACTAGTAGTTAGTTAGGGGTAATCAATCGTACTTTTCGGTATTAAATTTGACCAATCTATGTTTTATTTAACTGAATTCAAAAAGTTATGAACAGTCTTTAATAAATGGACGACTAACTTTTTATGCAGCAGTTTATGCACCTGGCCCCAGGTTTCATGGTATGGTTACTTTTAAGCAGATGCTTAAAACTGCTTCAAAAAGTTCATAAAGAGATTTTAAAACTATCAATAAGAATCGAGCAGTTTAGTCCAAATTTCCTAAAGAGACTCAATCATTTTATATAAATATAGAATTTATTGCTTTATTCACAAATAAACATCAATCAGCGAACATAAAACAGAAGCTCAAGTGTACTTGCTTTATACGCGAAAACTAACCTCATTGGTTCTTGTGTAAGCTTGTAAGACTTGATTTTCCTGCTAAGACAAGGGCTGAAATCAAACCCCTGCAATAAAGTAATGAAACGCACCCTGGACAGAAGATCTCAAAGAAAGAGCACAGGGCATTGTCTTACCCAAACTTATCTCCTTGTTTATATCCCCCCCTCTCCCTACTCCCTTCCTTTTCCCCTGAATCAAGTCACTAAAAGTTCACTGAGAATCACATATAATGTATCTTGTGACATGTTTGGTATCATTTTAAATGTCTTAGTGCGATTGGTAAAATTGTCTCAATTGCATTACAGTCATTGGAATAATGAGAAAGAATGATTATGAGAAAAGATTGGGATAATTCTCCTTTTTGTGTGGTGTCTCCTCAAGATATCTGATAATTCTCTCCTCTCCTGCGAAACCAGGTGTTACCCCCTGGGGTACATGAATAGACCCAAAACAACTTTAAAAAAAATATTTCTACAAGCCTTTTGTTCTGGTCTGTAGTATTTAAGGGTAAGTGACAGAGCAGTCTTTGGGAATCTGTAACCTGAAAACCCCCATGCAGTGCTATGCCAGTGTCAGTCTTAAGCCCAATTTATACTTCTGCGTCCAACTCACGCCATAGCTATGTCGTAGGCTGTGTGTAGCGTGCGTACCCTTCGGCGTACCCTGATGTGCACCTCTCCAAAAATGTAACAACGTGTCAATTCTACGCAGACACAAGCGCTGTGATTGATCTGCTAGAACCCTTTGGGTTTCACATGTTCCCTCTGCATGTGTAATTGCGCGTCAACACGGACAACAACGCAAAAGTATAAATGAAAACCAACGCGTAGTCTATACCGTAGAGGCTCCGGCGTAGGTCAGACGAGGAAGTATAAATCAGCCTTTACACTTGGAACACACCACTGTGTGTCTCTGTCAGGTGCATTTCTTATACTCTTAGAGCCATCTTTGAGCAACCGATGTTATGTATTTATTATGCCTGAACTGGCTTTTAATTGTTTACTTGTGTAATTGGCATGATAAATTTTTACCTGACAAATACAATTTTACATTTTATTTATTCTGTATGATTCTGAAATCATTATTTCTAGTTATTAATTTGGAGTCTGGTGTTACCTCAAATCTTTGCCCAGGATGAAACTGAAGGCACTAATGAATGGGGCATGGAGCACATCATTCGGAGACCTTCTGATTTCTGTCTATCACTGACTTAGCAAGTTGAAGTTTCGTGACTACAAAAAATTACACTTTTGTTATGAGTCAGCAGAGAGTGACCACTTAAAAGTTAAATAGATCGCACTGCATCCTCTGACTATTCAGAACTGGCTAGTTTGTGTTCATGAGCTCAAATTTGCGACGTGCAGTCTCAAAGCGACACCGGGTCCCTTAATAAACGAATAATTGAAAGTTTGGGATATACCCAGAATAATCAAAGATCTAAATGAAATCATAATCAATATTTATGATTATTTTCTAATAAGAAACACAATCTAAATGTTATAATCATTTCAAATTGGAGTCAGATTAAGCGCAGAACTAAAGTAAATTTGAAACTAAATTCTACAAATTAAGTGAACTTCACAGAACGCTGAAAAGATATACACGCATTCTACCTTCGCCCACACTGTTGGATACCGTCGTTGGGCCGACGGGTGGCCTTTACAAGCTCACACATGCTGCGTAACACATGAGGAGAATGAACCTCACTGTGTCACAGTTATTCTTAGTTTTATGTGTTTTGGTTTTGTTTTCAAGGACTCTTAGTATGTTTCTCTTTGTTTCCTGTTTCCCTTGTGCCTATGTTCCTGTTTGTCATTAGTTACCAAGGTTATTCACCATTTGATTAATTAGAGCACACCTGTTTGTATGTGAATTTGATATCCTGGGTATTTAAGACCTTCAGTTTCCTTGTTACGTCTCTCATTGGAATGTTTGCTTTTCTTTAATTTTATTAAAGTTAAATTGCTATTAGATCGACTTCACCTTTCTTTATCATTTTGTGGCAGCTATTAATGTTGCTCCTTCGAGGAGCTACAACAGATGTAAAAGGGCTATTATTTGGATTTTTCAAGGAGGCTGTTTGATAGAGGAATACGAGGAGGAGTTTACGCGTTCTCGTAAATCAAGCGAGCAAGTTTGAGCTTCCGTTTACCATATCTGATTTAATTTTCATTTCATTTCATTTATATAGCACAAATAAACACAACAGAAGTTGACCACTGTGCTTTACAAGGCAAGAGTCCAGGAAACATGAAAGGAAGAGCAAAATACCATTAAAATATAATGTAATAAAACCATAATTGAGATTTAGTGAAATGCCTGGTCAAAAAGAAACAACTTTAACTTAAATTGAAACTCATGTACAGAGGACAAGGATCTCAAGGATACAGGGAGGCTATTCCATAGCCTAGGACCGACAACTGCAAAAGCACAATCCCCTCTCGACTTTAGTCGTGCATGTGGCTGGGACAGATTATAGCTGCTTGTGGACTGTAGACACCTACCGGGCATATTTAAAGTTAAAAGTTCAGATAAGTAAGAGGGTGCAAGACCATTTAACGATTTAAAAACAAACAACAATATTTTTAAATTGACTCTATGACGCACCCGCAACCAGTTCAGGGACTAATATGTTCATGTTTGCGAACCCCAGTTAGGAATCTGGCTGCAGCATTTTGAACCATTTGAAGCCTCGTAATGGAAAACGTCTCGGTTACGTATGTAACCCTCGTTCCCTGAGTAGAGAACTGAGACGTTACGTCGGATGACGGAGAATGGGGGTTTCGCCTAGAAAGCCTATCGACTTAGAGTATTACAAAACGAGCCTATGGCAATGAAATGCAAGACCATTTAACGATTTAAAAACAAACAACAATATTTTTAAATTGACTCTATGACGCACCCGCAACCAGTTCAGGGACTAATATGTTCATGTTTGCGAACCCCAGTTAGGAATCTGGCTGCAGCATTTTGAACCATTTGAAGCCTCGTAATGGAAAACGTCTCGGTTACGTATGTAACCCTCGTTCCCTGAGTAGAGAACTGAGACGTTACGTCGGATGACGGAGAATGGGGGTTTCGCCTAGAAAGCCTATCGACTTAGAGTATTACAAAACGAGCCTATGGCAATGAAATGCCATGGGTCTGCGGAATTTGCATAGTGTATCTCCGCCCCACCGCGTGGGTATAAAAGGAGAGACGCCGGCAAAGGCAGATCATGTCTTCGCTGAGGAGCCGAGACTGAACTCAGGCGTCTGCCCAGCGGTACAGCAGAAGTGGCCGGGAGACGTAACGTCTCCGTTCCCTACTCAGGGAACGAGGGTTACATACGTAACCGAGACGTTCCCTTTCGTAGTCACTCCGAGTTACGTTGGATGACGGAGAATGGGGGTTCCCGTATAATCACGCCACCTTCACAGCTGTCTTCCAGTGCCCTGCGAAAGTCTGATGCCCCTGTCGTGATACTGGCACGGACGAAGGAGTCCTACTTAACACAGGAATACCAAGGTACACTGGGGAGCATATCTCAGAGGAAATATGCCGCAGAATGCCTACCCGTGGGGAGGACTTAGGAACACACATATGGCCGGAGGGCTACACATGGAGGAACACTGGAGTGACCAGCCCGTGGGGTGGCAACTTTCAACTCCAGGGGTGGCAAGGTGGCTTGCCGAGGGAAAGACACACGCTCAGGGAGGCTTACAGTGGAAATACACATGTGGGGGTTACTCAAGGGAGGAACCATGCACACGGAGGCACCTAGCCGACGCACAGGCAATAGACACTGGCGGCAGCGTCAACAGTGCTGGAGGAACTCAGGGCTTCAGAGAGGAAGGCTCACCTGAGGAGAATATCGCACGTATCCAGTCCGTGGAGTGGAATGGCGAGCAAGCGAAGACACCTGAGCGGGTCCGGTACTAGCTAGATGAAGAGAGTACGTGAGAGGACACAGGCTCCACTCGGAGATTGTAGAATCTGGCGAATGTGTTAGGTGTCGCCCAGCCTGCAGCTCTGCAGATGTCTCCCAGCGAGGCGCCATGCGCAAGAGCCCAAGAGGAAGCCAAACTCCGGGTGGAGTGGGCTATCACACCAAGGGGGCACGGTCGGCATTGCTGTTGGTAAGCCAAAGCGATGGTGTCCACTATCCAGTGAGACAACCTCTGCTTTGAGAGAGCCTTTCCCTTCAGTCTCCTTCAACTGCTTCGTGATATGCGGCGATAGCGGCCACATACACCTTCAGGGTGGAGGGAGACAGCCTTCGCTCCAGCCCATCTTGCAGGAAGGAAAGCACGACACTGATCGAGCATCTCCTGGGGTCTTCTCAGCGAGAAGAGCACCAGTTGACGAAGAGGTTCCACTTCAACGCATAGAGATGTCTCGTGGACGAAGCTCTAGCGGAAGTGATGGTAGCCGCCACCGCAGGTATGTCAGAAAGACAGGGCCGCGCGACATCCAGCACATCAGACAGGTTCAGCCACAGAATGGTGAGCATCACCTGACCCAGGGAGCGTACGGCCACTTTCGTCGCTCGGAGAGCGAGGTCAGTGGCAGCACGCAGCTCAGTGAAGAGCCCTGGGTCAGTCCCGCCCTCGTGCAGGACCATGAGCATCTGGGTCCGGTAGACCAGCAGAATGACCATGGCAGCAGGGAGGCGGCTGCCAGTGGCGCTATAGGATCTCGCCACAAGTGTAGACGAAAAACTACAGGCCACAGACGGGTGCTTAGGATTGCGCCGAGAAGAAGCACTCTGAGGACACATAGCATCGCAACAGAGCGTTCAGCCGGGGGAACCCCAGTGTACCCATGGCAGCGGCCCCATTGAGGGGAGGAAAGGCGGATGAGATCAGCGAGCGGTCCCGAGAAGACCAGGGGGTCTTCTAGGACTTCGAGATCTCATCATGCACGTCTGGGAGGGAAGGTATTGGGGTTTGCCGTGGATGAGTGTCGGCGGCCTTACCCAAAACCAATCGTCCCAGGAAAGCATGGCCGTCATCTCTGGATCGGACTCAGGCACAGCCGTATGCACACCAGAAGGTGGCAGCTGTGACGAGTGGTCTTTTCCAGAGAATCAAACCCACCTAGTGAAGCTGCTACAAACATAGTATCATCCTCTGTAGCTTCAAATGAAACACACGGGCCACCAGAAGGTAGACCCGTGGGAATCACCTGTTCACTAGCGGGCACCGTCATTGAGGAGGGGGGGCTGGGGCGTGGACACGGAGTCGGCGCCTTGTTCCAGACCAACACCCTCAGGTCACCCTGGCCACCAGCCGAAGATCGGGGGGTGGATGAGGGGACTCTCACTCTTGCGAGTTCACCGAGTCGCGACCTTAATGACGCAATGGTCATGTTCCCACAGAGAGAACATGAGTCATCCACGAGCGCTGCTCTAGTATGATCAAGCTCAAACATACTAGACAACGCTCGTGCCCATCAGAGTCCGATACCAATCTGCCGCAACCATTCTTTTTTTTTTTTTTTTTTTAAATGCTCGGGCGAGCCGTCTTTAAAAAGACGTGCCGCGTGCGAGCTCTTTTTGTGAGAGGAGAGAAAACTCTGCGATGTTGAAGCGAGCAGGGAGAAACACACTCACTGGCAGATCACTGCACAGACCAGCAGGCAATGTGAATTCGCTACAGATCGCCGTCACACCAACACCGGAGAGTGGCTCGTCTCGTAGAGCGAAGTCAGAAATAGCTGTGGAGTGAAGAGATACTCTTGGCTCCGAAGCGAAAACATGATCTGCCTTTGCCGGCGTCTCTCCTTTTATACCCATGCGGTGGGGTGGAGATACGCTATGCAAATTCCGCAGACCCATGGCATTTCATTGCCATAGGCTCGTTTTGTAATACTCGAAGTCGATAGGCTTTCTAGGCGAAACCCCCATTCTCCGTCATCCGACGTAACTCGGAGTGACTACGAAAGGGAACTGGGATATTCCTGCATATAAAGAATTACAGTAATCCAGGCGGGACAGAACGAAAGCATGTGTGACTCTTTCAAGCTCTTTCGGTGATAAGAAAGACTTTACTCTAAATAAAAGCTTCAGGTGAAAAAAGTTTGATTTAACTACTTTGTTTATGTGTGTAAAGGGGTTCGTTGTTATGGAAAGAAGGAGGTGGGAACCGGCGAACAATCAAAGACTTTTAATACTCAAAATAAAAGAAATACAAAAACAAAAGGATCCGCCAGCAGCCCCTCGCGGACGACTTCTGGCTATGCAGAAGTTAGATCTAAAAGCACAAGGATAACACAGTCGCCAGAGTCAGTCGCTAAAAAGATATCATTAAAACCTCTTAAAAGAGCGGTTTCGGTGCTGTGCAAGGTTTTAAAGCAGGACTGGAAAACCTCTAGTATATTATGTTCTTCCAAAAAGACCAATAATTGACTGTGCACAATCTTCTCCAGGATTTTTGAAAGGAAGGGCAATTTGGAAATAGGCCTGAAATTAGCAAGAACTGACGGATCTAGAGCAGGTTTTTTAATCAGAGGTTGAACTACTGCATGTTTTAAAATTTCAAGGACCACACCCGAGGTCAGACTACTATTTATAACTGCAACAACAGATGGTCCTACAGTGGGGAAAACCTCCTTAAATAGGCGAGGGGGGACAGCATCATTTGGAGAACCCGAGGGCTTCAAGTGACCAATAACCTCCTCTAAAAAAGAAAAAGTCACCGGCTCAGAATGATCAAAAACAGCCGAGCAGTGGACAGAGATTGAAGGGTCTGAAGCTGAAGGTGCAATTTAAGGACCTAATAGAAGTGACCTTATCAATAAAAAAGCAAAGGAAATTTACACACATAGCAGGGAATGCCTCCATACAAGCATTCTGCGGGGCAATTAAAAGTAAGTCAATGGTGTTAAACAAAACACGAGGCTTGTGACAATTTGTCAGAATAATATCTGAGAAATGTTTTCTTTTAGCATCTTTCACAGTTTCCTGGAAATGACGACAGCAATCCCTTAACATTTGAAGAGACACCTGCTTCCTTCTTCCACTTGCGCTCAGCTCTACGGCACTCAAGTCTGGCAGCATGAGTCATGTCATTTAGCCACGGCTCAGATTTAGTTTTAGGCTGCCTGGATTTTAATGGAGCCACAGTGTCTAAAACAGTTTGGCAGGTGGAGTGAAATCAGAGCTAATCCAGGGGTAGGCAAGTTCGGTCCTAGAGAGCCACTGTCCTGCAGAATTTACTTCCAACCCTAATCAAACACACCTGAACAAGCTAATCAATGTCTTCAGGATTACTAAGGCTATAGGCAGGTGAGGTTTTTCTCAGTGTTGGAGCCAAACTCTGCAGGACAGCGGCTCTCTAGGACCGAACTTGCCTACCCCTGAGCTAAGCTCTTCTGTGTGCAATACAGACTCAAGAGTGATGGTGTTCTGACTGAAAGCAGCTGAGAACTGAGCAGCAGTGGAAGGGTTAATCATGCGACAGCGCCTTGCAGCAGCGCGAGGTTTAATTGTATGACAGGCAAGAGCAGTCTCAAATAATACAGGCATATGGTCAGAAAACACTGCGTCACATATCTCTAGATTAAGAACAGGCAAACCATGTGATAAAACAAGATCAAGTGTGTGTCCATGTTCTTGTGTGGGTCCAGACACAGATTGCACAAGATTAAAAGAATCAATGAGGTTTAGAAAACCCTTTGTCATTGGCTTATCAGGACAACACACATGGACATTAAAATCCCCAACAATAAGAACACGATCATATTTAGGCATGATTTCAGCCAGAAAATCAGAAAAATCATTTAAAAAGTCCTTATTGTACTTGGGGGGCCGATAGACCACAACACACAACACTGTGTGAGAGCGACCAATATCAAATAAACTCAGCTCAAAGCTGCTGAAAGCGGATGACAGCAATATCTGCTTACATTTATAATGACTCTTATATACAGTCGCTATTCCTCCTCCTCGGCCAGATTTTCGCGGGGAGTTAAGGTAGCAGCAATCATGGTGTAAAAATTCTGTGAAAGCGCTGGACTCACCATCACGCAGCCATGTCTCAGTTACACAGAGGAAATCCAATCCTCGGGACGTGAAAAAATCCTTTAAGACAAAAGTCTTATTTGCTAGAGATCTAGTATTTACCAGCCCAAACCTGGCAGGAACCGGCGGATCCGCGGCGCTGGATGTTCGTGAAACCCGACACAGAGACCGCAAGTTGCTGTGATTGACTCCGCGCTAGCGGGAACGAGGAGAGCAGGGGCCGTGGGGCTGGAACACCTCTTCCGGGCCGACGACAGGTATCAGCCAGGCGCCGACAGGGTCCAGCGAGCGTCGAGGAATAACGAGGCTAGGCACGATTCCAAACTCAGTCCAAAAAGGTGTAGAACACCATGCAAGACGGGCCTTCAACCTCACCAGCCGGCCACTACGTTTTCCCCGGCGGCGGGTGTGCTTTCATCGGCGCTCACGCCGAGAAGGTGGAGCCGGGGCGTGCCAAAGGTGAGCCCGGAGCCTCCCCAGGAGCGGGGACAAGGTGTCACGTCCACCATCATCCAATTTTCGGCAGAAAATTTTCGGCAGAAAATCGCAGATCCAGCAGTGTTTGGCGATCATACACCAGCAGAGAGTCGACATCCCGGGCAAAAAGCAAAACAAACAGCAAAAACACACACAGCAATGACAGTGACAGACGGCAAGCCACACACAATGGCGCCATCTTCATGTTAACACTATGTATTGCCCGCCCGTGCATAAAGAGAGTAAGGAGTATGTTGCCATGATACAGAATGGTGTTAATTAAAGGATTAGTTCACCTCAAAATGAAAATTTCCTAATAATTTACTCACCCCAATGAGAACTGAGCCCAGCTCCCTCTAAAGAAAAGAGATGCTCTGCACTGGGGAGAGCTTGCTCTTTTCCTAGTTCACCTGAAGCCCCAAT
This sequence comes from Gila orcuttii, assembly GCA_026230005.1. Taxonomy (NCBI): domain Eukaryota; kingdom Metazoa; phylum Chordata; class Actinopteri; order Cypriniformes; family Leuciscidae; genus Gila; species Gila orcuttii. The sequence goes on from JAPDVR010000011.1 coordinate 24,092,403, forward strand.
CGTCTGAGGTGGCTGAGCATCTGTGCTCACACAATAGATCTCAAGAATGAACTACTGTAGAATCAGCCAGTCATCCAGATAATTGAAAATGTGGATGCCCACTTCCTTTAGTGGGGCAAGGGCAGTCTCTGTGACTTTCGAGAAGACGGGTACAGCCCGAAGGGTAGGACCTTTTACTGTTATGACTGACCCTTGAAAGCAAACCGAAGAAACGGTCTAATATTGAGGTAAAATCGAGACATGGAAGTACGTGTCCTTCAGGTCTATTGCTGCGAACCAATCCTGTTGGCGAATGCATGCCAAAATGTGCCTCTGCATCAACATCTTGATTGTTTGGCACAATAAAGTAAAGGCTCTAAAATACCAGGCTGAAAGAAGACTCCAAGAGTAATGAAATTTATACACGCAGGACATGGGCATCTCACATGGGCATCTTGTGTGTCTCACAAATGAACGCATCCAGCCGGTGCTGAATTGCCTAAAATCATTCAAAGGAAATGGGGCATATGGCATCCTCAGCGGTGGTAGCGCCACTCGTGTATGATCCTCGTAAATGATCCTTGTGACTTGAGTCATGAGATGGTGCCGAGGGACTATCATGTTATGACGTTGCTATCATGCCGTTCTGTCACAGTACGTTCAGCTCTTGGGCAGACCTTCCATTTCTATAGGCAGGGGGTTCCCCTAGAACAGGTTTCCAGGCATGTTGTTGTCACAATAAATGCGTCCAAGTCAGACTGGGGCAACGGGCATGCAGCTTCTGGCTCATGGACAGGACCTTGACTTTTTTGGCATATCAGTTGCCTCGAGTGACTAGTGGTGTTGCTGGCCCTGCAGAGTTTTTTTTTTTCCTACTTAGGAAGAAGACCACTTCCCCAGCTCTAACATCTGGTTTGGACAGCTGTGAATATTTTTTTAAGAGAAACCGAACTATTCCCATTGTAAAGCACTGTCATTTCTGTCCCCGGGTGGTATAAATGACTGCAGGCTTACGTGGGGTGTTGGGTAGGTTACGACATTGTAAGAGCACTTGTTACCCAGCAGCTTGTTACCCAGTAGCTTGCTGACATCTGCACCACCAAGACCTCGGAACACGGTTTAGCTGTTGTGTTGTGTTAGCTCCATAGGGACCCCTAGTGTCAGTCTTGACACAACGTCAAAGTGACAGACAGATAGGGAACGTCTCGGATACTATAGTAACCACCATACCCTGATGGAGGGAATGAGACATTGTGTCCCTCCTGCAACAACACTAAACTGCCCGCCTAAATGTTCGCCTTTAGTCACAAGGTAAACAGTTTCGCTAGTGAGGCGTGTTCAGCTGTATTCAACATTTCAGGTGAATATAAAGCAAGTAGTATACCGCGGCAGCGGACGCGGCAGCCATCGTGTGAAGCCCTCATAGTGTGAAGACCAAAAAGTGTAAAGACCAGCAACTCCACCGAGCAAGGACACAGACAAGGCACTTGAATATTATGTTCTTGCTGTTTACTCTCTCTTCTACACAACTTTTCTTCTCATCTTTCTATTTGTGACCTCTCTTTCATTGTGTTTTTAAATCCCTACTATTACTAACACGCGTAAATCAAATGTCACACGTAGGAGGCAGCACAATCCTAGCAACCTGCATACCTTTCCGGTGTCTTCTAGAACTTTATTCTCTTTTCCCATCAGTCTCTGGAATTGCTAGTCCGCTGCAAACAAAGCTGATTTCATTATATCTATTTCTAGTCATTCAGGTCTGAGCCTATTGGCCCTGACTGAGACCTGGATTAGACCAGAGGACACTGCCACACCTGCTGCCCTCTCCACTAACTTCATCTTCTCACACACCCCTCGCCTGGCCGGAAGGGGTGGAGGTACTGGTCTTCTCATCTCAAACGATTGTAAATTTGATCCTTTACCACCTCTGTGTGACAACAGCTCATTTGAATCACATTCAATTACCATCACTAGGCCTATTAAAATCCATTTTGTAGTTGTAGCAGTTTCTCTGGCAGGAGTTTGATGTGCAACTCTCATCCTTCCCTGAGGATGGTACTCCTCTTGGAGATGGTTCCCTGAGGATGGTTCTTGGAGACTTCAACATCCACCTAGAAAAGCCTCAGGCTGCTGATTTCCACACTCTGCTTTACTCATTCAACCTCAAACGAGTATCTACTGTGGCTGCTCACAAATCAGGTAATCAATTAGACCTTATTTACATGCTCTACTGCTCCACTGACCATACACTGGTCACTCCACTGCACACCTCAGATCACTTCCTCCTCACTCTCAACCTCAACATGCCTCAGAACACAACACACACTCCTCCACAGATCACCTTTCGGCGAAACCTACGCTCACCCTCTCGCCTATCCTCTTTGGTCTCATCCACACTTCCTTCACCTGATCAGCTCTCAACACTAGATACTAACAGTGCAACTGATACTCTTTTCTCCACTTTAACATCCTGCTCTGACCACTTCTGCCCCCTTTCTCCAGGCCAGCCCGCACCACCCCCTCTGCCCCCTGGTTATCTGATGTTCTCTGCGAACATCGTCCTAAACTCAGGGGTGCAGAGAGGAAGTGGCGCAAATCGAAAGATCCTATTGACCTTGGTCTTTATCAATCCCTCCTCTCTTCCTTCTCTGCTAATATCTCTACTGCTAAAATGGCTTACTATCACAACAAAATTAACAATTCTTCTGACTCTCGCTTGCTTTTCAAAACCGTCTCCTCTCTTCTCAACCGTCCTCCTCCTTCATCAACCCTAACAGCTGACGATTTTGCCACATTCTTCATAAATAAAACAACCACCATCAGCGGCCAATTTACCAAACCACAAACTAACACACACATTTTAATAGCTAACACACACATTCTACCCTCCTTCTCTCTGCTTTCAGAGGCAGAAGTCTCCAAACTCCTCCTTTCCAATCGCCCTACTTCCTGTCCGCTTGATCCTATTCACACTAATCTACTTTAAGCCATTTCTTCCTCAGTTATAGCCACACTCACGCACATCATAAACACCTCTCTTCACATTGGTACTTTTCCCACATCATTTAGGCAGGCTTGGGTAACCCCAATGCTTAAGAAACCCACTCTAAATCCAGCACATCTGGAAAATTACAGACCGGTATCCCTTCTTCCATTCCTCGCAAAAACACTTGAATAAGTTGTTTTCAACCATATCTCTTCCTTTCTTACACAGAACAACCTCCTGGACAACAACCAGTCTGGTTTCAAAAGTGGAGACTCAACTGAGACTGCCCTGTTCTCGGTAATTGAAGCTCTGAGACTGGCAAGAGCAGCTTCCAAATCCTCAGTTCTCATCCTGCTGGATATGTCTGCTGCCTTTGACACAATTAACCACCAGATCCTCCAGTCAATTTTAAAGATGAAGGGCATCTCAGGAACCGCACTATAATGGTTCAAGTCTTACCTCTCAGGTAGGTCCTTCAGGGTGTTGTGGAGGGGTGAGGTGTCCAAGACCCAACATCTAGCTACTGGGGTGCCTCAGGGCTCAGTGCTTGGACCACTTCTCTTCTCCATCTACATGACATCACTAGGATCTGTGATTCAGAAATATGGCTTTTCCTATCCCTGCTACGCTGATGTCACACAACTCTACCTCTCATTCCAGCCTGATGATCCAACAGTTGCTGCTCGCATCTCAGCCTGCCTGACAGACATTTCTGGTTGAAGGACCACCACCTTCAACTAAACCTTGCGAAGACAGAGTTGCTTGTGGTCCCGGCCAACTCAACACTACACCACAACTTCTCCATTCAGCTAGATTCATCATCCATAACTCCATCAAAGTCAGCCAGGAGCCTTGGAGTTGTGATTGATGATCTATTGAACTTTAGAAAACTGCTTGAAATACCCATTCCTGCGGATTTGCCTTATACAACATTAGGAGGATCAGGCCCTTCCTATCGGTGTGAGGGTAATAAGCACAGGAAGCAAGATGCGAGTGAAACAGTGTATTATAAATGAAGTAGATGGTGGTAAGTCCAGAGATGATAGGTTAGTGGCGCAGGGACCCCGATGGTCAGATGAAACTGGTGAAGACAGTGCATCGGTGCAGTGAGAGAATCCAGTGACGAGAAATAATCCAAACGAAATCCACGGGAACATGAACAGGAACAAGGAAGGTACGAGACTCGAGACGTAGACTGGAACACAACACCGGGAAACCACAAACAACGATCTGACAAAGTAGATGAGAAAGTGATGAGTATATATACACATGATGAGATGAACTGCAGCTGTTGACGGGAGTGATGAGTGATCGCTGATGATGTTAATGAGTGGGCACGCCCACCTAATCAGTACACACGCACACATCCAACAACAGAAACACGAGACAAAAGGAGACATAGGATTTATAAACCGTGACAGTACCCCCCTCCCTAGGAACGCCTCCTGGCATTCCCAGACTCCCTTACCTGCCGATTGTAATCATCGATAAGGGAGTGATCCAGGATGTCTCTAGCTGGTACCCAACTTCTCTCCTCCGGACCGTAACCTTCCCAGTCCACCAAGTACTGAAATCCGCATCCCCTCCGTCTCGAGTCCAGAACACGATTGACCGAATAAGTAGGTTCCCCGTCTACGAGTCGCGGCGGGGGGGGGACCGGGACTGGCGGATTAATGCGAGCAAAGAAAACGGGCTTAATTTACATGAAAGACGGGGTGAATCCTCCTGTACACTGGAGGAAGATTGAGGCGGACTGTCACCGGACTAATGATTTTAGTGACAGAGAACGGGCCAATGAATTTAGGCGCAAGCTTATTTGAAACGGAGCGGAGAGGAATGTAGAAAGCCTTGGTAGAAAGCCACACTTTGGAACCGACGACGTATACGGGAGGCCTACGCCGGTGGCGATCGGCTTGGGCCTTGGTGCGCGCCCCCACTTGGAGTAGAGTCTCACGGGCTCTAGTCCAAGTGCGACGACACCTCTGGACGAAGGCGTGTGTGGAGGGGACCGCGACTTCGGACTCCAGACTAGGAAAAATAGGTGGCTGGTATCCTACACTACACTCAAACGGTGATAGGCCCGTGGATGACACTGGCAACGTGTTGTGGGCGTACTCCACCATAGACAGTTGCTGACTCCAGGAGGAAGGATTCTTGGACACTAAACATCGCAACGTTCTCTCCAAATCCTGGTTGGCTCGCTCAGTTTGACCATTGCTCTGGGGATGGAACCCAGAGGACAGACTGACAGTCGCACCCAGGAATTGACAAAACTCTCGCCAAAATTTGGACACAAATTGGGGTCCTCTGTCAGAAACCACGTCTGTCGGGAGGCCATGTAACCGAAAGACGTGGTTAACGACAATCGACGCTGTCTCCTTGGCTGAGGGTAATTTGGGCAAGGGAATGAAATGGGCCGCCTTCGAGAATTGGTCCACCACGGTCAAAACTACCGTGTGACCCTGGGAGGGTGGGAGGGCGGTGATGAAATCTAGAGCGATATGGGACCAGGGTCTTGAAGGCACCGGCAGCGGTTGAAGTAACCCATCTGGGGGCCGATTGGAAGTCTTACCCGTGGCGCAAACTGAGCAAGCCAAAACAAAACTGTGAACACCACGAGCCATGAGAGGCCACCAGAATCGTTGCTTGACTAAAAACTTAGTGCGATTAACCCCAGGATGGCAAGCCACATTGGAACAATGACCCCACTGAATGACGCTGGACCGTAAACCCTCAGGCACAAATAAACGATTCGGTGGACAACGGATCGGAGGCGTTACCCCTTCTAAGGCCTTCTTGACCTTCGACTCGATCTCCCATGTGAGTGTAGAGATGAATAGGTTCTCTGGTAAAATGCACTCGGGAGTAGACGGGCGTTCGGAACGGTCAAAAATACGCGATAAAGAATCGGGTTTGATGTTCTTGGAACCCGGGCGGTACGAGAGAGTAAAATCAAAACGACCGAAAAAAAGAGCCCACCGAACCTGTCTGGAGTTTAGTCTTTTAGCAGTCCGAATGTATTCTAAGTTCTTGTGGTCGGTCCAGACGATAAAAGGTACCCCCGACCCTTCTAACCAGTGGCGCCACTCCTCCAATGCTAACTTGACTGCCAACAACTCTCTGTTGCCAATGTCATAATTGCGTTCGGCAGGGGATAAACGATGAGACAAAAACGTGCAAGGATGCATCTTGTCGTCTGAAGGAGAACGCTGGGATAGCACTGCACCTACCCCCACCTCTGACGCGTCGACCTCCACCATGAACTGACGTGAAGGATCAGGGGTTATCAGGATAGGGGCTGAAACGAAGCAACCCTTCAGTTTAGCAAACGCCACCTCGGCTGCGTCTGACCACATGAACATCGTTCTGGGGGAGGTCAAGGTGGTCAGAGGTGCGGCTAGTTGGCTGAAATTGCGAATGAACCGCCAGTAAAAATTGGCGAACCCCAGGAACCTCAGTAGGGCCTTACGGGAATCTGGACTTGGCCAATCCACCACAGCCTTAACCTTTTCAGGATCCATGCGCATTCCCTCAACCGAGATGATGTAACCTAGAAAAGGAACAGACTGTGCATGAAAAGCGCATTTCTCCGCCTTGACAAAAAGCCCATTCTCTAGCAACCTCTGAAGCACTTGTCGGACGTGCTGCACGTGTTCCTGGAGAGACGATGAAAAAATCAATATGTCATCCAGGTAGACATATATGAACTGATCGACCATGTCTCGCAATACGTCATTGACAAGTGCCTGGAAGACCGCTGGGGAGTTGGAAAGGCCGAACGGCATAACCAAGTATTCAAAGTGTCCCCTGGGAGTGTTAAACGCGGTCTTCCACTCATCCCCCTCCCTGATGCGGACCAAATGATAAGCATTCCTTAAATCCAATTTCGTGAAGATAGATGCTCCTTGCAACCTCTCGAAGGCTGAAGACATCAACGGCAAAGGATAAGTATTCTTTACCGTGATGTTGTTCAACCCCCGGTAATCAATACAAGGTCGCAACGATCCATCCTTCTTCCCCACAAAAAGAACCCCGCCCCCGCTGGAGAAGAGGAAGGGCGGATGAATCCCGTTGCTAGAGAATCAGAAATGTATTTCTCCATGACCTCTCTCTCTGGTGCAGAGAGTGAATATAACTTGCCCTTAGGCGGAGACGTACCTGGCAGCATTTTCCCACACCTCCGTTCCCCATAGCGCCGCCCTCCCAGACAGTTAGGACAAACGCAACTTTGGTTCGTTCTTCCTGGAATGTCCTGGGTTGAAGGGAGAAATGCATTTCACATCGTGTTAAGAAAGCTCGACAGTAGTTAGATTCACCTGAATAGGACTCGGTAATCGGCAGACGAGGCTCTGACTGGGAGGGTTCTGCTGGTGGTGGTGGAGGAATCGGCGGTGCGGGTGGCGCAGTGGGAATCCGGAGTTGTTGGATCTGTTGGATGAGCCCGGACACCTGCGCCACTAAAGCCTGAACGGCGCGAGCTGTGTCGTTGAGGTTCTTCTCTTGCGTGTCCATTCTCTGTATGCTGCTGTTCACAAATGCGTCCAGTGAACTTGATGAATCGCTCGCTGCTTCCATGTTGGTCAGATCGTTCTGTCAGGGTAATAAGCACAGGAAGCAAGATGCGAGTGAAACAGTTTATTATAAATGAAGTAGATGGTGGTAAGTCCAGAGATGATAGGTTAGTGGCGCAGGGACCCCGATGGTCAGATGAAACTGGTGAAGACACTGCAGCGGTGCGGTGAGAGAATCCAGTGACGAGAAATAATCCAAACGAAATCCACAGGAACATGAACAGGAACAAGGAAGGTACGAGACTGAGACGTAGACTGGAACACAACACCGGGAAACCACAAACAACGATCTGACAAAGTAGATGAGAAAGTGATGAGTATATATACACATGATGAGATGAACTGCAGCTGTTGACGGGAGTGATGAGTGATCGCTGATGATGTTAATGAGTGGGCACGCCCACCTAATCAGTACACACGCACACATCCAACAACAGAAACACGAGACAAAAGGAGACATAGGATTTATAAACCGTGACAATCGGAGCATGCTACACAACTCCTTGTCCAAGCACTTGTTCTATCCAGACTGGACTATTGTAATGCTCTCCTAGCAGGTCTTCCAGCTTGCACTGTCAAACCTCTGCAACTGATCCAAAATGCTGCAGCTAGAGTGGTCTTTAACGAGCCGAAGAGAGCACACGTCATTCCTCTCCTCACAAAATTGCACTGGTTGCCAGTTGCTGCTCGCATCAAATTCAAGTCACTGACTTTTGCCTACAGAACAACCACTGGCTTTGCTCCCTCCTACCTAAACTCATTACTTCATACTTACGTGCCATCCAGAAACTTGCGCTCTGCAAGTGAACGCCGTCTTGTGGTGCCATCTCAAAGAGGCACAAAATCTCTTTCTCTGACCTTTTTCTGGTCTGTTCCCTGCTGGTGGAATGACCTGCCCAACTCACTCAGAGCTGTCCGTGGCCATTTTCAATAAACGGCTGAAGACGCATATTTTTCGGCAACACTTGATCCATTAATACTACTACTTTATTTTCTATTCTATATCTATTATCTTTATAAAAAAATAAAAAAAATAGAAATAAAGTGGGAAGGGTCATAGCACTTGCATATTATTGTCCTATTGTTAGTTTAACTGCTTCTATTGTTCTCATTTGTAAGTCGCTTTGGATAAAAGCGTCTGCTAAATGAATAAATGTAAATGTAAATGGCCTGAAATGTTTGGGGCTCTCAAGTGCGGCCCCTAGTGACAGTCTCAACACAATGTCTCATAACCTCCATTAGGGAACAATGGTTACAATGGTTACAATAGTAACCAAGATATTCCTGTTTTTTTCCTTTAATTAAATTTTCTTGTGTGTTCCAGTGATATCTGTAAAAAAACTTTTAAATTGAGTGTTGTTTTCACACTGTATTATTCCTGCAGAGCTGATCTATTATTCTTCAAGTCTGTCTGCCAAGTTTTTAATGGTGTCTCTCTCTCACACACACACATGCTGAAGAGCCAATATGACCTTCAACAGACTCTTTTGTGTTGTGTTTCTAAAAATAAAGCTGTGATCAGTGAAGAAGAGGGGCGTCTCTACCCATGGGCACACGCTCAAAGACAGAGTGTGAGAGACGAGCCTAATTAACTCTTTCACCATTAAAGAGACAGGGGGTAGCCATGAGAGGGGAGTGTGTGTGAAGACCTTACATGGGCAGTCTAGTGCTGGCAGTGAACTGAAGAAAAGTAATTTGATGTAAGAAAAGCAAAGCATGTATGCTAGGGGGAGGAAAAGAGTGTTGAAGATCGTGAGTGTAAGGAACTCAGCTTTTTGGAAATATTAATAATCAATAATATCTTGTTATTATTAATTATAAATATTTGGGTCAGTTAATTGGATTAACTTGATGTGGCTGAATTAATATTACAATCCATTAATCAGTTCGTCCAACGAACTCTTTTGATTATTAATTTATTCTAAGAAAAGGGTATCTTCCATGGCCACAGAAGAATAATTATTTCTTCGCATATACCACACGTTGAGCCAGTGGCAAAAACCGTGATCATAAAGTGACATTGTATTGCAAACAAAGCAGAACCAAATACATTTATGTACAAGTTTTATTAACTAAATATAGATATTTATATGAATATAAATAAACTAAACAACATACACACATGAATACATAAATAGGTTAGTGATAGGATGAAATTGGAAACCGGAAGAGGGTCTATGAGCAGAACCATCAGAATTTCATTTTCACATTTCATTGAATTGAATACTTGCATTGGTAATGGGAACAATTCTTGAAGTTGTTGAAAATTGAAGTCGTTGATGGTTCCGGCAGTGTCAAGTGGAAGTTGGTTGAGCGTTCTCTTTCTCCAGGAACGCATGATTGGTTTGGTCAAGGCCTGGGACTCTGTTGAGGCCACGCCGAGTACCCAGGAGAAGTGAGGAAGTCGGAAGGATGGGTGATTGGAGTCGTTGTTGGTTGGAGTCTTTGTTCCAAAACTCCTGAGATTGTCTTTGGTTCTTTGTGAGAGAGTCTCCTCTCTTTTCCATGAGGCCGGATCTGGTTGGGATCCAGGCCTGCTGGAAGGCCTCTTGGCCCCCATGGAGGGGGGAGGGGGGGTTTCCCCGTATCACCCGAGACCGTGTTTGCGGCAGGATGGAAAACCAAGAGAGGGCAGTCACTGTTGCCTGTCTCTGATATAGTCTGAAAAAGATCCACCCCTAAGGTTTGAATGGACCTATGAGTAAGGGGACATGTCCAAGAGGGGAAGCGGCTCTTAGTTGATTTATGGTCTTTGTCCCCAGCGTGCTTAGACTGTTCATTCAAGCTCAAATAGACATAACAAATTCAAATTGCATTCTAAGAGAAGGTGATGTACATCAAAGTATGTGTCATTAAATGAGGATTAATTAGGTAGGAAGAATGATACAGGTGAAGTTATATTGACCGTTGGGTGGTTGTGCAACCACATACACCCCAATCAAACATACCATGTCGTTATACCTAATAGTACACGAGACAGTAAATCATCACGGTTTCTGTGAGGCATGTTTCTTCATAGATCAGAGTAATACCGCAAAGTTTATTTAATTAAAGATTGTCTCTCTCTCTTGAGCATGTGGCGCATGTGGCCACATTCCTTTGAGGTCGTAAAAGTCTGTTATCAGTCTTAAAGTGTTCTGTAACCGGACACCCGGCTGACAGAGTAACTTCATTTGTGAGGTTAGTTTTGGGGGAGAGTTTCATAGACCTTTATATTGATTAAATATAGTGAATATGAATAATTAGTGTGTGTCTGAATGGTCCAGACCCTACATCCCCCCTTTTCGACCATTGTTGTCCCCCTCAAGGACAACCATGATCGAAGTTGAAAGTGCCGAGAGATCAGACACACCTTTGTCATAGAAGGCTGGAAGGCCATGGTGGCCTCTGGTTGCTCACGTCTTCTGGAGCGGTGGTCGTTCCACGGCGGTTGATGTGGACAGTAGCCCAGTACAGGTCTCTGCAGCAGGTGTTGGGGCAGAGGGTGCCTTGACTGGGTATCACCTGTCATTCTGGAGTTAGGGTGAAATTGTGGTTCTTGAAGAAGGATGAGGTTTCCAGCTTTGATTCAGGTTTGGCCTCAGCAGGGCAGCGTGTGTCTTGGATCAGAGGCTGCAGACCAGCTGAGTTTGAGTAAAGTAATTCTGGAAGACAGTAAACAGCTGTTTCATGGAGTTCACTGTCTGGTTCAGCCGAACGCTGTGGGTGTTGAGAATTACCACAGTTCCCTTCGATGTCTTGCCGATGGACGGCAGGGAGGCACTCTGTGTTGTGAGTTGCCCTTTTAGCTGTGGGATTTCAGTTTGAATTTCAGCCACATGTTGTCTCACGGTGGCTAGGTTCAGTGCGTTGACACTGGACATGCCAATGTTAACAGAGTTCCGACGGCAGCGGCGGTTGTGTCCATCTAGCTCTGCTTGTGTGACAGTTTTTTTTTTCAAGTTGGTTGAGCATGTGTTCGACATTGGCCTCAGCGTGGCCGAGGCAGTGGAGTCGAACATACACTCTCTGGGTGTGGGTCCTGCAGTTCGTGATAAGGAGTCCCGGTTGTTCCTTCGGGACGCTGCCTGATACCGGACCTGGTGAGATGACCGACTGCGGCTGTCTTCTGGTTGGCTGGAGGCACAGGAAGACTAACCACAGCAGCATCCTGGAACAGACAAAGGGGGAGGGAGAGAGAAAGGGAGGAAAGATCTCAGCGACTGTCGTCCTTTGTTGGCTAGGACAGTCTTTCCGCTTCGAGGACGCCGGTATGCCACTTGCTTCGGTGTTCTGGTGCTGCGGTGTGCAGCACATGGTGCGTGATGGGCATACACTAGCATGACCCCCCTTTTGCACTGTGGCACCACAAGCTTTGGCGCAGCGATGTCATCAGGTGCATAACACAGAGTGTTGTCCTGTGAACGCAGCGTGTGCTTGTTGATTTCAGTTGTCTTGGGCACCGGTTGTCGGTGGGTGCAGACGGCATTCGTGGGTGGTTGGAGGGGTTAGAGGTGGTTTCTCATAGTGTCCAATGGTTTGTCATAGTCTTTGGTAAGCTGGAAGGTTGGGGTCAGGTTAAGCAGAGGCTCTGTGACATTTTGGCACACTTGTGGTGAGAGACTAATACATGACCCTAAAAGTTCAGGACCACTGTTTAATGGGTTCGCTAGATATGTAGCATAAAGTTAGGTGTTTCATGTGTATCTAGCTAGTGATGTGTCTCTTGTATCTTTATCATCTTAGCTGAGGATGTTAGGAGGCTAAGACTTGTGTGGTTCCTAGAGTATTTCCTGGAAAGGGCATAGCCGAGATGAAATAAATGACTTAAGATGGTTCTTATGACTAAATTATTTCTCTGGACTTAAATGGCGGTTCACTACGGCTTGACGAAGTGAAGGATAGGAGGAAAAGGGACAGCTTTCCTATTCAAATTATGCTTATTATCAATCCTCAGGACTATAGTTATGCCCTAGTAATTGTTGAAATTACTTGTGTTGCAGGGTCACAAAAATGAGTGCACTTGTTGAAAATAAACACAATCACAAATAAAGGTGTCTCTGTTTCCTTTCTGGGCCCAATGGGAAATAGAACCACATTTGAACAAGAGAGGAAATGGAATTAAATCATATAGATGACCGAATAGACAAGGGAATAGCTGACTGCTATTATTATCAAAGTGGAAATAAAAAATAAAATAAATAAATAAAGTAAGTAATCAAAACAGCGGTAATGATCTGAATGTGAGAATAATCAGTAGCACTAGTGACTAAACTTTGGATTTGCCTAGGCCAAAACCACGTAGTGGGTTACAGCGGTTGCGTGTTCAAGACCACACTGTGTGTGTCCCTCCAAAGGTTTAGTCAACATGCTGATGGAAATTCTCATTACTATACAAATTATTCTCTAGCTACACAGTTTACATGTAGTTAAACTTAAGTTTAATTGACAGGGCATCTGCAAATTTAGCCTACAGCGCTCAGCCAGGACTATGCCTAACTAGTGAAGGTGAAATTTAGCTGAGAAGAATTGAAAGTACGGAAAGTGAAGAATTAGAAACCCTAAGGCTTATTAAGGTTTCAAGTGAATTATGCTAACTGCTAACTGTAGAAGTTATTATTTAGCTTAGCTGAAGCTGGATGGATGCTAGGTTAGCTCAGGTTAGCCTAAGCTGGATGGACGCTAGGTTAAGTTAGCTTAGCCACCTAGGCTGGTTTGTTTACAAAATGACGTCACGAGTTAGCACTTCCTGTGACAAGTAGTTGTCATGGGAACCAGTGCATGTCAGAACAATACAACAGTCCATGAAGAATGTCTGCACATTTTAAATGAGTTATGCATGTTTAAACGGGTTAAAAGGGGGCGCCTATACTTTAAGTCTTTCAAGAACTTGATGTTACATTCAGTAAAATGCAAATGTGGTTTGGCATTTGCAAATTTTACTCATGGAACTCTTCTCTTTACTTTACGCAACTTATTCTATTTGTTTACAGAGTAAGGAAATAGATTTGCTGTAAGTCAAAGCTTGTCTAAGCCTATATAGTTACGTCCATCTCATGCATAAATACTGACTTTTCAGCGCGTGAACAGTTTTGATCGCTAGGTAGCTCTCTGCTTGTAGATGCAGCCAAAATTTAGGTGAATTACATCAATCTAACAATAATTTGTAAGGTCTTTACTTTGTAGAAAGGGGAGCATCACCCAAGTCTACGTGTATATAACACTGTACTGAGATTCCTTCGTCAGAAACAGATTAAGCAATACTGCAATTTGGATTCCTTCAACCAAAGCAGAATAATAAATACCGGTACAGTTTACATGCCGCTGAGATGAGATTCCTTTGTCAAACAGACTTACGCTTTAATGCTGAAATTACCGATACCAGACCTTTTAGACCTTAGACCTTTTTCTTTTTTTTATTATTATTTTAAGTAGAGATGTCAATTCCAGCTATCGTTTTATCTGCATTTAGACAAGCCAGCAGCTAGTGATCAAAATGTGTATCGCATATCATGTCCTATTTGGATCGGAATGATCAAATAAGCACTTTTAGGATAACAGTGGTTACGAAGGGGCTCTAGGTCATGCTAGTTTTCCCAGCTCAGGTGGTTTGCTTACTATCTGGCATTAGGGTGACGAATGCCCTATTTGGAGTTTGTATTTCCTGTAACAAGTGATTGTCATGGAAACTAATGTGCAGCAGTGTATATTTCAACCAGCGGGTGGCACAATGTCTGTATGTTTCAAAAAGCAGTGCATAGTCTGTTGGCACGTGAGGCTTACACCTGCATTCAAGATTTTCTTTAAATCAGTAAAATTCAAATTTTACTAATGCAAACTCTTGCTTCCTTTTGAGCACACATTTTCATCTACTTTAAAAGTTTTATGTCCTATGCTGACTAGGAACTTGTAGCAGAGTCGTGCATTGTGTTCATGCTGTGTGCCTTCTGGTTTTGCAGTTCAGAATCAATGGGGTCTTAGGAACCCTTTCTGAGGAGGCCTTCTGTGTTAGAGGCCTTCTGCATCAGGTCACGCATCGTTGAGTGGGCATTGCGTGGGGGGAGGTGAAAATATGGTGACTAACTGGTTTTGGAGGAAAAGTTTCTTGACGCTGGTGTCCTCCTCCGTCACAGGTTCGTTGTAAGTTCCACAGAAAACTCGTTCGGAGTCGGTAGTGGTAGCACAGGCCCTTCTAGGTCTGTCCTGCTTGGTGTCTGGGCAGGGCCCATCTGGGCTGGATGTGTCCAGATCAGATGGAGTCTGTCTCGGTGTGCCACACCGGTTGGAGACTGCAGGTGAAAATCAATGTCTCGTAGATTGGCAGGGATGTTTCTGACCTTTCACTTGAGATTGTTGAGTGTCACTTCATGTGCCATTGCAGGGTTTGTCTGAGTTACCTTTTCCTCCTGCAGCTGCAGGGGCTCTCAGGCCACTGGCTGGTGAAGTGTTAAGCCGAGGGCTTTGGCTCCCCCCCCCCCCCTTTGTGCAGGGCTGGGGAAGCTTACGCTGCTGATGTGAAGGTCAGCAGGGTACGTCTTTCTTGTGTGGTCCATTTGCCGTGGGTTGGACTGTTGCATCTCTCTTTGGACCACATGGAGTGCGTCAATAATGTTACAGCATCGCTAAGTCAGTGTTCGGACTTCCGCTGCACATTGATGGCTTTAGCTCTCTTTGAGTTCAACCATTTCTTTAAGTTCTTTGAGTGAAACAGTTCTTTACCCGTCGGTTTGCAAGTGCTCAGAGCTGTCGTTCGCCTTAAAACTGATGATCTCTTTCAGTTGCTCTGTCAGGGTCCTTGCATCTGTCCTGTGTCCTCTCACGCTGAGCAGGGTTTGTTCTCTGTGGAATTCTGTGGCTGGCAGCATTAGTTCATTTACCTCCTGTTTGAGGCCTGCGGGAGCGCGGCCAAGGAGAAGATGATTCTGGTCAGCTCTTGGTGGCTCAGGCCGGACGTCCGCTTTCGTTGTCGTCTAACTGTTCCTTTCTCTGCCGTGGCAGGTCATTGCCTGCTTCAGGCTAAAGGATGTACATGACACTGCTCTGCCGGGTCTCCAGGGGGTCCTGGTAGGAGGCAGGGCTGGATGTCTGAGGCCTACTGGCACACTTGTGGGACACGAGATAGAGAGGGCAAAGGCAAATGCAAGTTTCTACTGAGGTGGTGAGCTATGAGCTTACTCATAACAAAATGTTTTGAGTATCCTAGTTGACGTGCTTTAAGCAGCGTCAACTGATGACTGGGCTTTTACATGTCACAACTATCACTCAAAAATGCTGCTGGTTCTTCTCACATGTTGTGCTACGAGAGTAACAGATAGAGCAAAACCAAAATACAACAATAGGATGAAACCAGAAAAGAAGAGGAAGAAAGGAGTGTTTTACCTATTTAGGTTTAGCTAGGAGACATAGGTAAACAGGAGTCACTTATGGGTTATGCTGCTGTTAGACTAAGCTAGCAGGGACACATCAAACATCTCAAGGTCCAAAAGAAGAAGAAGAAACAACGGGTTTCCAGTTCCAGTTTCCAGTTCTGTCTGGGGCCTACTGTGCGTTTGTGTTTAGCCGTACTTCATGTACTTAGCTTGGTGCTAAGCAGTGAGGATGGGTAAACACAGACAGGAAGTAGGATATTAATGACCTGTGTAACTCGCTAAGGAAACAACAGTCGCTAGATATTGTAATCCTAAAGAGAGAGAGAAGATGAGGATAGTGACTAGTGATCTAAAATAAGGTAAAGGTAAAGTAAGAACGTCCTTATAGCTCTAAGAAAACTAAAAGGGAAAGGGAAGCATATCAAGTAATTTAATTAAATTTCAAATTTAGTTAAGCTTTATTGATCTGAATATAAGAATTCAGGCTGAAACAAAAGTAAATAAATAAATCGAAATAAAATAAAAAAATAAAATGAAACATCGAGTGTTCTCATAGCTCTGGTAACTAGAGTGGAAATTGAATAAGCAAATTGATTTAATTAAATCCCAAATTTAATTAAATTCAACTTAACCGAACGGGAATATTCAGGGTCAACAGGTGTGAAGACACAGAATACGATAGGGGTAGGTTTGGGTCGAAATAAAAGAAACACAAATGAAAACCACAGTATCTGGGTTTCAATCTGAAAGCGAGAGAAAGAGAGAGAGAAGAGAGTGGTTTAACCCTCTTATGAGACGTGCTTCGTGAAGCTCTGACACCAGGGTGAATCATTCGGAGTGGGTATCACTGCTAAGGTCACGTGATTTTCTTAAACTGGGCTTCGTTACGTGTCATAGCTGTTTCGAAATTGTTTTAAATTTCAACGGTTCGTGAACCAGTGTGTATCTGGTCTCTATGTGATCTTGTATCACTTTATAGATTCGTACACATTTAATGACGCATTTGATAAAGGGTCTGACTGACTTTCAAGTCAAGTTTTCATAAAACGAGCCCTACAGTTTACTAGGATATTGTGCCTTGAAAGACACCTCATATTAAACGATATTAGGTAGCTCGCGGATTGGCATTACCTGATTACACCTTTTGATAAAACCTTTGCGATTGGTTTGTAAAAGGTGTTCCGTTGATTTGAGTTTCCGCTACACTTCCACTGTTTTGACCAGCAGGGGTCGCCAGCGAGGGGGCTTCAAACAAATAATCATTTGTGACGCTGTTGACTCCTTTGATTCAAAGCCTCGAAGAGCTTTGACTCTCATTACTCATGTTCAAATCACTCAGTTCAAATCACGCAAAATCTATAGTCTTTGGTTTAAGGTTACACTTTACGCTCTAAAGTGTCTAAGGTTTTTAGGGGGTGCTAAAACTATCACTCGAGGTAGAGGGTTTTACTTGTAAGTTATGCGTGTAAGTTAGGATTGAGGGAGCTATTGGCTACAACCGTCGCTTGTTTACACAAGGGTCTGTGAGATTGGTGCTGTTGTCAGAAAAACTAGATAGGAACGCCTGCTCGCGTTCCGGACGCAATGCCAACCAACAACACAGATCGGCCGGAGCAGCGGACGAGCTGTGCTGAAAGTTTGCACTGAGTCTCTCGCTTAGGCACATGACGTTGCATGTGAGTGACTCTTTCACAAATCAAACAGCACCGTTCTTTCCCAGACAATGGCAAATTAGCCTACTAGTTAGCTAGGCTAGAATTTATACCACTAATTTGACGCGATTGTTTCATATGAGCGCTTCGGCGGTTTAATATGAATACAATGAAGTAACGAACAACAAGGTCTTGATTGGTGACTGAGGAGCATCGCTCAGATCACCTTCAAAATGCTGGGAATGGAGTTTTCTTCGTCCATAATCAGATTAATTTGTTCTGGTACCATTTATACGCGCGGCTAATCTGAGATTTCTCCGTCAGAGAAGGTTTAACGTATGCTCGACTTCTATCTGAAATTAGGATTTCTTCACTAATATCAGGAGTTTCTTATCGTACGATTTAAATATGCATTATAGCATTTGAGAAACTTTCTGCCATTCGTAGGAAGGCATATTCAGGCTATAGTTTTGCTGATTTCAGATACTTGTGCGTGTGTATGAGATGTTAATAACAACTTATGGGACAACATATGATTGATTACTGTCTGCTTGCATACAATGTTTAATACGATGCCTTAAAATTCTCCACCATAATCTAAGGAACTCAGCTTTTTGGAAATATTAATAATCAATAATATCTTGTTATTATTAATTATAAATATTTGGGTCAGTTAATTGGATTAACTTGATGTGGCTGAATTAATATTACAATCCATTAATCAGTTCGTCCAACAAACTCTTTTGATTATTAATTTATTCTAAGAAAAGGGTATCTTCCATGGCCACAGAAGAATAATTATTTCTTCGCATATACCGCACGTTGAGCCAGTAGCAAAAACCGTGATCATAAAGTGACATTGTATTGCAAACAAAGCAGAACCAAATACATATTATGTACAAGTTTTATTAACTAAATATAGATATTTATATGAATATAAATAAACTAAACAACATACACACATGAATACATAAATAGGTTAGTGATAGGATGAAATTGGAAACCGGAAGAGGGTCTATGAGAAGAACCATCAGAATTTCATTTTCACATTTCATTGAATTGAATACTTGCATTGGTAATGGGAACAATTCTTGAAGTTGTTGAAAATTGAAGTCGTTGATGGTTCCGGCAGTGTCAAGTGGAAGTTGGTTGAGCGTTCTCTTTCTCCACGAACGCATGATTGGTTTGGTCAAGGCCTGGGACTCTGTTGAGGCCACGCCGAGTACCCAGGAGAAGTGAGGAAGTCGGAAGGATGGGTGATTGGAGTCGTTGTTGGTTGGAGTCTTTGTTCCAAAACTCCTGAGATTGTCTTTGGTTCTTTGTGAGAGAGTCTCCTCTCTTTTCCATGAGGCCGGATCTGGTTGGGATCCAGGCCTGCTGGAAGGCCTCTTGGCCCCCATGGAGGGGGAGGGGGGGTTTCCCCGTATCACCCTAGACCGTGTTTGCGGCAGGATGGAAAACCAAGAGAGGGCGGTCACTGTTGCCTGTCTCTGATATAGTCTGAAAAAGAACCACCCCTAAGGTTTGAATGGACCTATGAGTAAGGGGACATGTCCAAGAGGGGAAGCGGCTCTTAGTTGATTTATGGTCTTTGTCCCCAGCGTGCTTAGACTGTTCATTCAAGCTCAAATAGACATAACAAATTCAAATTGCATTCTAAGAGAAGGTGATGTACATCAAAGTATGTGTCATTAAATGAGGATTAATTAGGTAGGAAGAATGATACAGGTGAAGTTATATTGACCGTTGGGTGGTTGTGCAACCACATACACCCCAATCAAACATACCATGTTGTTATACCTAATAGTACACGAGACAGTAAATCATCACGGTTTCTGTGAGGCATGTTCCTTCATAGATCAGAGTAATACCGCAAAGTTTATTTAATTAAAGATTGTCTCTCTCTCTTGAGCATGTGGCGCATGTGGCCACATTCCTTTGAGGTCGTAAAAGTCTGTTATCAGTCTTAAAGTGTTCTGTAACTGGACACCCGGCTGACAAAGTAACTTCATTTGTGAGGTTAGTTTTGGGGGAGAGTTTCATAGACCTTTATATTGATTAAATATAGTGAATATGAATAATTAGTGTGTGTCTGAATGGTCCAGACCCTACATGAGGATGGAGCTCGATGAGCATGTGAGGCTGTGGTACTGAGTTATGAGAGGAAATATATAATTTTCAAAAGAAAATGGTTTATATGAACAAACACAATTAGCCATTATCCATATAACAAAAACAATTCATCAGAACAATCTAGACAAATGAGGATTAAAACAGACAGCTTTAGATTACTGTGGAGTTCTTGCTATTGCAGTGATTAATTGTGCAATCATAATAGGCAGTTCTCTACAGATATATTTTGAGTTACTGTATTGAGTTTAATAAAACAAAAACTATTTGTATTACATTTTATTGTACTTTTTTGTCTGTAAATGTGTTTAAAGGTTTTCATCTGTTTAGACTTAATTCTAAAAGTGCTTATATAATAAATATTTATAAATATAAATATATGACAAAATCTGTAAATAAACAGGGTCATGAGCCATGTCAACCCCTGCTTGTGTGCTTTCTTCTGTTCACATGTCAACCACAACCATTTTAAGAAGTTAAATGAGCCCCAAACAAGACAGGACACTGAGGTAGATGGCATGTTAAAAAATGGCATGTTAAAAATCAGAGATCTCTTCTCTTCTTGTCTTGCGAGGGACAGATTACAACGTTGACATGGACAAGACACTTTCCTAGACGGAGCCAGGCAGAGCGCAATGGAACTAAATAAAAAGGAGGAGCATTAACTCCCACACTGTTGCTAAAATAACATAATTTTTATATAATTGGTCCATGTTTTAAAACTGACATTGGTCCAAAACTTGATCATCTTAAAAATGTGGTGATTAATGTGCAAAATTCTGAAATAACAGTGCAATAACATCCAAAGACCTGCATTTGTGGTATTGCGCTTCTAACATTCAGTGCAGATAGGGTGTCACTGATCCACTGGCACCACATTTTCCACTCCTAAAATTACAGGTCAAAGTGTTCAACACTGGCTACGTTTCCATGCAACCAAATAATCCATTAGTAATTGGAATTACCCCTCAACCAGACTGAAAAAACTTCATGTAAACAACTTAATCGATCCAATTGAGCTCGGTCCGCATGAAATTTCGATCGGATTGAAAGGGGTGGTTCATTCCATTTCTAATCTGATCGAGAGAACATGTAAACACTTTATCGGATTAAAAATTGAACCTGGAAAGGACTGTGGATGTGCAATGACATAGCAATGACGTAATGATGTAAATGACAGAACGAGCTACAGTTGTTAAATTAAATGTCCTAAATCTCCTTTATTTTGGGTGCGGGAAGGGACGATTTTAAGGTTTGATAAATGTAAGCAGCACAGCGCGGCATAAAGGCTCATGTGCTCGTCGTTTCCTAATCAGGACCTGAAATAGATCAATATTAAGTCTGCTCTTTAAAACAAATAAAAGAAGCAATGTAGGAGAATAGTATGTGCAAACAGTGGGAAACTGTATATTTGGGCAGTGTGCAAATGTCAAAAAATCAATTCTGATTAGAAGCCTGTGACATATAAACGCGCAAATCAACCCGATCACCAGAGGTGGCTAGTAACGAAATACATGTACAAGGTTATACATGTACTTCGTTACATTTAATTAATGTTTTTTTTTTTTTTTTTTTGAAAATGTGTACTTTTAAGAGTATATTTAAATGTGGGTACTTTTACTTTAATTCGAGTACATTAATAATTAAAAAAAGAACTGTACTTTGACTTACGCTGGGCGAGGTTCCTCTCGTTACTTTAGTTTAATGCAATACATGTTAAGAAATACGTATAGTTATATCAAGCGCACGCTGTCTCTTTTTTCTGGGACATGAGTGATGCCCCATTCACAAATGAACCACTTGAGTTGATTCTGTTCAAAGACTTGATCAAACAAGTTGGCAAAATTGTCTGAATTGGTTCACAAATCAGTTTGAATGATTTGTTCAGTTTTTCTCTAGAACATTTGTTCAGTTAATCTCTAGAGTGCCCAAAGAGTGATTATTCCTGAGTTTACATACAATTAAATACACTACAGTTCCCTTTACATGCCTCTGAACACAAATTCTGTAGGTTCACTTTATTTCAACATTGTCTAAAAATCCAAATGTAGCTGTATACGTTATAATTATACAAAGCAAAGGACATGCAATGATATTTGGGCTACAGATGCCAGAAATAATGCTGGTCTTTTCTGTGCTTGTTGCAAAGGTATCGAATTATGATAATAATAATAATTTAAATTCAACATCTATCAAAATATTAACATATTATTGTATTGTTGTTATGTAGGCTTTTCTCTTTGGATTTTTTTGTCTTTGGAAGTAGATTTTTCATTGGATACTTTTTTACTCTAAAATCAAGTAACTATTAAGATTATTAATTTTACTTTTACTTTGAGTAAATATTTATATAAGTGCTTGTACTTTTATTTGAGTACAGTTTTTGGATACTGTACCCACCTCTGCCGATCACTTTCTTTATCGTTCATAAAACACTACGTTCGGATTTATCATTCGGAATGAATTCATTTAGATTGAAACAAAAGTTGTGCATGAAAACATAGCCATGTTATGGCATTAGCATAAAAGAATAATTAAGAAATAGGGTATAAGTCTATTGAAGAAGCCAAGGAGACACAGAGACTGAGACCAAGGAGGACTGATGACTAAGGCGAAGCCAGAGGGAAGGCAGGGCACAACGGAGCCAAAGAGGTGGCGCAGGCAGACAACTGACGAAGGCGGGACGAGGGAGCGCGGTGAAGCCATAAGCATGACGGTCCCAGATGGAGCCGAGAGAAAGAAGCCAGGGGCCAGGGTGGAGTGGTGGAGACGAGGGATCTACATGCCAAGGTTATTGGCCCCTATAGCCTATTAATTACTAGCCTAAATAAGATCAAACATATAGCCTAATTATAAATTCCGGTAAAGTGAACTTCTTGTAAGTGCGCCTACAGAAATAGACTCAAAAGCTTTATGTAGAATATAGAATCAAATCTTTATTGGCGTTACTGTTGGGCATTGACTGTATTTACAAAACATAGGCTGAAAGTAGGCCTATAGATAATATAGAACATTAATTGGGTAAAGAGATAATGAGATAATAAAAAAAATTAAATGAATAGCCTATACAAATATTAAACAAAAAAAGAGATGTGTCTTCAGCAGTTTCTTAGCCATTTTCAAGAAACAGCTGAAGACGCATCTCTTTCGGCAACACTTGAACTATTAATACTAGCACTTACTATTCTATATATATTAAATAAAAAAACATTTTTTTAAATGTGCTACGTGTGCTAAACTAACTGGTACTGGTCACGGCACTTGCATATTGCTGCTGTATTATTGGTTTGATTGCTTTTATTGTTCCTCATTTGTAAGTCGCTTTGGATAAAAGTGTCTGCTAAATGATTAAATGTAAATGTAAAAGACTTTGGGACAGTATCGCACAATCTGTGGAATGTTCTAGTTAGCAGTCAAATGCTGTTCACCTGCTCAACTGCTTCTTTTAATCACTGAAGTCTTTTGGAGTGTCCCAGAGGATTTCGATAAGAAGGATGAGATCTCTATGGGAGCTGGAATAACTTCTGAAGAAAAGTAGACCTGGCTAGTTTTCCTTTTCCTGTGTTTGTTACTTTGCTCAACATGTGATGTGTGTTCCTGCTGGTCTCCTGCTGTGCGTTGTACTGAGCCTGTGAATGTGTGCATACATGCATGGTTTTATGTTTGGTTTAACAAACTATGTTTGTTATAATTAGAGGATTTGCCAGCATTCAGAATTCAGCAGCACTGAACAAAAAGTCAGTTTTGAGCGGTGAGTGGAGTCTATCTTAAATGCTTCTGATTGGCCATTGCGTTGAAGAAATCAACACATATGTCTGTGATTGGCTACATCGCTCAACACTGCAAAGTGCAAACATGTTAGAAATAGAAACTCTGGCCTGTAAATCGTTTCTATTTTGTTTTAGTTGTTCTTATTGCTTTTATGCAACAGATGAATAAAAATGTATTAGTTTTTATGTTTTATTCATAGATATTTTGTTTTATTTATTCGTTTTTATTTTATTCTCCCTCAACCCGCACACACAGAGTGAGTGCATTACCGCCCGCGCTCCCAATTATGACGTCATCACCCAGTTACTGTAAAAAACATGCTACCTTTGAAGAAACCCCAATAAATGTTATTTTAACACATTTTAAGACAGAAATTTTTAAATAGGCTATATATATATATATATATATATTGAGCACTTTAATTTACACATTAATTGGTTGTGGTGTTTAACCTGCAATTTACACTTTAATTAAAAATATCTTCATTTATGTTTCGAAGATGACATACAAAAGTCATACAGGAGAGTCATACATGAGGTTGAGTAAATTATACATTTTCATTGGTATCACTTTTTGTTCCCTATTTTCATTACCACTTTAAGTATGCGTTTAACGGGACTGTGCAAAACCCTTGCAATGCATTTCCATCTGTGTTCGCGTTCTTGTGTAAAGCAAGCACCACTGCAAATATTTTAGGTTTTTGATCATAGAGAAATCCTACAAATATGCCTACTACATGACTCTGAGGTGGGTATATGATGAGATAATCAAATCAAAGATTTTCCATATTCCGTTTTTCAATATTCAGCCATTATCACTTGATATGCAGAATGTTTACCCAGAAAATATTTATTCTTTTAATACATTACGTTATGGCTAGTGAGTCTAAAGGTAATCCTGCTCTTTTCATCAGACCTTTCATTTAATTCATTACTCGTGCAACTGAATAATTTTGAGTGTTCAATTGTTCTGCAGGCTGAATTATTAGGGTGAAAACCCATCAGTCAGTTTTCCAATGGAGCACAGACACTGACTTCACATCCTCTACAGCAACAACCAAAACATCAATTACTTTCCTTCACGCCTGTTTGGATGGTGCTCTTGAAAGAGGGTAAACAGTTAAGAGATTCATTTTCTCTGAATCTCTTTTCATTTCTCTTAGTCCATTTACTTCATTAGGATAAGTTTATCTGTTTTCTCACTTTCTATCTGTTCATTTCTCCCAGTTTCTCCCTGCATCTGTCTTCTTTCTCTTTCTCTTCTGGTTCATCTCCATTGGGTATCACTTTGTGTCAGTGGGGACAGAACTTTCTTTCTTTCCTTTTTTCCTGGTCTCGCTTAAGCACAAATTGAATCTATTAGACTGAGATTGTATCTATTAAACTAGAACTTTTTAAAACAAAGGACCTAAACCCATTTAAACTGCATGAGATTTTATTTTTTATTTTTTATTAAGCAATATTATTTGAAAAATTAAATAATTGACATTTATGTTGTTACTCATTACTGAAGGCAAAGCAAATGCTGAACATATTATGTGTTAAATATTAGCTCTATATTAAGTGCATCTTTTTTTCAACACAATATTAACGCTATTCAATTAAAAGTTTATTTGTATAGCGCTTTAAATATTATTCAAGAGCAGTTTTACAGTTAATTTGAGCCGTAAAAATACATTTTGTAATTTTCCTGTGGAGATCCAAGTTTGAAAATCCATGTCTATGATCTGTCCTATGAAAAAAATTATTTGACGTAAATACTATTTTGGCTTTTTAGGGCAACATGATTGAAACAATTACCAAAAAAAAATTTCAAATACAAGTCTTATTATATATTATATATTTGCTCCTAAATTACATCTTGTTTAAAATATGTTTAAACAACGTTGCTGGAAAATAAGATGTATTTATTTATTTTGTAGTGCACATCCCTGCTGTGGCATGTCCCCACCCCCCATATCATAAATCATAAATTATGCCATCATCCCCATCACCTTTCTATCAGAATATTTTCCTCTACAACTAAATGGCAGGTGGTGGACATCACCTGCATCTTAGGAACAAAACCTCTCTCTTCATCTGAGCTGCTGGAGCTGGAAAAAGCAATTACTGTGACCTCCAGAGCCCACACTGGGGTAAATAACTCACTATCAGCAGCACTGAGAGTGAGGCAAAGTGTGACGGGCACACATACACACTCCCCTCTCATGTGCCAGCCTTTAATAAGAAACTCCTTTCTCCTGTGAAACATGTGTCCTCTCCTTTGTAGCCCTCTCCATCTTTACCCTTCATTTCCTACCCTCCATTTCTCATGCCCCTGTACAGTATTCTTTTTTCTCGCTCTCTTTTTTTCACCCTCTTCCTCCTTCAAACTCTAATGCAGCTGAGCTCCATCACTCTTCCCTACACACCTCACCCCCTCCCTCTCTCCCCCGTCATCCCTCTCACTCTCTCTGTGATAAGAAATTGGTCGGTCAGCAGCTATGTGGATTTGTCTGCTGTGAGCTGGGGAGTGATTGTGTAGTTGTCAGTGAGTACCAGGCTACTGATATAAATCTTAATATCCTACTTAAGGCCTCGATTCATCATTCAGCTGATTTATTAACTGGACCTCTCCTCTAATTCATCAAATAAATACCAGCTCAAATACAGAACAGCCATACAGCCAATTAAAGGATTTTATTTGTGTTGTTGGTGTCTCTTTTTCTTATAGTGTGAGTAGTGTGTTCACACTGAAAAATACAATTAGACCTAGTGCACATCATGATATACTTGCTCACCTAAAACAAAAAATGAAGTCTTGAATGTTGGACTCAATGGTTTTAGCTTTGCCTATAGCAGGATGGGTTCTAAGAGGAAGGGCTAGTGTTCCTGAAGCTCAAACAGTATTGCATAGTCATGGGTTTAATTCCCAAGGAATAGATGCATTGGTATCTTGCATGTACAGTAATGCAAGTAACTTCATCTTCCAAATGCATAATGTCAATGTACAAAAATCACAGAGTAGATGGCCAAGTGTGCAGTGTAAGTACTCTTTGTTTGTATAGTACATATTTTGAGATTCAGTGAGGGACAACACAAGGGCTATAAATATACACAATGAACTACTGAACAAACTGGAAACAACTGGTCACAATCAGCATTCATTCATCTTAATGATATTTTATTGTCGATGCAGGACCTCCGAAAGTGCATTTTGAAATCCCTGCAGACCTTGACCTTTTGGTGGACTCCATGAATTGACATACTGCTGGCATGAAAGAGCTGCACAAGCATCAAAACAGTAACAAAGAGGATTCAGTGTGTGTGCTCTTTGATTTTATTTGAACCCAAGCAGTGATGCAAATACAGCATGTATGTGTGTGTGGCTCAGATATGCCCTTTCGTTATTGGGACAAAATGTCTCCATAAAGATGTCAATTTCCGAAATCCTTGTCCTTATGGGGACATTTTTTGGTCCCCATGAGGAAAACAGATTATAAATCATACTAAGGGATATTTTTTGAGAATCTAAAAATGCAGAAAGAGAGAGAGAGAGAGAGAGAGAGAGAGAGAGAGAGAGAGAGAGAGAGAGAGAGAGAGATTGAGATTGATTGATGAAATCAGTGTTATCATGTGGGAGAAACTTGACAATAATCTCACACCATGTGACATGTGAGGAACAGCATATGAGGAACCTTTATTGCCTGAAAGCCATAAAGCATCCAAGCAATCCCATTCCTTAGTGCTTGCTTATAAGGCTGATAACAGACCCTGCCATGGTGACATTTTTATCAAAAATGAGAGCAAGTCTCTGTTGGACTTCCTACCAGACTGCCCTGGAAATGTCAGTGATTTTTCAAAGCCATGTATTCCAACAAAGAGTCTTACATGGAATTCTATGGTGTGTGAGAAATTAAAACTTCATGGGGCATTATCTTTACTGGCCCTAAGAAGAGCAACTTTCTGAATGGATTGAATCACATAGGCCTTATCTGACTGTGGTATTGATTGCAAAGATTCGTTAGCTTACGATCAAGGTCCAGGTGAAGAACCTGTCAGAAGAGGTCAGAACCTCTTAGCCGGAGTGCTCTTTTGGGAGTCTGTGTTTCAGACAAGAAGTGAATTGATCACCGGTTATTTGTCTGGTATACACAGGAAACAAAATAAATCTACACAGCACAAAGAGAGTCACAGATGGCCAGACACAATGCCGTTCAAAATGTACCAATTCTTGTCAAAGCCTAACAGTTACTGCACATGCTTAGGGGTTAAGCAGTCAAGCTATTTTCCTTTCTCTCAAGACAATTTTCAGTCCAATCTGTACTGTTTCTTGAAAAAAATGGCCGAAATGGACGGGAGAGCATTTCCTCTCACCCTTACTGGCCTACTTAAGGTCTGGAATTAAAGTGGAATTGAGGCATATTAAAATTAACAGAGGAGAAGCAGGATTTTTATGGGAGTAGGAAATATAAGAGGAATAAAAGTTCAAAGGTGAAGGCCCTTGCTAATAACAGAAGCTCTGTGGAGCTCTTATGCATCATTCAGTAGTCATATGCGCAATGAAGGGTCACATATGCTAATGAAGGCCTTTGTTTCATTTTCCTGTGGGAAATGGATAGGGCTGTGAATGATGCTCCTGATATCTCAGTGCTTTTTATTTGCAGTCCTTCGGTCCACTGAATATGGAAAAACATTGATCTCACTATTTAACCTTTCAATAACAGTCCTATTGTGGGAGGAGACTGGCCAGCAATCAGTTTCAGGTGCAGGTGGTTAGTGCTATCATTTAGACCGCATAAAGGGTTCTTACAGCAACGGGTGGTGGTTGTTCTGCAGTTCTGGCATGTGGTTGTTGTGCTCAACGTGCAGCCTCTATACCCTTTCGTATGTTCTTACACTACACTATAAAATTAAGGCATGTAAGAAGTTAAAGTAGTTGGATTTATTATTTTGTACTTTTGTGTCCTTTGTCCAAAAGACACGCAGGCATGAAAATGGATCACTAGGCGTAGACTTTCGACATTTAAGCCGTAGATGTTTTTTATCAAGTTATCTTTACAAGTTTTCATGCCTATTGACTGAAAAAAGGCTTTTTGATCTTACTACATTTTTGTGAGTACAACAACATACATTTTAGACATACATTTTTGGTTGAACTTAGTGTTTTTTAGTTATTTAAACTCAATTATATTGAGTAGATTCCAATCTATTTAAGTCTGTGTTGAGTAAACAGAAAGACCTTTTAGTATATTGTTCAGTTATTTTTAATTTTTAAAGCGGTTAGCACGCATGTTTGCATACAAATGAAATGAATAAATAAACAGTTAACTGCCCCTGCACTGACATTAAAACAGCTATTCATTGAAGGAAGCAACATGCATTCATGAAGCCACCTATAACCACAACCTCTGCTCTTCAGCACAGTGGTAACCACAAGAGCTTCAACATAACAGAATGTCAAACATAAATGAACATTATACACTTCTGGGAACTAAAAATCCACTGCCCCGTTTCAGTTAATGTAACAAAAATTATTCATTTAGTCGTGTAGTGGGCTGAACACAATGAATACAAGTTAACAAAAATGTTCAACAATTTCTTTCCCAAGTATTTTTTGTCACTAGTAAATCTATATAGGCCTGCTATCATTAAGACATCTCAAAAGTTATACTGGCATGCTGTAGCTGTCTTCAACAAAGAAGAGGCTGGTTTAACTTGTGGTCCAGCAATCTGTTAATAAAAATGTGTTAAGAGGGCACCTATTATGCCCCTTTTCACAATATAAAATAAGTATTTGATGTCCCCAGAGTGTGTATGTAACGTTTTAGCTCAAAATACTCAACAGATAATTTTTTACAGCATGTTTAATTTGTCACTTGGGGGCTAAGAAAAACGACCGTTTTAGTGTGTATCCCTTTAAATGCAAATGAGCTGCTGCTGCTGCCGGCACAGGGGGCGGAGCCTCACGAGCTCATTCTCAGTGTCAGGAAAATAGGCTTGTTTGAGATGAGCAAAATCTGCGCAGAACCGATCACCGGTGATCACCGCGAGATGCATGCCGGTTAGAAATGTGTCCGAGTCATAGACAGTAAAAGAAATGGACACAGCGACCCCATTGATTTCAACAGAGAAGACTGAAGCCCGATTATTGCACTTCCTGTCTGATTGCTGAGCGACTGCGCAGGCTCAAACTGAGCTTGACGACAGTCTGACAGTTGTAAATCTTCTAGTAGCTGTGCCAAACAAATCTGAATCACCTAATTCCTCAAAAACGTTGTTGAAATATTTTGTCCCGTTGCTTTTATGGACTCTCTATCTATGGGCTTCTCCCTTGACTTTATGCCTCTATGTCCCCCCGATTGCCTCATAGACAGTAAAAGATTGCCTGCGAGTTTCTCCTCCTGTCTATACGGTAATGTCTATATTGTGCGACGGAAAGTCGCGTGGTTATGACGCAATCGTTAGCCTATTTTTACAAAAACGGCTTCTACGGGGCCATAACGTAAGATACAAAGTAATGGTGCCTTTTATACATTGTTGTTTTTTTTTAGAAATAAATAATGGACAAATTAATTCTTTGGGCGCCTCAGATGTAAAGTTATTCGCTGTCAAAGTGACGCCAAAATGAATGGGAGTCAATGGAATGCTAACAGCAGGTGAAGTTCTGCTACAATGGCGGCTCCCGCATGTTTGAATTGTCACTTTTTGAGGCTCAGAAAAACGCACCGTTTTAGTGTGTATCCCTTTAAATGCAAATGAGCAGCTGCTGCCGGCCCAGAGGGCGGAGCCTCACGAGCTCGCAGGACGTGTGTCAAGAAAATCTCTCATCTCACGGAATGATAATATCAAAACATAAACTCTCAGTAGCCGTGTTCATTTCGACCCGGAGTCGGACAATAATGCCCACAGAGCCAGATAATATATGCTGTATGGAGATTGAACAGGTATAGTCTAGTTTAATTACGGTTATAACTTGTTTTTCCATCTTTCTTTTATCCACTATTAGTACAAGCCTGTTGTAGCGGACCGCGTCCGAATGTTGTAAAAATATACTGATGAGTTCAATGAAGTTTATTGTACATCACACAAAAGATGAAGCGTCAATTTCACTCTAGAAAATCACTGTAAGAGCTGAATAAACACTGTATAAGAAGTCCGCATTAAAGTATTATCCATAAACTCTCTCCCTTTCATTATTATCAACATACACAGCGAAGTACAAAAAACACTCGTTACAACTAACAGTAAACAAATATTATACACACCTTTTCAGGGGGTGCTTAATAAACTGGTAAACTGTATATCCGTAAAACAACTCTGAACTGTAATAATTGTGTGCGCTCTCACTTTCATTACTGCCATGATCAGTAACGTTAGGCCTATCGCTCCAGTAAATAAATAGAGCTATGTGGATTAATACATCCAGCTACACAACACCGACAACGCTTGAGAGACATTCTCGTCAGTGCAGCAATGGCGGATGTGTACAACTCTCAACTCGCTGTGAACTCGATCAGGGCGGCTCTATGTTAGAACGGCAGTGTCTGTCAACACTCGTGGGCGGGGCCTGTGGCGTTAGTGACGTCACTAAAGCCGCATTCTGAAAACAGGTCGTTGGGAGACACTGCTTATGATTTATGGGGATTTAAAAAAAAGGAGTGGGTGGATTTTTATCACTGCAGGCTGGTTGTGTACACACACTGCCATCACATATTTATGTCCAAACACCATGCAAAAGTGAATTTTGCATAATAGGTCCCCTTTAATGTTGATTGGTTTAAACAACCTTGATGTATTGTTCTCTTTTAACATGTTTGATTTTAAAACTCGGATATCATGGATATCATATATGTTATGTGTGAATATTCCCAAACTCTCGGACAGTGCGATCTCTATGGGTTATGCAATGTTATTTTATTATTAAAAAAAAAACACACAAAAAAACACATAGCCTATGTCTGTATTAATGAAAAAAAATATTGATAAACACTTATTTGGAATGGAATTAAATAAGTACTTTGGGTGTCTTGTTCATTATATTTATTTTCATATAAAAGCAACTTAAATTACATACAGTTTATTAGCAACACTGTGCACGAGCGTGAATCCCATGAATCCCGCGATATCCATCTTTGATCTCACAGGTGTCAGATCCACTGCGAGAAGTGAGAAACTGTCCGGCTTGCCTGCGCTTTTTTCACTCCTCCTCTCACTGCAGCCGCCTACTCTCGACTACACTTCAGACGAGGCAAGGCGCATCTCAAACAAGCCTAATCTTATCTCATGGAATGATAATATCAGAACAAAAATGCTCAGTAGCAGTGTTCACTTCAACCTGGAGTCGGACAATAATGCACACAGAGCCAGTCAGAGAATACATTCTGCATGGAGATAGAACATGTATAGTTTAGCTTAATTACGGTTATAATTTATTTGTCATCTGCTTTTATCCACTATTAATACAAGCCTGTTGTAGCGGACCTCGTCCGAATCATGGCCAAGAATTTACTGATGAGTTTTATTAAGTTTATTGTACATCACACAAAAGATGAAGCGTCAGTTTTACTCCAGAAATCACCATAAGAGCTGAATAAAAACAGTATGAGAAGTGCGCATTAATGTCTTATCCATAAACTCTCTCTCTCCCTTTCATTATCATCAACATACACAGTGAATTACACAAACACTCATTACAACTAACAGTAAACAAATGTATACAGACCTTATGCCTTTTCAGTATGGAAGCAGATCAGTCTCATTATTAATTCATGCAAAAAACTTGATTCACAAATGCGTAGACAATTTCACATGCATGAAACAAAATTCATGTGCACACAAAAAAAATTCACGTGCGTGAAAAAAAATATATTCACAAAAATCACTTCACATGCACAAAATAAAATTATATATTCATAAAATACATTTCACAAATGCAAAACACAATTCGTAGATATATGTGAATCAAGTTTTTTGCATGAATTAATAATTAGACTGATCTGCTTCCATATTTCATTGGGTGCTTAAAGGGGTTGTAAAACACATTTTTTCAAAGGCTTGATTGTGTTTGTGGGGTGCACTGTAACATGTGTTCGTGCTTCGTTTTTAAAAAATTGCATTATTTTTCATATATTTTACCTTTATTCTACACTGCTCTGTCCCTCCTTGTAAAAACGGTCTGATGGTTTCCGGGTGCTATGAAGCCAGTCCCTCGAAAATACGCAATGGGCTCAGATTGGTTAGCTGGCCCAGTGTGTTGTGATTCGCTAACCGACTAGTGCACGTTTTCCGGAAACGTCATGCCCCGTACCTTTACCGGTAGCCTAGTTTGTGCTTTGGTGTATTGTAAACGATGCCGTCAATAAAACCATACCAATTTGAGCCCGAATCAGACCTGTTCTTTGTTGTCTCATTACCTTTTAGATACGCTGTTATTTAATTGTACTTATTATAGTATTACAAAAAAAAATAAGTTTCATAAACAAGAATTTCATATAATCGTTCTAACAAATTATACTACAGTCCTCAAAGGGATTTTTTTTTGAGTAAAGACTGCGGAACTATAGTGATCGTTACTGACTGTATGGCACGGTTACTTTTGAATTTTTAGAACGATTGTAGCCAAATATCTGTCGACAGAACTATTAACCCAAAACGAACACTAAACATTGGCTTTACTGCAGTAGCCAAATCAAACACAGAACCATGTTTAGCATGCCTGAAGATAAACAAGCGATAAACGAGACATAAAAGCTCTAATCAAAGAATAATTTACTCTAATTCCAAGTTCGCTGTTGAGATTTAAAAAAAGTTTGCAATGTTAGGTGTTTGTCGGATAACGTTAAGTATGAATGAGCATTTAACAAGCTGGTTTGCAGAGCCAAACAGCGTTGTCATTTGTTTACTTCCTTGCTATAACGTACAATTAACAATACGAACTATTACAGGAAAACACATCGACAAAAAATAAATCATACTTACAGGTTGTGGCCCGTAAACAACAGCTTCTGTTCTTAAAGTTGGAACTGCTCCATCTTTCAGCACAAGCCGTTGTGCGAATCCTGCATTGAACTCGCCAAGATTGTGGAAGCTTTCCTCCGTAAAATGTGCAGCACAGAGAGCGAGATTTGGGTACTAATTAACCATTGATCCCTAACTCCCGTGACCCTAGGAAGGCTGAACAAAGTGGACCTGCAATCCAAGCACTGATGAAAATAACAGCGTTTCGACGACATTGCGGCGGCAACAACACTCCTATACCACAATAACTCTTCTCCAACGCAATATAAAATGGCCTCGCCCCCCTTATTTCGTATTCTCGGAGGAGGGGTTTATTGGGGTTACTGACGTCAGCAACCCTGGAGGAATGTCGTGTAGTCCCTACCGGCTGTTTGCTGTGGTCCTTAGAAATTGATTTCTTTAAAAGCAAATATCTCCGTTTGCTTTGAACTTTGAGCGCTGTAACTTTGCAGATGTTGTTTATGCTCAAACAGCAACATTACACACTAACTAAAGTTAGAAAAGTGAAATCGTGTTTTACCACCCCTTTAATAAACTGGTAAACTTTATATCCGTAAAACAACTCTGATGAACTATAATGAAGTGCGCACTCTACCTTTCATTACTGCTGTGACCAGTATTAATCAGGAGACTATAAACCTGATCACGAACAGTTGGTACAGATTCATCCGCGAGTAACAAGGAGAGTAAATGAAGACTGCTATGTTCATACTTAAATCTTATAAGAAAACAACTCAATCGCTTAGGAGACATTCGTGTCTACAGCTGCTCCAGCATCGAAACAATGGCAGACTGTGTTTAGGTCACTCAGGGCGGGTCTATACTAAAACTGCAGTGTTAGTCAACAGTCGTGGGAGGAGCTTGTGCAAAAGTATGTCACATTGCCCCGAATCTGAGAACAGCTTGTTCTAAAACAGTGCTTATGATTTATGGGGATTTTTTAAAAAAAAAGCACTGGCTGGATTTTTATCGTTATAGGGTGTTTGTGTACACACATTCATATTCAAACACCATGTAAAAGTGAACTTTGCATAATAGGTGCCCTTTAAGAAAAAATGCTGACATTGTGTTTCCCTCCAAAAGTGAAAAGCTCAGAAGTCACATGCATACCTCTGAAAATAATGCAAAATACTGTTTGCTTGGAGGACTAATATGAAATCTGTTTGTGTTTCTTGCAATATTTCTGGTTAGCTTCATTTTGATAGTCACTTTAGACATTCTGCTATCTATAAGTAGGCCTATCTAGCCTACATGTCAACTAGTTCTTATTAATTTGCAACTTCTGTACATGTCAACTAACTCTCATTAGAGTATTAGTAGACTGTTAGGTTAAGATTATGGTTAGTAGAATAAGTTGACATGTAGTTGCAAAGTTACTTATAGTCAGTAGAATGTCTGTTGGGGGACCATCAACATAAAGTGATAGCAGATATTAAGCAGAGAGTCTACTAATATTCTAATGATTGGTAGTTGACATGTAGCCTAGTTGCAAAGTTACTAGTAGCGAGTCTAAAGTGGACTATTAAAATAAAGTGTTACCAAAAAGTGTTACATTACATTTATACATTTGGCAGACGCTTTTTTCCGAAAACGACTCACACACTGCATTCAAGGTATAGGCCTATGTTTTGTCAGTTAATGCATTCTAGCAGGGGCGGTTTCTTCATTAGGGCGATTGGGCGACGCACCACCAAAGTGTGAAAGGGACTTTTTCAATCACATTCACAATCTCATTCAACCACAGAGTTACGCTAGCCGTCACTGTACCTCTGGATATAGTCCAATCAGCGTCATGTCACGTTCTGTGGAGTACCGCCTCTTTTTGGGTGATTTCACTCTGGCTGAGAATCGCCCACAGTGTTCCCATAGACTTACATTCAAAGATGTTTTTTTTCGAAATGCAATGCATTCTCTATGGGTTCCGGGAGGGCTCGCACTAACGTGCTTACGTCATCATACGTATCCTTAACTTGTGCAGCGATTGGTGGGAACAAACATACACTATTAAAAATCTTTAAGATTAAGTGACAAGTAATATTTGAAAACAATTTTGAATTTGAACAACAAGAAAAAATTAAACACTACTTTAATATCTTTATCAAATGTGATTAAAAAAATAAAAATAAAAAAGAGAACGAGAGCGAGAGAGACTGTTGGGACATCTCGCGAGTTGAGGCCAGTTGAACTTGAACAACGTCATGGCAAACGCAGTTCATTCTATCGTGTCATTAAAAGAAATGTTATTCAACCGTCGTAGTAATCAGGACCAGAGCTCATTTCAGGAGCAGAAGCAAGTAACAAGTTAGCAACAGGAAGAACAAGATCTAGGAGGGCCTTGGGAGAAGAAGACAAGCAGAGGCTGTCTAAGGAGGTATTTATTGCTGACCATTTAAATACTCGAGTGTTGGAAAATCTAACTTTGTTTTTACAATCAGTTTAGGAAAGGATGGTAGCAGTCTTTTTTACTCCTAGCATTGTATTTTGAAATTTGTACATTCCATTCGAACACCAACACAATCTTTATCCTACATGTCAACGATTCAGTCAACAATATTATTTGTCGCCACCTAGTGGAATCTTTAATAAAATAAACTATCTGAGTGGATTGAAAATGCATGTACTGGTCAAAAACCCTTGTCAAACTCCATTTGAGCTTGAATTTTGGTAAAATGTTAATTAACGTAACAACACACACACACACACACACACACACACACACACATACACACACAAATCATCGCTGTCGGACGGAAGCCTTGTATGTCCAAAACTGTTACTTTTCAGGAAACGAAAGAAAACCTGTTTTAAGTTTCCTGTACATCTCAAAACCTAAAGTTAAATCTATTAAAAAGTCAGCATGCGATAAAGTTGATCTGAAAAATTTGCCCCCCCTGAGAGATTTTGCAGGAGCCGCCACTGCATTCTAGTGTTGCTAACACCATACTGTTTGAGCTACAGGATTATTAGGGCACAACTTTTAAACAAACATAATCCATATTCATTTTATTTAGTCAATGACAACAATATACACTGTGCATCGAACTATGGAAAGCCAAAAGGTTCAGAACTCCTGGGTATTTTAAAATTATAAAATACAAATGCTAAAGTTAGTACATGTTTTTAGTAGTGCTGTAAAAATGTATGTGTTAATATATGCGATTACTCCTTTTCATGCAAATGCTTTTATGCAAATGCTTTTAAACAATGTATTCAAGCGCGATAAGACACAAATGCAGTGCGGTACTGGCGCGTGTCTGTGAATCTCCTGTCTGTGTGACACACACACAATCGTGCGCTCAGAAGACCACTTCAAACAGTGCTTGAAAGGATAAAAACACAAAATTATGTCAAAATGCCTGTTTTGTCGAGTATTCTCACAAGCGCAGTCTTAAATTAGTTAAATGAAATCTTAAATGAACAAAGAATTGTTAGAAAATGTGATATATGTCAGATCTACATCATATGCGGCAGGTCTTTAAGTGACAGCAGCCTAATAAACCTGCTGTCTGTCATTAAGGATAATCAAAGAACAGAATTTCTGTATATATCCTGTTAGACTTACCTGAAAATCTTAAAGCACTGTTTACAAGTTTACATTGTCACAAGGTCAAACACAACGAAAACAATAACTTTTTGTGCATTTTGACAGGGCAAGTATATGATATACCAAGCGTAGCATCAGTTCTGGCAGGTCACGTTAGTCAAGCTCGCATCAGCTGACTCTCAGCTGATCCACGTCTACCTATAGGACTACGACGCCTATCACTGTATACATATATAAGCTCTAATTAAATGACGAAATTCGGCAGGCTGCATCATCTCACAAGGAACCGTGCAATCGGGATTTTAGCAAGAGGAATTCTTTCCCCACAAGGATTTCACCTCAGATTAATTCAAGCTTGTGAACTTGAACACGAGATTCACCGCATTGATCATAAGCTGCCTGATTTGGAAGTGGCCTCAGTCTGCATTGCTGTTCACATCGCTGCATTAATTGACACAGGACTCAATGTGATTCACTCTCCATTCATCTCTGAAAGTCTTCACAAAGCTAAGCTAAGTTCCTTTTTTAATGCTCATTGCAAAAAGCTATCAGGGTATTGGCAACATGTTTGTTGCTAAAGCTACTCGTCAGTGGCGGCTGGTGAAAAATATTGTTGGTGGGGTCTGTGCCGGGGGGTATGGGTGTCATCCCCCAGAAAATTTTGAATTTCGCAGATGTGATTTCCTGCATTCTGGTGCATTTTAGGCCATGCCCCATGCCTATACCAATAAAAGAACTTAAACCAGTCAATACCAATGGTCTAAAAATACAATTTTAATTGAACTGCCATCTGTCAGGATACAGGCACGGAGACAGAGGTAAGTGAATCCAAACACAGCTTTATTTACAGTGACACAAGTGCAAAGGTGAGTATTCAAAGTTCAGGTGCAGATTCGGTGAAGATCACTACGTGCGGGGCAGATTACAGGTGAGCAGGACCTCTTCGGGTTAGCTGAAGTCAAGCAGTCACAGTTCTTTAATACTTGTCTTTTCTCTTTCAGATGCAATCACGAGCAAGTCAACTCAGCGTGAACACAGTAAGCTCAGGCGAATACAGGATCTCGGGAAACAAGGATCCAGATAGGATTTCTGGAGACAGCGGAACAGGGATACAGAGGTCAGTATTTCACAGGTGAGTATACGTTACTTGGCTGGCACTGGATGCATCAGAGACTTTGGGAGACAATGGGTAATGGTCTGTTCCTGTTGGAGGCTTGACCATGAACTGAGGCTGTGGTGAGTATTTTATAGAGCTTGCTAATGAGGCTGCGGCTGCTGATTGTGAGCAGGTGCAGGTGATAATACTCAGGGGAGAGTAATTGCAGGTGCGCCAAAGAGGATTCTGGGGAATGTAGTGCAGAGATAGACGGTGAACCGTGACAGAACCCCCCCCCTCCCCGAAGGCGCGTCCTCGCGCCGTATAACATCCAAAGGGGTGGGAGGGTGGGCGCCCTGGAGGCTGACGAGGGCGTGGTTGCACAGGATGGGAAGCCTCCAGGGTGGAGCTGGCAGCTCGTGGGACCAGGGCGGAACAGGCAGCGGGTGTGGCCACGGTGGAGCTGTTGGACCCTCGGGCGTCCAGGGCGGAGCTGTCGGACCCTCAGGCGTCCAGGGTGGAGCTGTGGGACCTTCGGGCGTCCAGGGCGGAGCTGTCGGACCCTCGGGCGTCCAGGGTGGAGCTGTCGGACCTTCGGGCGTCCAGGGCAGAGCTGTCGGACCCTCGGGCGTCCAGGGCGGAGCTGACCCTTCGGGTGGCCATGGCGATGAGGACCTTTCGGGTGGCCATGGCGGTGAGGACCCTTCGGGTGGCCATGGCGGTGAGGACCCTTCGGGTGGCCATGGCGGAGCTGACCCTTCAGGTGGCTATGGGGGTGAAGACCCTTCGGGCGGCCATGGTGGAGACGTCTTTTCAGGTGGCCATGGTGGTACTGGGAACCTCGTCTGAGAGACCTCCGCGACCCCCC
Organism: Gila orcuttii; assembly: GCA_026230005.1. Lineage (NCBI taxonomy): Eukaryota > Metazoa > Chordata > Actinopteri > Cypriniformes > Leuciscidae > Gila > Gila orcuttii. Next base: position 24,131,349 of record JAPDVR010000011.1, read on the forward strand.
TAGCAGGTATATTGTGCTCCCCCAAAATTTTAATGGGGAAATTGACAGGAAAGGAGGGGTCCGGCAGCAAAGAGGGTCTTGGGCTGGGCAGGACCAGCGGTGAAGAGGGCTTTGAGCTAAGCGGGACCAGCGGCGAAGTAAACTCTAGGCTGGACAGTACTGGCGCAAGATCAGTGGGCTCTGGCGCAGGATCAGTGGGCTCTGGCGCAGGATCAGTGGGCTCTGGCGCAGGATCAGTGGGCTCTGGCGCAGGATCAGTGGGCTCTGGCGCAGGATCAGTGGGCTCTGGCGCAGGATCAGTGGGCTCTGGCGCAGGATCAGTGGGCTCTGGCGCAGGATCAACGGGCTCTGGCGCAGGATCAACGGGCTCTGGCGCTTGCTCGAAGACTGACTCTGGCTCGAAGACTGGCTCTGGCTCGAAGACTGGCTTTGCAGGCGTGACATGAAGATCTGGGCTGGGCTGGACCAGCGGCGAAGGAAGTTCAGGGCTGGACGGGACCAGCGGCAAAGGAAGCTCTGGGCTGGACGGGACCAGCGGCGAAGGAAGCTCTGGGCTGGACGGGACCAGCGGCGAAGGAACGCACGCGCTGATATCAGCGGGGAATCGGCTGCGCTGGAAATCAGTCCAGGACGTCCATATACTGATTTGGTGGCTGGGTTGATGGTTGCTGTGACGTGACGTGCAGGCTTGGGAAGACTGACGTGGATTTCGGGCTGGATGTCTCCCACGGTGAGTGAGGAACCACACACCCACAGCGTGTGGTCAATGAATTTGATGAGAGGTAGGTTGATATCATCTAACAGCAGTATCTGGGCGAGTGGATCTTTGGGCTGTGCAGGATTCATAGCGGTGCAGGGTTCTGGGCTAGACGGAAACAGTGGCGGATGGAGCCCTGGACTGGACATCACCAACCCAGGATTGAAAAGAGGCCAGAGTGTAGAGTGGTGTCGGGCTTCTTCTAGACCACCTCCTCTACTGTGACCTCCACGGGTCCCGCGAAATTTGGCCAACCGGGTCCCCTCAAAGGAATGTCCTCTCTCCCGCTCGGTGGCTGGGGAAGAGACATTGGCGAACGTACTGCTGGATCTTGTGTGGTGAGTTCTTCTGTCGGTATGATCAAGCCTTCTGTCAGGATACAGGCACGGAGACAGAGGTAAGTGAATCCAAACACAGCTTTATTTACAGTGACACAAGTGCAAAGGTGAGTATTCAAAGTTCAGGTGCAGATTCGGTGAAGATCACTACGTGCGGGGCAGATTACAGGTGAGCAGGACCTCTTCGGGTTAGCTGAAGTCAAGCAATCACAGTTCTTTAATACTTGTCTTTTCTCTTTCAGATGCAATCACGAGCAAGTCAACTCAGCGTGAACACAGGAAGCTCAGGAGAATACAGGATCTCGGGGAACAAGGATCCAGACAGGATTTCTGGAGACAGCGGAACAGGGATACAGAGGTTAGTATTTCACAGGTGAGTATACGTTACTTGGCTGGCACTGGATGCATCAGAGACTTCGGGAGACAATGGGTAATGGCCTGTTCCTGTTGGAGGTTTGACCATGAACTGAGGCTGTGGTGAGTATTTTATAGTAATTGCAAATGAGGCTGCTTATTGTGAGCAGGTGCAGGTGATAATACTCAGGGGAGAGTAATTGCAGGTGCGCCAAAGAGGATTCTGGGCAATGTAGTGCAGAGATAGACGGTGAACCGTGACACCATGTAGAAATCAACAGTTTCACAGGTAATGATAATGAACAATATGCATGTTTATTATGCTCTGTGTCCAGATAGAAAAAGTGCAAATGCATAACAATAAATTATGATAGGGAATACAACAATCTAGTTCTTTAATCAATCCCCAGCTGTAGACTACATATCTTTAAAGTTCACTGTAGACAAATTGGCAATTGGATAATGGATAACAGTCTATGTTGATACTAGAGAAAGAGAGAGAGAGAAGGCTCTCAAAGAGAGGGTGGGCCAAAATTCTTGAAGTGAACACCAAGTATGAGAAGAAAGATGATTTTAACATTTTAACTAGTATGAAACACAGTAATCCAGCTCAGAACTTAAAAACAACAAAAAAAAAGCAAAGCAAACATACAGTTACATTCCTATTGAGATCACTATTTTAATGGCAAATGTGTGTGTGTGTGTGTGTGTGTGTATGAGTGAGTGAATGAGTGAGAGAGAGACAGAGACAGCCAATAAAGCTTATTGAATTGAGATAGCAAGTGTGTGTGTGTGTGTGTGTGTGTGTGTGAGAGAGAGAGAGAGAGAGTGTGTGTGTGTGAGTGAGTGAGTGAGTGAGTGAGAGAGAGAGAGAGAGAGAGAGAGAGAGAGAGAGAGAGAGAGAGAGAGAGAGAGAGAGAGAGAGAGAGACTCTGAGTGAGTAAGGGGGCTTTCACACTGGCAGTTTAGTTCGGAACGGGGCACGGTTCGCATGAAAAATCGCTAATGTGAACGCTGTCATGTGGACCTGGGTGCGCACTGGGTCCCGAACCCAAGACTACCTGGAGGAGGTGGTCTGAGTTCGGTTGCTCCCGAACCGTGCTGCGGTTCGCGTGTATGTTAAGCAGCACGGACTCGGGTGCGCACTTGTTCAGGAAGTAAAGTATCCTGCGCTTGCGTTTTAGCCAATTATGATGTATTTAGTTAAATAAAACGCACATAAGGGATGAAGATTTACCTTGGATACGAGCAAGAGTGAATCTGCAGTGTATTCGCGTATAGTGCGTGCAATCAGGGCAACGAATTAATGGAAATCCACTGTCTCCTCAAAAGAGTTAATTTGCAAGCAGCGGAAAGACAGCTTATGCGACACACACACAGTTAACCTGCGTTGTTTACTCAGCTATGCATAATAGCACCAAATTAATAAAAAACACAATATATTGACCTGCGTTGTGTTTTCTATCATGCGCCGTGCACGTTTGCAATGACGTAAGATGCACACAAACGCACCAGAGTTCGATACAATCAAGTTGAGTGTGAAACCAGACCAACGCTGGGAACAATCGCGCCCGGGCTCGGACCGCAGCAAACGAGCCCAGTGTAAAAGCCCCCTAAGAGAATGACAGCGAGTGTGTGTGTGTGTGTGTGTGTGTGTGTGTGTGTGTGTGTGTGTGGTTCAAAGTGAGTGAGTTGGAGAGATAGATGGGGGGTGAGTGTGTGTGTGAGAGGGAGAAAGAGAGAGTAAAGTGTAGAGAGAGACTAAGATATGGTGTCTGTGATCGTTAGATGTGTGTGTGTGTGTGTGTGTGTGTGTGTGTGTGTGTGTGTGTGTGTGTGTGTGTGTGTGTGTGTGTGTTTGAGTGAATGCAGAGGGGTGAGTGAGTTAAGGGGATGGAGAACTCTTATTTGTACAGGAACTTTGCTCATCTATCTTTCTGAGTGGCAAATCTCTCAATGACCCTTGTGTTGAAATCTGGAATGTCCCGTATGAGTTTTTTTCTATAGAGATCATAGCCAGAGCGTTGAGGCGATCTTGTGCCATAGTGTTCCTAAGGAAAGTTTTTTATCCAAAGTAGAGAAGCACCTCTCTGATTCTGCTGTTGTCATTGGTGTGGTGATGAGGATCTTGAGAAGACTTACAGTTTCGATGAATGTTTCTTGATGGTTATTTTCAATTAGAACCTAAAAGAGAGCCAATGCACCACTGCAATCCTGGAAGTCCTCATTTTTGTAGATCAGGAATAGTTCTGTTTTAAGTCTGGCTTGGACCAACATGGGATAGGCATCCTGTAGAAAATCCTGCTGTGACCTGATTGGCTTATTGAGTCCTGATAAGATCACCTATTGCCACTTACTAATCATGCTTCAGTCTCAGCTTGTTTGTATGTAAGAAGCCACCTCCCCATTCATACATGGTCTATGTGGAATTGTTGTGTTGTTGACCATGTAAGTTCCCTTCTGTTTGTTTGTTTAGTTTAAAGGATTGTGTTTGATATGATATATTGAATTCTAGTTAAGTATAGTTTCTCTTTGGTGTTATATTTATTTGATTTGTTAAAGCTGATTTCAGATGTATGGTTTAAGATTTGCAAATGTGTTTGTAATCTATTAATTGTTTCTATGTTGTTTATGGGTTAAGAAACCAACAATTACCACCTAAGAAATGTCTACTCCTACATGTCAAGTACAATAAAATGGGAAAAGCAATTGATGACTGAGTTTTAATTGACCCACCATTCCAGTAGCAACAGCTAAATCAGCCTAAAAGTCCTGCTAGTTTTTACATGGTCCTTCGAGCCGGAGAGGCTGCTGGAATGGAGACTGAGGATGACTGTGTGAGACCTAAATGTTCATCTAGGATCGTAAAACCTCCAAGATGGCACCAAGATTATATGATGGGTCAGTCAAATCCTTCAATTCATCCAATTGGACAATTGTCACACCAGCCAGAGGATTTGAGCCATTTTGTTACATTACAAGGAGCTTCCATTACCACAACTCAAAATGAGGTGAAGTCTTTGTCAGAGGAGATTAAACAAATGAAAGGAATGTTGTTGGATGTAGGACACATGATGAAAGATCTGCAAAGGAGAAGAAATTCTTCATTTTCTACTAGCTCTGAATGCAGTTCTATTCAAGCATCCCCAATTCATATCCCAGCATCCCCAGTTCATATCCCAATACAAGCAAAGCAGCAAGATGAGATGAACGCTAGAGATTCTATTGTGGATGAGTTGAGTGAATGTATGCGACAACATCAAACCAAGCAGGATAATGTGCTTTCTACACCACCAAAGGTTCAGGGACAAAATACTTTGCCCCCAGCTCAGTATGCTCAGCCTACTTCCTCAGCAGCCACCACTAGAAGGCCATAAGAGAGACAATACCAGCAGCTTTCTGATCCATGTCTACCTATTAGCCCATCAGTTCCTTTCCCAGAAAACCTCAGTTCACAACCTTTAATGGATCCCATTGTAAGGGGTGACCGCTTGACCCAGCCGCAAAGTAATGGTCCTCCATGGCTATCTTCAGTCAGTCATCAAATGAATCCCAGGTTTTATCCAAGTGATCAAGTAGGAAGGGATCAAAGTCAGTGGCCATCTGATCAAATGCATGGAAATGCAATTTTGTATGCCCGGTCTTCAATGGATGCCTCCAAGTTGGCCAACCTTCTATCCAAGTGGAGGCTTGTTAAGGCCTCCGTACCTACCTGATTTCCCTTATCCAGTGTTATATCCATCTCATAGCCAAAATGCTCCACTTAATTGGGTTCCTTCAAGAGTTGCCACGTTTCCTCCTAGAGATTTATCAGCTGGATTTCCTTATGCTTCTCTTGGTCATTCACATCAAACTTCCTTAGAACAGCAGACAACTAGAACAGCTGTGCAGCAGCAAGATAATCCTTCCATTATGTCCCCACAGAATCCTTTGACACCCAGAGTTATTACTACGGCATCAGTACCTCAGGGGCAGCAAAGAGATGTGAATCAAATAACTGCATTTTCCCCAATTGGAATGCAAATGATTGTACCTGATCAGCATATGTCTATTGATTCAGCAGTGAATGTGCCACACACAGTTATGCCAGCTCTACATTCTTCCAGGTCAGCCCGTATTGAAAGACTATCATTTCCCAATTTGAAGAGTGATGACCCCCAATAGTTTGCCATGCTGAATATGGCTTTGAAGAATTTATTACCCTCAGAGGAAACTGAGCAATACAAGTACCATATTCTTCTGGATCATTTGAAGTTGGATTTTTGGTCATTCAGACCTAAGAAATATAAAAAAATAAACTGTTGAATGTCGATTTTTTTTATGTGTCCACTTACAATCGAAATAAAACATTGTGCTTTTGTAAAATAAAGAAAATAAACAGGGTATGCTTTCTGTCTCTCCATCTCCGTTAACCTTTTTTCTGGAGCACGTCTCTAAACTTAAACAAAACTCAGCGAATACTATTCACCCAAGCATGAGCAATATATCTTTATAATCATTTAAGTTTGTACTTTTAAAATATCTAATTCAAAACTAAAATAAATATTCTCTGTTTATGTAATCTATAAAAAAAGAGAGAGGTGTCAGCCGATCTCAATTTCGTTCTCTCAGCTCATTATTCTGCCAATGTGACACGCCCACGGAGAGCGCGCGGTATTCAAATGCAAATGATCTAAGGCAAGCCATTCAAACATGCCAACGCCCACCAGCTGGTTTATAAAACACATCATGTTTAATAAAAACTTGTACTTTACCTCGTCTTGCTACCTGTGAGGAATAATACTATCTAATAACCCTGGAAAATGTACCAGAAATGCTGGTAGTTTAATTTCGAGGAGCAACGGATCCAGCTGATGTAGTAAGTCATTTATTCTTAAGTGCTTTGTTCTAATTGCGATATTGAATAGTGTCTGTACACCGCAAAAAGACTGTTTAAATATGAATTGCGTGTCTGTGTGTAGGCTAAATGATGAATGAACAGCACAGACGCGCGCGCGTTGTTTACTTCAGTTATACAGCGCGTGTCTGTGCCGTTCATTCACTCTCGCACCTACATTAGTAAACGTTATTTTTGCATGAACACATCCAAACTTTATTGCTATAACCTACTAAGATGAGTAAAAATAGACTGAAATATGTTGAAATAAAATGTCTGTATAAGCAACAAACTGCAAATTAACATGTATATGCTAATATAGCATACACAATATGTTATAGACTAAATATGAATGTTTAGACAAGATTTTGTGATTAGTTTTGGATAGATTATAAAGTTTTGACGGTAAAAAAAGACTACACTGTCACATTAAATAGTTAAGCTTTTGTTCACCAATTTCTGCTCATATGTTAAATATACTATAGTATAATGTTTTGTCAAAAATAAAGTAGGTATATTGAATTATCAACTAAGATGTTATTATAGTGTTTGTTCCAATATTCAAACTAATGAATCCTTACCTTTTTTAATACGGATGATAAAATGTATACTTTTTACAAAGAAAGAATACACTTGAAATATTGTTAAAATTGTAATTGTTGTTGTAATTGCAACCTATTTGTAATTGGTTACAATTTCTAATTGTAAAATATGTATATATAGATAATTTATTTTGTCCTTGCATTCTTTGGGACCCTGTGACACTCCTGTGTGAAAGGCTAATTAATATGCAGCTCATAATGTATGTGGCACATTATCTGGCCTTTGTCTTCTCAGGTGTGAACACGCCTCCACGCATATTGCCTTTCCAAACAAAAGGTGTCTTATAAAATTTAAATCAATGTATTGTTTTGTGTAAATGATTAGGCAGGATGATTTTCAGATCATTTTGAAGCAAAAACTCTACGCAACAACGCCCATTAGTCAAAAGTCTTGTGGACACATATTTAGTATGTGTTTTGTGGCCTTATTTCAGACACTTTAAGTTTTAGTTTTTTCAATAACCATGCATAAACAATATTCTCTCAAAAATGCAAACATGTACATACATTTTGCTCACATATTATGGTAGCCCTGTTTGTGCTAAATAGAGTGTAATTACACCTTTGCTATTAATATGTTTATAAGCAACTGAAAAAAGCACAAATGTCAGGGCATGTCAAAATATCTCAAGGACCCCAAAAACACCTTGGACCCCAGAGGGTTAAGAACTTACCCGGTGTACATTCAGGAGATTCTGCTGGATTTGGCGAATTTGCTGTATGAGTTCAAGCTCTTGTTGGAATGCTTCAATCCTGGGATCATGAAGAAGGAGCAAAGGAGTTATCCTGTGCATCCCATGTCCATCAGTTACTCAGTAAACTTCCAGCACATCAGGTTGTTAGTTGTGCAAGATATGCCAAAACTACCCGAGCAGACCAGTCCTATAACTTAGTGAATTTTTCTGTTTGGTTAGAAGAGGAATCAGATTGTCAGAATCTAGCTACCCAAGTGTTTGAACAATCTAAATACATGAAGAAGTTCCAGGTAAGAGAAGGAAGGCCTACCAAGTGGCAATACCACACAGCTACTTTCCTGCATGGTGTGAGTCAAGAAGTTTATCCAACTCAAAGGAACACTGAAGCTGCAAACCATGAAATTATCCAATGACAGGGCAAGAAGGAGGGCCTTAAACCATCATGTGCATACTGTGGCAGTAATGATCATCATCTCAGTCATTGTCCTGAATTTCAGAGCTTTGATATGGTAGCCAAACGGAAATGGATTGTTGATAATAATCGTTGTTTGGAGATGTGGTTGGGCCCATTGATCATCTAAGTGTGACTTAAGAGGAAAATGTCCATTGTGTCAAGATCGTCACTTAGGAGTACTGCATGAAGTAAATGCTCGCAAACCAGATTCTAGGTTATTTTATTTGAGCCGAGCAAGTGGCCTTAACTCTGTTCTTCTGAAAATTGTGAAGGTAGTTCTGAGCCACAAAGGAAAGACTCTGGAGACGTATGCCATCCTAGATGATGGTTCAGAAAGATCCATGCTCATGTCTTCTGCGGCAGAGAGTTTAGGTCTTAATGGGGCGGCAGAATCATTGGTTCTTCGAACCATTCGGCAAGACACAGAGAAAATTGAAGGTGCAACGGTTTCCTTCTCCATATCTCCAGCTTCTCATAAACAAAGCAAATACCAGATACAAGGTGCCTTTACTTCTCAAATGATTGATTTACCTGAACAGACTTATCCTGTGCAAATCCTACAGCGATTACCAACATCTTACCTCTTACCAACATCTAAGAGGCCTCCCTCTGGAGGATTTTCAGAAGGTTAAACCTTTGTTACTAGTGGGAGCTGATCATCCTCACCTTCTTAGCTCTAAAGAGCGAGTACGTTTTGGTCCACCTGGAAGTCCAGCAGCTTTGCATACTCGACTGGGGTGGACATTACAGGGACCTACTTCTTTGGGTGAGAAGACAAATCCCACGACTCAGTGTTTCTTCCAAGCTTCTCACTCAATGGATCAGTTGCATAACGATGTGGAGAAGTTATGGCAAGTTGATGTACTTCCTTTCTCTCAGAATCCAAAGCATGCTCTGCATTCTAAGCAAGATAAGGATGCTCTCGAGTGTCTAGACCAGAAAACAAAGCGTGAATAAATTAATGGAATCAAAAGATATGTGACTCCTTTACTTCGAGTCAAGAATGCACCTGTCCTTAAAGCATCTCCGGAGGCAGTGATGCCAGCTTTGCGTCGAATGGAGAGACAGCTAGCTAAGGATCCCGATCATGAAGCTGTTTATGAGCAGGAGATTCAGAAACTCGTTGAAGCTGGATGTGTTAAGAAACTGAAGTTAAATGAGATTGACCTCGGTGATGAATCTTGGTACATTCCTCACCATCTGGTGGAACATAATGGCAAACATCGTGTGGTAGTTAATTGTTCCCATCAGTATCGAGGTGAGAGTTTGAATGCCTATTTGTTACCTGGACCGGTACTGGGCCCTTCCTTGATTGGAGTTTTACTTCGGTTTAGAGAACATCAAGTTGCTATAAGTGGAGACATTAGATCCATGTTTCATCAAGTCCGCCTCTTGTCTTCTGATTCTCCTTTGCTACGCTTCTTGTGGCGAAATATGAGAAGAAATGATTCAGCTGATGTCTATGAGTGGCAGGTTTTGCTCTGCTCTGACTGGGGCTCAGCTAGCGAACCTGTTGCAAAAGGAACTTACCTTGGTTGTTCATAAAGTGACACTTTGGTCTGATTCTACAACTGTGTTGACCTGGATCCAGTCCGAATCCTGCCGGTACAAGATCTTCGTGGCAAACCGCATTACGGAGATTCTTGAGTATACGAGACCGGATCAGTGGAGATATGTTGACACTGCAAGTAATCCAGCAGATGACATCACTCGAGGCAAGAGACTTGCTGAATTGTCTGAAACTAGTTCTTGGTTTTGTTGTAAAGTTTATTTCTCATCGAAGCAAGACCAGGAGATTTTTGGGATATCTTTCAGCAAGGATTATTTATTGAGAACACAAGCTGTTGGATGCTGTAGAGTTCTTCCAAAATCTAATCTAATGTAACTTTACATTATATCTTATAGACATTTTAGGGGGATGATACTTTATACAAACAAAGCATGCAAATGAGTATACAGGTTCAGGAACCGCCCCAGACTCCAAACTGTTACCAGTCCTAATCCAATCAGCATAACCATTCATTCAAATGATCCAATCAGCCTTACAGTATCACCCACACATTAACATGATCACAGAGACAAAAGCACAGCTGTACATTGAGCTTACTGGTCAGGAAATGCATAAGGACAAAGGGTGAAGGTAAGATTCTCAGTGATCAGACTCATTTAACTTATAATGGAAAAAACAGGTCTGGCAGGAATCTTTTGCCAGAACCTCAATATTCATCTGTCTACTAAAGTTTTTCAGTTTATATACTATTGCAGTGGAACTTTTAAATTAAACCATAATAAATTTGTAATCCTACATTTCCCTCTTTGAGAGTTCTGATAAACTCTCACAAAACACAAATTTAGACACTTAAAAATTCATTCTTGTAACTTGTGTAAGTTACAGGCACATAGCAAGTTCATTCTTGTAACTTTTTTAAGTTACAGGCACATAACGTGATCTGTGTTGTTCATCTTTTTCCAAACCATGAAAAGTTATCTTCAGTCATCTGGTGTAATTTTGTTGTATGTTCTCTGATGGATGACTGAAGTTCCCATAGGTTAGTCTCTGCGTTGTGTATTTTTTATTTTGTGATTGGCTCGTTCAGCAGTGCGTCTAGTTGTCTTCTTGAGGTTGTGGCTTCATAGGCAGGTGAGGTCGTTGCCTATGGATCCCAGAACAGCCATCATGTGGTATCTGCACAGAGGAAGAAAGAAAAACAAAAGACGACAGAGCAGTATTTGTTCAAACACTAGGGTTGTATCGTTTTCAGAGTCTGCTGTTGTTGTTTCAATCTTTCCCTATTTCTTAATTCATGAGACACCTAAAAGGAACAGTGAGGTGAGGATGGACTAGTGTTTGGGAAGGCCTATGAGGGAGTCTTCACCCTGGATTGGCCCCCGACGCCTGTTGCGTTCAGTTCTTTCCATGGGCTCCGCACTGGTCCATGTGTCCTATTCTGTCCCTGTTGAGTGCACTCTGTACACTGTGTGAGAAAATTTGCACATTTCCATTCTCCAATTAAACATCAGTCTTAAATAGACATCATAATAGAGCATGGGTGTCTGACTGGAATATTCTGTGCCATAACATTTAAGGCTGTGAGTGTGCTGAATGTCCCCCAAACAAAGGCTGAGAACGGTCACTTTCCTTCTGTTCTATTAAACAAAAAATCAGTCTTTCGTCTTTGTTGTTGTTTCTGGGGAGATTGAGCAATCACAGCCTAAATGGTTAACACCTTATCAAGCTGCCCAATGAGTTTAATGAGGAGGGGAGGGGGTGCTTCAGAGTTGCAAGCAGGCTGAGCAGAAGCTGAGTAACATTGTTACTTCTTTAAAGTACTTTTTGTTTTTTCTACATTCTTTACCAAAATGTCCGTGCTTACCACAGTAAGAACAACTGGCTTCTCTACGACTTCTGCATATATTTTGCTTCTCTGAGTTGACCTTAAAAGAAACTGCTGCAATTCTTACTCTCTCTTTGACATCAGAGTCTCTTTCCCAAGTAGCTAAACTGTCCAAGTTGTTTTGCAAGGTTCTCGTAGCCCATGTGATGTTTAAGAAAGGCAACGCCTTCCTGTGTTCTGGCAAAGGACAATGAGACCAGGTGCGAACCGAAGGGCCATTATCACCTAAAACCTTCTCTGAAGTGTCTGCAATTCCACTGTACGCTGCAACTGTCTGGCAAAATCGTTCTGTGTACTCACAAACAGTTTCACCCTTCTTCTGTAAACAACTAGTGACCTTCGACCAGTCCACTTTCGGTCCAATAATGTCCTTTAAAATTTTTAAAACTCCTTCTCTCACTTTGTCTTTTCTGCCATTTTGAAACTCAGAATTGTTCACAGCATTTTCAAAATCATTGAATTCTGACTCATTTAAGATCTGTGATATTAGCCGGGTGACTTCAGCTAAAGACATTTCATAAAGCTGCATCTTTTTGGACAATTCTCTCCTAAACTTAGAAAAATGTCTTTGCACTGATGGCAAACTTTCAACAAGTCTCTCAATATCTTTAGGGCCTAAAGATGTTTTGACTCTTTGTAGCTGCAGTGTGGGGGTTGCAAATGGAACTGTATCAACACCTTTTTCCCTATTCTGAGCCTTTTGTCTTGCTCCACACACTTCAACTGCATTTACATCTTTCATCAATACAGCACTGACATTGTCCTCTATTCTATCAAAAGACTGTAAATCAGGATAGCTTTCATCTGACTGTTGGTTTTCTGAGTCACATGTGGATGAGGCCTTGAGGCCCACCGTTTTCTTGAGAGAAGACACCTGAGTGTGCAATTGTTTGTTCTGTTCTGTTAACTTAGCAATACACTGCGCTTGTTCTGTTACAATGGAAAAGCTAAATTCTCTGTGACAGAAGATAATACCTTTGACATTTTTCTTTCTGATACAAGCACCTAACACTTTCTTGCAATCTTCAATTGACCATACTTTGTCTGCATCAATGCCAAATTTCTTTGTTAAATTCAATCTGACTTCCTCAGTCACGATTGAGTCCATGTGCTCTCTTAACAAAGACTTAAACTCGTTGTCTGTCCATAACGGGCTAGCTAAGCCACGTTTTTCTGTTGTGGGAATTAGCCTAGCATTTCTCCTAACCATTTTGTGACTACCTTTGTTACTTCACAATCACGAAACACTAAAACTTCTCTCTACTGTCTTACAAATAGAGGGTACAATCTTATTAGCACATGATGCTAAAATCTTCACTAGCTTACAGATAGGTCTTCTCTAGCAAGAGGATCAAACAATATTACCATGTAAATGTTAATCTTCCCTGCCTGAACAACAGAGGATAATTTTCATCTCTAAAAGAAAGCTTTTTTTAGAGGATAAACTTAATTAACCAAACTCTACAGCTGTTTGATAACTTCTTCTCTGAACGGAGCAGAGGAAAAACACATTTGTACTGGTCTGAAATGGTTCTTTGAATGGAGTGAAACTCATCAAGTCTTTTGTTTGTAGAGAAAGATTCCGTATGGAAAAATTCAGTCTTTGAGATCTTTTTGGAGCTTGAAGTTTTCAATCTGGATTCAGAAGATTCAGTCTGGAACTTAGTCAGGCTTTGTTGAGATCTTTGAGCTTGAAGTTTCCAATCTGGATTCAGAAGATTCAGTCTGGAATTTAGTCAGGCTTTGTTGAGATCGTTGAGCTTGAAGTTTCCAATCTGGATTTAGAAGATTCAGTCTGGAACTTAGTCAGGCTTTGTTGAGATCTTTGAGCTTGAAGTTTCCAATCTGGATTCAGAAGATTCAGTCTGGAACTTAGTCAGGCTTTGTTGAGATCTTTGAGCTTGAAGTTTCAAGATTCAGTTTCCTTTTTTCTCCATCCGGGTCACGGCACCATCTGTTGTAAAGTTTATTTCTCATCGAAGCAAGACCAGGAGATTTTTGGGATATCTTTCAGCAAGGATTATTTTTTGAGAACACAAGCTGTTGGATGCTGTAGAGTTCTTCCAAAATCTAATCTAATGTAACTTTATATGATATCTTATAGACATTTTAGGGGGAGGATACTTTATACAAACAAAGCATGCAAATGAGTATACAGGTTCAGGAACCGCCCCAGACTCCAAAGTGTTACCAGTCCTAATCCAATCAGCATAACCATTCATTCAAATGATCCAATCAGCCTTACAGTATCACCCACACATTCACATGATCACAGAGACAAAAGCACAGCTGTACATTGAGCTTACTGGTCAGGAAATGCATAAGGAGAAAGGGTGAAGGTGAGATTCTCAGTGATCTGACTCATTTAACTTATAATGGAAAAAACAGGTCTGGCAGGAATCTTTTGCTAGAACCTCAATATTCATCTGTAACCAGTCTACTAAAGTTTCTCAGTTTAAATACTATTGCAGTGGAACTTTTAAATTAAACCATAATAAATTTGTAATCCTACAGTTTCAAGGACCTAGCTTTCTATATTTGCCCCATCAGCAATGGCCAAAATCTCCAGCCTTAAGGACTGAGGAGGTTGGGACAGAGCTAAGAAAACCTTTGTTTTGTGGGCTTAATCAATCACCAGTTAACTCTCCAAAGTCTGGTGAGTCTCAGTTTAATACCTGGTCGATTGCAGCAACTGTTGAAAACCTCTCGTTGGACTTCGGAGCTGAGATTAAACCTTCTCAAAGGGAAGCAGAAGTATACAGGTGCTGGTCATATAATTAGAATATCATCAAAAAGTTGATTTATTTCAGTAATTCCATTCAAAAAGTGAAATTTGGATATTATATTCATTCATTACACACAGACTGATATATTTCAAATGTTTATTTCATTTAATTGTGATGATTAAAACTGACAACTATGAAAATCCCAAATTCAGTATCTCAGAAAATTAGAATATTACTTAAGACCAATACAAAAAAATGATTTTTAGAAATGTTGGCCAACTGAAAAGTATGAACATGAAAAGTATGAGCATGTACAGCACTCAGTACTTAGTTGGGGCTCCTTTTGCCTGAATTACTGCAGCAATGTGGCGTGGCATGGAGTCGATCAGTCTGTGGCACTGCTCATGTGTTATGAGAGCCCAGGTTGCTCTGATAGTGGCCTTCAGCTCTTCTGCATTGTTGAGTCTGGCGTATCGCATCTTCCTCTTCACAATACCCCATAGATTTTCTATAGGGTTAAGGTCAGGCGAGTTTGCTGGCCAATTAAGAACAGGGACACCATGGTCCTTAAACCAGGTACTGGTAGCTTTGGCACTGTGTGCAGGTGCCAAGTCCTGTTGGAAAATGAAATCTGCATCTCCATAAAGTTGGTCAGCAGCAGGAAGCATGAAGTGCTCTAAAACTTCCTGGTAGACGGCTGCGTTGACCTTGGACCTCAAAAAACACAGTGGACCAACACCAGCAGATGACATGGCACCCCAAACCATGACTGACTGTGGAAACTTTACACTGGACTTCAAGCAACGTGGATTCTGTGCCTCTCCTCTCTTCCTCCAGACTCTGGGACCTTGATTTCCAAAGGAAATGCAAAATTTACTTTCATCAGAGAACATAACTTTGGCCCACTCAGCAGCAGTCCAGTCCTTTTTGTCTTTAGACGCTTCTGACGCTGTGTCTTGTTCAAGAGTGGCTTGACACAAGGAATACGACAGCTGAAACCCATGTCTTGCATATGTCTGTGCGTGGTGGTTCTTGAAGCACTGACTCCAGCTGCAGTCCACTCTTTGTGAATCTCCCCCACATTTTTGAATGGGTTTTATTTCACAATCCTCTCCAGGGTGCGGTTATCCCTATTCTGCCGTGCAAAGGCAAAAGACCGTAACATCGTTTTTGGTCGAAAATGAGTTATTTATATTTTTGGCACATTCAAGACCTCCTTTATCATGTGGATAAGTAGCTTGAGTCAAATCCGTTGTTTTTTCGAGAAAATAATGGGTTGTCTTAACCGTAACATCCAAAAGCCCATGAGAAACCAAGGCAGAACACCATAACACTAGTTACGGCTCTTTGGCTTTGTTTTGGAATGCTCACGCTTGAGTTACGGTAGTCTGCCTTTGTTTAGCCACGCGTCAATATGAAGTTACGGTGCCGGTGTTCTATCAAATAATGCTACCTACCAGATTATACGGTGGTCTGCCTTTGTTTTACTCTCCATTAAAATTTAAATTACGATGTAGCCTGTGTAGAGCTGTGTACAGCTGCCATCAATCCCTGTCTTCTGATGTCCTCAGAGCTTTGTCCTGCACTAATGCGGTCGGAACATTTAGTATGGTCTGAAACCGCTCCATCGACAAATGTGCGATAACGATCGCGAAGGATATATGCAGAGATGACAGAAAAATTTTACACATGTCATAGCAGGTGAATACAACAAAGAACTAAAGCCCCGCCTCACCCAGTTCGGATACCGGACCTGGTTGAAACAATCATGCATCTAGCTGGCAGAGTGCCAAAACTTCGCGGGCGTCTTCAGTACCGCACTGAACACGGTCGATCCGACTCGGGACTTATATATATCAGCAGGGAGTGATAATAATGAAGCAACAAGGGTATTGTAGGATTACAAATTTTATGTAATTTTATATTTTTAAATTTTATAAATTATTTATGTTTAATTTAGAGTTCCAATACAATAGTATTTTATATTGAGAAAGTTATAAATTATGAGACCAGGAAATCTCTGCAAACGGTAGAGATTCCCAGCAGGATATTCCTGACTGTCCCATCTCAGTAAGAGAAGGCTAGGCCTTTCCTGTTCTCGTGTCTCACCGGGTGAAACTCATGCTGAGCAAGTTTGAACCCCTGCTATTTTATTACTGAGACCATTTGTCTTGGAGTTCTCATCTCAGTACGAGAAGTCTATGCCTTTCCTTTTCTCGTGTCTCATGCTGAGCAGGTTCCAAAATCTGTATAACTTATTTACATTTGCTTTGTTTCAGAGAAGTCTCCACCTATATGTAATCCCTCCCCCTTGAAATGTATATATACTACAATGAAAAGTTCCCTTAGTTAGACGATGTTGGAATGACTGCAGCTACCGACAAGCAATAAAGAACTTCTGCTTGGAAAACTTCCACCGTCTCCTGGTCTGAGCTTCTAACTTTTCTACAAAGAAAAAGATCACTACAGATGGTGCCCTGTGACCCGGATGGAGAAACTGAAACTCAACAAAGAATGAACTTTTGAAACTTCAAAGCTCAAAGATCTCAACAAAGCTGACTAAGTCTCCAGACTGAATTTTGAAACATCCAGCTAAACAAAGATTGCCAGACTGAATCTTTCCAGCTTCCTCCAGATTGAAAACTTCAAGCTGAACCAAGATTTCCAGGCGGAATCTTTCTATACAACAAAAATTTGGTGAGTTTCACTCCATTCAAAGAACCGCTGAAGACCAGTACAAATCTCTGCGCCGTCAGAGAACAGTTATCAGACAGCTGCAGTGTCTGGCAAACAAAGTTACCCTTTAAAAGTTTATTTTAAAGATGAAAGTATAGCCTCTACGTTGCTAGAGAAGGTATCCTCTAAAGTTAGGGAAGGTTAACATTACGTGTTAATATTGGTGAACCTCTGTTCAAACAGGGATGTGTTTATCCTCTAAAAGTTAGGAAGGTGAAAGATCCTTTGCATTTTCCTTTTAGAGAAGATTAGCGTCACGTGCTAATATTTTGTGTGTTACCCTTTGCTCTGGGCAAGGAAGGTTAACTGTGTTAACAAGTGTACCCTCTGTGATCAGAGAAGTTTAGTGTTTGTTTGTTTGTGTGGTAACAAAGAAATCCACAACATGATTAAGAAAAGTGCTAGACTAATCTCCACAACTAAAAAAGGTGGTCTTGCTACTCCTTTGTGGTCAGATAGCGAATTTAAAACACTGTTAGGAGAACAGATGGATCTAATAGTCACTGAAAAAGTTAGACAAGAACTAACACAGAAATATGAGATTCATCCAGATAAGATTTGGTCTGTAGAAGAGTGTAAAAAAGTACTAGGAGCAAGTATTCGCAAGAACAATGTGAAAGCCATAATTTGTTGCCATAGAGAATTTCTTTTAGCAAAAGCTACAGAACAGTCTCAGCATAACTCAGAGCTAGAGAAAGAGAACAAAGAGCTACGTGCTAGAGTTTCCGCGTTGACCAAGAAATTGAACCGCAACAAAGATGCAGAAAAAAACTGATGTGGAAGAAGTAAGTCAGCCTGATAACATTTACCCTGATTTACGAGCGTTCTTTGAAACAGATGTAGCCATCCAATCAGTCACTGATAAGCCTGTAAATTCAGTTTATGTGTGTGGAGCTAGAAAAAGATCAGAGGGAATTGAGGAAAATGAAAGTGTTTCTACCCACCCTTCTGTAGTCCGAATACAAACTGTCGCAAAAGCCCTTGGACCTAAGGATATAGAACGACTCTCTGAGAGTTTACCCTCACCTCGTAAACAGTTTTCTGAATTTAGAAGGGCATTGATCAGCAAAATTCGTCTATATGACATGTCGTTAACAGAAGTCACACAGTTAATGTCACAAATTTTAACTGATTCTAAATTCAACAGTTTTGAATCTGCAGTGACTTCTGAACTACAACATGCCAGTAGAGGCGATATGAGAGAAGGTGTTTTGAAAATCCTAAAGACTATCTTAGGACCCAAAATAGACTGGTCTAGAGTTACTAGCTGTGTACAAAAGAAAGAAGAAACGGTAAATTAATATACTGAACGGTTTTGTCAGTCAGCCATAACTTACAGTGGAATAGTGGATGATTCTGAAAGTGTGCTCGATGACAAAAGACCACTAATTCATATCTTGTCAGATGGCCTTGTAGCCGAATACAGAAAAGCTTTGCCATTCCTAGATCTAACTTGGTCTAACAGAACTCTCAGAAGTAACGTTGACAGGTTAGCTGCATGAGAAAGAGCTGATGTTAAAGCCAAAGTGAGAGTAGCAGCAGCAGCTACATTTAGCACAGCAAAACAAGAAAACAGGTGGTCTAAAAAAGAAGGCAGCTGCCACTATTGTGGAAGATTAGGACATTGGGAGAAAGAGTGTAGGAAGAAATTGCAAGATACAAAAAGAAATGCTATGCATAATTCTGCTCCTTCTCAGCCTGCTTACAACCCGGAAGCAGTTCCGCAAGTGTCCACTGAAACTTTAGGACAGCTTGTTCAGGCTCTTTTAAGAGCACAAAAAGACCAGGAAAAAAACTAATTGTTGGGGCTGTGAGTAGCTACCTTACCCCTGTAATCCATCATAATGACACAATAATTTTTGTGAAAGGTAGCATACAAGAGAAAGAAATTGATTTTTTGCTTGATACAGGTGCAGAAATTACCATAATTCCTACAAAATTGGCTAAAGGTTTAGACATTCCGTACAAGTAAACCAAATTTTCTTTAAGTGGCGTAATAGTTGAAGATTCTGATTTGTATGAAACCCCGCCCATAGATGTACAATTTGGCCCGAGAACTCTGACTACAAAATTGTTATGTGCTCCATTAAATACAGGTGCAATTTTAGGCATGGATCTCCTGAGACAAATACATCTAACTTTAGACGTGTCCTCAGAATCTGCTAGCATTAAAATTTCCTCAGTACAAGTTTCTACCAATAATGTGATCCCTCCTGAGTATGCTTTCTTACAGAATCATCCAATTTGGGCTAAAGACAAGGATGATTGTGGTTTGTTGACAGGTGTAGAACCAATTAAATTGACGGGACTTCACCCCCGGTCACCAAACAATATCCGATCAATAAGGAAGCTATACAGGGGATCAAACCTATTGTAGAAAAGTTGCTGATGTAGTGAGTGCTAGTTAAAACCAATAGTCCCTGTAACTCGCCCATATGGCCCATCAAGAAATCCAATGGGACATGGAGACTTACAATAGACTACAGAGTAGCCAATACAAATATTGATAAAATCACCCCTCTAGTGGCAGATCCTTCCACAATTTGTAATGGCATACCATTAGAGAGTAAGATTCTTTCAGTAATTGATATGTCTAATGGATTCTTTTCTGTACCTTTGCACTCTGACAGCCAGCCATGGTTAGCTTTCACAGTTGACTATGAGCAATACCAGTGGACACGTTTGCCACAGGGATTTCAAAACTCCCCAACCATATACCATCACGCTGTCAGACGTGATTTGTGTGACCCAGAATGTCCGGTAAAACAGTCCACTATGATCCAATATGTCGATGATATTTTGATTGCCTCAACAGATCACGAGGTACATCAAACTGAATTGGCATCATTGTTGGACTATTTGCATAAGAAAGGACACAAATGCAGCTATCACAAAGCTCAAATTGCTAAAAAGCAAGTCACATTTCTGGGTCAAACAATTGGTGCAGGAAATAGATCCATTACACAGGATCGAGCGGCTTCAGTCAAAGCCATACCCCCGCCTACTACCATTAAAACACTCCGATCATTTTTAGGAACAGCAGGTTACTGTAGACCTTGGATTGAAGACTATGCCTCAATTGCACAGCCGCTCTATGACTTGTTGAAAGGCCATGGTAAAGATTCTGATACTGTTTGTATGGAAGAATGTCACCTCAAAGAGTTCAATGATTTGAAGCGAGCACTATGTCAAGCACCAGCATTAGGAATTGCCCAAACTGATAGACCATTTGTGCTGTATGTCCATGAACATTTAAGCTTCATGACTGCATGTCTAATGCAAGATCATGGGGCAGTTTACGCCCAATTCATTACTATTCTGGTAAACTTGACATAGTAGCTCAAGGTATGGGCCCATGCCTCAGAGCAGTACAGGCAGTGCAAGGGCGTAGGTTTAGGGGGGGACGCTAGGTACTAGTCCCAATCAATATTTTGAGATGACAAATTTGTCCCCACCAATATTTAGCAAGCTCCTTTGAACTGCTATTTTGATATTTGCGCTGCATTTGGATCTTTGCGCTGCTATTTGGATCGATTCCAACGGCCAGGACGACGCCAGTACAAGATACGCCGTAATTTGATTGGCGGCGGGGTATCTGACAGGCAGGCTACACGCGCGGGCCGGGACTACTTTTTGTGCTTGCACTCACTGGCAGCGAGCGGGTGGTGTGTGCGCGTGTGTGTGAGTGACGACGCCGACGGTAAGTTACCAGGGCTGTCTCTCTGCCTGCCATATACAAAGGCCAGAGTAAAACATTTTAATATTCCGTTTTTTTTGCCCCTTTTTGTACTTTGTAGATCAGCTATGTCACCCAAGAAGAAGAAAGGGGACATGCGAAGCTTTTTCATAAAGCAGAGTGTAAGTAGGCAAAAATAACTAGCCACAAATAACTAGCAGTAGTAGTGACTGACCAGGCTTTCAAATGCAGATTCTACTGTGGAAAATAGTATTAACTGGTGATCCTGGTTACCCAGGATATTGTTACAGTTAAACCTAGCTTCTGCAATCTTTCAAGGTTAGGAGCATTAATTAGGGGTGTGCAGCACGGTTAGACTCATAGAAGTCGCGCTATCATGATAGAATGCTACGTTAGCAAGTCACTGAATGTTAATTAGCCTGCCTTAACTTAGAATCTTGCAGTCATAAACAGTGGATCATCTGAGACATTTTTCGTTTCTAAATTCTGTTTATGTAATGTATTTGTGAGTGTAGCCTACTTGCTAGACACATGTGCTGGAAAAACATGTTGGCAATGTTAAAAAGGCAAAAGTTAACACTGTTGGTTATTCAAATATAATGAATCATTATTTGATTGAAAATATCCAAATAACAATATCTGGTAGGAGGGTTAAACTTGCTAGCCATAGGATAGACTACAAAATTAATTAACCATTTTGTATGCAGGAAAGACATTGGGTGTCCCCACCAAAGCTGAGACCAAACCTACGCCCATGAGGCAGTGCATCTAGCGCTTCAGGCTTCATCAGAAATGGTGTTAGGACAGTCTGTAAACGTAAGATGTCGGCACGCAGTGTCCGCATTAATGAATCAAGCAAAAGTCACTTCTGTCACTTCCTCTCGCTGGGGAAATTGGTTAGAAACTCTCACAGACCTGAATATTGTCTTACAGCGTGCACCTGTCACAAATCCGTCCTCATGTATGATGTCTACTATGACTGAAGTTTTGTTAGAGGATGAAGGAGAAATGACACATGATTGTGTTACGCTTACATATACACCTATTAGTGAAGTCAAATAAACTCCCATAGAGAATTCAGAATTTTAGTTGTTTGTTGATGGTTCAGCTCAAGTAATTGAAGGTAACAGACGAGCAGGTTATGCAGTAACGTCCACCACGGAAGTGTTAGCTTCAGGACGTCTTCCAGATCATTTTTCAGCTCAAGCTGCAGAACTAGTAGCCCTAACAAGAGCATGCACGCTAGCTTCAGGATCAGTTGCTAATATCTACACAGATTCCAGATTTGCTTTTGGGGTAACTCATGATTTTGGTGTCATTTGGCAAACCAGACAGTTTCTAACTTCTGCTGGATCCCCCATTAAGCATGCTGAATTAGTGAAAGATCTAATGTTTTCCATGAAACTTCCAAAGAAATTAGCAGTGATCAAAGTGAAAGCACATCTCACAACTAATACTACGGAAGCTAAAGGTAATGCTCTTGCTGATATGGCAGCTAAACAGGCTTGTTTCTATGCAACTGTACAAGTGTGTTCAAGTAGTGCAGCACAGAAGACAATTATGCCTCCTGAATCAATAATCAATCTGTACAAAGACGTTCCTCTGTATGAAGCATGGACATGGTTAGACAAAGGAGCCACCGGTTGCTGTACCAAAGGGGGAAAGTATGTTGCTCCCGAATCACTGTTGCCATATTTGGCTCAACAAATACACAATTTGGGTCACAGTGGTCCAGCAACGATGAATCACAGGTTCTCAAATCAGTGGTGGAATCCAAAATTCAGAAATATAGCCACAGAAACAACCAAGAGGTGTGTTATATGTCAGAAAAATAATGATGTACCAGCAGCCACTACACCAGCAGCACATACCCCAGCCCCACAAGGACCATTTCGTCACCTGCAAGTTGATTACATATCATTGCCTCGTTGTAAGGGAAAAACTGATGTTTTGGTAGTAATAGATAAGTTCTCAAGATGGGTAGAAGCTTATCCAACAGGGCGTGCTACAGCTGCACATACTGCTAAATGTCTTGTCACTGATTTCATTCCCAGATGGGGATTACCAGATTGCATTGACTCGGATCAAGGTACACACTTCACAGGACAGGTAGTCAAGGAAGTGTCTAGAATTTTGAAGATTAAGTGGAATCTTCACTGCCCATACAGGCCACAAGCATCAGGACAGGTTGAACGATCGAACAGAACAATCAAAACCAGACTAAGCAAAATGCATAAGGAAGGGGTACCATGGGTCGAAGCACTGCCAGCAGTACTGGGTAGTATGAGAGCATCACCTAACAGAACAGTAGGACTGAGCCCTCATGAAATTATTACTGGACGCCCCATGCAGATGACAGGTGTGATTGATCTTAGAAATGCTGATGTACACATTGCCTCAGATGCCCTGATTGCTTACTGTGAAAACCTAACAAAGGCGGTACAGAGTGCCAGAGGGAGAGTTGAGTCATGTTGGCAGACTCCACCAGAAGGTGGACACACAATCATCCCAGGTCAATGGGTCATGATAAAGTCATTCAGAAATAAGCCATTAGAACCAAAGTGGCATGGGCCACATCAAGTGATGTTGATTACAGCAGCTGCAGTATTGTGTCAGGGAAGGAAAACCTGGACTCATTGTACACACTGTAAGGTTGTTCCCCCACCTACAGGGATAGGTTAGGACACGGAACCAGTGAGGAGCCCCGGGAAGAACCGAACGCAACAGGCTTCGGGGGTTAACCCTGGGGTGAAGACTTGCCTCATAGGCCCTATCCTAGTCCATTCTTACCTCACTGTTCCTTAGGTGTCAAAGGTTTAAGAAATAGGGAAAGAGGGAACAACAATAGCAGACTCAGAAAAGTTTACAACCCTAGTGTTTGAACAAATACTGCTCCACTGTCTAGCAGACTCAGAAAAAGTTCACAATCCTAGTGTTTGAACAAATACTGCTCTACTGTCTTTTGCTTTTCTTTCTTACTCTGTGCAGACACCACTTGATGACAGTTCGGGACCCATACGCACCAACCTCCTCACCTGCGTATGAAGCCACAACCTCCAGAAAACAACTAGACCCACTGCCGAACCAACTATCACGAAAGAAAAAAAATACACAACGCAGAGACTCACATACGAAACCTTCAGTCATCCATCAACATGATCAAGATTGTCGTTCTACTAAGCATCATGGACATTGCACAAAGTGTGGACTCCAGAAACAACATATTCTTAGAGCTGATGAATATGTCAAGAAATGCCTTGTTCGCTGGAAAGGACGTTTGCATGCCACACGCACCTTCAGTAGGAGCAGGAATCCCCTGGGTGGCACACCCTATCTCCAAATGTGACACGTGTGCCTTATTCAATCATCATACCAGTGAATTATACAACAAGGATACATGTCACAATATAACAATTCCTCCAGCTTCTCCGGGTTGCATTCCAGGACTACCATCCTGCAACCTAACTTCAGCTACTCCCATCATGACAGATCTACTCCTGCCAATGATGTTCTATTGGTGCATGGAAAATTATGCTCCAGCATCGACTCTACTGGGTGAAATTCCTTGTGAACGTTGCAGCTTTGTGATTGAAAGAGGAACAGAATCCCATGTGTACGTTACTACAACAGATAAACAAGAGGAAAATGACTTAACAGAGTGTTTCTCCAGAAACCCATCACTACCCAATTTTTTTGCAATAAATCAGTTGTGTATGATCTCTCCACCAACTGACACTTTTTGGTTATGTGGAACTTCTGTCTACAGCATCCTCCCCAGCCAATTCAACGGAAGGTGCACCCTGGTTTATGTTCTACCAGCTATCAGAGAAAATACACACTCCACCCCAAGCTCCCCACAGATACAAAATTCAGCTCCTACCACTAACGAAGCAGATGGCTGCATTCCAGGACTCACTTGTGCACAAACATGGTGGTCAAGAACTCTTGGAGCATTAATACCATCTTATGGTGTCACGCAAGCCCTTGATCAAGTCAGAAGCTTATCGAATTCTGTACAGAAATTGGCCAATGATACGGCTTTGGCCCTTGGTAACATCACGGACACTCTCGCTTCGCACAAGATAATGATCTTACAGAACAGAGTGGCCTTGGATTACATTCTAGCAACGCAAGGAGGAGCCTGCACCATCATCGGACCTGAGTGCTGCACCGGGTTAATGGATCCAACAGAGAACTTGAACAAAATCCAACAAGACATTCTTGATCTTTCAGCAAAATTACACCAGATGACTGAAGTAAATTTTTCATGGTTCGGAAACTTGATTGGTAAACCCTGGCTGTGGATAAAGGAAATAGCAATTATGTTCTTGTTTGTTCTACTGGCGTACTATATATGCGTCCACAGTATCAAGTGTTTCATTCAACATATGAATCACGCCTCTCTCGAGAAAATCACAGTTCCTACCAGAAAAGACTATTACCCGTAGGGACGTCACGTACCTTAAAATTGCATGTTTGTTTAAGTGTTTAAGTTTGTATTTTGTGAGAGTTATTTAGAACTCTCAAAGGGGGAAATATAGGATTACAAATTTTATTTAAATGTTTAATATAGATTTCCAATACAATAGTATTTTATATTGAGCAAGTTATAAATGATGAGACCAGGAAATCTCTGCAAACGGTAGAGGTTCCCAGCAGGATATTCCTGACTGTCCCATCTCAGTACGAGAAGGCTAGGCCTTTCCTGTTCTCGTGTCTCACCGGGTGAAACTCATGCTGAGCAAGTTTGAACCCCTGCTATTTTATTACTGAGACCATTTGTCTTGGAGTTCTCATCTCAGTACGAGAAGTCTATGCCTTTCCTTTTCTCGTGTCTCATGCTGAGCAGGTTCCAAAATCTGTATACCTTATTTACATTTGCTTTGTTTCAGAGAAGTCTCCACCTATATGTAATCCCTCCCCCTTGATATAATGTATATAAACTACAATGAAAAGTTCCCTTAGTTAGACGATGTTGGAATGACTGCAGCTACCGACAAGCAATAAAGAACTTCTGCTTGGAAAACTTCCACTGTCTCCTGGTCTGAGCTTCTAACTTTTCTACAAAGAAAAAGATCACTACAGTATATTGGTGCATAGCATACAACATAAGGAAGCAAGAAGTGCTGGTGCATACAACATCAGAGCAGCTTTTACAAGCAGGTTACAAATAAAATCACAGCGTCCGGAATAAATCCGCGGGACGAGCGAAGTGCACAAGCACAATAATAGGGCAGACAGCTGAAACCACCGCATACTGAAAAGACGCGGAACACAGAAGGTTGTGCTATAAATGCATTAGTCGTCAAGGTAGTCCAGAACGCGCTCCCTACTGAGTCTCAAGGGGGAAAGCACTGCGTAGGCTACTTTTCGTGAACGGACGAGGAGCGTGACACCTTCGAACACGAATCTCGGTAAGCGCCTGTGAAAGTATGTGTCTTTCAGATCCACCGCTATAAACCAGTCTCCGGGTCGAATGAGGGCAAGGATCTGTTTTATTGTGATCATTTTGAACGCATGTTTAGCAAGTCTTATGCCACGGTACCACTTGAAAATACTCTTTATCCCATGGAGGTATTTTGTCATGTTTAATGTAGGCTATTAATATAGGACCACCAGAATGCAACCAAAGCAAAGGATAGCAATAAGTAGATGGCTATAATTGTAAATCATACAAAATAAATGCCATGATCACTAGATTGTATACAGGTGTTGCTATAATGATTTTGTTAATGGTGATCAGCAACCAAATATTGATAATGTGGAAGTTACTGCCTTTTGCCTTGGCATGACTTCTCACTTTTTGCTGACAATACAAAGGCAGAGTACAGTAACTTTAAAATAGTGGTCAAAAGTCAAGTTTGAGCTCAAGATTTTTTTGTAGATAATAAATTACTTAAACATCTAATTGCCCAATTTTTCAGTATCCTACCTATAATTAATTTGGCGGGACAACTAAAAATCTTTAAAGTAATTTTTCTCAGTTCCACACTCTAGCAAGTTAAGGTCATTTGCCTTTGTAGGGCAGTATTGCTTGTACACTTTTTTCTACCACATCTTTTCCTTCCCTTCGCCTCTCTATTAATGTGCTTGGACACAGAGCTCTGTGAACAGCCAGCCTCTTTAGCAATGACCTTTTGTCAGTTATATCAGTGCCACAGACTGATCGCCGCATTGCAGTAATTCAGGCAAAAGGAGCCCCAACTAAGTATTGAGTGCTGTACATGCTCATATTTTTTCAGGTTCATACTTTTCAGTTGGCCAACATTTCTAAAAATCCTTTTCTTGTATTGGTCTTAGGTAATATTCTAATTTTCTGAGATACTGAATTTGGGATTTTCATTAGTTGTCAGTTTTAATCATCACAATTAAATGAAATAAACATTTGAAATATATCAGTCTGTGTGTAATGAATGAATATAATATCCAAATTTCACTTTTTGAACGGAATTACTGAAATAAATAAACTTTTTGATGATATTCTAATTACATGACCAGCACCTGTATATCCTGCATCAAGCCCAGATGGAAGATTTCCCTGTGGAATATAAACTGCTTAAAGATGGACATGGAGTTCCTTCACACAGTCTTTTAGTTGGTTTGGCACCAGAGTATGATCCCGTTACAGAGCTGATAAGAATGGGTGGACGACTCCGTCAAAGCGAGGATTTTGATCTTGAAGCTATTTATCCAATTGTCTTAGATCCTAAGAATCATGTTACCAAACTTTTGGTTGCTGACTATGATACAACTGTGTATCATCCTGGACCACAAAGAGTGTTCGCCCAGCTTCGCCGGAAATACTGGATTCTGAGAGGGCGACAGTTAATCAAGAAAATCCAGAAATCATGTCTTGAGTGTAGGAAGTGGAAAGGTGTGCCTTCAGTTCCCAGAATGGCTGATCTACCAGTTTCCATACTTCTCTTGTATAAGCCTCCCTTTTGGTCGACGGGTATGGATTGTTTTGGGCCTTTAATCATCAAAGTAGGTCGCCGACATGAGAAGAGGTGGGGCATTATATTTAAATGCCAGACGACCCGATGTCTTCATTTGGAACTACTTTCTGGTATGGATACTGACAGTTTCCTCATGGCCCTTCGAAGATTTGTAGCCCGTAGAGGTAGGCCCCATGAAATATTATCTGATCAAGGGACTAATTTCAAGGGAGGAGAAAGAGAACTCTGGGAGGCATTTTGACAGCTTAGTCCCTCTTTTCAGGAGATGCTTGCCCAACAGCAAATTAAATTCTCATTTAATCCGCCATATTCCCCCCATTTTGGAGGTACTTGGGAGAGAGAGATACGGTCTGTCCCAAATTCAGTTTTGGGAATACAAGTAGTCTCAGAGGAGGTTCTGTATACAGTGCTCGTTGAAATCGAGGAGTTGTCAAACACAAAACCTCTCGGCTACGTGTCTTCAAATCTTTCAGACCCTGATCCAATCACCCCAAATATCCTACTGATGGGGCGGCGAGATGCATCTCTTCCCCAAGTGATGTATGCAGATTCAGAACTACTTACCCGTAGAAAGTGGAGACACAGTCAAGTTCTTGCGGATCGATTCTGGGTCAGTTTTGTTAGAGATTATCTTCCAAGTCTTCAGACTCGTCAAAAGTGGGAACTTGATGGGAATCCTATTGCTCCTTCTGCCATTGTCATGATTGTGGAACCTCAGCTTCCTCGTGGACACTGGCCTATCGGGACTGTCAGTAGGATTTTGCCAAGTCCTGATGGAAGAGTGAGAGTTGCTGAGATTTTCAGCAAAGGGAAATATTTAATTCGTCCTGTCAGCCAATTGTTCTTTCTGAATTGACTGATACTGATAATTCTATCGAATTAATTTTCTATAAATACAAATATGTTAACATATTTGGGGGCGGCTGTATAAAATCCTGCTGTGACCTGATTGGCTGATTGAGTCCTGATAAGATCACCTGTTGCCACTTACTAATCATGCTTCAGTCTCAGCTTGTTTGTATTGAAGGAATACAAATTTAATTAAATGTTTTATTTAAGTTTCTAATACTATCATATATAAACAGAGAAAGTTCTGTTTGTTGAAGTTAGCATTTCAGGTTAGGATGGTAAATGATATCAGCTGTGAAACAGTTTCCAGCAAGAGAATCTGGCAAATCCTGTTTTCTCCATTGTAAGTTAAATGAGTCTGATCACTGAGACTTTCTTTAATGGCTCTGGGATGGCTCTTGGAACCAGAGTTCCTGGCCACTATCAGCATTTGAATAGTTATGCTGATTCCATTGGATTGGTAAGGCCCTCAGAGTAGGGTGTGTTTTGAATTTGTCTCCACCTACTAAGAAGTCCCTCCTCTTAAAATGCCTATAATATACCATGTAAAGATACTTTAATTTAGACGATGTTGGAATGACTGCAGCTACCCGACAAGCAATAAAGAACTTCTGCTTGGAAAACTTCCACCGTCTCCTGGTCTGAGCTTCTAACTTTTCTACAAGGAAAAAGATCACTACAGTATGTAAGAAGCCATCTCCCCATTCATACATGGTTTATGTGGAATTGTTGCGTTGTTGACCATGTAAGTTCCCTTCTGTTTGTTTGTTTAGTTTAAAGGATTGTGTTTGATATGATATATTGAATTCTAGTTAAGTATAGTTTCTCTTTGGTGTTATATTTATTTGATTTGTTAAAGCTGATTTCAGATGTATTTGCAAATGTGTTTGTAATCTATTAATTGTTTCTATGTTGTTTATGGGTTTAGGAACCAACAATTACCACCTAAGAAATGTCTACTCCTACATGTCAAGTACAATAAAATGGGAAAAGCAATTGATGACTGGATGAGTTTTAATGGACCCACCATTCCAGTAGCAACAGCTAAATCAGCCTAAAAGTCCTGCTAGTTTTTACACATCCACTGTGGTTCCTAGTGCTGAATCTGGGAACTTTCTGCTGTGTTCTGGGAACAAGTCTCCTTGCAACAGAGTGGCACTGATGAGATGCTTAGTGAAAGAAAACCTCCTTGGCATGGCTCATAATGGTATCACATACCTAAAATGATACATAATTGTAGAAAAGTAAACACAGAAAACATTAAGTTTTCACATTTCAGTTCAACAGTACAATAAAATCAGCATATTCATAGCAGTTACAATTTTGTTATGAGCAAGTTTTATTAATTATAATTCACTATCATACAAGTATCATTCTCTCTCTCACACACACACACACACACACACACACACACACACCTCAATTCAATAAGCTTTATTGGCTATCTCTGTCACTCTCTCATTAAACGCATAAATGTGAAAAAAATCATATCATTTCTGTATTCTCCAGTAGATAGATATGTCTAATAATGACAATTCAGAATACAAAAATGTGCAAACAAATACATATAGGCTAATAGAATACAGAAATAGAATTTCTGTTACTGCTTACCTCTACTGCCAGATGCTGTTGCGTTTCTTCTCCCATTGCCCTCCGTTTCTTCTGCGGTGGTTCCGGTTCCTATACTCCTCATCCTCAACTAGAGAAGGGATTCTGAAACCTGATCCAAAACAAGTTTCACAAGTCACTGTCCACTCTGAAATTACTGTATCAGAAACCAACTTGCAGGAGATATAAAAATAATTGTAATACAACTGTATTAAAATATATGCTATTGTTGTGTTGGGCCTAGTCAATGTTATCTAGATTCATCACAAATAAATTCACTAGTCTAAAATGGTGGCGAAATTGTGATATTTATGATAAGTTCTATTGTGCTCAGCCATGTGGTTTTATTTTTTTTATTGTTTAGGCTACATAAGCATGTTTTCAGCTAATATGCAAAATCATAGCCTACCTGATAGCCTGTATGCTGTGAGTGAACCTCTGGGTGATCCCTGTGATGAAGACAGAGTCTATGTTCCTCTTCTGCAGATGGTTAAACAGCATGTCTACATGTGGCATAATTTTGTGGAATAACGCCAGAATGAAACAGAAAACCTCATCTTCCAAACATTCTCATACAACCCCCGGCCTCTCTCTTCGATATGGCATCAAAGTCTCCTCTGTCTCGAATGGTTTGGAAGCACTTCACCAGTTCATCTTTGTGCTCGTAAACTGTGTTAACTGCACAACTGTGGAAGTTCCATCGTGTTGTTGAAGTACCTGGAAGTCGGTGTGCCACCACTTCATCCAGCACTGCCGTTCGTTTGAATGACTTGGAAAAAAATGTAGAAAACCCCCCAATGTCTGAAAAAAACTGGCCGATCTTTGGGATGTGGGATGTTGCCTGCTGCATTATGAGGTTCAACTGATGCTCATAACAGTGAACGTAATATGCACTCCTGTAGACATCTTGCACTTTACGCTGCACTCCACCAGTAGCACCCCTCATCACTGCGGCACCATCATAGGTCTGGGCAATTAATTTTCTCTCTTGTACCGCAGGAAGGATGGTGCTCAACCTTTCCAATAATGCAGTGGCAATCGTATCAGCGGTTGCATTTGGAAGCGCGATAAACTCAAAAAAGCGTTCTTGAATGTTGTTGTGGCCATCTACACTCACCTAAAGGATTATTAGGAACACCATACTAATACTGTGTTTGACCCCCTTTCGCCTTCAGAACTGCCTTAATTCTACGTGGCATTGATTCAACAAGGTACTGAAAGCATTCTTTAGAAATGTTGGCCCATATTGATAGAATAGCATCTTGCAGTTGATGGAGATTTGTGGGATGCACATCCAGGGCACGAAGCTCCCGTTCCACCACATCCCGAAGATGCCCTATTGGGTTGAGATCTGGTGACTGTAGGGGCCATTTTAGTACAGTGAACGTCTCGGTTACGTATGTAACCCTCGTTCCCTGAGTAGGGAACGGAGACGTTACGTCGGATGACGACGAATGGGGTTTCGCTTAGAAAGCCTATCAGCTTCGAGTATTACAAAACGAGCCTATGGCAAAGAAATGCCATGGGTCTGCGGAATTTGCATGACGTAACTCCGCCCCACCTCGTGGGTATAAAAGGAGGAAGTCCGCAACAGCAGTTTATGTTTCTTCGCTGAGGAGCCAAGACTGAGCTCAGGCGATCCCCGCGGTACAGCGGAAAGTGGCAGGCAGACGTAACGTCTCCGTTCCCTACTCAGGGAACGAGGGTTACATACGTAACCGAGACGTTCCCTTTCGTTGTCACTCCGAGTTACGTCGGATGACGACGAATGGGGTTACCAGTCTAATCACGCCACCTTCTCAGCTGTCTTCCAGTGCCCTGCGTAAATCGAGGTCCCTGACATAGAAGGACGAAGGACTCAATTTAACACAGGAATACCAAGGTACACTGGGAAGCATATCCCAAGCTAGGGGAAGTATGCAATTAATGCCAACCCAGAGGGGGGGGGGACTTAGAGAATACACATATGACCCGAAGGAAACATATGGAGAACACTGGGGTGTCCAGCCGCAGGTGGAATATTTCAACCCCAGGGGTGGCAAGGTGGCTTGCCAAGGGAAAGACACATGCTCAGAGAGGCTTACAGTGGAAATACACATGTGGGGGTCGCTCAGGGGAGGGACCATGCACACGGGAGGCACCTAGCCGACGCGCAGGCAAGACACACTGGCGCCGACGTCAGGAGTGCTGGAGGAACTCAGGGCTTTCGGGGAAGCTCACCTGAGGAGAATATCGCACGTATCCAGTCCGTGGAGTGGAATGGCGAGCAAGCGAAGACACCTGAGCGGGTCCGGTACTAGCTAGTTGAAGCGAGTACATGGAAGGACACTGGCTCCACTCGGAGATTATAGAATCTGGCGAATGTGTTAGGTGTCGCCCAGCCTGCAGCTCTGCAGAGGTCTGTTAGCGAGGCGCCATGCGCTAGAGCCCAAGAGGATGCCACACTCCGGGTGGAGTGGGCCGTCACACCAAGGGGGCACGGTCGGCCTTGCTGCTGGTAAGCCAAAGCAATGGCGTCCACTATCCAGTGAGACAACCTTTGCTTGGAGAGAGCCTTTCCCTTCAGCTTCCCACCATAACAGACAAAGAGCTGGTCTGAGGTCCTGAAACACTGCGTCCTGTCTACATAGGCGCGAAGAGCGCGTACTGGACAGAGCAGTGCCAAGGCTGGGTCTGCCTCCTCCGGGGGCAGCGCTTGCAGGTTCACCACCTGGTCCCGAAAGGGAGTGGTAGGAACCTTGGGCACGTATCCGAATCCCGAATTCCAGGCACGCTTCGTCGACGGAGAATGCGTGCAGGTCCCCTACCCTCTTGATGGAGGCCAGTGCAACCAGGAGCGCTGTCTTCATTGACAGGAACTTAAGCTCAACTGATTGCAGGGGCTCAAAGGGAGCACTCTTCAGGGCAGTTAGAACCACTGAGAGGTCCCAAGAGGGAACGAGAGGAGGACGAGGAGGATTTAGTCTCCTCGCTCCTCTCAGGAACCTGATGACCAGGTCGTGCTTCCCTACCGACTTACCTTCGACGGGGTCATGATGTGCGGCAATGGTGGCAACATAGACCTTAAGGGTGGAGGGAGACAGCCTTCGCTCCAACCCTTGCTGAAGGAAGGAAAGCACAACGCTGATCGAGCATCTCCGGGGGTCTTCTCGTGAGAAGAGCACCAGTCGACGAAGAGGTTCCACTTCAACGCATAGACGTGTCTCGTGGACGACGCTCTAGCGGAAGTGATGGTAGCCGCCACCGCTGGTGGAAGGGTACTCAAACCTACCTCGAGCCGTCCCGGAGCCACACATGGAGGCTCCAGAGATCGGGGCGAGGGTGCCACAGGGTGCCCCGTCCCTGAGAAAGAAGGTCCTTCCTCAGAGGAATGGGCCAGGGAGGTGCTGTCGCGAGGAGTGCAAGTTCGGAGAACCAGGTCCGGCCGGGCCAATACGGCGCGACCAAAATGACCTGCTCCTCGTCCTCCCTGACCTTGCGCAAGGTCTGCGCAAGAAGGCTCACTGGGGGAAACGCATATTTGCGGCCCGGCGGCAAGCTGTGCGCCAGTGCATCCGTGCCGAGCGTGCCCTCGGTCAGGGAAAAATACAGGGCGCAATGGGTCGAGTCGTGAGAGGCAAACAGATCTATCTGTGCGTCCCCGAACTGGTCCCAAATCAGCTGAACCAACTGGGGATGGAGTCGCCATTCTCCAGGGAGGGCTGAAGCCGTGAGAGCTCGTCGGCTGCACAGTTCAGGGCTCCGGGAATGAAAATGGCTCGAAGCGACCTCAGATGCTTCTGACTCCATAGGAGGAGGTGGCGGGCGAGTTGTGACATACGGCGGGAGCGTAGACCACCTTGATGGTTGATGTACGCTACAGTAGCGGTATTGTCTGAGCGGACTAGTACGTGTTGACCCCTATGCAACGCCCGGAAGCGGTGCAGGGCAAGGCGTACTGCCAACAACTCGAGGCAATTGACATGCCATAGCCGCTGGGGTCCTGTCCAGGAGCCCGCAGCAGCATGTCCATTGCACATGGCGCCCCAGCCCGTGGTGGAGGCATCTGTGGAGACCGCAACATGCCGGGAAGCTCGTTCCAGGGGGACACCCGCCCTGAGAAAACTGAGGTTCGACCACGGGGTGAGGAACTGACGGCAGGTCGGAGTAACTGGTACTCGGAGCGTGCCTTGTTGCCATGCCCACCTCGGGACTCGGTCGCGAAACCAAAGCTGAAGCGGTCTCATATGAAGCAATCCGAGCGGCGTGACCGCGGCTGCAGATGCCATATGCCCCAGGAGCCTCTGAAAATGTTTCAGTGGAACCGCACTCTTGCTCTTGAGATGTCTCAGGCAAGTCAGCAGTGACTGCGCGCGCTCTTTTTTTCGTAAGCTGCGCGGACATGGCGACCGAGTCGATGTCCATACCGAGAAAAGAGATCCTCTGCACGGGGCAAAGTTTGCTCTTCTCCCAGTTGACCCGAAGGCCCAGACGAGCTAGGTGCCGGAGCACTAGGTGCCTGTGTTCGCAAACCTGATCTCGAGAGTGAGCTAGGATCAGCCAGTCGTCGATATAACTCAGGATGCGAACCCCGTGTTCCCGAAGGGGAACAAGGGCAGCCTCGACGCCCTTCGTGAAGGTGCGAGGAGACAGGGCTAGCCCGAAAGGGAGAACCGCGTACTGGTATGCCTGCCCCTCGAAAGCAAACCGTAGGAACGGTCTGTGTCGAGGAAGAATGGAGACATGAAAGTAGGCGTCCTTCAGGTCGATCGCTGCAAACCAATCCTGGGGCCGCACGCATTCGAGAACGCGTTTGGCGGTGAGCATCTTGAACGGCAGCCTGTGAAGGGAGCGGTTCAGCACGCGCAAGTCCAGGATTGGCCGTAACCCACCGGTTTTCTTGGGGACAATGAAGTAGGGGCTGTAGAACCCGGACCTCATCTCGGCTGGAGGGACAGTCTCGATTGCACCCTTCGCCAGCAGGGTGGCAATCTCTGCTCTCATGACGGGGGCATTGCCACCGACCAAAGAGGAGCGGACTCCCCTGAAGCGGGGAGGAGACCGTGCGAACTGAATCGCAAGCCGAGCCTGACGGAACGCGCGATCCAGCGGGACAGACGGGGAAGCTCTAGCCAGGCTCCCAGGAACTGAACCGGCGGGATCACTCGACGACAGGCGTCCCCCCGGAGGGGCAGCGAAGCGGAGTAACTGGCCCAGACGTGGACGGCATAGCGGCCCGGTGTGGGGGCACAGTTAGCAACCGCGCCCTGGCAGAGGGGGCCAGGGGAGGACCAGGCTGGTCGTCCCGCGGGGGCCTGCTCTGCCAGGGGTCTGGCGACAGAGGGGGACAGGGGCGAAGCGGTCCGTGGACGGCACGCCGTGTCAACCACCTCTGGGATAGAGGGGGACGAGGAGAGCACGGCTAGAGGGCGGCGCTCTGTGTCGTCCGAGAACTCTGTGTGCTCAGAGACGGGAGAGTCAGTTCTTTGCGAATAAGGATTCTTCCCCGGCCCTCCACCGGGGAAAGAAGTGGTCCTGCTCCCAACTCCTGGAAAGAACTGAGTCCCATCTCTGAGGAGCCCTCTCAAGAGCGCCACCTAACCCGGCGCGGCGGTGGGCAGACCGAGGGACCTGAGCGGACGGCGGGGCCTTCGGGACAGAGTCGACCTCAACCCGCTCCATCCCCGAGGAGCCCGTCTCAGGAGCGCCGCTTAACCCGGCGTGTAGCGGGAGGCGGGGCTAGAGAGGGCTGTGGCATCCGCCCGCGGCCCCCAGAGCCGGCCCGGGTGAACGGGCAGGGTGGGAGCCGCGGTAGGGCGCCCTTGGCGGTGGGCAGACCGAGGGATCTGAGCGGACGGCGGGGCCGTCGGGACAGAATTAACGTCAGTCTGCTCATGGACGGCTGAGAGCTGTTGGGCCAGCCCTCAACCGCACCGCCGAAGAGGCCGACCTGGGATATGGGAATGTCGGACAGACAGGTCCGCGCGACATCCAGCACATCAAACAGGTACGGCCACCGAATGGTGAGCATCACCTGACCCAGGGAGCGTACGGCCACTTTCGTCGCTCGGAGAGCAAGGTTAGTGGCAGCGCGCAGCTCAGTGAAGAGCCCTGGGTCAGTCCCTCCCTCGTGCAGGTCCATGAGCATCTGGGTCAGGTAGACCAGCAGAATGACCATGGCACGCAGTGAGGCGGCCGCCAGTCCCTTGGCGCTATAGGATCTCGCCACAAGCGTAGACGAAAAACTACAGGCCACGGACGGGTGCTTAGGATTGCGCCGAGAAGAAGCACTCTGAGGAAACATAGCATCGCAACAGAGCGTTCAGCCGGGGGAACCCCAGTGTACCCACGGGCAGCGGCCCCATCGAGGGGAGGAAAGGCAGATGAGATCAGCGAATGGCCCCTGATCTCATCATGCACGTCCGGGAAGAACGGTATTGGGGTTTGCCGTGGACGAGGGTCGGCGGCCTCACCCAAAAACCAATCGTCCTGGGAAAGCATGGCCGTCATCTCCGGATCAGACTCGACGAGTCGTCACTTCCAGGAAAATCAAACCCACCTAGTGAAGCTGCTACAAACATTATATCATCCTCTGTAGCTTCAAATGAAACACACGGGCCACCAGAGGGTAGACCCGTGGGAATCACCTGTTCACTAGCGGCCACCGTCATTGAAGAGGGGGGCTGGGGTCGCGGACACATAGTCGGCGCCTTGTTCCAGACCGAAACCCTCAGGTCACCCTGGCCACCAGCCGAAGATCGGGGGGTGGATGAGGGGACTCTCACTCATGTGAGTTCACCGAGTCTCGACCTTAATGACGCGATGATCATGTTTCCATGGAGAAAACATGAGTCATCCACGAGCGCTGCTCTAGCATGATCAAGCCCAAACATACTAGACAACGCTCGTGCCCATCAGAGTCCGATACCAAGCTGCCGCACCATTCATTTTTTTTTTTTTTTTTAAATGCACGGGCGAGCCGTCTTTAAAAAGACGTGCTGCGTGCAAGCTCTTTTAGTGAGAGAAAACTCAAGTGTTGAAGCACCCGGGGAGACACGCACCGACTGGCAGACCACTGCAACAGATCAGCAGGAAGCACGCGCTCGCCGTAGATCGCCGTCACACCAACACTCGAGGTACTCGTTTGTAAAGCTGACAACTCAGAGATGGCTTGTGGAGAGAATAATACACTTGGCTCCGAAGCGAAAACATAAACTGCTGTTGCGGACTTCCTCCTTTTATACCCACGAGGGCGGAGTTACGTCATGCAAATTCCGCAGACCCATGGCATTTCTTTGCCATAGGCTCGTTTTGTAATACTCGGGAACTCATTGTCATGTTCAATAAACCAATTTGAAATGATTCGAGCTTTGTGACATGGTGCATTATCCTGCTGGAAGTAGCCATCAGAGGATGGGTACATGGTGGCCATAAAGGGATGGACATGGTCAGAAACAATGCTCAGGTAGGCTGTGGCATTTAAACGATGCCCAATTGGCACTAAGGGGCCTAAAGTGTGCCAAGAAAACATCCCCCACACCATTACACCACCACCACCAGCCTGCACAGTGGTAACAAGGCATGATGGATCCATGTTCTCATTCTGTTTACGCCAAATTCTGACTCTACCATCGAAATCGAGACTCATCAGACCAGGCAACATTTTTCCAGTCTTCAACTGTCCAATTTTGGTGAGCTCTTGCAAATTGTAGCCTCTTTTTCCTATTTGTAGTGGAGATGAGTGGTACCCGGTGGGGTCTTCTGCTGTTGTAGCCCATCCGCCTCAAGGTTGTGCGTGTTGTGGCTTCACAAATGCTTTGCTGCATACCTCTGTTGTAACGAGTGATTATTTCAGTCAAAGTTGCTCTTCTATCAGCTTGAATCAGTCGGCCCATTCTTCTCTGACCTCTAGCATCAACAAGGCATTTTCGCCCACAGGACTGCCGCATACTGGATGTTTTTCCCTTTTCACACCTTTCTTTGTAAACCCTAGAAATGGTTGTGAGTGAAAATCCCAGTAACTGAGCAGATTGTGAAATACTCAGACCGGCCCGTCTGGCACCAACAACCATGCCACGCTCAAAATTGCTTAAATCACCTTTCTTTCCCATTCTGACATTCAGTTTGGAGTTCAGGAGATTGTCTTGACCAGGACCACACCCCTAAATGCATTGAAACAACTGCCATGTGATTGGTTGATTAGATAATTGCATTAATGAGAAATTGAACAGGTGTTCCTAATAATCCTTTAGGTGAGTGTATGTACCGTAGCACAAGCACAAGCTGACAATGAGCGCAGATGTCGGTTGTCTCGTCTGCCTGAATGGCAATATAGTCCGAGTGTTTCACCTCTTCCAGAATGTGGTCTCTGAGAACTGACAACATGCAGTCTAACAGTTAATTTTGCGCGGTCTTCGAAGTGCCTTTAAAAACAGTGGTGTTCTCCAGGTGCACCTCCAACTCACGGTCGATTGAGGCCATGCGATCAAATAGACCCAGAAAAATGCCATGGCTTTCTGATGTGTCACTCTCATCGTGACCACGCAAAGCAAGTTCAAGGGGCACCACAAACTTTCACGGCATCAATGATCTTTGACAAAATATGCTGATTCCTGTCCACCTCCTTGTTGTGCCTTCTTATGGCAATGCGGTGTCCCTCATCTAATTGTGTGGCTATGCTAATTTGGCCTAGCATGGCTAGCTTCACAGAGTTGTCCATATGCACTCTCGCTCATGTTTCTTAATGCATTCTGACATATGTTTCAGGTCTGTCACCCCTGTCTGTGTCCACGAGCTATCACAAGCACTTGTTTTAAACAGTAAGCAAGAGAAGCAAAATATTGCATTGGCGTAACCACAGCTAGTTAGCCAAGCCTTTCGATCGAACCAACCTCGGGAAAAGGTTCTCTTGTAGGTTTTCTCCTTTTCTCGTGCCTGTTGGGTTATATTCACTTCTGGCTTGTCTGGTCTGAGTTCTTTTACAACGAGTTTCCCGCTAATGTTCTTCTTTCGAATGGATACAGGTGTAGAGATTTAACTGCATTTGGGGCTAGCTCAATTCCCACGACTACATTAGTGCTACTCGACCTCGCCGGCGCCACCATCCTGCACTGGCACTCCTCTCTGAGGTAAATGTCCCGTGGTGCAGCAGGTGCACTCCTCTAATCTTGGTACTACGGGCGATATTTTCAGAGCTCCCAAACCATAAAATTCGATGACGATGATTGGCGAAATATAAACTTTTTTGCGTAGCAACCGGGGAACCATTGGCTTAAATTCCAGCACTGTAGGGCTGGGCGAACTGGAGCCCAGGGAAGACAGCCTATTGGCTACTACTACACCAACATGATAAACGTAACGACGTTTAAAGTGAATGCAAATATCATTATGGAAAGTTCTGAACACATTCCAAAGTAAAACCATTATTAGCATGATATTAACACAGATTATTTTTCAAAATGAGAGATTATAAAAAATATATATATATAAAAATAAAAAAACAGGCAGGCAGGTCGGCGCAACAGTACCCTCTATGGGCGAGCCGCTGCTGCTACCCGTGTTGCTTGGGCTTATCTAGTCGTTTTCATTCAAATACTCTTGCTAGGCATATGCGATCATATTGGCAATGTGCGTTACTATCTGTTGTCATCGGCAACTGCTTGCGCCTTGCACATGCTGTGCTTTTAGTACTATGCACCATGCAGCACAGATTCAAGCAGCTTGCGGTGATAGCTAGGAAATAACAATTCATGGTGCAAACGGAATCATTTTGCTGTGCCACAACTCTAAAAAAGACATAGTAAACAGTCACTATTAAGTTGAGTCAGTTCACCGTTGATTTTGTCGGGTATTGGACGTGCTGGTCTATCTAGTTCTTGGAAACACAACCTTCTTAAAGCTATAGTGTATAGTATATGATTGTTTTAAAGGCTATCTAAACCATTTGTTATTGAAACTGCTTGTTCTAAAGGCTATCTAGTGGCTATTGAAAACTGCTTGCTCTTAAAGCGGTCAGTTGCCATTGGAAACGTTTTTTTTACTTTTAACGTTATTTAGCCCAGTCGTTATTTGGAGCATAGCTTTGTTTTAGGCTTATATCTGGTGTCATTGTCACATGCTGTGCCAAGCTTATCAGGTATCAGCAATATGCTGTCGTTTCAGTAACTTTCTGTACGGTGACTTTCAGTATCAGTTCTGTACGGTGGTTGCTAGTGCAAATGTTATCGAATATATGCTTGTTACTTAGGCTTCTAGTATTATTGCGCATACTGTCCTAAGCAACAACACTGTATAATCAAGCGTTGTTTTAGGCCTATCTGGTTGCATTGGAAAAATGCTTGTTCTTTATTCTATCCGATTATTGCAACATGATGTGTTAAAGTTAGCACATGCTTGTGGCTAAAGCTATCTAGATTATCTGTAACATACTTATGCAAAATACACAGTAGGTACATTCACAGCAGAGGTCTGTTATTCAACACTAACAACATCGTAGCTTGATGGTCCTGTGAAGGAGTGTGGAATCATGGGAGTCGTTACCTTCACCTCCAAAGCCGATGGAATCAGTACAAAGGGAGCAGAAATCATGCTCATGAATGAGGAAGCACACTGTATTCATAGCTTAGCTGCGCACTGCATCTAACTCAGAGCTACAGGGTGTATGCTTTCCCTGCCAAACTACACTAGTTTTAATACTAGTCCTATTGTTATACAAACATGCTTTTTATATCAGATTTTGTTGCCGCTAGTGCTGCATGGTGTATGCTTCCCCTACCAAACTACACTAGTTTTAGCAATAGTTCTGTGATTATACAACATGCTTGTTATATTAGTTTGTTGCTGCTAATCTGAGCTATTGCAGTAGGGTGTATGCTTCTCCTGCCAAACTACACTAGTTTTAGCAATGGTTTTGTGATTATACATTATTTGCTCTTATCATCCGATCATGGTTGTATCTCGCTATAGGTGTTACTCGATCTTAGTGCTGCATTTGATACTATTGACCACAACATTCTTTTAAATAGACTCGAAAATTATGTTGGAATTAGTGGAATTGCATTAGCATGGTTTAAATCATACTTATCTGACCGTTATCAGTTTGTAGCAGTAAATGAAGAGATGTCTTATCGATCAAAAGTTCAGTATGGCGTACCACAAGGCTCTGTACTAGGACCGTTGCTGTTCACTCTGTACATGCTACCCTTAGGAGATATAATTAGGAAGGATGGCATAAGTTTTCACTGTTATGCTGATGATACTCAGCTCTATATTTCTTCAAGCCCTGACGAAACTTACCAATTCACCAAATTAATGGAATGCATAGCTGATATAAAAAATTGGATGACTAGTAATTTCCTACTACTTAATTCTTGAAAAACAGAGATTCTAATTATTGGACACTTTATTTTGATGGTCCCTTTTGAACATTCTGTTGACTATAAGTAACTTTGCAAATAACCCTCATTAGAGTATCAGTAGACTGTCTGCATAATATCTGCTAACTCTTTATCGTGATGCTCCTCCAACAGACACTCTACTGACTATAAGCAACTTCGCAACTACATGTAAACTTATTCTAACCCTACCAGTCTACTAATACCCTACTAATACTCTAATGAAAGTTAGTAGATATTTAGGTGCAATGTTACTTATAGACAACAGAATGTGTTAAAGGGACCATCAAAATAAAGTGAAACCGAAACTTCCTCACGTAATAACCTAGAATACTGTCTAAGACTTGATGGCTGCTCTGTCAAGTCCTCGTCGTCGGTTAGGAACCTGGGTGTGCTCTTTGATAGCAATCTTTCATTTGAAAGTCACGTGAATAGTATCTGTAAAACCGCACTTTTCCATCTAAAAAATATATCTAAATTATGTCATATGCTCTCAATGACAAATGCAGAACAATTAGTTCATGCGTTCATGACATCAAGGCTTGATTATTGTAATGCTTTTATGGGTGGTTTCCCTGCACACATAATAAACAAATTACAGCTGGTCCAAAACGCAGCAGTTAAAGTTCTTACCAGAACCAGGAATATGACCATATTAGCCTGGTTCTGTCAACACTGCATTGCCTCCCTATTAAACATCGTATACATTTTAAAATATTGCTGATTACTTACAAAGCACTGAATGGTTTAGCTCCCCAGTACTTGAGCGAGCTCTTAACGCATTATACTGCTTCACGTCTTTTGCGATCTCAAGATTCCGGCCAGTTGATAATACCTAGAATATCAAAATCGACTGCTGGCGGTAGATCCTTTTCCTATTTAGCACCAAAACTTTGGAACAATCTTCCCAACATTGTCCGGGAAGCAGACACAGTCTGTCAGTTCAAATCTAGACTAAAAACACACCTCTTTGGCTTAGCATACACATAACACATTATAGACTTCTATAATTCAATGTTAGGCTGCATGGTTTAGATCACCCGGAACCGGGAACACTTCCCATAAATCCTGATGTACTTTGTACATCATAAGAAGGATGGCGTCTACACTAATATTAGTCTCTCTGTTTATCCCGAGGTTTACCGCAGTCTGCCGGATCCAGGCCGTATCCGGATCTGATGAAGGACCTGTGCCTGGACACAACGACAACGCAGTCCTGAAGTGTCAACTAGTCTCTCCCTTGTGAAGGCCTCCTTCCCTTTACCTCTGTACTGGTAAAATGTTGTCAGGATAATTCCGATTCACGTGGCTACGCGGAAGCGATAAAACATTCTCAGAGCCACGAGGCACTGTTTTATGCAAATGAGCGGCCGGATCGCATTAAAGAATTTTCTGTTAGAACGGTGTCGTGTTAGCGGCCCCTAAGTTAATAACTAATGATCGTTGCGACGGAAGTGAATCAATCAAAACTAACTTTAGCTGGACAATTACTTTATTCTAGAGCTGCTGTAAAGCCAAAATAATCTCTAGCCGCTTTGAAACAGTCCATATTGTTAAAAGCACTATATAAATGAAGGTGACTTGACTTGACTTATACATCATGCTTGTTGTCAGAGGTGGGTAGTAATGAAGTACATTTACTTCGTTACATTTACTTGAGTATTTTTTTTTGGAAAAAAATTACTTTTAAGAGTAAATTTAAATGTGGGTACTTTTACTTTAACTCGAGTACATTTCTAATGAAAAAAACTGTACTTTTACTTTGTTACATTGGGCGACGTTCCTCTCGTTACTTTACTTTAATGCAATACATGTTGTTCAATGCGTAGTTTATTCCAAGCGCGCTATATCTTGTTTATGGGCATGAGCGATGCTCAGTTCACAAATTAATCACTCTTTTGAGTTGATTCTGTTCAAAGACTTCATCAAACAAGTTGGCAGATCTGTCTAAATCGATTCAGCGAATCAGTTTGAATGATCTGTTCAGTTTCCTGCACGCACTGAACCGTCTGAAGCGCTTTCAATTCACACTCGACTCGGAGTTGTAACAGGAAGATTTAAGAACATCAAGAGCATTGGATGAAGTGTCCGTGGCATGGACCTAAAGTCTAGTGAAAGCAAATCGTCTCAGGTTACGACTGTAACCATAGTTCCCTGAAATAGGGAACGAGACGATGCGTCGATGACACTTTGGGAACGTTTCCAGCGTGAATGCGTCTGAAGCATCTATGTCAACTAGTCCAATGGATGGAA
Organism: Gila orcuttii; assembly: GCA_026230005.1. NCBI lineage: Eukaryota > Metazoa > Chordata > Actinopteri > Cypriniformes > Leuciscidae > Gila > Gila orcuttii. The sequence continues at coordinate 24,175,017 of JAPDVR010000011.1, forward strand.
TGAACGTCACGGGCGGGTGACGTCATGACCAGGAAGAGATAAGAGCGTATCCGGTGAAACTGGCATTAGCTTTGAAAATTGCCAAAGCAAGTCGATCACAGGGATGCAGGAAGTATGGCAGGGCGAAGCATCGTATCATTCCCTATCTCAGGGAACTATGGTTACAGTCGTAACCTGAGACGTTCCCTTTCGAGGGAACTCGCGATGCGTCGATGACGCTTTGAGAACGAGAATATCCAAATCGCCAAATTTTCAAATGCCTGTTGTTATCACTACACTGAGCACTAAGCACTCGAACCTTGGGGCAGCGTCCAGGTCCAGGCTAAAAATCTGATGAATGTGAGCGGTGAGGACCAGCCCGCCGCATTACAAACGTCTGGAGAGAAACTCCAGATAATAAAGCTTAGAAGCCATTCTCCTAGTAGAATGAGCCCTGACCACCAAATGGTTGGCCAAAGGACTCACAAGCAAGAAAAATAGTCTCGACAATCCAATTGCTTAAAGGGTCGGATTTTCTCCACGGAGAAGTCCGATAAACATAAGTGTCCAGTGCTCGCACTGGGCACAAGAGGTTCAGCTTTTCCTGGTCCGATAAACGGGGGAGGACAGAAACCTGCACCACAATAGGCCTCGGAATAATGGTAAGCACCTAGGAACATATCCATGTTTGGGGTAAGAATGCCTTGACCATCCCCGGTGCACTGAAGGCCTGAAGGTCTCCTAATCTTTGAGGGACGAAATAGCTAGCAGAAAGTAGTCTTAAAAGAAAGAAACTTCTCTGAAACCAAATCTAAGGGCTCGAAGGGAGTCCCAGATAGGCCTACTAGAACTAATGCAAGGTCCCAAGCTGGCACCCTAGTGCAAGTTGCAGGCATCAGCCTCAAAGTGCCACGAAGGAAACGAGTGATCAGGGGGTCTCGACCCAAAAATGTACCACCCACCAGGGCGTGGAAAGCCACAATGGCCTCCACGTATACCTTAAGCGTGAAAGGACATAGACCTGATGCAAAGCGTTCTTGCAGAAACTCGAATACTGTGTTTACTGAACAGTTAACCGGATCCCACTGACGCTGGTAACACCAAGAAGTGAAAAAACTCTCCAAGTGAATATAGTTTCCTCGTAGCGGGAGCTCTGGAGCTTAGAATGGTCTCAACAACCTCGGTTGAGAGACCACTATCTATGAGTTGGGCCCCTTCAAAGGCCAAACCCACAGATTACAAATCCCCTGCCGGGGGTGCAATATTGCGCCCCCTGCCTGAGACGGAAGGTGTCTTCTGATTGGGATCTCCAAGGGAGAGCCGTCGAGGAGAAGAATTAGGTCCGCAAACCAAATTCGGCTTGGCCAGTGTGGTGTTACTAGCAGTAGGCTTATTCCATCCTGGCGGATTCACTCCAGAACTCCTGGGAGCAGAGCAACAGGGGGAAATGCATACAGATGTAGCCTCAGCCACGTCTGCACCATAGCATCCGGGGGGGGGGGGGGGGGGGGGGGTGCTGGTTGAGTGAGGGAGAACCAAAGTGGACAGTGCGTCGTGTGCTGAGACGCAAACAGATCCACTTCTACCTGGCAGTAAAACTCCCATATTTGCTCCACCACCTCGGGGTGGAGTCTCCAGTCCCCTGGCCTCAGCCCCTGCCTCGACAGGGTGTCTGCTCCAATATTCTGGCCCCCTGGAATATACACTGCCCTCAGAGAGCGTATTTTCCTGAGGGACCAAAAAAAGAGCCCACCAACGTGTTGTCTGTGGGACAAGAACCAGAGTTTCCTCCATATAACCAAGGCGCGGGGATACTGCCGCGTGATCTTGATCGTACGGAGTGGGTTTCCCCTCGGGGAGAACCCTCTGGTCCTGAGCCACCACAGTAAAGGTCTCACGCACAGCAGGTCAAAGGGTATCACATTGGACGCTGCTGCCCTGAGGCCTAACAGTCACTGTTCCAGAGCAACACATGATGGCCCCTCAGGTCTGGGAGGAGATGTCTCAACGCATTGAAGACGACCATCATCTCTAGGCAATTCATGTGCCAAGAGAGATGATGACTCCTCCACAAGCCCTGAGCTGAGCGGCCTTCCAATACCGTTCCCCAGCTGGTGAGGGAAGCATCTGTCGAGATAGCAACTCGATGGCAAAGAGCTCCCAACACCGGAAGCTGGGACAAGAACCAGTGTTTCCTCCATACAACCAAGGCGCGGGATACTGTTGCGTGATCTTGATCGTACGGAGTGGATTTCCCCTCGGGGAGAACCCTCTGGTCCTGAGCCACCACTGCAAAGGTCTCACGTACAGCAGGCCAAAGGGTATCACATTGGACGCTGCTGCCATGAGGCCTAACACTCTCTCGAACTGTTTCACAGTGTGTGACTGGCCTAGCTTTAGCTCTTTTGTGGCAGTAAGGATAACAGCTACACGAGCGGGCGACAGAACGGCTCGCATCGTGACTGAGTCCCAGAACACTCCAAGAAAAGTGGTCCTCTGTACTGGAGAAAGCACACTCTTCTTGGCATTGAGCCTCAACCCCAAACTTCGCATAGAAGCGAGAACGACATCTCAATGCCGAACCGCTAACTGTTCTGATTCTGCTAGAATCAGCCAGTCGTCTATGCAATTCAGAATGCGAATGCACTGCAGCCTGAGTGGGGCCAGAGCTGCATCTACACACTTCGTGAATGTGCGGGGTGATAGAGCTAGACCGAAAGAAAGTGCCTGATACTGGTGTTCTTTGCCCCCAAAAGAAAACCTCAGGAACCTCCTTGTGCTGAGGGAGGATGGAGATATGGAAGTATACGTCTTTCAGATCTATCGTGACAAACCAGTCCTCGGATCTGATTTGAGTCACGATCTGTTTGAGTGTCAGCATCTTGGACTTGAGTTCCAGCACCGAACACTCCAACAGACAAAGATCTAGTATGTGACGCAGTTCTCCATCCTCTTTAGGAACAATGAGATAACGACTGTAAAGACCCGACGCAATGTCGGGTCTTTCAGGGGACCTAAAGCATACTGGCAGGAACCACCCGAACTGACTGGGCGCGAGTCTGACGCAATGTCGAGGTGACGCTGCGCCAGAAGCTCGCTGGAGACCGCTGCGCCCCGAAGCACCAAGGGTGGCGGGGTTGGCAGAACGGTCCCCTGAGGGCACCGAGATGGAACGGGCACCGTATAATGAGGTGTACACCACTCCACCCCGGTTGGGGCTACCCTCACCGGTCTGACGCCGGTGGCGCCGGACCTTTTATTTTGAGCCGAAGCCTTCTCAGCGTGTAGAACGGTCCTCAGATTTGGCTTCTGTTTTGAAGGCTTTGGCTGCTGTGCTGCGTATGAGAAACTAAACGTCTGGAGCTACTCACGCCCAGCAGCCCCAGAGGTTTGGACATAATGAGAGAGATTTCTTAAAACAGCCTCTGACTGAAATTTGGCCCTCTGGAAACTCTCTATGGTTTAGTGGGCAGAGCCGACGCCTTCAGGGATAATGCTGAACTGGGAGACAAGCTCGCAAGCGTCAGTTCTGCCCGGGGCATCGCCCCATAGCCATACTCTCTCAACCCCCTATTATCTGAATAAACATGAACCTGAGGGCTGAATAGTCGTGAAGAGTATGGTTTATTCCACAATCTAGACAGCTCGCTGTGGAAAAAATGGAAGGCCCCGTGATGGAGGTGAAACAATAGAGGGAAGGAAGCGTTCGTTTAATTTAAGACGCGGGTCCTGCATCCTGAGAACCGCGAGCCTGGTCACTTTCCTCGAAAAGTGACAGGCGGTAGCGGAGCATGTGAAGCGAAAGCTTCTCACAATGCCGGCAATCAGCCCTGCATGCTCCACTCCCAAACAAATCACACAAATCACTTCCGGTGCGCTGCTCAGCGGCAGCACTGCATTTCAGTATACTATGAATTAATGAATTTCGTGAGGCATCTTTGCTTTGCTTCACGGAACGTTGGTTGCAGTCTACAATGCCTGATTCGCTGTTTGAGATCTCTGGATTCACATTAGTTCGAGCTGATAGAGACAAAGTTTCAGGTAAATATAAAGGGGGTGGCATCTGCGCGTATATAAATGAGAAATGGTGCCGCGCATATTCAGTGAAATATAAGATATGTGACCCAAATGTGGAAATTCTCGGCATGACCTTAAGACCTTTTTATCTGCCTAGAGAATTTGGTTGTATTTTGCTGTTCGTGGTATATGTCCCACCCAGCGGTAAGCCATCTCAGGCAGCCAGCCTGATAGCGGACTATGTTCATGAACTACAGCTCAGCTACTCCGATGCACCCGTGATTGTACTGGGTGATTTAAACCAGTGCAAATTGGAGACTTTGTTGCCGGGATTTGAACAGTATGTAAAGACTCAAACAAGAAATAACAATATTCTTGATAAGTGCTTTGTGAATGTCAGGGATGCTTATGTGTCCAAGAGTATGCAACCAATTTTAAACTCTGACCACAATGTTGTGCATATGACTCCTGTGTACAGGACTAAATTTAAAAAAAGCAAACCAGAAAGGAAAATGATCAGAATGTGGTCAAATGAGAGTGTAGAACAACTGAAAGCCTGTTCCGACTGGACAAATTGGGAAATTTTTGATGAAGGCTCACTTGATGAAATAACTACAGTGTTAAATTATTATATTAACTTCTGTGTGGAGATGAACATACCTACTAAAGAGATTACAGTTTACCCGAACAATAAACCATATGTGACTAAAGGTATTAAGGAAATGATAAATGTGAGGAAAGTAGCATTTAAAGATAAATATATTAAGACACTTAAACAAACAGAAAGAGAGTTAAAAATTAAATTAAAGGAAACAAAAGAAGTTCATAAGAAATGTTTGGAGAAAGCCTTTAAAATTAATAACACCAAAAAGGTTTGGGACATTATGAAAACAATGTCTGGATTGTCGTCTTCAAAAAAATCTATTGTAGCTGATGATGAATTTTGTTTTGGGAATGAATTAAACATCTTTTTCACCAGATTTGAACAAATTGGCAAACACAACAAGATCAAAGAAACAATAGATACAGTTCCATCATCATTGGACAGAATTGTTATTGAGGTTGAGGATGTTAGGAAAACATTTCAGTCTATTGATACAAAAAAGGCTGTTGGTCCTGACGGATGTAGTGCAGGTCTTCTAAAGAATTTTGGACATGAATTAGCACCGGTGTGGCAACCAGTATTTCAAGCTTCCGTTGACACACACACTGTTCCTGTGATATGGAAGACTGCATACATTAAACCATTACCGAAAATGCCATGTCCAAGAGAATATAAAGATTTTAGACCAATAGCCCTCACCTCTGTGATTGTGAGATGTTTAGAGAGATTGTTACTCCAGCATTTAGTTAAGACAGTTAAAGATAAATTAGATCCTTGGCAGTTTGCCTATAAGAAAGGCTGTAGTACTGAAGATGCAGTTACTGCTTTAGTACATATCATCTCTAAACATTTAGATAAACCTAAAACAATTGTAAGAACTTTGTTTTTAGATTTCTCGTCTGCATTCAACACAATACAGGTTGACAGATTGGTGTCAAAACTTGTACAGTTGAACGTTAATCCCTATCTGATCCAGTGGTATACTTCATTTCTCACTGATAGAGTTCAGAGAGTCAAAGTGAATAAAACAGTGTCGTCTGCAATCATTACAAATGTCGGAGTACCGCAAGGTTGGGTTAGTTCTGCCATACTTTTCACCTTATATACAGACGACTGTCGAACTGATATGTTAAATCAGTATATTTTGAAGTATTCTGATGTAAGGACTGGGCGAGGGGTGAATCTGAATAACTAAATACATCCTAGCTAAAATCCCAAAGCCTTCAGGCCCAAAAAGCCTGGATGTAAATTAACATACACACACACACACACACACACACACACACCCACACACGCATCCCCCACAAGTGAAGCCCGCTTAGGACAGAGCGTGGTGTCCAGTTACGAGACATTTTTATGACTGACTGGAATGTCCCAAAGAAGGTGATTCTAAAGAGAGAGAAACTTCTCTTTTTAAAAGACATTTAACCAGACATATTCGATGTGTTTTTATGTGTGTCCATTTGCCCATGTCACATTGGAATGACTATGATTTTATCGTAGCTTAAAGTGAATTATAAATACCTTCATTATGCATTTTAAATATAACTGTCTATTCCCATAACTTGTACACATAGTTCTGGACACCCCCAGAATGCTTTCGGTGTGATCAATCAGAATACGTACAGTAATATCCAGTAAAATATAGTTTACTATGTTTTCCATCTTTGGAGTGAAAAGAGACCAAAACTAACATCACTGGAGTTCTTAGATAACAGCGTTTACGACCCAAAGGAATGTTCACAGAACTGTGGCTCTGACATAAATACTTAGGAGTGATTATAGACGATATGCTATCATGGAAAGATCACATTGATACTCTTTGTATAAAAACAAAGCAGAGAATTTACTTTCTCCGTCGTCTTAGGTCATTTGGAATAAGAAAACAGATTCTTCTGTTGTTCTATAGGTCTGTGATAATGAGCATTCTGCAATATTGCAACTCTATTTGGTATAAAAGCCTGTCTGTTATGCTGAAAACAAAGTTATTTAATCAATAAAAAAATTGCTCAAAGATTGTAGGTCAGCCTCTTGAGAAGCTTTACGACTCAGCCTATTATAACAATTTGCTAAGGCTAGCTAATATTGTAGCTTCTAGTCCCCAGATTTAACAAAGTGAGGCTGAAACACTCCTTTGTGCACCAGGCTATCTTAGCGTTGAATAAAAACATTTAATGATGTTTTATAAACAAGGTTCGGGAGGAGCACGTTCCAATAAATCATTCCAATCAACTCGTCACCAAACTATTACACGTCTACCCTATCAGCACGGGAGGAAGCATATATAAATATCCACTGTCAACTCACCTAACATTCCTTGACAGTTTCAGCATCCCTCCACCACCCCGACTCCTCACTCCTGGCTCATTCTTCCACAGTCAGGAACGGGGGGAGTACTATGGGTTCGGGCCGCATACCGAGCCCGGAGCCCTCTCCTCGGACAGCACGCCAAATATGCATTTATTCTATCTGACTTATTTGTAAGTGTGAACTCGTGAAATCAGAAATCAAGAGTACTGTGAAGGTGTTAGATGTATAAGTGTTGTATTGTTTGAATGTATAATATGTGATGTTTAAGTGTATGTCGATGTAGAATGTATGTTAGATGTTGTAAACAGACACTGTTATGCAAGAAAAATTTCAGACTCGTCTGACAATAAAGTATAAAGTAAATATATATATATATATATATATAGACAGACAACAGTAAATATAACAGACAGTTTGACACAGATCGCTTGCTGAAGCAACAGAAGCTAATGCTGGTTTCACCGGATGAGCTCTTATCTCTTCCTGGTCATGACGTCACCCGCCCGTGACGTTCATTCCATCCATTGGACTAGTTGACATAGATGCTTCAGACGCATTCACGCTAGAAGCGTTCCCAAATCGTCATCGACGCATCACGAGTTCCCTCGAAAGGGAACTGCAAATGCATCATATTTTTGCCAGCGATGAAGATCTTTATTAGTTGAACATCACAGTTTTCGCCTGCACCACTCTGGCTGTGTTCGGAATCGCATACTTCTAGTAGGGGAAAAAGAGTAGGTGAGCGAAAAGTATGTACGAATCATAAAAGAGTAGGCGAGAATTACCTGGGTGACGTGCTAATTATCGCGAGATTCGGACGATAGTGCGTTCGAATCAAGCGGCAACATTCTAATCTGAAAGATGAAGCCTACCCGGAAGTGCGAAAAACTGCAATAGATCGAAAATCCGCTAGGGGCAGGTCCCAAAAGGGAGCAAATGTCCATAGACCTCATGTTAAAATGTCCGTTTTCACAGAATAAATTCATGTTTTTACAGGTTGGTCCCATGGAATTTTATTGTATTTTTCGATAGGTTCCGAGTGCCTGACAACTGTGAGGGGGGTGAATGTTGTAGCATCAATGTTTGTGGGCAGTGGCACTGCAACATTTAGCATTAAATCGCCTCAGATAAGTTAGCGTCCGAGGTACTTTACCTATGGTTATAACTGACGTTTGAAACACTGTAAACTGTCTGCCAAATGAATAAATGTAACATAAGAATAGACTGATATGTCCCACATTGGAGTGTTAATATATTTTGGGTTGTACTCTTCAGCGGCTTTGCAGTGAATGTAGTAGCCATAGACTGTAAAAAGTAGCCTAGTCTGCCAGTCGATCTTATAACGTTATGGTGTGTTCACACCGAAAGCAAATAGAGCGTCAAATACGCGTCTAGTTAGACGCTTGAACATTCGCTCGAGTTCAAATTTTTCAACTTGCGCGGAAGACGTTCGCGGGAAACGCGTCGCCCAATTTGCGTCATTCGCGACGCCCGGCGCGAATGATGCGTCTATTCGCGTCTTTGCATTGACTTTGTATGTAATCTACTCGCGCAAATAATTAAATTTGCGTTCGGTGTGAACACACCATTACAGATAGCTGAGGCTGCCACTGCTTGGCTGAAGAGGCGCGTCCACCCTTGGCTGAAGAGGCTCAGTCTCACACAAAGCCCGCCCTTTTACCCATATATGGATTGGCCAGAAAGGGGCGGGGGTTAGGATTTCCCAAGATTTTCAAAGATTGCACCGCCCATACCCCCCATAAACGGCCTCAAACCCGTTATTCAGAAAGTCTATGGGTGACGTCACAGACGCTTTGTCCATTTTTTTTACAGTCTATGGTTCGAATATGCCTACTTTCCTACTATATAGTACGCGAAAACAGTACGTGAAAGAAACAGTACGTTCGAAACATCAGTATTCATAAAAGAGTAGGCGAGAACTTCCCGGATGGCTTACTGCTTTCGCCCAGATTTTTGAGTGCTCAACCGATGGATACTCTTCTATCCGAGGAGACCACGCGAGAGGATACGTCATCAAACATCACGGACATCAGTGACGCGGGGGGTTTTCAAATGTGAGTAAACACGGTTCCTTGTGTTTAAATCGTATGTGTTAAACTACTATAGAGTAAACGTTTTAACTGTTGAAGGTGTAAAGGAGTTAGACAGTATAGTATAGTTGTGGTTTTGCTGTAAAAACATGTTTTATTATGTATAGCTAGCTAACAGGGGAGCTCCAGTAAGCACACGTAACGTTACGTCTCTAAAGTGGATTTACATAACCATATACATCTTAAACACGCTTATTTAAGATGTCTATTTACATATGAAAGGAAAATATTGTATAAGTTTTGCAGATGAGCACATCACAACATGAAAAAGAGTGATGTATGTGTGCTATTATGTAGGATAATTCACTGTTGTCAACACTGTTTACATTAGACAAATGTGCTGTAAATAAGGTAAATAAACAAATCTATAAAGTAACTAAACATGTTATATATTTTATTTGTTCCTTATTACTGTTGATGACTGCTTTTGTATAATGTTTGTGCATTTTTGTAGGATCTGAAATGTCTGCAGACTGGTGTGAGCACTGAGGATGAGGAGCCCGGAGCTGAATCCTGGAAACGGTGCCATGGATGAGACGCTCCATCACTCCACCGGCCCTTATTGCCTCAGATTGTGAAGCGCAACACAGCAACAAGCTCCGGCACGAAGGCACGGTCACCTCTGGTGAATTCATCAGAATAAAGCCGCAGAATGGGAACAGCTGTGTTGAGATGGCAGTATGTGGGGTTCAGCGCCTGTAAATACAGGCTTGTAGTTTGAATAAAGCTTTGTTTCATGTGTTGTTGACTTGTATATGCATTTGTTTATTGTGATGGTTACTTTTATTTGTTCTTTTACTCATTTATTCATGTTTCTTATTGTTGTCAGTATATAAAATATAATTATTTAATTAATGTATGCATTAATTAATTCATTGCTTGACTGACAATTGAGATGTTTCACTGCATTTATCTAGTGTGTATTCATGCATAACTATGTCTATAACTATAACTATATATACCTTTTGTCCATTACGATTGACACCAGCCTCTCTGTGTTCTTCCGGAGATCAAAGCACGCCTGCCCGGAGATGGGCCTCGGGTGAACTTCGAGGAGTTTGTGGAGTGGGTGCTGGCGAGCTGTAACTCACCCTTCACCGTTTGCTTAGGAGAAGAGGATCTCGCCAGCGCCCTGCCTGAATCTCGTTCCGCCGAGACTGTCCTGCCTGAGTCTCGTTCCGCCGAGACTGTCCTGCCTGGGTCTCTTCCCACCGAGCCTATGATCCACGGCAAAAACAATTGTGCTGCCCCTCTATTTGCAATGTATACCAGCAACAACACACAAAGACCAATATGCCATATACATATAACGCAAAACCAGCAACAACACACAAAGACCAATAAGCCATAGGCCTACATACTGTATAACGCAAATAGTGCGCAACGCGCGTGTGCCCAAAATGTCAACAATATTAAAGTTTATGCAGGAGGCAAATGCCTGCTGGCATTTTTCTTTAAGCAGTTATGACAGGAATTTTCCAAATAATGACATTTCACCTCCTCAAATTCCTTTTGCAAATCTCTTTACACCACTTTCTTATGTGCGTAAAACACACACAAATGAAATCTCCGCAAGCACATTATATCATCAGCAGGTTCAGCATCTTAAATAACGACTAAAGAGCAAATGAAGCTTAACTTAAGTTTCAGAAGCGCACACGGCGGGCCTTCATCGCAGCAAAGGTCTTAACTGCATCCTCTATTTCGATTCTCTGTGCTAGTTCATGTTCTATGGAGATTGTTGCCAGTCCATTAAATATGTTTCCTGTTCACAAAATGTTCCCCATTCAAAGCAATCGGGACGTCACATATGAAACAGCCAGCCACCGCTGTCAGCGAGTCGCCGTATTCAAGCACCGAGGGCGCGCGCGCCGCGCCCATACCTCCGGTTCAGTTTCCCGAGCCCACGAAGTGTGGCGATCAGAACCCGGAGGCCATTCTGCCCCTAGCTGTACATGTAAAAGCATGGGAAGCGATTCCAGGGATATCAGAATGCAAAGGGGCCATAGAACCGGTACCTCCTTCTCTGAGCGAGTCAGCTTTTACAGCCGGTTCTATGGCCCCTTTGCACAACAGTTTCGCTATTTCAGCGCGGCTTGTCGAAGAAGTAGGCTACTTCAAAACATTTTCGGTGTAACTGCCACGGTTCAGCTCGTCTGCGACAATCTTTGCGGCGTCCATTTTCATTGAATTTTGATATCAGATAGAGCCGGCCAGAGCGCAGCATAATAAGTAGCCACGCTGTTCACTTGGAGGGCGGGGGCAAAAGCCGGCTTATCCAGTATGTAAATACACACAGACAATGACACGCCACGCCCCTACTGCATGCTAGAATCTCCGAAAAGAAGCCGATTTCAACCTCAAAATGTACGCTTTTAAATATACCAATACTGTTATCTCAAACATGGAGAGGCTTCTTCGTGATCTCAACCAACAGATTCTGCAAAAAAGCGGAAATCACCAATTTTGAAAAAAAAAAAAAAACGCTTCTTTCTCATTTTGCTCGTAAGTTGTGCTGCCGACTTGTGTCTCTATTTTCCGTGATCGGTCACATATGTTACGCTGTGCTTTAATGTTACTTTGTGTGTGTACCCTCTGCCCGTTTGCCTGCCTGTACCTGTTTGTTTGTTTATTTATTATTAGTAAAAGTTTGAATTGGAGCCTTCTGACTCAGCCCGTACCACACCCGTGACATTCGTATGCTGTCTGTGAATGAATTATTAATTTCATTTAGGTAATACATTTTACAACCAAACAGATTATTACGCCATGATAGCACTACTACAAAGTATGACATTATCCATTTTTTGGACATGTACATTAATTTATAGGCTACATTAAATACATTGCTAACATTGTCCAGTTTATGAAATGAACATCCCGCGGTAATGTGTGTGTATTGCGCAGTGGCGTGCGAACTCGACTTGAAAAATGCCTTTGCCTGCCTTAGACACAGTTAACCAGTTTAAATATGCTTGCAGAAATATACATTTGATTACATTTTGGAGAACAGACAGAAGAAGATCTGTCGATGTGCATTTGATCGTTGTTTGTGTTCAGATGTTCAGTAGTGTTCATGAGCACGACAAGTTTTAACTCTTTGTTCTCTTTGTCAATGGTTCCCTTTGAATGCAAAACTCTGCAGAGTAACTTTATTTCGACATCGTCTAATAATCCAAATGTAGTTGTATAAGTTACTATTATACAAACCAAAGGACAGGCAATGGTTTTCGGGCTACAGATGGCAGAAATAATGCTTATCTCTTCTGTTTTTGTTGCAAAGATAGCCTAATTATGATAATAATAGTCATTTAAATTAAAAATATCTAAATAATATCATGATATATATATATATATAGAGGCCTATATGATCCGAAGTAATTAGTAACTAACTACTTGAGTAGTTTTTTCATTGGATACTTTTCACTCTAACTCAAGTAACTATTAAGATTATTACTTTTACTTTGAGTAAGTATTTCTATAAGTACTTGTACTTTTACCTGAGTACAGTTTTTGGATACTCTACCCACCTCTGCTTGTTGTATCAGTTTTGTAGCCACTAGTCCGAGCTATTGGTGTAGGGTGTATACTTCCCTTGCCAAACTACACTAGTTTTAGCAATGGTTCTGTGATTTATACAACATGCTTATTGTATCAGTGTTGTTTCCGCTAGTCCGAGCTATTGCTGTTGGGTGTATGCTTCCCCTGCCAAACTACACTAGTTTTAGCAATGGTTCTGCAATTATACAACATGCTTGTTGTATCAGATTTTGCTGCCGCTAGGGGTGTAAGCTTCCCCCAATAGACCCATACACTTGTTAAATTGGCTACAGCAACACACTTGTTGCAATGTGTCCTTGTTTGCTCCAGCAGGGGTGATGCTTCCCCCTTAAGATTGGATAGTGCTCAACATATGCCGCTAACATCAGAATGTATTAACCATTCTATCAGCCTCAGTCGTGTTGGGGGTAGTGTGTAAAATAAATAAATAAATCTCTCATCTCTTGCTCAAGCTTTTCAGATATTGGCAACATCTTTGTTGGAAAAAAAAAAAGCATTCAGATTGGACTGTCAGTTTGGGTTTGGGGGATATTCCACAGGCCACAATCAACAACCTGATCAACTGTATGCGAAGGAGATGTGTTGCACTGCGTGAGGCAAATGGTGGTCACACCAGATACTGACTGGTTATTGTCTATAATCAGCATCTTGACATGCCACACCTGTGAGGTGGATGGATTATCTCGGCAAAGGAGAAGTGCTCAGTAACACAGATTTAGACAGATTTGTGAAAAATATTTGAGAGAAATTGGCCTTTTGTGTACATAGAAAAAATCTTAGATCTTTGAGTTCAGCTCATTATAAATGGGGGCAAAAACAAAAGTGTTGCGTTTATAATTTTTTTCAGTGTATATAAGTGTGTGTTTGTTTGTGTATGTTTGTGTTAGCAGTTGGTCTTCAACAGGTAAGTCATGTGCAACAGACACAGCTTGTTCATGTGTGTTTCTGGGGAAGTCCTCCAATGATTTTCTTTGAATTGTGGGCCTCATGAGAACTGAATGTGTGTAGCCCCCCAACATGGCATGTGATTGACCGAAGAACAGAAGCTCTGCTCAGTGCATTTGAAGTCATCTCTTTTAAACACGGGAGGTGTCTGCGGTGAACCAGTGATAGATTGTCACCCAAGCATTCTCTGACATCCAATCCTAGAATCTGTGATTATAAAACGCATTTCCAGCATTTTCAGCATTTCCACACACTGCCGTATCAGACCATGAAAAAAAATCTAATTTCGTTCCTCTCCACAGATAGGCTAAGGTTGATATATGTGTTTGTGTGCAAGTGTTTCTGCAGGCGCTCTTATTTTTAACCCCACTGTCCTCGCAAAAATTGATTTTTGGAATCATTAGTTCAGATATTCTCACTTTTTATGTATTTTATAATGCTTCTTTTCCATTTTGTCTTTGATGACTGTGTATGACAGACAAGTTCTATAACATTTGATATCTTTATCTCTGTGTTTAAGGTTTATTTACAAAATGTATGATATTTGCAACACATTTTTAATAAAAATTTTGGACCCAATCATTTTAGAGCATCTATTTTATTTTTATAAAAAAAAAAATGTTAGATCAAAATGTTATTTAAAACGATCAGAATCAACATTAAATAACATCCATTTCTCCTTTATTCATTTTAAAGCCTTTTACTCTGACATTACTTAAAATAGATGCAAAAGGGCTCTTTAAACTGTAAACATCACAAATCGTTTGTAATGACCTACAATCTTTTCACTTGAGTATCAGCAAATGCATGGCTGTCTCTCTGACAGTAGTCATTACAGGTATGAATACAATAGTGTTGATTATTTAAGTGCTTCTTCTGTCCAGTGTGAAGAAAAAGTGACTTAATGTACTCTCCTATTTCATCTCTGTCATTTGGGTGATGGCACCTCTCTCAGCTGTCACTGTGTGTAAAGAATCTTTACGTGTCTTTAGGGATGCCTGTAGGCTGTGTATTAGGTACGACATAATTAAATGGTCATTGTAGTTGCTAAATGCTTTGAGGTTGTGCTTGGCATTTGAGATTTTAACTATTACTGTGTATTCTCAGCAAACTGTCCTTGTGTACATAGCTGAGAATTAACACAATTACACACTTTTATGTTGCTTTAATAAAAAATAAAAAAAACATGACAAAAATAAACAAATAAATGTGTTGTGCTAAATGTGAATGTCAGAATGGGTGACTATAAGGGTGTCTTCACTGACTGAATGATTGGAGAGAAAGGCTGAATAGCACTTCTTAGAATAGTATATTTAATGATAAATTAAAGTATTAAAGTATGCATACTGTTTTCAATGGATTTTTGAAGTATGCATCAATGCATAGTTTTGAGTTTGACATAGGTGTATCATTAAATGACTCTCAGAGTTTGGTGTGTAAAAGTAAAACATTCTTTGTGGGTTTACTTAAATTTTAGTGTAATGAGTGTAGTGGGGGATCTAGGGTGAGCGGATATTTGGAGATTTACCCAGACATTTGAATTAGTATGGGGCATTCCTTTGATTAAATATTTAAAACGTGGTATATGATATCAGTGAGGACTCATTTTTATGAAGATAATCTTTCAATATTGCTGAATCCGATAACTTTAGTCTCAGTCACTCATACACTAAAGACCCCGTTATTACTCACAGCGAAGCTCTTTCTCATTCTTTGCTTAGGGGTAAAAAAGAAGTTACCTATACCTTTGTACTGGTATACTGTTGGGGAACATCACAACACTGCCTACGCTGCTGGGAGATGCGTTTTGATGATCTTTACATTACAAAAAAAAAAAAAAAACAGTGTCAGTGTCCGTGTCACTTTCAATTTCAAGTACAACTTTAATTTATACGCTACGTAGGATGTGAGTCTTGCGTAATCAACCCAGAACCTAAGTGTGTAGTGTGAAAGAATGATTTGTTTAAGATTCGAACATAACTACAAAGAAGGCAGGGCACACGTGCTTATAAATAGCCACAGACCAATGGTAATTTGAAGCTGTTTACCAGCCAGTGTCAGGGTTCTGTCACTTTGGTCTAGTTTATTCTTGGTTTTGTGACAGAGCCCTGACTCTATTGTCTTGTGTAAGCGCACGGTTCAGAGCGAGCTTGAGCAGTGCCCTCTTCTGTCCATGTGACTTGTCTTGTGTGCGGGACGTGGTGTTCAAAACCCCGGCACTTCTGTCTAGTTTGGATTCGGTTCTGTGTCGGGATTCGGACGTTCATGTTCTGTGTGTTTTGTCTTCTTTTGTGAGCGCAAGAGGTGATCATTAGCTCGTTCTCGTGCGCTCTGTCTTGTTGTGTGAGAGTGCGGACCTCAAGTCTGCTCGGGCTGTACACTCTTCTGTCCGCGTGTGTTGTTGTGTTCCCTTTCGAAGGGAACTCAACAATACGTCATCGACGTTATGGGGAACGCCTCAGGCGTGACAGGTGTCTGAAATCAAGTATCAACTCACAGCAATCATGTTGACCGGCGACAGCCCGTGCATCATCAGCTCGAATGATGAGCGAGTCAATCTGGATGTATAAAAAGTGCGCCTTGAAACCGTGACAACATCCTTTTCGTCTTCAGGGACTGTTTGTCTGTTTTGAGTAATCAACAATGAAGCGTGCAGAGAAGGGGAAAATACTTTCCGCAAGTGTGCCGACCCGTGTCCCAGATATTTGACACCGGAGGATTCACACGATCTGTGCGTTTTCTGCCTGGGAGAAGAGCACGCGCGGGGAGTTCTCGAGGGAACTTCCTGCGCAAACTGTGAGCGTTTTTCTCTGAAAACGCTCCGTTCTCGTCTGTCCCACTTCTCGAGGGAAGTGGGCGCGGCATCTGAACCCCGCGGTGTTGGTCCCGCTCGGGCTGAGGCTCAACGGCGAAGAGCTGCATGCCGCGGAGGTCCTCGGCCCAGCCCAGGCAGCCGGAAGGGCATGGTCCGTTGTGGTCTGAGGATCACAGACAGACTCAGAAGGCCAGTGTCGCTTCCTGTGCATCCCCTTCTCCTAGCAGGGTGAGCAGGGCGCGCAGGAGGCATAACTCCCGCGGGAGGCAGGATCTCAGGGAGGTGATCCAGAGTAAACGTTCTCGGACTGAACGTTAGACATCACCTCCCTGGATCTTGTCTCTTAACCATTGTGAAGCAGTAGAACTCAGGTTTCTGAGTTCTTGAGTCCTGGTGTGCTTCATTTCGCACGCTGCAGGTTTTATGTTGAGTGAAAATGTTTTTTTTTTTCTGCGCAAATAACATTTTTCTCTTCTTTTTCAGAACTCATTCTCCTGAAGAATATAGGCCTTCCTGAATATGAGCTCCCACACACGGTGGTCGCCAGGTTACAGGCCTCACCAGGCCTTCCTGATAAGAGCTCCCACTTACTGTGCTCGCCAGGTTACAGGCCTCACCGGCCTTCCTGGTTATGAGCTCCCAAATACTGGGTATCAGGTTACAGGCCTTACCAGCCTTCCTGATATGAGCTCCCACCTACTGTGGTCGTCAGGTTACAGGCCTCACCGGCCTTCCTGGTTATGAGCTCCCACATTCAGTGATCACCAGGCTTCAGGCCTCCTCGGCCTTCCTGGTTATGAGATGTCACATGTCAGGTTTCAGGCCTCACCAGGCCTTCCTGAATGTGAACTCCCACTCACTGTGGTCGCTAGGGTGCGGTTGTGAGCTTTCACATGTCAGGTTGCAGGCCTCATCAGGCCTTCCTGAATGTGAGCTCCCACACATTTTGACTATCAGGTTATAGGCCAGATCTGGCCTTCCTGGTCATGTCAAAACCATACTTATGGTAAGTCACATGATGGAACATCTTGTGTACTTTCTAAAATCCATTTTTTATGGTAAGGGTCATGCGCTGTACGCTTCAGTCCCTTTCTATGTGGTCCAGACCCAAGTCTTTCACCTCGGGTCCCACTCTAGATCTCGTCAAAATATGCTACGACAGACGCCTTTCTGGCTAACTTCTTCATTCTGATCCAGGCCTTTTCCGGACTCAGAATGACTAAGTACATGCACTTTTGTTTCATGTACTTTCTAATGTAGCCCCCACGTGGTATGGTTGTCAGGTTGCAGGCCTTATCAGGCCTTCCTGGTTATGAGCTCCCATATTCTGGGTCTCAGGTTACAGGCCTCACCGGCCTTCCTGATATGAGCTCCCACACACTGTGGTCGCCAGGTTACAGGCCTCACCCGGCCTTCCTGGTTATGAGCTCCCACATGCGGTGGTCGCCAGGTTACAGGCCTCACCCGGCCTTCCTGGTTATGAGCTCCCACATGCTGTGGTCGCCAGGTTACAGGCCTCACCCGGCCTTCCTGGTTATGAGCTCCCACACACTGTGGTCGCCAGGTTACAGGCCTCACCCGGCCTTCCTGGTTATGAGCTCCCACATGCTGTGGTCGCCAGGTTACAGGCCTCACCCGGCCTTCCTGGTTATGAGCTCCCACATGCGGTGGTCGCCAGGTTACAGGCCTCACCCGGCCTTCATGGTTATGAGCTCCCACATGCGGTGGTCGCCAGGTTACAGGCCTCACCGGCCTTTCCTGATGTGAGCTCTCAGGTACTGGAGCTCCCCACATAGGGGGTAATCAGGTCTTTGGCCTCAGCAGACCTTCCTGGTTTTGATCCCTCTCTTACTTCCTCAGTGTTCAGGACGAGCACTGGGTAGGCCCATGGATTGAGTGGACGACTTCCGTCATTTATTGAGGTTGAGTTACACTCTCCAGGTGGTCCCGTCTCTGTGATCCGGAACTGAATGGTTTCTGCCAGCTTTGCAGGCCTTCAGTTTTGAACGCCTTTTCCAAGGCAGTTTCCAGAGGCTCTGTCTCGGACAGACAGGCAATGGCTAGACTGTGCGTCTTAGTATAGATCATGCCTGGTGGCATGTCAGGAGGCATGTTTTCCTGTATAGTGACTGGCTGGGAGTCCCTTGAGTCCCCTAGCCACACTCCCTGGAAGGGACCCCTTCTATTTGGAAGTTGGTCCTAAGCCTTTGAGCTGGCCCAGATATACCTCTCATGAACTATGTTCTGGCAGTTTTCTCGGTTCATTAGCTTGGGCTATGACCGGTAGGGAGTGCTGTCACTGACAGCCCAACGTGACCTAGGGTGAGTGGTTTTTAGTGTCCTTTGTATTACTGGTGATGACAGTTGTCACTGCCATTGGGCATGCACTCCCCTCAGTATGGCGGCGTGGGTATTTCGTTCCCCATAACGTCGATGACGTATTGTTGAGTTCCCTTCGAAAGGGAACGTCTCAGGTTACGACTGTAACCTATGTTCCCTGAGAACAGGGAACGAGACAATACGTCTCCCTGCCATACCTCGGGGCCTGCCTGCAACAGTCCCTTCAGACGATAGGATGTTGTCACGGTTTCAAGGCGCACTTTTTATACATCCAGATTGACGCGCTCATCATTCGAGCTGATGATGCACGGGCTGTCGCCGGTCAACATGATTGCTGTGAGTTGATACTTGATTTCAGACACCTGTCACGCCTGAGGCGTTCCCCATAACGTCGATGACGTATTGTCTCGTTCCCTGTTCTCAGGGAACATAGGTTACAGTCGTAACCTGAGACGTTTTTTGTGTAGCACGTGGTTCATGTTTACATCATGGGTGGCTGGTGTTTTTCAGTGGCTGCGTGCTTTCTTGTTGTCATGTTTGGTGTGAATTTATGAGTGTACTCATTAGCTGCATGTTCATGTCTCATTTTGTGAGCACATGGCTTGTGATTGTTTTCACTGGCCATGTCCTTGTGCTTGAGTCATGTTTGGTGTGAGCACATGGCTTGTCATCAATGCTTCCTTGTGCCATGTGCTCTCCTCTCTATTGTCTAACTCTGCCCATCTTGTGACCTGATTATTGGTTCATTTGCCCCCCCCCTGTCCTCCCTCATTACCTGCCTTGTTTGCTCCCTATTTATTCTTTTTGTGTTTGCAGTCCTGTGCCAGCAAAGGAGTCGTTGAAAGATCCTGAGATCAACATCAGAGTACAGATGAGTAGTGGAAATTAAGGGGCTGATTGGAACTGAAGTGAAAAAGAGGTGGCAGAGGATATGGGACAATGAAATAAGAGGAAGACTCTATACAAAGAGTATAGTATACAAATAAATGTGGGGGTGGAAAGAACAACTGTTAATAACAGAAAAAAAGGATGCGATACTGACAAGATTACGTATTGGGCATACAACACTAAATCAAAGTTTATATAAAATAGGTAAACATGAAACTGGTAATTGCGATAAATGTGGATATCCAGAAACAGTAAATCATATATAACTAGAATGTACAGCATACAATAGAAAAAGACTTAAATTAGTTCAGTCACTAAAGGATAGGGGTGTAAGCAATTATTAACTTAAGAAAATATTAGGAGAAGGAACAAATTATGTAATACATGAGGAATTATTAAAATTTTTAAATGATACAGGACTGGTAAAAAAGATTAAATTTTTTCCCTCAACCAAGTAGTGCTCCATACTCCAATAGGCCTATGTCACGAAAAAATTGAAGACCGGAAGTTCGTCTTTTAGTGGGGATACGGCTCTTCCGGTTAGCTTTTTACAATGGCGGAGTCCGATAGATACCGCTGGAATAAATCTCTCCGCAACCTGCCTGTAGTCGCATATGGCGATGTGGTTCGGATGGTAAATGAAAACTCTCAAGTGGGAAAGCGTGAAAGCTGAGGTATGGCTGTCTACGTCCTGATGCAGAGCAACCCGGTACACTACAACAACAGCTGCGGGTGTAGCCTGCCGTTCGCCAGAAGAGTAAACGTTTCTATGGTAACAGCGAGTTGGACCAATCAACAGACGTTGCTGCTACGCTTAGGATTGTGGGTAGTGTAGTTTTTTTTTCATAAGATCGCGGATAAAACACGTTTTTCTTAAAACAAGGTTGATTTCATACGAACTTATAGCTTCTACAGGAGCAAAAACCTTCGTTTCACAACCTCATAGCTCGTGGTGAGTCTACCTCGGATGGTTTAGACATTATGGCTGATAATCTAAATCCTTATTGAGAAATACTGTTGACCGGAAGTTCTATATCCCTACTCAGCGTTCCGGAAGCAGGAAGTGTGACATAGGCCTATCCAGTAGGTGGCTGACAATGCACCTTTTAGTTGGTTTGCCAACCGCCATTTAAACAACAACCGAAGAAGAAGTAGAAGTCCTCTGCCAGATTGTTGTCATATGTCTACCATTAAATGTTCCTCCTGTGTTTTTCCCAATCAAATCTTGTTTTCCCCTCGCTGGGTAGTTTTTGTTTCTGTTTTATTTTATTATTAAAAAAAGAGTCCATCATCTCCACAAGATTGAGTCCTTGCTTCATCCTTTTACCCACAACCCAGAGCAAACATTTCCTGAGAGTTTACTTTGGCAAGCTGTTTCAAACTCTAGAAATGAACTCCAAATAAACTTAGTTTTGGCCTGATTTTGTTACAAATTATGTCACATTAGGTAATTCTTCGATTTCGCTTGGAGTATATTGGGCCCTTAAGATCAGAAGTCAAGTCAAGTCAAGTCAAATATATATTTATATAGCGCTTTTCACAATACAGATTGTATCAAAGCTGCTTCACAGTATCAATCAAAACAACTTAACAATGTTTGCTTATTACTGGAAAAAAGACATCCAAGTTTGGTAGAGCTGATCAATGGTATGACTGGTTAATTAATTTGAATATCCCCAACTGAGCAAGTCAAAGGCAACAGTGGCAAGGAACCAAAACACCCCATCAGATGACCCAATGGAGAAAAAAAACCTTGGGAGAACCCAGGCTCAGTCGGGGGCCAGTTCTCCTCTGGCGTTTATGAACTAGAGGCCGAATTTACAGTAACTGTAAGATAAAACATTTATATGAATGCCTGGCTAAATAGATGCGTCTTCAGTCTAGTTTTAAACTGGGAGAGCGAGTCTGAGCTACGAACAATATCAGGAAGGCTATTCCAGAGCTTCGGAGCTAAATGTGAAACTGCTCTGCCTCCTTTGGTGGATCTGGATATCCTAGGAATGACCAGAAGCCTCGAGTCTAGTGATCTTAAAGAGCGCGATGGATTGTAAGGCGATAGAAGATCCGTTAAATAGACTGGAGCTAAACCATTTAGAGCTTTATAAGTCAAAAGCAATACCTGGTATTTAATACGGAACTTTATAGGTAACCAATGAAGTGATGATAAAATCGGTGTTATATGATCATATTTTCTTGATCTAGTAAGAACTCTAGCGGCTGCATTTTGGACTAACTGTAGCTTGTTTATTGAAGATGCAGGACAACCAGCTAATAAAGCATTACAGTAATCTAGTCTCGAGGTCATGAATGCATGAACTAACTTTTCTGCATTGGAGAGTGATAGCATATTACGTAGCTTAGCAATGTTTCTAAGGTGGAAAAAGGCAGTTTTTGTAACATATGAAATATGCTTTTCAAAAGATAGGTTGCAGTCTAATGTAACACCCAGGTCTTTTACTGTAGCGGATAAAGTAACAGGGTATCCTACTATGTTAACCTCTTAGCCTTCATCAGTGCGCCGGCGCTCTGACGCGTTTTTTGTTTATTTAGTTCAAATTTACTATCAGATTTAATGTTATACCGTGACAAACTATACATGGTTAAAAAGATATAATACTCAAGATTCAGTATTTGACCACTATTGTATTCTGAGAAACTTATAGTGACAGTTATGTCTTAATTTGTGTCAGGAGTTATGAAATGAAAAAATGAGTCGATACCTTTAATATGAATTATGAGCGTCAACTGGTCCATTCATAAAAAACACTCCGTGCTGTCGTCATGACAGCGATTCACAAAACATCGTCCCTCAGGGCTTTAGCTCAAAAATGTGCAGACTTGGAGAAATATTGATATATTCTCATAGATTCACATCATATTTCTATAGACAGGAATAATATTTATTGAATTTATACCCAAATGCGTCGATGTAATCATTATGATCGCTTCTTACTGAGATGTGCTGTGTTTTCAATTCATACCAATAGCCTGAGGGCGCTATATGCACAATAACAGTCCAAATATTGCTCATGAAGAAGAAGCTTAGTCATGTGACATTCCAGTACGTCATTGATACAGAAAGTAGCTGACAGAGATCGCTGTAACATGCAGATAAAGATGTTTTGAAGACAATAAACATGATTGCAATGATATTTGAGTTACCTGTGTTCTTCAAGCCATGCCAGGTATTTCATAATAATAGATTATATTTATAATGTAATGCTAATCGATATAGATTTCATCATCGTGCAGAACACTATAAATAATACATTTTCTGTCGGACTTTTTTTAATCTGAAGCCAAATTAGATCACAGAAGATTATTTAAAACACTCGACCTGCGTTATAAAGTAAGTTTGGAACACAAGCATGGTTTTAATCTCATAAATGGTCGTGTATTGATGGTGTGCTAAGCTAACATGCTAGCTAGCCCAGGTGCACCTGCCACTAGCAGTTATTGTTTTATGATTTTTTTCTAAATAGGAATGCTTACTGAAATGTTTCAGTGCATTTGATACCAGTTTCAAATATTTAGTGAGAACTTTGATAAAAGAAGTTAGAGTTTGAAACCCTATGAATAGCCTGTGAATAGCCAGTCGTTAGTAGCTATAATGCAGACAAAAGAGATGCATATTTAGAGCCATAACCAGTCTGGAGAAGTGTGAATGTGTGCAGGGGAGACTCACACTGAATGGGGCTCGTTTGCACCACAAAATAATAGAGACAATAGACTGAATAGATGATTGAGAAGATGACTAAACATCAGTTTGCATTTTAGAGTCTCATCAAAATAAAGTAATTTGACATGATCTTGAAAAACATTTAACTAAATACAGAGTTTTAGACTTATCATTTTCAGATTTTAAATATAAAATGGTCACACATATGGCTTTAGCTGCAGTGCATTTCTAGATTGCTCCAGGGCCAACTTCAATTTTATTTTCATGAAGATGTTTCATAAAAATAAATTTCTAATAACTTTACAAAACTTTGAAGCTATTTAAAAAAAAAAATTTCATTATGACAATAATTAATTCTACATTTACAATAAACTACTAGGTGTCAGCTTTCAAATGAGATCATACTTGTGCTTTTAGTGCAAAGGGTTCATGAACTGTATCTGTTTAAGTTTGGGTATGCCATTTCTGGGGATTTTTCAAAAGTACCCTTGAACCTTAACAGGTTAAAGTCGTGCTGTGAAAGGTTTTGTGGACGGTTTTTAGAACCGATAAGTATTACCTCTGTCTTGTCTGGATTCAATAAAAGAAAATTACGCGTCATCCAATCTTTTATATTTTTAACACAATCTGTCAATTTGGATCATTTAGAGTTATTCATCTGGCCGTGATGAAATATATATTTGAGTGTCATCAGCATAACAATGGAAACTAATTCCATGTTTCCTTAGAATATTACCAAGTGGCAGCATATATATTGAGAATAATAAAGGGCCTAACACAGATCCCTGCGGCACTCCATAGTTTGCCGAAGTTATAATCGATTTTTCTCCATTTAAGTAGACGAAATGGTAGCGGTCAGATAAGTATGACCTGAACCAGCTTAATGCTTGTCCTTGAACACCAGTGTAATTTTGTAGTCGATCTAAGAGTATTGTGTGATCTATAGTATCGAACGCAGCACTAAGATCAAGTAAAACTAGTACTGAGATACAGCCTTGGTCGAATACAGCCGAAGCTAAAAGTAAATCATTTGTGATTCTAACAAGCGCAGTTTCAGTGCTATGATGTGGCCTGAATCCAGACTGAAACTTTTCATAGATGTCGTTTTCTTGCAAGAAAGAGCCGAGTTGAGCGGACACAACTTTTTCTAATATTTTTGACATAAATGGAAGATTCGAAATGGGTCTGTAATTTGCTAGGTTATTTGGATCTAATTGTGGTTTCTTAATAAGAGGTTTTATAACTGCAAGCTTGAACGTTCTTGGAACATGACCTAAAGATAAAGATGAGTTAATAATATTGAGAAGAGGCTCTTCCACTATAGGTAACACTTCTTTCAGTAGTTCAGTTGGTATAGGATCTAATAAACATGTTGTTGTTTTAGATGAAGTGATAAGTTTATTTAACTCTTTTTGTTCTATGGTTGTAAAGCATTGTAATTGTTCTTGCGTGGTGATAATTGCGGCCGAATTATAAGGCGCGAGCAAAGATCGAACGTTTAAGATTTTGATTCTGATGCTTTCAATTTTCTCGGTGAAGAAGTTCATGAAATCATTACTACTAAACTGTAACAAGGTATTTTGTTCAGACGACGTCTGTTTATTTGTTAGTCTAGCCACGGTATTAAATAAAAACCTTGGATTATTTTGGTTGTTTTCTATTAATTTGCTGAGGTGCTCAGCCCTAGCCGTTTTAAGTGCCTTTTTATAAAGTGACATACTGTCTTTCCACGCGATTCTAAAGACCTCTAAATTAGTTTTTTTCCATTTACGCTCTAAATTACGGGTTTCTCTCTTTAAAACATACGTAGTATTATTGTACCATGGTGCTATACTTTTTTCTCTGACCTTTTTTAATCTAATGGGTGCAACAATATCCAATGCTCTAGAGAGAATGGTGCTCATAGTGCTAGTTAGTTCGTCTAATTCATCTGTTTGTTTGGGTTCAGGCAGCAGCTGAGACAGATCAGATAAGCTATTTGAGAAATGATCTATGGTGGATGGACGAATTGTTCTACCTGGTCGATAACGTGGCGCAGCATGACATATTACAGCAGTGCGTAATATGCAAGTTACCAAGTAGTGGTCAGTGACATCATCACTTTGTGGAATGATATCTATATCGGTTGGATAGGTTCCATATGATATAATTAAATCGAGTGTATGATTAAGACGATGAGTTGGTCTGGTGACGTTTTGCTTGACCCCGAAGGAGTTTAATAAATCTGTAAACGCAGCCCCTAACGCATCATTTAAATTATCTACGTGTATGTTAAAATCTCCAACAATTAATGCTTTATCGACGTTGACAAAAAGATCTGATAGAAAGTCAGCAAACTCTTTTAGGAAATTGGCGTAAGGCCCTGGAGGTCTATATATGGTAGCCAATGCTAGAGATAATAGGGATTTTTTTCTTACATCTAAGAGCGTAACATTTAGCACTTCAAACGAATTAAACCTATGACGAATTTTCTGAGTAGCATTAAGGATATCTCTGTAGATTGTTGCAACACCGCCGCCACGACCGATCAGACGGGGCTCATGCTTATAACAGTATCCTGGCGGAGTAGACTCATTTAGACCGAAATAATCATTTGGTTTAAGCCAGGTTTCAGTAAGGCACAGAACATCGAAATTATTATCTGTGACCATTTCATTTACAATAACCGCCTTAGGTGTGAGCGATCTAATGTTTAGAAGACCTAGCTTTAGAAATTGTTTTTGTTCACTAATAGCGAGATTTTTTGTTTTAATAACAATTAGATTTTTTCTAGATCCCGCAGTAGATTTATTATTTGATCTTAGTAAACGAGGAATAGACACAGTTTCTATGCAATGTTCTACACTAGTATTAATATCAATTAAATTGGTGCAGTAGAGACTGTGATTTGGATTTTTGGTTACTAGTCAAATGGTATTTAACATCTTGGAGATGTTATCCGACAGAAGATCTGCCCCGATTCTACTTGGGTGTAAGCCATCAGCGCGGAAGAGCCTTGGTCGCTCCCAAAACAGATTCCAATTATTTACAAAAATCAGTTCCCTTTCGTTGTCACTCCGAGTTACGTCGGACGACGACGAAATGGGGTTTCGCTTAGAAAGCCTATCAACTTCGAGTATTACAAAACGAGCCAATGGCAAAGAAAGCCATGGGTCTGCGGAATTTGCATGACGTAACTCCGCCCCACCTCGTGGGTATAAAAGGAGGAAGTCCGGCAACATGCAGATATGTTTTTCGCTTCGGAGCCAAGTTTATTCTTCTCTCCACAAGCCATCTCTGAATTGTCAGTTTTACAAACGAGTACCTCGAGTGTTGGTGTGACGGCGATCTACGGCGAGAGCGTGCTTCCTGCTGATCTGCTGCAGTGGTCTGCCAGTCGGTGCGTTTCTCCCCGGGTGCTTCAACACTTGAGTTTTCTCTCACTAAAAGAGCTTACACGCGGCACGTCTTTTTAAAGATGCCTCGCCCGTGTACTTCTGGTTGCGGCAGATTGGTATCGGACTCTGATGGGCACGAGCGTTGCATAGTATGTTTGGGCATTGATCATGCTAGAGCAGCACTCGTGGATGACTCATGTTCTCTCTGTGGGAACATGACCATCGCGTCATTGCGGTCGAGACTCAGTGAACTCGCAAGAGTGAGAGTCCCTTTATTCACCCCCCGTCCTGCGGCTGGTGGCCAGGGTGACCTGAGGGTTACGGTCTGGAACAAGGCGCCGACTATGTGTCCGCGACCCCAGCCCCCCTCTTCAATGACGGTGCCCGCTAGTGAACCTCCGATTCCCTGATTGTTCTCCGATTGTTTCGGTTGAAGCTACAGAGGATGATGCCATGTCTGTTGCAGCATCACTAGGTGGGTTCGATTCTTCTGGAAGTGAGGGCTCGTCACAGCTGCCACCTTCCTGTGTGCATACGGCTGTGCTCGAGTCTGATCCGGAGATGACGGCCATGCTTTCCCGGGCAGCTGCGAGCATCGGGCTTGAGTGGAGGCCTCCACCCTGTCCTGAGCGCTCGCAGCTGGATGATTGGTTTTTGGGTAAGGCCGCCGATCCTCGTCCTCGGCAAACCCCAATACCTTTCTTCCCGGATGTGCATGATGAGATCTCGAAGTCCTGGAAGACCCCGTTGTCTTGTCGGGACCGCTCGTTGGTCTCATCCGCCTTTCCTCCCCTCGATGATGCAGCTGCCCGTGGGTACACTGGGCTTCCCCCAGTTGAACGCTCTGTTGCCATGCAACTATGTCCTCAGAGTGCTTCTTCTCGGGGCGAGCCTAAGCACCCATCCAAAGCCTGTAGATTTTCGTCGACCCTGGTGGAGAAGTCTTACAGAGCGGCGGGACAGGCAGCTGCTTCACTGCATGCTATAGCCACTCTGCAGGTCTACCAGGCCCAGATGCTCAGAGACATGCACAAGGGTAGGACAGACCCAGGGCTCTTTGATGAGCTGCGCGCCGCTACCGACCTCGCTCTACGGGCGACGAAGGTTACCGCGCGCTCCCTGGGTCTGGTGATGTCCACAGCCGTGGTCCAGGAGAGACACCTGTGGCTGAACCTGGCTGACATGCGGGACGCGGAGCGGACCCATCTGCTTAACGCCCCCTTGTCCCAGGCCGGCCTCTTTGGCGGCGCGGTTGAAGACTTCGCCCAACAGTTTTCAACTGCCCAGAAACAGACCGAGGCCATCAAACATATTCTGCCCCGCCGGCCCGCTGCTGCCTCCACCCAGCCGGCCGGGGAGATGCCTCGTCCTGTTTCCCGCCGAGGGCGCCCTCCTGCTGCTCCCGCCCAGTCCACGCAGCAGCCTCCACCCCGGGCCGGTCGCGGAGGAAGCCGCAAGAAGGCGCCACAGCCCTCTCCCGCCCCGCCCCCGCTAAACGCCGGGCCAAGCGGCGCTCCTGAGACGGGCTGCTCAAGGATTATGGTCGTTTCTCAGGAGATGGTAGCAGGACCACTCCTTCCCTCGGTGGAGGGCCGGGGGAGAATCTTTTGTTCTCCGCTCCCCGCTGCTCACCCATGGGTGGGCAGCACCCTAAAGTGGTTATGTCAGAAACGACCCCCTCTTCCCTGAGCCCACAGAGTTCTCGGGCGACACAGAGCGCCGCCCACAAGCCGTGCTCTCCTCGCCCCCCTCTGTCCCGGAGGCGGTTGACACGGCGTGCCGTCCACGGACCGCTTCGCCCCTGTCCCCCTCTGTCACCAGACCCCTGGCAGAGCAGGCCCCCGCGGGACGACCAGCCTGGTCCTCCCCTGGCCCCCTCTGCCAGGGCGCGGTTGCTAACTGTGCCCCCACACCGGGCCGCTATGCAGTCCACGTCTGGGCCAGTTACTCCGCTTCGCTGCCCCTCCGGGGGGACGCCTGTCGTTCGCATGATCCCGCTGGTTCAGTTCCTGGGAGCCTGGTTAGAGCTTCCCCGTCTGTCCCGCTGAATCGCGCGGACCATCAGGCTCGGCTATGCGATTCAGTTCGCACGGTCTCCTCCCCGCTTAAGGGGAGTCCGCTCCACTTTGGTCGGTGGCAATGCCCCCATCATGAGAGCAGAGATTGCCACCTTGCTTGGGAAGGGTGCAATCGAGACTGTCCCTCCAGCCGAGATGAGGTCCGGCTTTTACAGCCCCTACTTCATTGTCCCCAAGAAAACCGGTGGGTTACGACCAATCCTGGACTTGCGCGTGCTGAACCGCTCCCTTCACAGGCTGCCGTTCAAGATGCTCACCGCTAGACGCGTTTTTGAATGCATTCGGCCCCAGGATTGGTTTGCAGCAATCGACCTGAAGGACGTCTACTTTCATGTCTCCATTCTTCCTCGACACAGACCGTTCCTACGGTTTGCTTTCGAGGGGCAGGCATACCAGTACGCGGTTCTCCCTTTCGGGCTAGCCCTGTCTCCTCGCATCTTCACGAAGGTCGTCAAGGCTGCCCTTGTTCCCCTTCAGGAACACAGGGTTCGCATCCTGAGTTATATCGATGACTGGCTGATCCTAGCTCACTCTCGAGATCAGGTTTGCGAACACAGGGACCTAGTGCTCCGGCACCTAGCTCGTATGGGCCTTCGGGTCAACTGGGAGAAGAGTAAACTTTGCCCCGTGCAGAGGATCTCTTTTCTCGGTATGGACATCGACTCGGTCGCCATGTCCACGCAGCTTACGAGCGAGCGCGCGCAGTCACTGCTGACTTGCCTGAGACAACTCGAGGGCAAGAGTGTGGTTCCACTGAAACTTTTTCAGAGGCTCCTGGGGCATATGGCATCTGCAGCCGCGGTCACGCCGCTAAGATTGCTTCATATGAGACCGCTTCAGCTTTGGCTTCGCGACCGAGTCCCGAGGTGGGCATGGCAACGAGGCACGCTCCGAGTACCAGTTACCCCGACCTGCCGTCAGTTCTTCACCCCGTGTTCGAACCTCAGTTTTCTCAGGGCGGGTGTCCCCTTGGAACGAGCTTCCCGGCATGTTGTTGTCTCAACAGATGCCTCCACCACGGGCTGGGGCGCCATGTGCAATGGACATGCTGCTGCGGGCTCCTGGACAGGACCCCAGCGGCTATGGCATGTCAATTGCCTCGAGTTGTTGGCAGTTGGCCTTGCCATGCACCACTTCCGGGCGTTGCTCAGGGGTCAACACGTACTAGTCCGATCAGACAATACCGCTACTGTAGCGTACATCAACCGTCAAGGTGGTCTACGCTCCCGCCGTATGTCACAACTCGCCCGCCACCTCCTCCTATGGAGTCAGAAGCATCTGAGGTCGCTTCGAGCCATTTTCATTCCCGGAGCTCAGAACTGTGCAGCCGACGAGCTCTCACGGCTTCAGCCCCTCCCTGGAGAATGGCGACTCCATCCCCAGTCGGTTCAGCTGATTTGGGACCAGTTCGGGGACGCACAGATAGATCTGTTTGCCTCTCACGACTCGACCCATTGCGCCCTGTATTTTTCCCTGACCGAGGGCACGCTCGGCACGGATGCACTGGCGCACAGCTGGCCGCCGGGCCGCAAATATGCGTTTTCCCCAGTGAGCCTTCTTGCGCAGACTTTGCGCAAGGTCAGGGAGGACGAGGAGCAGGTCATTCTGGTCGCGCCGTATTGGCCCACCCGGACCTGGTTCCCCGAACTTGTACTCCTCGCGACAGCACCTCCCTGGCCCATTTCTCTGAGGAAGGACCATCTTTCTCAGGGACGGGGCACCCTGTGGCACACTCGCCCTGATCTTTGGAGCCTCCACGTGTGGCTCCTGGACGGCTCGAGGCAGGTTTGATCAAGCTCCTCCAGCACTCCTGACGTCGGCGCCAGTGTCTCTTGCCTGCGCGTCGGCTAGGTGCCTCCCGTGTGCATGGTCCCTCCCCTGAGCGACCCCCACATGTGTATTCCCACTGTAAGCCTCTCTGAGCATGTGTCTTTCCCTTGGCAAGCCACCTTGCCACCCCTGGGGTTGAAATATTCCACCTGCGGCTGGACACCCCAGTGTTCTCCATATGCTTCCTTCGGGTCATATGTGTATTTTCTAAGTCCCCCCCCCCCTCTGGGTTGGCATTAATTGCATACTTCCCCTAGCTTGGGATATGCTTCCCAGTGTACCTTGGTATTCCTGTGTTAAATGGAGTCCTTCGTCCTGTCTATGACAGGGATCTCGATTTACGCAGGGCACTGGAAGACAGCTGAGAAGGTGGCATGATTAGACTGGTAACCCCATTTCGTCGTCATCCGACGTAACTCGGAGTGACAACGAAAGGGAACGTCTATGGTTACGTATGTAACCCTCGTTCCCTGAGTAGGGAATGGAGACGTTACGTCTGCCTGCCACTTTCCGCTGTACCGCGGGGATCGCCTGAGCTCAGTCTTGGCTCCTCAGCGAAGAAACATATCTGCATGTTGCCGGACTTCCTCCTTTTATACCCACGAGGTGGGGCGGAGTTACGTCATGCAAATTCCGCAGACCCATGGCATTTCTTTGCCATTGGCTCGTTTTTTAATACTCGAAGTTGATAGGCTTTCTAAGCGAAACCCCATTTCGTCGTCATCCGACGTAACGTCTACCTGAGTAGGGAACGAGGGTTACATACGTAACCATAGACGTTTCTGCTCATTGCACCATGACAATAACCATTCATTTCATTATAATCTACTGAACTTTTCATGCCCTCGTCGGTACGTAGGAAGCGGTCCAGACACAATAATTGATGTTTCAGGCGATGTGCTGCGTACAGTATCGATAAGGCTCCTGAAGTCTTTCTTCAGAACCTCCGTCTGTCGCAGCCTAATGTCGTTAGCTCCTGTGTGCAGCACAACAGCTCCGACGCGCTCGTCATCGTTCAAGATCTCAGTTACCCGCGCAGTGATATCGAGAACACGAGCACCAGGAAAGCAGTGACTGTGCACCTTACTTTTACCTAACGTAGCGTGGACGTGTCGGACGGTGGAATCGCCGATGATCACAGCATCGCGTTCCGTTTCACGAAGAGGGGAGAAGCGGTTCTGAGTGGAGATCTCGAAAACCGGGAGGGGCGAAAAGATTCTTGTCCTCGTTCACGGCTTCCGCGGAACCACCCAGGCTTCGTGGTGGTGTGTTGGAGCCGGAGTGAATGAAATCATGGCTGATCGTGACCTGGACGCTCGGGACCAATGCTGAGAAACGCACGGAGTAGACGAGGTCAGCGTCAGCGGGTTACTAACGTTAATCACTGATCCGTGTGCATCAGCGCGTGATGTTTCAAGAGCTAAACGCCGGTCTCTCAGCTGAGCTTTTCTCTCTAGAAGGTCACGGATCTGCTTTTCTACAGCTTCTAATTCAGACTGCACCGCGAGCAATTCAGATTTGTTCTCATCTGCACCAAAAGGTAGATAACATTCACCTGATATATTCGCCATTTTAACAGATGGACAGTAAGTTAGCAATGATGCAACCAGTGATGCTATTAATATTTATACTAATTTATGACTCAAGTCTTGGGTAAAAACCGTCTTTTTAGTGGTATGGGTGTAATATAGACGCACGATAGACGGGAAAACAAACAAACTCACAGCAGGCAACGAGGCTGACAAAAGCAGTCGATCGCAGGGCGAACAGCAGTGAAGCGGTGTCTCGCTCTACGACCAACAACCAATGTTCAAACCGTATTTGCGCAAACAAACGCAAACAAACAAACTCACAGCGGGCAACGAGGCTGACAAAAGCAGTCGATCGCAGGGCGAACAGCAGTGAAGCGGTGTCTCGCTCTACGACCAACAACCAATGTTCCAACCGTATTTGCGGTTCCAGCCGTATAATGGCTTGAGACGCGTCTGGCCAACAGTCCGAGTTGTAATTATGAGTTAAATGATGGTTCAGAACAGAATAAAGAGAGAAATATGGAAAAACAGAAGGAAATACGAAGCTAATACGAGGCTTAGACAGCCACGACGAAAACAAACTCACAGCTCACAGCAGGCAGCGAGGCGGACAAAAGCAATCGAGCCATCGAGCAATCGAGCAATTACAGAAGTAATTTGTTTTAGCACTATACAACAGGCCAAATTTGCACCCAGTATTAAAGATGCGTTTT
Source organism: Gila orcuttii (assembly GCA_026230005.1). NCBI lineage: Eukaryota > Metazoa > Chordata > Actinopteri > Cypriniformes > Leuciscidae > Gila > Gila orcuttii. The sequence continues at coordinate 24,207,796 of JAPDVR010000011.1, forward strand.
AAATGCGTCTCTTCTGACCAATTGTGTTCGGATTTTGTCAAGACACTCCCTGCTTACTTCATCACATTCTACATCACTTGTAGCATTCCCGGCTGAACAGATGCAATTACTCTCAGGAACTGATGTTGATCAAGAATTTAATTTCCAAAAAAAACACTGTAAGAGCTGAATATAAGCAAACAAACAAATACACATTAGACATCTGATTGCAAATTGTATGTCCATAACAAATGTATAAACTAATGAATACACATTTCGAATCTAATTGGCTACACCATAAATAGTGTGACAGTAAATCAAGTTTTTTAGTAGTCAGGCTAATGTTATAACCTTGCCTTACTGTACTGTAGTAAACCTGAATATGAAATACAACAATCTCTTTTGAAGTGCAATATGTACAAAATTATACAACTTAACCATGAATTATTTTGTTACAGCTGACGATCTCAATTTAAAGAGAAAAACATAAAATATATAAAATGAATAAAGGCCTAATTTACTGTAAACAAGTGCACACAGAAGGTAGATCAAGAGAAACGAAGCAATAATACAGTGTTCTGCATGTGACAGAAATGAAACACTCTCTACATAACATAAGCAATTGAAATGGTCATCACTGACTTCTAAACTTGCATATATGCTAACGACCCACAAAACGCTAACTAACGTCTCAGGTTACGACTGTAACCTATGTTCCCTGAGAACAGGGAACGAGACAATACGTCAACGACGTTATGGGGAACGCCTCAGGCGTGACAGGTGTCTGAAATCACTATCAAATCACGTCAATCATATTGACCGGCGACAGCCCGTGAATCATTAGCGTGAATGATTAACGTGCGACCTGGAAGTATAAAGGGGCGCCTTGCACACATGACAAATCACCTTATCGTCTGAAGGGACTGTACGGTAGGCAAGCCCCGAGGCATGGCAGGGAGACGTATTGTCTCGTTCCCTGTTCTCAGGGAACATAGGTTACAGTCGTAACCTGAGACGTTCCCTTTCGAAGGGAACTCAACAATACGTCAACGACGTTATGGGGAACGATATACCAACTCCGCCATGCTAAGGGGAGTGCATGCCAAGTGGCAGTGACAACTGTCAGAACCAGCAACTTCAAATGAAACGCTAGAACCACTCACCCTCAGGTCACACTGGGCTGTTAGTGACAGCATTCCCTACGGTCATAGCCCAAGCTACAGCCTCACAGAAAAACCTTCATAAACATGGTTAAATAAAAGGTCTACCTGGGCCGGCTCCGGGCCTGGAACCACAGCTTCCGATTAGAAGGGGTCCCTTCTAGGGAATGTGGCTAGGGAACCCGAAGGAACCCCAGCCAGTCACTATTCAGGGGAACGTACTCACCCCGAATGCCACCAGGACGGCCTGACCTGGCGTCAGTACATAGACACTAGTCTGGCCAAATCCTGTCTGTCTGAAGACAGAGCCTCTGGACAACAAAGCCTTAAGAAAGGCATCCAACCCGAGGGACTGCGAAGCTGGCAGTGAACCACTCGGCCCGGATCTCAGAGACGGGATATCCCGGAGAGTATGACTCAGCATAGTGCTTTCCAACCCTTGCTAGCGAGGGGAGTTTCTCTACTCGATCCACGGATCAACCCAGTGTCTGTGTTTCAAAACACTGAGGAGGCCTGTGAAGGCCTAAGGGCTGATCTAACTGGGAGGCCTCACGAGAGGCCTACGACCGTCTGACCAGACTCAGGAAGCCGCATGCTCATAGAGACCCTCGGTGAGGGGAGCACAGGTCTGCCTGGTAGGCAAACCAGGCTGTAGGCAGAAAAAGTTCCGGGAGGGAACCAATAGCAGAGAATGAACACTTTAGCGAGCCAGGGCGCAAGCTCGCCTTCAGCAGCTGCCTATTAAGGCTAGCTGAAACTGATAGCAAGAGACCACTAGCTTCATAAACCCAGCACCACTAGGGAACGTTACAGGGAGGCCCGGAGAGGCCTACTACCTGATAGCCAACGTAAGTGGGAATTCACCTTCAGAGAGGCCCGTGAGGCCTACTACCTGATAACCACAGTAAGTGGGGTGCTCACCTTCAGGGAGGCCCAGAGAGGCCTACTACCTGATAACCACAGTATGTGGGGTGCTCACCTTCAGAGAGGCCAAGAGAGGCCTACTACCTGATAACCACAGTACGTGGGAACTCACCTTCAGGGAGGCCCGGTGAGGCCTGCTACCTTACAACCACAGTATGTGGGGAGCTCACCTTCAGGGAGGCCTGGTGAGGCCTACTACCTGACCGTACTCATTCAAGGAGGCCTGGAGGAGCCTACTACCTGATAATCACAGCATGTGGGAACTCACCTTCAGGGAGGCCTGGTGAGGCCTACTACCTGACACCCAAAATATTTGGGCGCTCACATTCAGGGAGGCCCAGAGCGGCCTACTACCTGACAGCCACAATATTTGGGAGCTCACATTCAGGGAGGCCCAGAGAGGCCTACTACCTGATAGCCAACTTAAGTGGGAATTCGCCTTCAGGGCGGCCGGCTGAGGCCTACTACCTGATAACCATCTTAAGTGGGAATTCACCTTCAGGGAGGCCTGAGTGGCCTACTACCTGATAACCACTGTTAGCTTTGAGCCCTGAGTCCGGGTGATAGTATAAGGTGGCCTGCTAAGGCCAGCCAGCTGGGGACTCGCCTATCAGGGAGGCCTGGTCGGGCCTACTAGCTAATAGCAAGTCATATTCTGCTATAAAGTACACTGTTGGGAACCATACTACACAAGCATAATTTACTAATGGGCTTCCAGTAGCGCTATAAGGTATGTCCCACAATGTTGGGACTCACCTCCGAGGAGGCCTGTTTAAGGCCTACTACCCATCAGTGAGTCAACTGCCCGAACCACCAAGGCCAACCACGTAAAGTGAGCTGGCCTACAGTGCCCTCTAGGGGGCTGTCCAATCAAGGAGGCCTGCTGAGGCCTACTACCTAATGGCGCAGCCTTCGTTGGCAGCAAAGCTGTTTACGCAGCGCCTACAGCATCCTGGTGCCTAATCACATTGCCCATGGCAGTGTACTCCGCAAAAAAGCTAGCACCCTTAAAACAAGGGGAGTACAACATACGCCACTCTGCCTCAACGGAGGCCCCATTAGTCAGGGGCCTACCATCTATGCATGGGCGTCAGCTCAGGGCAATGCTCTGGCTTCAGGGGAGCGTACTTCGACCAAAGAAGAAGTGAAGCTTACTTCATACTCGACCCGAGCCATAGTGGTGCGAGGTAGGATAAACAGAACTGGGAGTGAAGTGCTCAGACCTACCCTGTATCACAGGGGGATACTCACACCTCACCCTGAGGTTACCAGGGTCCGGGCCTGCCAGCGGCTCTAGGGGTGACAGAAATTTATCTGTGCCCAACCTAGGGGAGTGGGGCTTGAATGAAAGCCATCCACCTACAACCTAGCGCTCGAGCAGTAGCTCAGCGAGGTGAGTGAAGCCTAAACTGGCGGCCTAAATCCGTAGGCCAGTTCTGCATGGCAGGGTCGGGCAGGAAACCCAGTCTTCTTCGTGAAGCGAAAGACGGCCTAACCCTGCTCAATAAAGACATATATACCACGGAGGCCTGTTTGAGGCCTACCATGTCCTTACAAACCATCCTCTGCACCATGCTGCATTACTCTAGTCACCCCAGAATGCAGAGAAGGGGGCGGGCCTTGGCCTAACGACTCCCATGGGAGGAGGCTGTTTATACAGGGATGCTAGAAACCTACATTCACAAAGTGAAGGTTCAGAGGAAGCAATGCTAAATTTTAGCAGAGCACTTCTATTATCCCTGGCACAGCATAGGCCAGCTACAGAGGCGGCCCTGGTGAGGGCCAGCCTGCAGGCATAGATCTATCTGAGGGCTCGGAGGAGCCACAGCCTTACTAAAGAATATAGTCTGTATTATTCCATACAAAGGGCTGCATGATCGCTCAGCCTAATGAAAACCCAAACAGAGCTCAAGGGGCGAAATACTCAGGAAGAAGTCAAACGGACCCGTGGGCCGGACATAAGATCTATCTGAAGCTCTAGCGTCAGTCAACACTCTAAGTAAAAAATTCTAAGAGAGAGACCAACTACTCTACCCTGAGGTGGCTAACAGCCCGAAGGCTAACATAGTTATCGTTCTGGCCACCTAATGGGGAACTTCAGGGCCCTAATAATCCAGGAAACTTCTCTTACCTTATTACCTGATGACATAGCAAATGACATGACCCCATAGCTCTATACAGGGAACGAGGTCTGTAGAGAGATACATTTCGGAATTTTAATTCACAAAAATTGACTCTTGAAAAGACCAGACAGCTCACCTGCGGCGTGCGGAGTGAAGACTCGCCAGATAGTTCTTTATGAACCTGGGGTCCACCACTTTACATGCCTGAAAGAGGCGTTTCTACTAACCAAGCCTAGGCGGGCCATCGGAACATCGTTCTTATCATAGGCCCAGCGCCAGGCCTGATGTAATGCCCGTCTGGGGAGTCAGAAGAGAGGAGAGGGCTGGATTTCTCTTTTTAATTAAGCCCTCCGGGGAGATTATCCATCAGCGACGCTGTATGCGCTTGTGCTGGATAACCTCCCTCAGATCCCTCTTCTAGCGGGAGTCACGCCTTTCCTGCGCCCTGTTCCTCCACAGAGGGGGCGCACGAGAGGCGACACTGGCTCTCTGGCCCTGTCTACGGTCCTCAGACCGTGAAGGGCCAGGCCCTCCCGCCTGCCTGGGCGTGGAACCGGATCTCAGCGGTATGCAGGTTTTTTCCTAAAAGCAGCTGAGCGCGCCTTTGCCTCCCTGAACTTCCCAAGCCCCGCCTCCACGGAGGGGCCAAAGAGTTCAGAGGGCGAAACCGACGAATCGAGGAGAAAGGCCTTCTCTTTCTCCTCAACGTCGGCCAGGTTTAACCAAAGCTGTCTCTCCGTGGCCACCATCGCCCGACTGATCGTGGCAGCAGTCTGTTTGGTGGCCCGGAGCGCAAGAACCGTGGTTCGGCGCGGCTCAGTAACCGCCTCAGGGGACATCCCTGCCCCCTGGTCGAGATCCTGCAGCAGGTCGGCCTGGTATGCCTGCAGCACCGCCATGGTGTGCAGGGAAGCACCAGCCTGAACTGCTGCCGTGTATGCTCTGCCATTCAAACTGTTGTCTCTGTTGTCTCTAGCGGTTTGGATGGCAGAAATGGAGCTCTCAGTGTCGACGCCTGCCCAGACATGAGATAGTTCGCAAACGACTCGTCAAATGGGCGGCATCGACACATACCCATGCTCTGCGATCCCCTCAACATCAGCGAAATTAACCCGCTGATGTCAGTGAATACTGGCAGAGAATGGGCTCTTCCATGCCCTCTAGATCTCTGTGTGAAGATCAGGAAGGAATGGATTAGGCTCACCTGAGCTGGTGGTGTATGGCCGGGGAGAAACCGATCGCCGAGCCTACCGCGAGCGGTCTCTCCTCTAGTGCGTTGCCATGGCAGCTACAGCCTGTTGGCGGCGCGCTCCACAACATCCACCAGACCTGCATACATGGGGCAGGGTGGCTGAGAGGGTTCAGGATCTACCTGATTATAAACCTCCTCAGCCATCTCCTGCTCGTCCTGAAGAGCAGCAAGAGCACCTGCTTCGCCCTCGTCAGCCGTCGAATCATCTGAGAGGTTTACAGCACTCTCAAGATGATCGACGAGCTCTATCTGGAAGCCCATGATGCAAGTCGCCGCTCTGCCTCGGCACGAGCGGGACCACGAGAACCAGACGTTGAACCCCCTTCACTCGAGAAGAGGGCCAGACGAGAGCGAGCGTTTTAAAAGAAAAACGCTCACAGTTCACACAGAGGATTCCCTCGAGAATCTCCCGTGCGCGCTCTTCTCCCAGGCAGGAAAAGCACACTCGTGTGCTGTACATATAATTTTCTTACCGTTTCATTGAGTAGCGTTTTCAAACAGACAGTCCCTGAAGACGATGAGATGATTTGTCATGTGTGCAAGGCGCCCCTTTATACTTCCAGGTCGCACGTTAATCATTCACGCTAATGATTCACGGGCTGTCGCCGGTCAATATGATTGACGTGATTTGATAGTGATTTCAGACACCTGTCACGCCTGAGGCGTTCCCCATAACGTCGTTGACGTATTGTTGAGTTCCCTTCGAAAGGGAACAGCTTCAAATAGGATAGACACAATAAACAATTTAGTCTCTCAGTTTAACTGACAACATAAAATAAAAACGATACCTTGTGCCCTTCATCAGCCAGGAGCTAAGAGATAGAAAAAGAAACCCTTTTTAAGGTATATTTTCAAGGTTTGTACCCGAAAACTCATATCACTTCTCTGGTAGCGTTTATCAGATTGACGCTTTATATAGAAAGTGCGCCAACATACACACCGCACCACTGCACTTCCTATCACGGACTTCAAAATAAAAGCATGTATGGTAAGTAAGGTATACAGTCTTGTAAAACAAATAAGAATACAATGTTCACATTGATTATTCAGCGAGAAACATTAATCAACCAAAAACATAAACAAATTATTAACAGACAGTTTTTTAGCAATATTTGGCTCAGGTTCAGTAAGAGTCCCCATTTGTGAAACCCTCCCTTTTAGGTATTCCATGACAACACCGCCCTCTATGGCTGGAGGTAAAGGTGTCGACCCACTTCAGAGATTGGGAGATTTAATGGTCTTTTACATCACTCTTGTGGAACCACCGAGTGCAGAGCATGAATAAAATTGAATGAACAAACTTGTGTTAAGATTGAATGGGAAAGTTGTTGAATGAAAAGGATAAGGAGGGCATCTGTGATTTTAACTGCTATTTGTGTGTTGTGCTACAGCACAGTTCATTTTGAAATGTTTGTTTTGGTGTGCTACCTCACACTATGTCCCAGAACGAACACGTGTTATGTGAGTGGGTGGCAAGCAGGCAAAGCTTTACTTTTGTCCGGGACTCATCAGGATGGATGTGGTAACATCCGTTATTGACTCTGTTAATATGTGGTTTCAGTGATGCGATCACAACATGCTTTAGATCCTGTTTACTCCTGTATTTAGTGATCAGTGTTTACAGTGTGTATGATTAGCTCAGAAAAACCTTTTTGAGTTTGCTTTTTCTCAGTTCTCTTAAGAGAGTATCTCTCGTACTGCGTAATATTTTACACTATGGGGAAAACCTCTTTTCCACAAGATATTGAAGCCAAAAATTATCCTTAATTTTGAATTAATGTAAAACGCTGTGCGGCAGCATGCAGACATAGGCAAGACGGCTAGCGCCTATTGGCTGCCCTGCGGCAACAGCAGCAGCCTATCGAGAGAGGCACCCATTTCGTCACGTCCCGCCAGAATAGGCGTGGCATTGCCCTATAAATACGCTCGACAGGCTGATACAAACTGATTTTCATCTATTCAGCGAAGCTCTACTGCATCGCTGGATCCGGAGTGAGAAGTCGCGCTGTCTGAGTGTAAGCCTTCAGCGGGACGAGCCTTCGAGTCTGAAGCCGCTGGCCTTCACCTCGCCGCCTTCAGCTGCCGTACCTGCTACGCTTTCCGGCGTCAATATCTTTTTACTCTGCTGAGAGTGTGTTCGCCGTCGCGACTCACACTCTCTCTCTCTCTCTTTATCTAAAAGAGCAGCGTCTTTTTTAAGATGCTTCGTTCCTCAGCGACGGGGACCGCCATTTCATCTGCGTTTCCCACCTGGGTAAGGATCATGCAGCTCTCGCGCTCGCTGAGCGAGCTATTGCCATGGTGACTCTGAGGACTCGCCTGGCATTTTTTCTCAGAGTCTGCACTCCCGCCCGCTGTAGTGCTGCGCCGTAAAGCACCGTACTCAGCGGGTCCCCGAGCCTTCTCCAGCCCGTGAAAGCTCGCCGGTTCGCCCGCCAGCTTCACCAGCTTCAATCGAGTCGCTCACTGACGGACAACTGCCGCCGCGCGCCGCCGCCTCCGCCATTATGACGACAAGATAGCTGCATCTGTAGAGAAGGCCAGCTGCTCTATCCTGGCGTCGGACAGTGAGGATTGGGCGAGCTCTGTGGACCTCCCCCTTCTGCCCGCGAGTCGTCAGGGAAACGGGCCAGCATCAAAACCGCGGCTAGCTTTCTTTACGTTATAAGAAAGCTGCCCCGCCCCCCGTGGGCGTGCGTCACCGACGAAATGAGGATAGAGTGTGTTTTTAGTCCCGCCGAGGCCGGACCAATCTCCATTTCTCAAACATTTCTCAGCTCCTCTTAGTTTGAGCGGCTGAAAATGTCAATATTGCAGCGGTGAGCCTGTTGTATAACACGAACGCCTGCAAACAAACGCCGACACACAAAGAACTCTGATGACGCTCTCCTATATGCTCGACACCCCCCGTGGGCGTGCGTCACCGGCGAAATAAGGAAAGAGTGTGTTTTTAGTCCCGCCGAGGCCGGACCAATCTCCATTTATCAAATATTTCTCAGCTCCTCTTAGTTTGAGCGGCTGAAAATGTCAATATTGCAGCAATAAGCCTGTTGTATAACACGCACGCCTGCAAACAAACGCCGACACACACAAAACTGTGATGACGCTCTTTATGCGCTCGGGCTATTTTAAGCTTTTGTCGTTTCCCCCTGTGGCTCAGTGGCGAAACCCAAAGCCTTCGCACGGTGTTTGAGCCAAGCTCTCGAAGCAGATAAAAATTTAGTCTCGCCGCAGCCAGACTTACACCCAAACTTTTCACTCGTTCAGTTCCGAGAAAATGCGACTGTTCCAGTGTATTTGGCAGTAATCAAGCCGGTACCATGGCTCGCTTGCCTGCACACAAATGCCGTTTCCACGGCGACCCAGAAAAATCATGTAAGCAGTGTATTTTCTGGTATTCCGGCCACAGCCGATGGTGTTATGAGTGTATTAAAAATGACACAGCCCAGTGTTCATTTCTACACACAAACACAGCCCGCCACAGTGCAGGGTTCGCACAAATGAGTTCGACTCATGTCAATTGTGCATTAATTATAGTGAATGTGCCCACAACCCAGTGCCCACAAACACTACACACTGCATGTGCCACGTTTTCTGTAAAAGAAACCAACACACATACAGTCAGCTAAGGCCCACAGTGTTTAAGTCTCGCCGCGGCCAGACTCTACCGAAACTTCTCGCTCGTTCAGTTCCAGACAATGTGACTGTTCCAGTGTATTTTGCAGTAAACAAGCTGGTACCACAGCCCGCTTGCCTGCACACAAATGCCAGTTTTACAGCGGCCCAGATAAATCCCAAAAAGAGTGTATTTTCTGGAATTCCGGCCACGGCCGATGGTGTTATAAGTGTTGTAAGAATCCCCACGTCTCAGTGCCCATTCCCACACACAGACACAGCCCGCCACAATACAGGGCTAGCACACATAAAATCGACTCATGTCGATTGTGCAATAAATGTAGTGTACGTGCCCACAACACAGTGCCCGCAAACACTACACGAAGTATGTCCCACGGTTTCTGTAAAAACGAAACCAACACATTATCAGTCGGCGCGAGCCGACAGTGTTCCCAGTGCAGTGAGTGTGCCCGCTATCCCGTGCCCACATTCCCTCACAGACATGCCGAACCCTACGGGGCTCGTCCCGCTCGCATTCTCTCCACAACCTGTCAGAGAGAAGCTGAGCGTGGCCGGGCTGCCCGCTGTGATCAGCGCACCCCCGCCTTGCACACTGCAAACACAGTGTTTATTTCCCAGCACACCGGAGCTCTCCGGCCACCGTTATGCCGTGGCCAGAGCCCAGATTTCATTCTACCTCTAGCTATTCACGCAGATGCGTGGGCGAAGCTTCCCGGGTTATCAGAATGGGTGCTGAAGACTATAAAAAAGGCTATTCGCTGCAGTTCGCTCGACACCCCCGCCGTTGCGCAGCGCGAGTCGAAACGACGGTAAAAAACAAAGTATCTCATCTACTTCGAGCCGAGATAGCGAAACTACTGAGCAAAGGGGCTATAGAACCTTTATCTCAGTGTCAGAGCAAAGGGGGTCTTTACAGCAGGTATTTTCTGGTACCGAAAAAAAAAAAAAAAAGACGGCGGTCTCAGACCCATTCTAGATCTGCGACAGCTGAACAGAGCGCTCACGAAGCGCCAGTTCAGAATGATTACAACCAGGAAAATCCTTGCGCAAGTTCGCCAGGAGGACTGGTTTAAGTCAATAGATCTGAAAGACGCCTATTTTCAAATACAAATAGCATCGCGTCACAGGCGATTCTTGAGATTCGCCTTCGAGGGTCAGGCATACCAATACAAAGTCCTGCCGTTCGGCCTGTCCCTGGCACCCCGTACATTTACGAAGTGCATGGACGCGGCTCTCGCACCCCTGAGACTCCAGGGCATGCGAATTTTGAACTACTTGGACGATTGGCTGATTCTAGCTCGATCACGATCAGAGCTCATAGAACACAGGACCACATTACTCGAGCATCTCGAGAATCTGGGTCTCACAGTCAACTGGGCGAAAAGTTCGCTGAAAATTTATTTTCTGGGAACAGTGCTGGACTCGCTATCCATGACAGCGCGTCTGTCGCCAGAGCGCGAGCTGGACATTCAGCGCACCATGAAATCCTTGGCCAGTGGTCAGAACGGGAAAAGGTCCTACATATAAACTGTCTGGAAATGATGGCAGTCGACAACGCGCTACAGCGCTTCTGTCCCCAGATAAAAAGTCACCACGTCTTGGTCCGTTCGGACAACATGTCAGTGGTGGCATACATAAATCGCCAGGGCGGCATCAAGTCCCGGAACCCTTACAGGCTAACGGAACGCCTCCTGGTCTGGGCTCAGCACAACCTGCTTTCACTGAGAGCGGCGCATGTGCCTGGTCACCTGAATCTGGGACCAGACAGACTGTCCAGAAACAATGTCCCAGTAGGGGAATGGTCGCTGCACCCGCAGACGATCCAACTGCTGTGGTAGACATTCGGCAAAGCGCAGGTGGACCTGTTCGCGTCCCACGAGAACGCTCACTGTCCGAAATATTTCTCCAAGAGCGAGGACGCGCTGGCCCACGTCTGGCCCCGCTGTCCCCTCTATGCTTTTTCCCCCATCTGGCTCCTGCCTCAAGTGCTGGAACGAATCAGGGAAAACAGATGCCCAGTGCTGCTTGTGGCTCCGCTCTGGCCGAACCAGACTTGGTTCCCAGTCCTGATGCGGCTGACCAGCACTGCCCCGTAGCCAATACCGTTGAGGAAAGACCTCCTCTCTCAGGCCAAGGGCTCGATTTGGCATCCTCGCCCGCAACTATGGTCCCTACATGCTGGGCCATCAACGGGTACCCGCTAACCTCCTGGAGGGAGTGTTAAACACGATCACGCAGGCAAGGGCCCCGTCTACTAGACGGCTCTATTCCTCGAAATGGTCTGTGTTCTCTGCCTGGTGTCAAGTTCAGGGCTTTTCACCCGTAGACTGCGGGTTCACGGAAGTACTCTCCTTCCTTCAAGATCTGCTGGATAAGGGCAGGACCCCATCCACGTTCAAAGTATACGTGGCGGCCATAGCAGCGTTTACAAAACCTGTGTCTGGCCAGTCACTGGGGAAAAACGACCTGGTCGTGCGATTCTTCAAGGGAGCTCGGAGGCTGAACCGTCCCAGACCTCCTTCAGTCCCGGTGTGGGACCTTTCTACGGTTTTGGAAGCCATGAAAGGTGCCCCGTTCGAGCCAATCCATTTGTCAGACATGAAGCATCTGTCTTTCAAATCAATGTTTCTTTTGGCTCTCGCTTCAGTGAAGCGCATAGGGGACTTACAAGCGCTTTCAGTAAGCGCGTCATGTATGGAGTTTGGGCATAATGACTCAAAAGTCATACTCAAACCAAGGCACGGGTACGTGCCCAAATCCCTCAACACACCGTTCAGGGCCCAGGTTATTTCCCTGTGCGCCCTCCCGGTTCATGCTGAGGAGGAGGATGCGAGTCTCCTTTGCCCTGTCAGGGCACTGAGAGCTTGTGTGTCCCGCTCGTCTGTCTTCAGACAGACCGAGCAGCTCTTCGTTTTGCTTGGCGGACGCTCCAAGGGACTGGCCGCATCAAAACAGAGCTTATCCAGATGGATAGTCGACGCCATAGCACTGGCTTACACTTCTAAGGGCCTGCAGTGTCCTTTGGGTGTCAGAGCGCACTCCACGAGAGGCGTGGCCTCATCGTGGGCGTGGTATAGTGGGGTTACCTTGCAAGATATCTGTACAGCCGCGGGCTGGGCCTCGCCGTCTACATTTATAAGGTTTTATAACCTAGAGGTTCCCGCCTTACGAGCCAAGCTTCTGTCGGTATACAATTCAGTGCTATCTGCCCCGCTGTGCCGGCCCAGGTGCTGAGTTTTGCCTGTGCATCGCTCACCGAGCGATAGAACAGCCCCATGGGTGTTGAATAACCCTTCCTATTACCCAGTTCAGGCTGAACACGTTCACCCTGTCTGCGTGAAACACTGTTACATAACTAGCTCCTGTGGGATGCTATTTCATGGGGAATGATGCTTGCAGCCTCTCTTCCCCGACTCTCTGTGAGTCCATGGTGATTATGCACAACATGAGCTCCGGGCTACTGCACTTGGGACTTTGGTGTCGGATCCCAGTACGCACGCCGTGTTGCATTGAGTTCCCCATAGCGTAAGATATTACGCAGTAGGAGAGATACTCTCGTAAGAGAACGTACTCGGTTACTAACGTAACCTCGGTTCTCTCTAGAGAGGGAACGAGTACTGCGTATCTTGCCGTGCATACAACAGCGCTGGTTCGCTTCAGTGATGAAAACCAGTTTGTATCAGCCTGTCGAGCGTATTTATAGGCCAAGGCCACGCCTATTCTGGCGGGACGTGACGAAATGGGCGCGAAGCGCCCCCATTGGGTATCACGTCATGCAGGGCCTCTCTCGATAGGCTGCTGCTGTTGCCGCAGGGCAGCCAATAGGCGCGCGAGCCGTCTTGCCTATGTCTGCATGCTGCCGCACAGCGTTTTACATTAATTCAAAATTAAGTATAATTTTTGGCTTCAATATCTCGTGGAAAAGAGGTTTTCCCCATAGCGTAAGATATTACGCAGTACTCGTTCCCTCTCTAGAGAGAACCGAGGTTACGTTAGTAACCGAGTACATTTTCATGTCTTGATTTCTCTTTTAGTTTAATGGTCAGTCTTCTAGGTTGTTAATTAGTATTGTCATCCTAGTCACATGCCTGTTTGTCACCATAGCTACTGATTTGATTTGAGTATTCTGTTCAGGGGACTGTTCCATAAATGAAGCTTAGAAAAGCGGGGATTAAACTCCAAAACCGGACTTGAATGAGCCTAACAAATAAGTTGGGGCTAAAGTGGTTCCATAAAAGGTAATTGAAGTTCACGCAATCTCACTAATTTGATCCAGGTTTATCTAGTCTAGATAATTGCGTGTGCACGCGTTTCATGAAGCAGCCCTAGAGGTCGATCGTGGATCAAATCGATCCACCATCAAACAGCGTATATTTTGTGCTGTTTTATGTGTTTGTGACATGTTTTTTCCCCCCTCAGTGCAAAAATTACATTTTACAGTTATATTCTCCATCTGTAAATGTTAGAAAGTCGTGCAAATGTATCCATTTTGCTGCTAATCTTCATATTGAACGAGCGCTGCTGCGCGCATGTGCACCAAATAGGAGCGCAATAATTCTGACTAAAATATACATTTTGCTTGGAAAATTAATATGCGATATTTTATAACACTAGAAATATCTTCTAATTATAATAATTTCTCTTTAGGATGTTGGATAAGTTGCAGTGAACTTCTAGCTCATTACACTCATATATTTTATACTTCTAATTAAAAAAAATAAATTGAACATAAGTAGCCTAATTCAGGGAAGATTTTTTTTTAAGAAACTAAATATATAAAGATACAAAATATAGTTTTGGGTATAGGACCTATGCTACTTTATAAAGATGATATATACTTATTTAGAATGCTGATAATTACAGCTTTTAATGCAATAATTTTTTTGAGAAAGCAAGAATCCCCAGTTCTCTTACGAGAGTATCTCTCGTACTGCGTAATATCTTACGCTATGGGGAAAACCTCTTTTCCACGAGATATTGAAGCCAAAAATTATCCTTAATTTTGAATTAATGTAAAACGCTGTGCAGCAGCATGCAGACATAGGCAGGACAGCTCGCGCGCCTATTGGCTGCCCTGCGGCAACAGCAGCAGCCTATCGAGAGAGGCGCTGCATGACACATATCCAATGGGGGCATTTCGTGCCCATTTCGTCACGTCCCGCCAGAAAGGGCGTGGTCTCGCCCTGTAAATATAGCTCGATAAGGCAGGTACACTGATTTTCATCTCTTCAGCGAAGCATCACGCATCGCTGGATCCTGAGTGAGAAGCCACGCCGTCTGAGGAAAAGCACACAGCGGGACGAGCCATTGAGTCTGAAGTCGCTGGCATCGCCGCCTTTAGCCGCCGTACCTGCTACGCTTTCCGGCGTTATATCCTTTCAAACTGTGTGTGTGTGTTCGCCGCTGCGACACACATTTTTTCACTGTCTCTCTCTCTGCTAAAAGAGCTGCGTCTTTTTCAAGATGCAAAGATCCTGCGGCTCGTGCCGAGCCACACTCAGCGACGGGGACCGTCATGTCATCTGCGTTTCCTGCCTGGGTGAGGATCATGCGGCTCTCGCTCTCGTCGACGGCGGATGCCCTCACTGTGAGCTACTGCCTTTTCCTTTTCTAGCCAAATGCTCTTTATATCTCTCACTTCAACCTTCAACCTTCTTTGACTTTTGTGATTACCTTGCTTGCGGGAAGAGCGGGCAGCAGGGGAACGACTGTTTGGGAACAGAGACTTCCGTGTTGTGTGTCATTTCAAGCCTTCTCCAACGAACTCCGACAGGTTTTTGATTGTGCTGCCTCTGGCAGAGATGTGGTGCGTCTTCTGGCAGAACTACGACAGGGAGAACGTACGGTAACAGACTATTCAATTGAATTCCGTACGTTGGCTGCAGAGTGTGGCTGGAAGGCTGAGGCACAATGGGACATGGTTTTTATGCTGACTTTCTGAGGATATAAAGGACGAGATTTATGCGATGGAATTGCCCCCCGGGGTGGATAAACTGATTGATCTAGCGATTCAAGTGGATGCCAGATTATGTCGACGAGGCCGACGGTCACCGAGAGGCTGTTCGAATAATGCACATAGTCCTGTTTTTAATTCTCCTGACGAGGCGAGAGCATTTTATCCAGATCCTGAGCCCATGCAATTGGGTAGGTCTCGTTTATCATCACGGGAGAAGCAGAGGAGGAGAGAGAGGCGATTATGTTTATATTGTGGAACCGCCGGTCACATCGCGCTGCAGTGCCCGGTAAAAGCCAGCACCAATTAGTAGGTAAGAGGTTACTGACGGGTGGGCTTGCACAGACTGAATCCTCTTTTTCTGCCACCCATCTTCCAGTGAGTTTACGTCTTCAGACTCAGAATTTTGACTGTGAGGCTCTAGTAGACTCAATCAATCAATTAATCAATCAATCAATCAATCAATCAAACTTTATTTCTAAAGCACATTTTAAAACAACCAGGTTGACCAAAAGTGCTGTACATTGACCTGAAACCAATAAATAGACAAAAATACAACACCAAACAGATACAACATACAGTTCTCATGCCGGATTAATAGTCAAAGAATAAAAATGTGTTTTAAGTCGCGATTTAAAAACCGGAAGGCTGGGGGCCAGTCTGACATGAAGAGGCAATTCATTTCACAGTCTGCGACTGAGAAAGCTCGATCCCCTCTGTTTTTGAGCCGTGTTTTTGGGACAACAAGAAGAGACTGGTTCGCGGACCTTAATGACCTTGAAGGAGCATGTGGCTTCAACAGATCAGTAATATAGACTGGAGCTAGTCCATGAAGAGCTTTAAAAACAAACAATAGAATCTTAAAATCAATCCTAAAATTAACAGGGAGCCAGTGAAGAGAGGCAAGGACAGGGGTGATATGATCTCGCTTACGAGTTCCAGTAAGGAGACGAGCGGCAGCATTTTGAACCAGTTGCAGACGAGAGAGGGAGGGCTGGCTAACACCTATATACAGAGCATTACAGTAATCAAGGCGTGTTGTGATAAATGCATGAATAACCCTCTCAAAGTCTGTGAAGGATAAAAAGGGCTTCAGCTTAGTAAGAAGCCTAAGTTGAAAGAAACTGGTTTTCACAACAGAATTAATCTGCTTTTCCATTTTAAAATCGCAATCCATTTTAACTCCCAAGTTTGTTACAACAGACTTATCATAAGGTTGCAAAATGCCCTGGTCTAGTTGTGAGACATCAGAGGTGCCACTGGGTCTAAAAACCATGACCTCAGTTTTACTCTCGTTAAAGTTTAAAAAATTTAAGGCCATCCAGGCTTTAATATCATTAAAACAGTTACCCAATCTTGTTAAAGAACTACCATCATTTCTTTTGATGGGCAGGTAGATTTGTGAATCATCTGCATAGAAAAGGAAGCTGATGTTATGTCTTTTTAAGATTGTTCCAAGCGGGAGCAAATATAGTGAAAAAAGGATTGGCCCGAGAATCGAACCCTGGGGAACTCCACATGTGAGGGACACAGAAGGTGAAATGGAGCCACCAAAACTGACTTTAAAATATCTGTCTGACAAGTATGACCTAAACCATCTTAAAGGACAACTTCGGCGCAAAATGAACCTTTGGTCTAATTACACATTGGTACATAGTCAACCGTTCTCTGAGATTTGTTTTCATGATTATCGAATGTAAAGAGTTTTATCTCTAAAACTGTTTAGCTTATAACGCTAGTATATAGGGCATAGAGTAATGAAAATAAAAATCGCTAGTTAATACCACTAACAAGGCTCAAAATAGCCCAACACTAACACGGTAGCATAATGAGGGTCCCTACCTGCAAACTGAAGCATTGAGAACGTTGTAAGTGTACAGACAGTTTAATGAGAAGATATTTTATAAAGACAGTCCACTTCGCTTATACAGGCAGGAGCCATCTTTGGAAAACAGTTTCGACCAGTCGAATCATGAACGTCGAGCCAAGTGCGCTGAACTGTCTTGGAATCTCATATGGTCCGTTGTTTCCGGAAGAAAGCACTGAGCGCATAAGAGAAGCACTGAACGCAACAGAGAAAATAAATAAATAAAAATAATAATAAAAAAAGAGACTTAGTTCTTACACAATATATACAGAAATGTCGGATTATTCAACCGACGAACCGTTTATGTTTGATGGACGGTCTTATCTTTTCGAGCCGGAATATACAGACGAAGAGTTGCAGGAGCTCCGTGAAAGGGCTACGAGAGAGAGGGAGCTACCGGTGGTCAATGCCGCAACACCCCCTCGTACTTCGGGAAACTGGTGGTGTACCTGCGGACATTGTAAAGCTATGGACACCGAACAGGAGTGCCTGTGTTGCACGGAGTGGGACCTGTTTAGTCGCGACACCCAAGAGAACCATTGTTTTGTACAGTCTGAAGATTTCCCCGCTTTGATAAACAAGGCTGTACTTGAAACTTTTTTCCATGTCCCGAAAATCAATTGGAGGCGGCGACCCATACCGGAGGGACCAGATGGACAGTTATCCACCGAGTAAGTATACTAGACAAGTTATGTTTTAAATCAGTGCAAATATTTCTGATATATAGAGCAAATATTGCGTGATTTTAGTTTGCATCACCAGCTGTAAGTCTTGCTCATTGATCTGCATGAATGACCGAAAAACATCTTGCCCTCCCTCTCCCCAGCCAGTGCAGACTTGTGGCTTACCGGGTGGTTCTGGAATGGGGACTGAAAGGAGAGCGTCTTGGACGTAAACAAAGAAGAGTTCTGCCAAGCTGTGTTGTTACAGCTATACAAAATAAGTACCCCTCCCCCAGCGGAATTTACCAAGGTTTCCAGGAAGCAGAAGAACTTTCATGGATTCTCTAGCTAATATTTTATGTAAATAGCCTAATTGATTCTTACAGTGCAAATATTCCACATAATGTTCATAAAACTATTTATTAAAATAATAACAATATACAATCACCACATTTTTTGTCTAAAAAACTATATACAAAAGTATGTTTAGAGTGTGATAAGTTACACAAATTTACAGGCAGGCAAACAGGTCAGGGGGTAAAAAAGGTTGTGGCACGGCAAATAACCCAACCCTCTAGGGGGGTCCAGGGGCCTGGTTCACCGTAAGAAACTGTAGTAAATTTAGGATTGCTTGAAACGTGATAGTCTTTGTGACGGCATCTCCGATTTGTCTGGCCTTGATACTGGGGCTATATTCATCAATAAACGCCTTTGGCCTGATCGAGGACGGGGCCTAGGCTCAAGAGTATGTTCCTGCCTCATCCTCAAAACAGCTTCCATAAGGTATTTTCTAAAAGCCTGTGAGGTATTTTCGTAGATGGGTTTGGCCACCCACTGATGGCTTGGTTCGGTGTAGGTGTACTTGAATTGAGGGTCTCCTAACAAACACAAACAAAAGTATTGATAAATAAATAATTTCCTACAATGTAGGTTACCATAATCACCTGTTCCACTAGAATAAATGTTACAGCTGGTTGAGCCTGTAGATCAAACTTACAACTCTACTAATCAATAAACATTTGGGTACAGTACAGTAGAGTTATATAATCAGAGGCAAATATATTTTTGTTACCTTCTTGCCTTTTTTTCAGGTCCCGGCCAACATTCATATTGTGGTCCATGATGGCTAGTTCAGTGCGGGCCCTCATTGAGTCATAGCCGAAGTGCAGTCGCTTTGGTGCATACTTGAGATCCTGCAATTGTCCAATTGAAATACATTACTCAAAAAGAAATATCAATTTAGAATGTTTATAGATGGGTTACAAAGTTTAAGTGTACTACATTTGCTATTATGCCTTTGTTGTTAGTGCAATAGTACTGGAGAATAGTGCTACTAATTTTCACAGCAGTGAACTTCCTATCATTTTGAGAATAAAATAATGGATTTTTAAAAAACAATTAAATTAGCATGAGGGGATACTTATGTGTTTAAAAAGCGACATTTGCCTTAGATCACAGATCAGATTTTTAACCATAATGATGCCCCTCAAAGCACGGAAAGCAGTAGAATCCTTTGTAAGCCATTTTTTTCCTTGTGTATGGACTCTCAGCTCAAATAAAGGGAATATAATTTTAATAACTGATCATGGATATGATATTACCCTTAAAGGGAATATGTTGCCAACGTATCTGTATGGACAACTAAATACAACTGATTATAATCAATTATCCATACAGGGAGGCAAAAATAGATCAATTTTCTATATCAATAATCAATCACAACGTATTATAATTAAATATTAATATATCAATTGTCTAGAATAGATCGATTCTCAGGATAACTCTTAATGGAATTAATTTGTTATCGAATAATCTGTTTGTCCAGCAAACTGATCGTAGGATCTTTTATCAAATCTCAAGAGGAGTTATCCTTCTTATAGACTTTCAAGAAAGACTGTGTCTCTGGCCATGAAAAACAGCTTTCTCGTTTTATAAAAGAAAATACTATTTAAAGTATCAACAATTGTAAAGCTGTAGCTTTGACCGAACATTAAAGGGACTTCGTAATATAAGCAAGAGACAGAGTCAATAAATGAATATACATGGATTTAATAAAGGAAAACGTCTCGGTTACGTATGTAACCCTCGTTCCCTGAGTAGGGAACGGAGACGTTACGTCGGATGACGACGAATGGGGTTTCGCTTAGAAAGCCTATCAGCTTCGAGTATTACAAAACGAGCCTATGGCAAAGAAATGCCATGGGTCTGCGGAATTTGCATGACGTAACTCCACCCCACCTCGTGGGTATAAAAGGAGGAAGTCCGCAACAGCAGTTTATGTTTCTTCGCTGAGGAGCCAAGACTGAGCTCAGGCGATCCCCGCGGTACAGCGGAAAGTGGCAGGCAGACGTAACGTCTCCGTTCCCTACTCAGGGAACGAGGGTTACATACGTAACCGAGACGTTCCCTTTCGTTGTCACTCCGAGTTACGTCGGATGACGACGAATGGGGTTACCAGTCTAATCACGCCACCTTCTCAGCTGTCTTCCAGTGCCCTGCGTAAATCGAGGTCCCTGACATAGAAGGACGAGGGACTCAATTTAACACAGGAATACCAAGGTACACTGGGAAGCATATCCCAAGCTAGGGGAAGTATGCAATTAATGCCAACCCAGAGGGGGGGGGGACTTAGAGAATACACATATGACCCGAAGGAAACATATGGAGAACACGCATGCGCGTGCGGTGATTGTTTGTGTTTGGAGCTCCGTCGAATTGATTCATTAATCCTTGATTTTCTTCTTTACCACTCATTTATAAACAAGTACTTTCTATTTTTATATCGTGTGAACTTATCCTCGATACTATTCCCTATAAAAAACAATCGGATTGCTTTGATATCGCTACTTAGATCCAACTTTGCGAACCCTAGCTACTAGCCTTTTAGCCCGCTAGCATTTCACGCGTGGCCTCGCGCCAATCGACCGTCGGATTTTACACCCGTTTCACTGAAAGGATACGGGTTATATCCAGGATTTCAGTCCTAAATTAGTAGTGATATTGGTAGTATCACTACTAATTTACTGTTCATCTGTTATAATGGCGAATATATCGGATGTGTGTCTAACGCTACCTCTGAGTGCAGGTGAGGACACATTCGAGCTGCGGCAGACGGAGGTTCTGAAGAAGGACTACAGGAGCCTGATCGAGACGGTACGCAGCACAGCGCCTGAGGCAACGATCATCGTGTCTGGACCGCTTCCCACGTACCGACTAGGACAAGAAAGGTTCAGTAGACTATTTGCTCTAAATGAATGGTTAATATCATGGTGTAATGAACAGAAACTGCTCTTTGTAAATAATTGGAATCTGTTCTGGGAGCGACCTAGGCTCTACCGTGCTGATGGCCTGCACCCCAGCAGAATCGGAGCGGCTGTGCTGTCGGACAACATCTCCAAGACGTTACACACCATCTGACTAGTAAGTCAAAGTCCAAATCACAATCTCTGCTGTCCCAACTTAATTGATACAAGTAGTGTAGAACATTATATAGAAACTGTGTCTATTCCTCGTCTAGTGAGGCCAAACAATAAATCTAGTTTAGGATCTAGGAAAAATCTTATTGTAATTAAACCAGAAAATCTAAATTTCAGTGAACAAAAAGAATTTCTAAAACTAGGTCTTCTAAACATTAGATCGCTCACACCTAAGGCGGTTATTGTAAATGAAATGGTCACAGATAATAATTTCGATGTTCTGTGCCTTACTGAAACCTGGCTTAAACCAAATGATTATTTCGGTCTAAATGAGTCTACTCCACCAGGATACTGTTATAAGCATGAGCCCCGTCCGATCGGTCGTGGCGGCGGTGTTGCAACAATCTATAGAGATATCCTAAATGTTACTCAGAAAACAGGTCACAGGTTTAATTCGTTCGAAGTACTTGTGCTAAATGTTACGCTCTTAGATGTAAGAAAGAAATCCCTATTATCTCTAGCCTTAGCGACCGTATATAGACCTCCAGGGCCCTATGCTGATTTCCTAAAAGAGTTTTCAGACTTTCTCTCAGATCTATTGGTCAATGCCGATAAAGCAATAATTGTTGGAGATTTTAACATACACGTAGATAACACAAATGATGCGTTAGGGGCTGCGTTTACAGATTTATTAAACTCATTTGGGGTCAAGCAAAACGTCAGTGGTCCCACTCATCGTCTAAATCATACACTAGATTTAATTATATCATATGGAACCAATCCAACCGATATAGATATTATAGCGCAAAGTGACGATCTCACTGATCATTGTATGGTAACGTGCATATTACGTACTGCTGAAATTTGCCATGTTGCGCCACGTTATCGACCAGGCAGAACAATCGTTACAACCACTATAGATAGATTCACACATAGCTTACCTGATCTATCTCAGCTGCTCAGTGAACCCCAACAAACAGATGATCTAGAGGAAATGACTAGCAGTTTGAGCACCATTTTCTCTAGTACATTAGATATTGTTGCACCAATTACATTAAAAAAGGTTAGACAGAAAACTAAAGCACCATGGTACAATAGTACTACACATGTTATCAAGAGAGAAACTCGTAACTTAGAGCGTAAATGGAAACAAACTAATTTAGAGGTCTTTAGAATCGCGTGGAAAGACAGTACGTCACGTTATAAAAAGGCTCTAAAAGCAGCCAGGGCTGAGCATCTCCGCAAACTAATAGAAAATAACCAAAATAATCCAAGGTTTTTATTTAACACCGTGGCTAGACTAACAAATAAACAGACATCACCAGAGCAAAATATTCCGTTACAGTATAGTTGTAATGATTTTATGAATTACTTCAATGAGAAAATAGAAAGCATCCGAAATACAATTGTAAATGTACAATCCTCTATGGTGTCTTATGATTCAGCCACAATTATCGCCCCTCAAGAACAACTACACCGCTTTACAACTATAGGACAGGAAGAGCTAAATAAACTTATCTTTGCAGCGAAACCAACAACATGTTTATTAGACCCAATACCCACTAAACTACTGAAAGAAGTGTTACCTGTAGTGGAAGAGCCTCTTCTCAATATTATTAACTCGTCTTTATCTTTAGGTCATGTTCCAAAAATATTTAAGCTGGCAGTAATAAAACCTATTATTAAGAAACCGCAACTAGATCAAAATAACTTAGCAAATTACAGACCCATTTCAAATCTTCCATTTATATCTAAAATACTAGAAAAAATTGTGTCCGCTCAATTGTGCTCTTTCTTGCAAGAAAATGATACCTATGAAAAATTTCAGTCAGGATTCAGACCGCATCATAGCACAGAAACTGCGCTAGTTAAAATTACAAATGATTTACTCTTAGCTTCTGACCAAGGCTGTGTCTCAATACTAGTTCTACTCGATCTTAGCGCTGCGTTCGACACTATAGATCATAAAATACTCTTGGATCGACTACAAAACTACACTGGTGTTCAGGGGCAGGCATTAAGCTGGTTTAGATCGTACTTATCAGACCGTTACCATTTTGTCTGTTTAAATGGTGAAAAATCGAAGATAACGTCAGTAGACTATGGAGTGGCGCAAGGATCGGTGTTAGGCCCTCTGCTATTCTCAATATATATGCTGCCACTGGGTAATATTATAAGAAAACATGGAATTAATTTCCACTGTTATGCTGATGACACTCAATTATATATTTCATCAAGACCAGATGAAAACACTAACTTATCTAAATTGACAGAGTGTCTTAAAGATATAAAATGCTGGATGACGTGTAATTTCCTGCTATTAAATTCAGATAAAACGGAGGTATTACTTATTGGTCCAAAAAACTACCCACAAAAACTCGTACAATACAACTTTAATTTAGAAGGATGTCCAGTTACTTTATCCACTACAGTAAAAGACCTGGGTGTTATACTAGACCGCAACTTGTCTTTCGAAAATCATATTTCATATGTTACAAGAACAGCCTTTTTCCACCTTAGAAATATTGCTAAGCTACGTAACATGCTATCTGTTTCTGATGCAGAAAAGTTAGTTCATGCATTCATGACCTCAAGACTAGATTACTGTAACGCTTTATTAGCTGGTTGTCCTACATCCTCAATAAACAAGCTACAGTTAGTGCAAAATGCAGCTGCTAGAGTTCTTACTAGGTCAAGAAAATATGATCATATAACACCAATTTTATCATCTCTGCACTGGTTACCTATTAAGTTCCGTATCAATTACAAAGTACTATTACTGACCTATAAAGCCCTAAATGGTCTAGCTCCTGTATATTTAATGGACCTTCTATCGCCCTACAATCCATCGCGTTCTTTAAGATCCCTAAATTCAAGGCTTCTGGTCATTCCTAGGATATCCAGATCCACTAAAGGAGGGAGGGCGTTCTCGCATTTCGCTCCTAAACTCTGGAATAGCCTTCCTGATACTGTTCGTTGCTCAGACTCGCTCTCCCAGTTCAAAACTAGATTAAAGACGCATCTCTTCAGCCAAGCATTCACATAATGCTTGCCTCTTATACTACTGTTGAATCAGATCGAATGCATTAATATTATGAACAGCAGCTACGCTAATTACTTCCCATCTGCTTTTCTGCTGTTGGAGAACACGCATGCGCGGTGTTTCAGGACTCGCTTCAACTAGCTAGTACCGGACCCGCTCAGGTGTCTTCGCTTGCTCGCCATTCCACGTGGAGTGGAATGGCGAGCAAGCGAAGACACCTGAGCGGGTCCGGTACTAGCTAGTTGAAGCGAGTACATGGAAGGACACTGGCTCCACTCGGAGATTATAGAATCTGGCGAATGTGTTGGTGTCGCCCAGCCTGCAGCTCTGCAGATGTCTGTTAGCGAGGCGCCATGCGCTAGGCCCCAAGAGGATGCCACACTCCGGGTGGAGTGGGCCGTCACACCAAGGGGGCACGGTCGACCTTGCTGCTGGTAAGCCAAGGCAATGGCGTCCACTATCCAGTGAGACAACCTTTGCTTGGAGAGAGCCTTTCCCTTCAGCTTCCCACCATAACAGACAAAGAGCTGGTCTGAGGTCCTGAAACACCGCGTCCTGTCACATAGGCGCGAAGAGCGCGTACTGGACAGAGCAGTGCCAAGGCTGGGTCTGCCTCCTCCGGGGGCAGCGCTTGCAGGTTCACCACCTGGTCCCGAAAGGGAGTGTGTAACAAAGTTCAAGGTTCAATATGTTGAGGATGGAAGAAGACAAGGGTCGGTGTGACTGGGTCTCGTACACTTTTATTAATACCTTGGAACAGGAATCACAGTTGCGCATGAGCGCCTTCACCATAGGTAGTCTATAGCACGTTCCACAAACAAAAAAACACAGCATCCAAACTCAGTCCATGTGTGCACGAGATCCCAGTCCCTCTCTCTCTCTCGATCTCTCTCTGACATCCGGCTTTTATCCGGTCTCCCCACGCCAATCACTGCAATCAGAAACAGGTGTTCGTCATTTTGCACTTGACCCACTTACTCACCGCTCGGCTCCGCCCTCGCCCTCCGCTACAGACTCCGCTAAAACCACGCCCCCCTCACCACATACCCCCACCGCCCGACTCAGGCTGGGGAGCCATCCGGTCTGCAGCCTCCCCCCCTCCTCCTCCTTGAGAGGAAGTCAGCCACAGCCATCTGTGCACCCGGCCTGTGGATCACCTGAAATTTAAAAGGTTGTAAGGCTAGATACCACCGGGTGATCCGCGCGTTGGTATCTTTCATGCGGTGGAGCCATTGCAGGGGAGCATGGTCCGAACAGAGGGTGAACTCCCGTCCCAAGAGATAATAGCGGAGGGTGAGAACGGCCCATCTGATGGCAAGGCACTCCTTCTCAATGGTGCTGTACTTAGTCTCTCTCTTGGAGAGCTTCCGACTAATGTACAGCACCGGCCGCTCCTCACCCTCCATCTCCTGGGACAGGACTGCGCCCAGCCCCCTGTCCGACGCGTCTGTCTGTAGAATAAAAGGGAGAGAAAAGTTAGGAGCCTGTAAGAGCGGTCCGCCACATAGAGCAGCCTTTATCTGGGTAAAGGCCTGCTGACACTGCTCCGTCCACTGGACGGTATCTGGTGCCTCCTTTTTAGTTAGATCAGTCAGCGGGCTAGCGAGGCCCGAATAATTAGGTACAAACCTTCTATAATATCCCGCCAGCCCCAGGAACTGTCTAACCTCCTTTTTGGTCTTAGGTCTTGGACAGGTCGCAACTGCTGCTGTCTTATCAATTTGGGGACGCACCTGCCCATGACCCAAGTGGAAACCCAGATACCTAACTTCCACTCGCCCAATTGCACACTTCTTTGGGTTGGCCGTGAGTCCGGCCCCTCGCAGCGCTCCGAGGACGGCCCGCAAATGCTGCATATGGCGCTGCCAGTCGTTACTATAGATGATGATGTCATCCAAGTAGGCAGCGGCATATGCAGCATGCGGCCGGAGAATCCTGTCCATCAAACGCTGAAAGGTGGCCGGAGCCCCGAACAAACCGAAAGGAAGTGTGACAAATTGGTGTAAACCAAACGGCGTTGTGAAAGCTGTTTTTTCTTTAGATATTGGAGTTAAGGGGATCTGCCAATATCCTTTCGTTAAATCCAGTGTCGAATAAAAACGAGCAGTACCTAGCCGATCAAGAAGCTCATCAACCCGAGGCATTGGATACGCGTCGAATTTCGACACGGCATTCACCTTGCGATAATCCACACAGAACCGAATCGAGCCGTCCATTTTAGGCACTAAAACTACCGGGCTAGCCCAGTCACTTTTGGACTCTTCTATTACCCCCATGTCCAGCATAGCCTCTAATTCCTCCTGAACCACTTTCTTTTTATGTTCAGGCAAACGATATGGCCGGCTGCGCACTACTACGCCCGGATCCGTCTCAATGTGGTGCCGAATGAGATTTGTTCGACCAGGCAGGGGCGAAAACACGTCAGCAAATTCTGCTTGTAGATTACGTATGTCAGTGATCTGGATCGGCGAGAGGTGGTCTCCTCCAAGTGCCAGAGCGAGAGATTGTGATTTTGAGCTCGTCTCTGGACCGAGATCCTCCTCCCCACTCACTACCGATGCCAACATCACTGACTCCACCTCATTCCATTTTTTTAATAGGTTAAGGTGATAAATTTGACGTGCTCCGTTCCTGTCTGTTCGAATAACCTCATAATTGAGATCCCCGACTCGCCGTGTAACCTCAAACGGTCCTTGCCACTTTGCGAGTAATTTAGAACTGGACGTGGGGAGTAATACAAGTACTTTATCTCCCTGTGCAAATTCTCGCAGTCTAGACCCCCTGTTGTACAGCCGACTTTGCTTGTCCTGAGCCTGTAACAAATTTTCCAGAGAGAGCCGCCCCAAAGTGTGGAGTTTTGTTCTCAGGTCCATGACATATTGAATTTCATTTCTGCTATCCGAGGGTCCGTCCTCCCAAGTTTCTCTAAGCACGTCCAGCACCCCGCGGGGCTGGCGCCCATAGAGAAGCTCGAAGGGGGAAAACCCCGTGGAGGCTTGGGGGACCTCGCGTACAGCGAACAAGAGGGGTTCTAGCCATTTATCCCAATTTTTGGCGTCTTCCTGCACGAACTTCCGAATCATGGATTTTAATGTGCGATTAAAACGTTCCACCAGTCCGTCTGTTTGTGGGTGATAGACTCTGGTGCGAATCGATTTAATGCCCAACAATTCGTAAAGTTCACGGATCGTACGTGACATAAACGCCGTGCCTTGATCGGTGAGAATCTCTTTTGGGATTCCCACCCGGGAGATTAACTGAAACAGTGCACTCGCCACGCTCTTCGCGGAAATAGTACGAAGTGGCACTGCTTCTGGGTACCGCGTTGCATAATCCACTAAGACTAAAGCAAAGCGATGCCCCCGTGCAGATCGCTCTAATGGCCCGATGAGGTCCATACCAATTCTCTCGAAGGGGACCTCTATCAAAGGAAGAGGGCACAAAGGTGCTTTGGGGTTGGCCGGCGGATTCACCAGCTGACATTCACGACAAGAGGCGCACCACTTGCGCACATTCTCGTGAATGCCCGGCCAAAAAAATCGGGTCATTAGACGATTGAGTGTAGCCGCCTGCCCTAAATGCCCAGCCATTGGATTACAATGAGCCGCCTGAAAAAGCATTTCCCGGCGGCTTTTCGGAACTAACAATTGTGTTGTATCTTGCTTTGACTGGGTGTCCTGGGTCACCCGATACAACTTATCTTTTATAATCGCGAAATAAGGATATGAAAGCGGCCGGTCTGGGTGAAGAGGCTGTCCGTCGATGGTGCGGACCTGATCAAATGCGTTTTTAAGCGTTTCGTCCCGAGACTGCTCCAGAGGAAAATCATCACGCTCTGAAAGTTCTCTTCTTTCAAATCGCGCTCCGTTCCTCCAGAACAGACTCCGATGGTCCCGGAACAGCCTCCCCCACCTGAGCAACCGCTTTCTTCCCCCGCTTCCTTTTTTCCCCAGAAGCATCCGCACACAAATGTCCCAATAAAGTTTTGAACCCTGGCCAATTGGTCCCCAAAATCAGCGGATGCCGGAGGTGCTGACTAACTGCCACCTCTACACTATGCTTTTGTCCCCTGAATTGGATAATGACTGGCATTAAAGGGTATTCTATCACCTCCCTGTGCACACACCTCACCTTAACCGCGCGGCTCTTATCCAATGCCTCGGATTGCATCAGGCTTTGATGAATCGAGGTTTGGTTACAGCCTGAATCCACCAAAGCCTGATACGTACCCCCCTTTATACTCACAGGTATTTGGTACAATCTGCCCTGACCGGGAGCAGCCTGTGGCGAGTCGGGGACCCTGACCAGTGTCCCTACCTCCATCACTGGACACTGATCGACAAAATGCCCAGGGTCCCCGCAACGCCAACAGGCCGGCCCAGACCTTCCCGCCGCTCCAATGGCGGGAAGTGGATCAAGGGATTGGCGTGGGGAGAGCGTGTGTGTCGGAGCCGAAACGCCGCCAGCCGCGGCGTTGAACCTCCGAGGTGCTGGCCTCGGACCCAAACCTGGCTCCATTGCGACCCCAGGCCTCCAACGTGGTGCTGGCCTGGGTGGAGCCGACCCTCTGAACCTGGGAGCAGAGACAGTGGGAGAAGAAAAGGTAGAAGAAAAAGAAGAAGAGAGAGAGGATGATGGCAGGCTTTCACCGACCCCTGGGCACGCCACCAGCTGGTCCTCCGCCAATTGGATGGCCTGGTTCAGCGACGTCGGGCGGTGGCACTGGACCCACTGTGCAGTCCTCTTTGGTAGCCTCGCCACGAACTGCTCCAGCACCACCTGATCGATTATTCCCTCGACGTCGCGATCCTCGGCCATCAGCCACTTGCGGCACGCGTCCCGGAGCTGTTGCGCAAACGCGAAGGGTCGGCCAGACTCCCCGAGTTCCAGAGACCGGATCCGTTGTCTACTCTCCTCAGGGGTCCGACCGACCCGCTGGAGAATAGCGCGCCTTAGGTCCCGATAGACCAGGAGGTTCTGGACTGGCAGTTGTTGTGCGGCGATCTGTGCTTCTCCGGACAGCAAGGAGATCAGCCGGATTGGCCAGTCCGAGATGGGCCAGCCCCCAGCCTCGGCCGCCTTCTCGAACAAGTCGAGGAATGCCTCCGGATCGTCATTCGGACCCATTTTCTGAAGGGGAAGGGATACGGCCGAGGCGGATGCTGGTATTGAGGAGCTGGCCCGTTCCTCCCGGTCTATCCAGCTCCGGAACAGCTCGCGGTCCTCTTGTTGGGCCCTGAGGAGCATCTCGAATCGACGCTCCTGCTCCTCCTTTACATCCATCAGGGCCCGATGTTGCTCTTGGTGGAGTCCCGCGAGCGCGTGGATGATATCCTCAAGTGGCGACGGAGTTGGTCTGGCGGCGGCTCCTTCTTCCATCCCGGGTTTCGGCACCAGTGTAACAAAGTTCAAGGTTCAATATGTTGAGGATGGAAGAAGACAAGGGTCGGTGTGACTGGGTCTCGTACACTTTTATTAATACCTTGGAACAGGAATCACAGTTGCGCATGAGCGCCTTCACCATAGGTAGTCTATAGCACGTTCCACAAACAAAAAAACACAGCATCCAAACTCTGTCCATGTGTGCACGAGATCCCAGTCCCTCTCTCTCTCTCGATCTCTCTCTGAAATCCGGCTTTTATCCGGTCTCCCCACGCCAATCACTGCAATCAGAAACAGGTGTTCGTCATTTTGCACTTGACCCACTTACTCACCGCTCGGCTCCGCCCTCGCCCTCCGCTACAGACTCCGCTAAAACCACGCCCCCCTCACCACAGAGTGGTAGGAACCTTGGGCACATATCCGGGCCGGGGTCTCAGGATCACGTGAGAGAAAGCCGGTCCGAATTCCAGGCACGCTTCGTCGACGGAGAATGCGTGCAGGTCCCCTACCCTCTTGATGGAGGCCAGTGCAACCAGGAGCGCTGTCTTCATTGACAGGAACTTAAGCTCGACTGACTGCAGGGGCTCAAAGGTAGCACTCTTCAGGGCAGTTAGAACCACTGAGAGGTCCCAAGAGGGAACGAGAGGAGGGCGAGGAGGATTTAGTCTCCTTGCTCCTCTCAGGAACCTGATGACCAGGTCGTGCTTCCCTACCGACTTACCTTCGACTAGGTCATGGTGTGCGGCAATGGCGGCAACATAGACCTTAAGGGTGGAGGGAGACAGCCTTCGCTCCAACCCTTGCTGAAGGAAGGAAAGCACAACGCTGATCGAGCAACTCCGGGGGTCTTCTCGGTGAGAAGAGCACCCGTCGACGAAGAGGTTCCACTTCAACGCATAGACGTGTCTCGTGGACGACGCTCTAGCGGAAGTGATGGTAGCCGCCACCGCTGGTGGAAGGGTACTCAGACCTACCTCGAGCCGTCCAGGAGCCACACGTGGAGGTTCCAGAGATCGGGGCGAGGGTGCCACAGGGTGCCCCGTCGCTGAGAAAGAAGGTCCTTCCTCAGAGGAATGGGCCAGGGAGGTGCTGTCGCGAGGAGTGCAAGTTCGGGGAACCAGGTCCGGCCGGGCCAATACGGCGAGACCAAAATGACCTGCTCCTCGTCCTCCCTGACCTTGCGCAAGGTCTGCGCAAGAAGGCTCACTGGGGGAAACGCATATTTGCGGCCCGGCGGCCAGCTTTGCGCCAGTGCATCCGTGCCGAGCGTGCCCTCGGTCAGGGAAAAATACAGGGCGCAATGGGTCGAGTCATGAGAGGCAAACAGATCTATCTGTGCGTCCCCGAACTGGTCCCAAATCAGCTGAACCGACTGGGGATGGAGTCGCCATTCTCCAGGGAGGGCTGAAGCCGTGAGAGCTCGTCGGCTGCACAGTTCAGGGCTCCGGGAATGAAAATGGCTCGAAGCGACCTCAGATGCTTCTGACTCCAAGGAGGAGGTGGCGGGCTAGTTGTGACATACGGCGGGAGCGTAGACCACCTTGATGGTTGATGTACGCTACAGTAGCGGTATTGTCTGAGCGGACTAGTACGTGTTGACCCCTGAGCAACGCCCGGAAGCGGTGCAGGGCAAGGCGTACTGCCAACAACTCGAGGCAATTGACATGCCATAGCCGCTGGGGTCCTGTCCAGGAGCCCGCAGCAGCATGTCCATTGCACATGGCGCCCCAGCCCGTGGTGGAGGCATCTGTGGAGACCACAACATGCCGGGAAGCTCGTTCCAGGGGGACACCCGCCCTGAGAAAACTGAGGTTCGACCACGGGGTGAGGAACTGACGGCAGGTCGGAGTAACTGGTACTCGGAGCGTGCCTTGTTGCCATGCCCACCTCGGGACTCGGTCGCGAAGCCAAAGCTGAAGCGGTCTCATATGAAGCAATCCGAGCGGCGTGACCGCGGCTGCAGATGCCATATGCCCCAGGAGCCTCTGAAAATGTTTCAGTGGAACCGCACTCTTGCTCTTGAGATGTCTCAGGCAAGTCAGCAGTGACTGCGCGCGCTCGCTCGTAAGCTGCGCGGACATGGCGACCGAGTCGATGTCCATACCGAGAAAAGAGATCCTCTGCACGGGGCAAAGTTTGCTCTTCTCCCAGTTGACCCGAAGGCCCAGACGAGCTAGGTGCCGGAGCACTAGGTCCCTGTGTTCGCAAACCTGATCTCGAGAGTGAGCTAGGATCAGCCAGTCGTCGATATAACTCAGGATGCGAACCCCGTGTTCCCGAAGGGCAGCCTCGACGACCTTCGTGAAGGTGCGAGGAGACAGGGCTAGCCCGAAAGGGAGAACCGCGTACTGGTATGCCTGCCCCTCGAAAGCAAACCGTAGGAACGGTCTGTGTCGAGGAAGAATGGAGACATGAAAGTAGGCGTCCTTCAGGTCGATCGCTGCAAACCAATCCTGGGGCCGCACGCATTCGAGAACGCGTTTGGCGGTGAGCATCTTGAACGGCAGCCTGTGAAGGGAGCGGTTCAGCACGCGCAAGTCCAGGATTGGCCGTAACCAACCGGTTTTCTTGGGTACAATGAAGTAGGGGCTGTAGAACCCGGACCTCATCTCGGCTGGAGGGACAGTCTCGATTGCACCCTTCGCCAGCAGGGTGGCAATCTCTGCTCTCATGACGGGGGCATTGCCACCGACCAAAGAGGAGCGGACTCCCCTGAAGCGGGGAGGAGACCGTGCAAACTGAATCGCAAGCCGAGCCTGACGGAGCGCGCGATCCAGCGGGACAGACGGGGAAGCTCTAGCCAGGCTCCCAGGAACTGAACCGGCGGGATCACGCGACGACAGGCGTCCCCCCGGAGGGGCAGCGAAGCGGAGTAACTTGCCCAGACGTGGACGGCATAGCGGCCCGGTGTGGGGGCACAGTTAGCAACCGCGCCCTGACAGAGGGGGACAGGGGCGAGGCGGTCCGTGGACGGCACGCCGTGTCAACGACCTCTGGGACAGAGGGGGACGAGGAGAGCACGGCTAGAGGGCGGCGCTCTGTGTCGTCCGAGAACTCTGTGTGCTCAGAGACGGGAGAGTCAGTTCTTTGCGAATAAGGATTCTTCCCCGGCCCTCCACCGGGGAAAGGAGTGGTCCTGCTCCCAACTCCTGGAAAGAACTGAGTCCCATCTCTGAGGAGCCCCTCTCAAGAGCGCCACCTAACCCGGCGCGTAGCGGGGGGCGGGGCTGGAGAGGGCTGTGGCGTCCGGCCGCGGCCTCCAGAGCCGGCCCGGGTGAACGGGCGCGGTGGGAGCCGCGGGGGGGCGCCCTCGGCGGTGGGCAGACCAAGGGACCTGAGCGGACGGCGGGGCCGTCGGGACAGAGTCGACCTCAACCTGCTCCATCCCCGAGGAGCCCGTCTCAGGAGCGCCGCTTAACCCGGTGTGTAGCGGGGGGCGGGGCTAGAGAGGGCTGTGGCGTCCGCCCGCGGCCCCCAGAGCCGGCCCGGGTGAACGGGCAGGGTGGGAGCCGCGGGAGGGCGCCCTTGGTGGTGGGCAGACCGAGGGATCTGAGCGGACGGCGGGGCCGTCGGGACAGAATCAACGTCAGTCTGCTCATGGACGGCTGAGAGCTGTTGGGCCAGCCCTCAACCGCACCGCCGAAGAGGCCGACCTGGGATGTGGGAATGTCGGACAGACGGGTCCGCGCAACATCCAGCACATCAAACAGGTACGGCCACCGAATGGTGAGCATCACCCTACCCAGGGAGCGTACGGCCACTTTCGTCGCTCGGAGAGCAAGGTTAGTGGCGGCGCGCAGCTCAGTGAAGAGCCCTGGGTCAGTCCCGCCCTCGTGCAGGTCCATGAGCATCTGGGTCAGGTAGACCAGCAGAATGACCATGGCACGCAGTGAGGCGGCCGCCAGTCCCGTGGCGCTATAGGATCTCGCCACAAGCGTAGACGAAAAACTACAGGCCACGGACGGGTGCTTAGGATTGCGCCGAGAAGAAGCACTCTGAGGACACATAGCATCGCAACAGAGCGTTCAGCCGGGGGAACCCCAGTGTACCCACGGGCAGCGGCCCAATCGAGGGGAGGAAAGGCGGATGAGATCAGCGAATGGCCCCTGATCTCATCATGCACGTCCGGGAAGAACGGTATTTGGGTTTGCCGTGGACGAGGGTCGGCGGCCTCACCCAAAATCCAATCGTCCCGGGAAAGCATGGCCGTCATCTCCGGATCAGACTCGACGAGTCGTCACTTCCAGGAAAATCAAACCCACCTAGTGAAGCTGCTACAAACATAATATCATCCTCTGTAGCTTCAAATGAAACACACGGGCCACCAGAGGGTAGACCCGTGGGAATCACCTGTTCACTAGCGGGCACCGTCATTGAAGAGGGGGGCTGGGGTCGCGGACACATAGTCGGCGCCTTGTTCCAGACCGAAACCCTCAGGTCACCCTGGCCACCAGCCGAAGATCGGGGGGTGGATGAGGGGACTCTCACTCATGTGAGTTCACCGAGTCTCGACCTTAATGACGCGATGATCATGTTTCCATGGAGAAAACATGAGTCATCCACGAGCGCTGCTCTAGCATGATCAAGCCCAAACATACTAGACAACGCTCGTGCCCATCAGAGTCCGATACCAAGCTGCCGCACCATTCTTTTTTTTTTTTTTTTAAATGCACGGGCGAGCCGTCTTTAAAAAGACGTGCCGCGTGCAAGCTCTTTTAGTGAGAGAAAACTCAAGTGTTGAAGCACCCGGGGAGACACGCACCGACTGGCAGACCACTGCAACAGATCAGCAGGAAGCACGCGCTCGCCGTAGATCGCCGTCACACCAACACTCGAGGTACTCGTTTGTAAAGCTGACAATTCAGAGATGGCTTGTGGAGAGAAGAATACACTTGGCTCCGAAGCGAAAACATAAATGCTGTTGCGGACTTCCTCCTTTTATACCCACGAGGTGGGGTGGAGTTACGTCATGCAAATTCCGCAGACCCATGGCATTTCTTTGCCATAGGCTCGTTTTGTAATACTCGAAGCTGATAGGGTTTCTAAGCGAAACCCCATTCGTCGTCATCCGACGTAACTCGGAGTGACAACGAAAGGGAACTACGTATACCGGTGACTAGAATTACATGGAATAAAATGTATATACAACAAAATAAGACAACAAACAATGAAAGAGAATGAGAATCAGTGATAGGAAGAGGAAGATAAGAGAGATCACGGAAGGATCACAGAATGCCAAATTACCTGGACAATTAACCTTTGAGAGACAACACAAGGAATCACAAAATCACCCTAAATGGGGGCAAACAACCATAGCAGCTTTTAGATCTTGATAGGAAATAAAATACTTGCACATATAGCTGTCTTGTTTTGTGGAGTCAAGGAGGCGTGTGTGTGGCTGTCCTTTGAGCTGCGCTCAAAGGATTATCTTGGTTCTTCGGAGCGCGCGTCGTCACAGGAAGTTAAAATGTCCATTGAAAGTAAAGTTTGCCAGATAATTCAGGCTAAGTTCATTTCACTCGTCGGTGGAAATGAACAAAGGAGAATACGAAATGGGAAAACAAAAATTTAACAAAAGAAACAAACAAAAGAAAACAGAAGACGAAGACTGAAGAGCACAAGCTGAGGAGAGGCTGAAGAGAGTGTGAAACCGCTGGTCAATGACTTTAAAGAGGGTCCGAGTTCACACCTTCAGGGGTGAACTGACCAATCGACTTGGAGTTCTGTGAGCGGGAAAACGGTTCCTTTGTCTTGTCAAAAGGTTAATTTGCATAAGTTATGAGGGGTGTCAGAATTCGTAATTTCTACTACCGAGAATGGAAAACATATATTCACACATTTTACTGTATGCTCATATATATTTCTGTCTCGGTCAGACCGAGAGGATTCTGAAGGTATCAAGAACTGCACAAAAAAGGGCATAGAAATACAGATATACATCTTAATGCATAATTACAAGCACTTATAGTTAATTTAATACTATGATAAAATCATAGGTACCCCAATATGACATGGGCCCGCAGGCAAACATAAAAACATATTGAATATATCTTAGTAATGTCTTTATATGAGGAAGTTAATGAAAAGGTCCGTGTGTGTGTGTGTGTATGTGTGTGTGTGTGTGTGTGTGTGTGTGTGTGTGTGTGTGACCTGAAGAGGCCTCTCATTCTCTTTGAAGCTCGGACCCAGAGCTGTGGAATGTGGGGGGTGTTCTGGTGATGCTCTAAGGGCCCATAAAAGGTGTCAAAACGGCCATCTTCCCCAGACTTTCTGGCGCTAAGCTGGTGAGTTATCAAACAAAGAAACAAGTTGACAAGCTTTCCTGAGTCTTAGAATGGTTAAGTCATGTGAGACTGTCCAGATACGCTACAAGCCGCCATCCTCCTCCCATCTATGAACACCACAAATGTGGTACTGCAGTGATGTCCAACGCCACACACAGTCCTGATAAAAAAAATACGGTAGACTTTTTTATTTATCCGGTCACAGTTTTTTTTTTTTATTGTTTTAGTATGACATAATGTCTTCGGCCTAACAAAATATGTTTTCTGACATATACAATAAACTATATTTCCAAAAGTATGTCATGTCATGTCATCACCATGGCTTGAGCTGCAAGACCAATACAGGTGATTGCTGATCGATCGGATCCATGGCTGCAGCACTCTGTTTTCGGCTTTATTTGAAACCTTCACAAGCTTCTTCTTCACACCTAGGATCACCAACAACAAAATGATGAAGAGAGAGGGTGAGGGGGGCATTTTCCATGTCATAAACTACAAACATTAAAATGTGTTTGTGTTATTATGTGTTCATATTGTAGATGTGATACTCTTATTGACATGCCACAAATTCATGCCTTATGTTGGTGTAGTTGTCCTTCATTATTTTCCGAATGGATGGAGATCTGTCTGTTGTCATGACTCCAACATCCACTCCCTTGGAGTGGATCAGATGGTCCAGGCCTCTCTGAAACCCCATTGCCTCCATTGCTACAGAACTGGATGCTTCTGTAACCTATAGTACAACATTATCTTATTTGTCATAATATGTGCATAGTCCCAACCAACCAATTGCTTTGTCATAGCCATGCTAATGTCATTATACACAAGAATAATGCATTCTTATTTACCTGGACCAACTCATAATGGACAATTTCTTTCGAGGCATCATCTTGGAAAGAGTAGGAAGAATATTTACTGCTGAAACCTGTTGGAAAATAAATACATTTACCTTCATAAATATGAATGTATAAGCATGTTTAATAGTCCAACCAAAGTTCAATTAGTGATCCTGTTTACCTGGACTGTCAGACCTTGCATCGCCACATAAGTCAATCCTCTCTCCTGAGGCAGACAGCTGAGTGAGTCGCTCCATGATTTTTTGCTGTTGGTCTTTATAGGCATAGTTTATGACAGGAATTAGATATGCAGATTATATTTTGTAGTACTGTGTTTTTGCAGGAATCTGAATGTTCATAAGATCCGCCCAGTCCTTTATGTCAGTGTGTGATGCTCCTGTAAACAGTGTCGCCGCACAGGTCAGGAGATTGTTTTGTCCCATGTCTCTTTGGTCAGGACATGATGCCCACTCCCCTGAATGTCAACGCAGGCATGTCCAGTAGATTTTAAGTTGGCTGGCTCGTGT
Source organism: Gila orcuttii (assembly GCA_026230005.1). Classification (NCBI taxonomy): domain Eukaryota; kingdom Metazoa; phylum Chordata; class Actinopteri; order Cypriniformes; family Leuciscidae; genus Gila; species Gila orcuttii. The sequence continues at coordinate 24,244,840 of JAPDVR010000011.1, forward strand.
CACCATCCTTTTATCTTCAATTGGTGTACCACATGTGTGGCAGGTCTTGAAGAGCTCCAGCAAGTTGGACTCGTCCACTATCCACTTTTTTCCTGCCCATCCATTGGTTGTCCCTTGGTCAGAAGCAGAGCCCGACCCTGATTCTTGGCAGGAAGGAGTAGTGTCACTCAATGGCTGAAAGATGACATCAACAGGATCTTCCATCTCCATCTCCCCAAAGCTAACACTCATATCATGAACAGATGCTCTTGAACCTTCATCCATGTCTTCCTGTTCGTGTGACATGACATAGTTAAATAAATAAATAAAATAAGTAAAATAATAAAGCTTTTACTTCGGATTGGAATGACATTATCACTGAAGTCAAGAGTACTTGAAAAAGATACAGGAAGCCATACAACTCACTTGTGATATAGCTCCACTGCCTGCATGGATAGGACTCCAATGTGATATTGATCCTGCACCCTTATCCTGGTAATTTTAGAAACAGTGTGACTTCATTGTTGCCATGGGTGAATGTCAACACTACTTGAATATCAACCTGATGTAGAGTTTACCTCTGACAGTTACCATGTTGGAGGCAGTGCAAGATATATTCCAGAGGACGTTGGTGTTGTACGTGGCCTGACTGTAGCATGCTCAGGAGTTGATAGCGAAAGTCTGAAAGCAGGTGGTTGACCAGACCTCCCTAACTGAGCTGCTTCTGTGTGCTGGAACCTCTTTGGTGTAGACTGTGGGAGTGCAGCTAGTTCTGATGTATTTTCGTTAGCACAGGGTTCAGAACCACTTGCCTAAAATATGTAAAAGTACATTCATCAACACACACATCCTAATGCACTTACAATATAAATCATTGCTAATTAAACAAATGTACGCTACACATAACAAGATACTATAGATATTGAAAAACACCACAACTTATTTCAGGATAAAATAATAATAATAATACATTTCATTTAAAAGGTCCTTTTATGCACCCAAGGTCACTTCATAAACAAAAGGTCGTTAAAATTATAGTCAGATCATAAAAATAAAAAGCCATAAGCCATCTTGTATAGATAAGTTTTAAGTCAGTTTTTAAAATCAGTAATTGAGTCATAGTGTTTGTTGTGGTCTGTACTGGCATACATGCTCTTGTTTAGAGACATAGGATTTTGACCAGCTGCGCCAATTCACTATTGTGTTCACATTCACATATCACTATTGACCGACCAACCCCCCCCTGTTTCTGTTCTTGGTACAGCACTTTTCTTGAGGTGATTTCTTCTGGGAGGGTTGGAGGCTCTTCTGGATAAAATGAAGTCGTCCTTGTCGAAATGGTTACTGCAGACGCGGTAGTCCATCTCTCGAAGCGTTTCTACCGGTGTTTCGACATCAACATCTAATACGATCAGCCACTGCTTCAACATATCACTATTGTGCAGAGGAAGTCTGTGAAAACTTTCCGGATTGTAGCGTTTCATTTTATTATCGCAGCCGGGAAAAGCACAAACACAAACCATTTTCTTCTCGTCAATATGTACATGTAGCCTACTGTTCGCTCACCTTATCACAACTTCTGGCTCGTTCACATCTCACCAGCGCACTTGGCTCGGCGTTCATGATTCGACTGGTCGAGACTGTTTTCCAAAGATGGCTCCTGCCTGTATACGCGAAGTGGACTGTCTTTATAAAATATCTTCTTATTAAACTGTCTGTACACTTACAAAGTTCTCAATGCTTCAGTTTGCAGGTAGGGACCCTCATTATGCTACCGTGTTAGTGTTGGGCTATTTTGAGCCATGTTAGTGGTATTAACTAGCGATTTTTATTTTCGTTACTCTATGCCCTATATACTAGCGTTATAAGCTAAACAGTTTTAGAGATAAAACTCTTTACATTCGATAATCATGAAAACAAATCTCAGAGAACGGTTGACTATGTACCAATGTGTAATTAGACCAAAGGTTCATTTTGCGCCGGAGTTGTCCTTTAAGGCAGTGCCCTTAATCAGGAGCTTGACTCAGGAGCTGAGGGTGATTTTTTAGATCTTGATCTGGCACACAGACTTAAGATACCTATGGTGGCACTCTCCCAGCCCATTTCTGTGGTTGCACTAAATGGTCAATGTTTACCCTCAGTAACACACTCTACCGCCACCTTAAGATGGTCACCTCTGTTAATCATTCAGAGAACATTGACTTCCTATTAAACACGTTCAGCATGTCAGGCGAGTGCTCCAGAGGCTGTCAGAGAATGGGCTTTTTGTCTAGGCGGAGAAATGTTCGTTCCATGCACAGTCGATTCCATTTCTGGATTATATGACCGAGGGGGTGCGCATGGATCCCGACAAGGTTAAGGCTGTGGTGGATTGGCCAACTCCAGATTCCCGTAAGGCCCTACAGAGGTTTCTGGGGTTCGCCAATTTTTACCGGCGTTTCATTCGCAATTTCAGTCAACTAGCCGCTCCTCTGACTGCCTTGACCTCCACCAAGGCGACATTCAGGTGTTCTGGTGCAGCTGAAGCTGCATTTACCAACCTAAAGATCCGCTTTGTTTCAGCTCCCATTCTTGTAGCCCCTGATCCTTCACGTCAGTTTGTGGTGGAGGTCGACGCGTCAGAGGTGGGGGTAGGAGCGGTTCTTTCCCAGCACTCGCCCACGGATGACAAGATGCATCCTTGCCCGTTTTTGTCTCATCGTTTATCGCCTGCCGAGCGTAATTATGACATTGGTAACAGAGAGTTGCTGGCAGTCAAGTTAGTGTTGGAGGAATGGCGTCATTGGTTAGACGGTTCGGGGGTACCCTTTATTGTCTGGACCGATCATAAGAACCTTGAATATATCAGATCAGATAAACGACTCAACTCCAGGCAGGCTCGGTGGCAGAGCCGGATTATCCATAAGGGCACTTGGGCCAGTGCCCAGGGGCACCAACCATTCACAACCACTAGGGGGGCACCACATGACACAAACTTTAAAAATATTTTTCGTAAATTGTTATATTATTAACTTGAAATTCTTGAAAGACCATACATAACTCGTTTATGAACACTAATTTAACAATAATAATAATAATAAATTATAAATAAATAAAGATTACATGTAGGGTTGCCACCCGTCCCTTAAAATACGGAATCGTCCCGTATTTGTGAAATAAACAGCACGTCCCGTTTTGAATCAATACGGGACGCGGTTTGTCCCGTATATCCGAGTTATCTTAAATGCATCATCCCATGCAAATCATTACACCCGCTGCCGCATTCTGTGAAGACTCGTCCTATTCTACCCTTGATTGGGTAATACTCGCTGCCATTGTTGGTTTGATTGGTTTGTTTAATACCATCAGGTTCAGGGCCAATCAGAGTCAGAAGAGGGCGGGTCTTTTGGCAGAGAGTTGATAGCAATGCTAGAGCTCAGAGAAATCAAAGCACCGTCTCACAGTTCTTCATACCTCAAGCATCTCCCGAATCAGATAGTGTAATGACAGGTTTTTAATCAGCTCAATAATGTTCTGATTGATTACGTTTTCATATGCTGCCCAATAATTCGTAATGAGCCCATTTGCTAAGAAATAATGTTACAATGTAAATGAATTATATCCATACATTATGGTATGATTTGTTAGTCAGGTAGTCAGACACATGCATTTTTTAAATAAGAGAGATATATATTTAATACATATTTAATAATAAAAATGTGCATGTGTGAAGAAAATAACTTATGCTTAACTAATCTAGAGAATTTTCAGAATCAGAATCAGAATCAGAAAATAATGAGATAGACTATAGATTCTATAATACTATAGAATTAACAATAGGTCTGAATACATAAATAAATAAAAACATAAATAGATTTTCTTACCAATAATAAAAATAGTGTTATAATTAAATTTAGAAATGTTTGTAGATTATAGGTTATTTATGTGTGGTATCACTGTTTGGATGGTGTTACATGTTTGAAAGAAACAGCTACTCAGTGCTGCACGGAGTGACAAGTACACTTAACGCCTACATAGTCCAATACTGCACAGTAACTGGTCTACTGATGTTTTCGATGTTCAAGATCCTTTGCTAAAGTCAAAGTTTTTTCCAATCAAATTTAGTATTTGTTTGAGGATCAACGCATTTGTTTAATTTATAGTGAATAAGTTATGGATCTGTTCATTTAATAAGTTAATAAAGTATGGTTAACATCTCACATAGAACTCCGACGAAAGGCAATTTTTTTTGTGATCTCATTGTCACACTTTGTTAACGTTGTTTGTGATAGAGAGTGATTGCATCTATTCACACTGATTTCAATAGCGATAGCTTATTATAATGTCCATTGGTAGCCTACTGATCTTATTACTTTCCTGAAAATATGTTTTGAGTTATGATATACCACCATTGGCATACCGTCGGGCCTGTGGTCATTGTGGCCCCGAGGGCTTTGGCCCCCGCTGCGGCCGCCGGCAGGCGTCCCTTATTTTTTTGTATTGAAGGTGGCAACCCTAATTACATGACCACTATCACTCCCCCCTCCCCAATCTGTCAAAGTTGAGTTGGTCCACAAGTACGCGCAAATGTGTCATTTTTTTAACGGCTACAGAAAATGAATCTAAATCCAAAATGGACAGACGTCAATTGAGTGGTTTTGCAAAAAGAAAGTTAAAGAAAGTCAAGGACGCTAGACGTTTAGCTACAATTTAAAATATTCCAGGGATCGAAAGTTTTTTTGTGAGAACATCACTAGTTTTTTGTGAGAACATCGCGGGAATTGCGATCACTAGAAGCGCTGAGTTTGACGAAGCTGGAGCTAACTGTGGAGACGGTAACAAAGAAATGGACTTTGGGGATGTAGTTGACACCTTTGCTTGCGCAAAATCAAGGAAGAAGGGTAACACATTACGGTAAGGGTACATGAATTATCATGAATTCAGGTATAAATTCATGAATGAATTAGGTATTAATTCATGCATTAATATCTCATGAATCATCAGGAACTAACATGAGTTCAACGTTTTTCATTCATGACTTCATGGATGAACAACACCTTAATTAAAACATTAACTAAGATGAGTACATCATCATGAATTATGATTTATTACGCATGATCATGATGTTTTCTTTGTTCACAAAAAAATGTGTCTTTACTATCCATTGTGGATAAAGCTACAGTTATGGTACATGCATCATCATGAACTCATGCATAAAAAAAGCAATAATTCATGCATGCAAGACTACTCTTCGAATTATTAATACAAAAATCCACATTACCTCATGCATGCATACAGGCTAGAACAGTATATCAATTAATGTGAGAACTGTTTTTCTGAATTATGATCTGAGTTTCCAAGCATGTTCATGTCTTCTTCATAGCCTGTAAATGGACAGACCCCAAAATTGGCCAATCACAGCAAATAGCACACAAATTCTCTTAACATTCAAATACAGTCATCATTAACTAAGCATAATCTTTTAATGACTTCATCATGTGTGTGGCCCCTATATAATATAATATAACCGTACGCGTTCTGTAGAATTTCGACCTTATCGTCAAACTGTCTCCTGAGAACCCCGTAAGGTACTCCCGACAAGGGGTGTGTCTGATGGGGTTCAAAGCGACAGCAGTGTCCATGGTGGACACAACCATTGTACTCTAAGCCGAACCTCAACCCGTCCTGTTCGTAGTAACCGTCTAAAAAGTACTTACCGAAGGATACTTCCCCGTGGTTTAAGGCATAGTGTAGGTCGACGTTTCGAGTCTTTTTGACATACTCCAACCATTCTATTGAGCTAGATGAATAGCATTTGCTCTGTCGGATGTACGCTTTGTTATGCGTGAGAGCCAGCGTATTTTTCTCAAGGAAATGTGTTTTGAAGATCCCCATCGCACAACTAGCGATTGTTGTAAAACTGAAAGGGTCAAGTTTGGTGCATTCGATGAACGACTGGCGGTATTCATACAACCTTCGCGTAATAACACAACGTCGTTAACGCCGTACTCGTACAGTTCTTTCTTAAAGTCAAAGAACTTACCCTCAACCGTGCTGTACCAGGCATCGAACTTTTGTTGGTCTTCTGACATGTTATCGTAGTTGTAGAACTTTTTGTCGGGGTATGGTCCGAAATACTTCGCATTTTCCACTCTGTTAAAAAGATGGGGAAAGTAACCTTTTTCAGTCGTCGTTAAGTCTAACGCAGCTGGCATTTTGGCTAGCGCTAGCGGAAAAAATGAATAACTGTCGAGGTATCGCTGCGCAAACGTTTCATCATACATGTAAATTAATTTACATCCCTGCATGATAACCTCCATCGCAACCCCGACCCTGCAGAAATACTCCAGAATGAGAAAGGAGTCAAATCTGAAGGCGTAATGAGCTATGAAGCAGTAGCCTTCATATCGAGGCTGTCTGAAGCGCTTGATTAGCTTAGCTATACAGCCTGTACCGCGAGCTACAAATTTCTCCCCTTGGAACGTGATCGCACAAAAAAAATTAGCCACATGCCTACCATTTTCATAACGCGTTTCAAAATCGTAGAAAATGTATTTTTCGCAAAATTCCTTAGGCGCTAGGGGCTGTATGAAACATTGGTGTTCTCCCTCGTCCACCAGAATTTCGTGACAATGTACGCATTTGTCCGGTGCGCATACATGTTGGGTTTTCTTGTTTCCCGGTTTAACGTAGTAACGTCTGTTGCATAGTTTACAGTATTTTATAAGATCACAGGCGGGGTTTTCCTGACCAGGAGGAGTTTTTTTATGCATTTCGAAGCAATAGCTCGAATTACAGTAGCGCAAGCAATCGGGACAATGTATGGTTCTTTTAGGGTAGATGTAACATTCTGAGTCGAAGCATATGTTGCATACGTGCTTGCATCGATGGTCTCTTCGACTGGTGTAACTTTTGTAACAAAATTTGCATACGTATTCCGAACCGATGAACCCTGTCAAACTCGTTATCATGTAGTAATGATCGATATGGTGATACAGGAACACCGTTTTCGGATGGGGTTCATCACAAGTTTTGTACGTTTCTAAGACAGCGGCGTTAGATCTGTGAAATACAACAATTTTAATGCCTAGAGCTCGTTCAAACGAGGCTATGTCGCTAAGAGCAATCGGATCTTGGATTGAGAAGCCTGCACTGTTTTGGATGGTGGTAGCCAGTTTTTCTAACTCGGTCTCGGGTTGTTGAGGGTTAAGAAAACGCGCGAGACAGATGGAGAAACACAAATTATTCGAAATATTCGTGGGGTAAAATAAACTCGTCTTTTTTCTTTTGATCACCTCATCAATGGCCAGATCCGTAAGTTTACGACGACCCCCGCCGCGGGTGTTCATAACAATGGTAGCTTCTATCTCAACGGCCTGGTCCGATAATAACTGATCGTTGCTCTGTAAAACTTTTTCAATTTGGTCGTAAAGCAAATTTGGGTCATAATTATTTCCATCGGTTAAAACAGCGCTGATGGGTATTTGTAGACTGGAGGCTGACACAGTCAAATTGATCACGGGTGCGCCCCCGCCAAAATCTCTAGCGAAAGTAACAACCCCGCTCAGCGTGTCGTCTAAGTGACGATGATAATCGGCCAGATCTGTAGAGTTGATTACTCTCAGATTCGTGGTCCTTCTCAACGATACGCTATTGAAACGAGGTGGTGGTAAAATGTGATATCCGTTAACGAACCCACCCTGGCGAATCAACGCGTCAATGTCGAGGGGACTTAATCGATCATGTGTAGGCGGATCACTTTCGCGCAAAGTATTATCATTGTCAGTAGGATGTTCTACACTATCGCCATCAGGATCTGGGGGTGGTTCGGTGGTAGTGGGCGGGGTATTTAACCCTGCACCGTGTTGTACGGGTGGGTCATAGAGATTCATATTTGGATTTACGGCTAATTCAAAAAGATCCAAATCAGCAGGTGGTTGTGACGATTCTACATTAGGATACTGTTCTAAAGAATCTGGAAGCATACTTATCGTTTCAAGCTCATCCGGAGACAGTTCTGTGTCAGATTGGTCTGATTGACGAGCGTCTGTAAAGAAGTATTTTGATCCATCCATTTTTGAAATTCAGACTAACATCACAGAGTATAAAACAATCGCAGAGTATAAAACATGAGATATTACAAAATCATAGAGCATACATAAAATAGCATAGCGTATACATGAAATATAATAATAAGAGTATATAAAATCAAGAGAGTATAAAAGAGTATAAAATCAATACATGATCTAAAGGAATACAAAATGGATCGTGAGTAAACTATTAAATGTACTCAGACATCTCATCTATGACGTTGTGGATAAGACAAAGCCTAAGCAGCGTTTCACTTTGGTATTGCGTTGACATATGCTCGTTTCTATCAGAATACTCATCCATGATTAATTGGATAATACGGATGCGGTGAAATATTTCATCGCTCACATTCTGAAAAAAACGATCCTGAACATCGAATCTGCTATGTATCTCGATGTTAGAGGACCTTAGCTCGCTACGCAAGGCATCTATTCTGCTACGGTTTTCGTCAACCCTTTCAAAAATCGCATCAAATTTCCTGTTTATATCCGCATACGCCTCGCGAAACTCACTGCGAGATGCATCTACTGAATTAATGAGCTCGCGAATCAGAGAGGTATTGTTGGATGGTTCATCGAGCGGTTGAGGGCTCAGCGCTACTTCTTCAACATCGATCTCTTCCTCTTCCGACGATTGGTGAAAATGAAATGGCGTCTGACCGGCGTTCGAGGTCGACGCTTCGCCACGCGCGCTCGTCCAAGAGCTCTGATCCCAAGCGTGGAGTTGAGTCACACCCCAGCCAGTCACGTCGCCATCATCATCATCATCATGGCTTCTATCCGAACCTGTTGTGTGGAAATATAACAATCAATCATAATGGTATGACAAATTTGAGTTTAAATGTTAATACATGTAGATAGCCTCACCATAAAACAGCTCAGGACTGTTTGGGGTACTGTTTTGGCTAGTCTTTTCCTTTGGTTGGTCTAAAGCTGTGGGGGTAGGAACTATTTGATCCCCGATTACGTCTCGTCTATCTGTTACGACGACGGTGCGTTGTTCATCCTCGTCTTGAGTAAGGTCGACCACCGGGAATCCAGGCTGTGTGACGAATTGGATGAAATCTATAAAAATAAATATAACGTTAGATTTCCGTAAACATAAAACATTACGTTGAAGGTGGATCTTGTTCTTACCATCGGCAGCGCTGTCTGTATCAAACCCATGAGTAGGCACTGTGAATTAAAAATAAGTAAAACTTAAAATAAATAAAAATAAAATTAATAAATAAAGATGCATAAAAATAGGTACATTTTATTTATAAAGAATAGAAAATAAGTTCTCACATATGGCATCAAATGCGTTCAGCTCGACGTTTGAATCTGAGGGGGAAAAACATATTATGATTTGAAGCCGCATGGTGGTCCGTTTTATATGGTTGATGACACACACACACACACACACACACACACACACACACACACACACACACACACACACACACACACACATATTTTTTAAAATGATAACATTTATGAATCATAAAACTTGGAAAATTTAAATACATCACATCAGCATTTAAATAGGTAAATTAAAACAATTTGCTCTAAACAAAATCATCTCCAACCATAGGATTAGTAAGGAGTGCATGGTATATCATTTCAGGTCACTAGGGCACACTATTTGCCTGTGAACTGGATGTTGTTTGTACTCCGGAGGACTGGCGGCGCTATTTGCCTGTGAACTGGATGTTGTTTGTACTCCGGAGGACTGGGGGCGGTATTTGCCTGTGAACTGGATGTTGTTTGTACTCCGGAGGACTGGGGGGCGCTATTTGTCTGCGAACTGGATGTTGTTTGTACTCCGGAGGACTGGGGGGCGCTATTTGTCTTCGAACTGGATGTTGTCTGTGCTCAGGGCATTAGGGGCAAGCATATCCATTCCATACCTGAATGCGACGTTTCAGAAAGTGTTTAAAAACGATGATTCTATGGTAAAATATCTACCAGTATAGCGTCAGAAGCATCAGCAATGTTTTTCTGAAACATATACAGACAAAAGCAAAATGATATAGCCCCCATAACAATGTGTGAGACCCGTTAGCAGCGTAGCACGAGATGCTAACCAGCACATGTTCTAACACCATGCCACATGGTTAGCTATCCGAAAGATCGGTTTACTAAATTATAACGTTATATATATATAGCGTTATATATATATATATATATATCACCGTCTTTTCACATTAAAAGATGTTGAGATAGCGCTGCATTATAACACACATAAAAGCATTCGTAGAAGAGTGAAGTATACGGCGGTAAGCCGACGGCTGATCCATGATTTTCATAATAAAAGCCTTTTTTTTTTCTCACATACACAGTTTCACATAAGCAGTTTTGCACTAGGTTTTTGCAGTACATTCGATGAAAATCCACATTAATGCACATAGGCATGGATATGCATTGCAGACTGATGTGTTTTAAAACCACCAATGGTCCATATTTTTAAAATTCAAACTTTTATGATAAATTAATACAATGTTACATATTTAAAAAATCAAACTTTTATGATAAATGAATACAATGTTACATATTTAAAAATCATATCTATTGTTTTACACCCTATGTGAAACCCCCTTTGTGAAAGCAATATTTAAAACACCGTAGCACATGAGTATGAAAATACAGACTGATGTGATTTTAAAAAACACAGCATGTAAAACACCATAATCTAATGCACATATGCAGACTGATATTTTTAAAAATCATAGTTTATGATACTTAATATCTGTAGCCAAATATTTTTAAAATCATAATTTATGATAAATGAATACAATGTTACACATTTAAAAAATCATATCTATTGTTTTACACCATATGTGAAAAACACCATAGCATAAAAGAATTATAAAGAGAAAATACTTACTGTTTTGCATGTTGATGAGTTGAGCTGCACAGTCTTCAAGTTTGGACAAGATATGGTTTGCCAGGGGTTCGAGTCGTCACCTCTTTATATACATTCTGAGATGCAATGAAAATGTATGGGAAAAGCTATAACAATGTGTGTCCGCTAGATGGCGTGCGTGTTCTATGAATCGTACAGCTGAGTTCACAGAGAGGTCGTTCTCAGAGATCGCATTTCACGGATAGAAGCTCAAAACTGTCACAAAAGAGGCACTCCTCTCTTGAGATACGATGTTTTTAATTGGAAAGCGTATCGGTAGGGTGAACTGGCGCTCTTATTTACCCAGCCTGCGACGTACAGCGGTACCGGCTCCTTTGAGGCTTGCTACACAGTTGTTGTTTTTCAGGATATGCTCGCGACCATAAATTAGTATGAATCGTGAAAAAACAACAGGTGATAAAGACGGTCCAAGACGGTAAGATGATTTTATTTTTGGACACCCCTATGTTTTATTCTAATCTATATGCAACATTAGAAAAATTATTTTCTCACTAACCCCGACACAGCTGGCATGGAGGGAATTTCCCACAGCAAAAAGTTATTTTCCCCGGGGGTCAATAGGGGTAAAACTAAATGGCAAAATCATCCATCATAATCCGGATCAAAGACAACTGTCAAACCCAGATCAACCCTAACAACTGGCAACTTGACGTATAATACAAAGGTCAATAGGGCAAAGACAACTGTCAACTTGATCGATCGATAGGTCAAAGGTTAATCCCTACATCAAAGGACCTCCGGAGGACCACGGAAGGTCAAAGGTTACCCCGCCCACCTGTCAAGTTGATCGATCGATAGGTCAAAGGTTAATCCCTACATCAAAGGGACCTCCGGAGGACCCCCGAAGGTCAAAGGTTAGCCCCACCCACCTGTCAATCATAGGGTCATAAATCATCTTGACACAAGGTAAATGGTATTACTACTTAAGTGGCCCTTTCTAATGCAATGAAAGCATTCGGACAGTTACTGTAGTGGGTTAGACGCATGACACGTTTGAGCACGAGGTTGTGCGTTCGCGCACTCTTTCCAAAATTATATAAAATATCCAGGGTTTAATTTAGTTTGCAATTTGTAATTTTTTATTTTTTATAAAATCCCATGAGTCCAAATAAATGCAATTTCCACTATTTCTGAAGTGCTTCTTTTAAAAAGAACACCGCTTTCTCACAGAACGCAGTGAAGCAGCCCCTGCACGAGAGAATAATTGATTCTCGAGCCATCGATATCAACAAATTCAGCACCATCGCCACGGACAGCACCGGGTAACGTCGCACGTAAGAAGGTATATCTTAACCAGCTTCCTAAGGCATTGTTCGAGGAACACACCTAGAAATGGTATACCTTCAGTTAAGTTATACCGTAAGAGTCTTCGTAGCGCGCTAAGAGACAACGTTATCGGGAAACTCAGCCCTGGTCCCTTTCTAAAAAATAAATAAATAAACACCTGTAAACATGTTGATATCAAGACAAACTATAGGGCTGCACGATTCTGGGAATACATTTTCGATTTTTCACACACACACACACACACACACACACACACACACACACACACACACACACACACACACACACACACACACACACACACACACATATACATATATATATACACACACAATATATATATACACACAATATATATATATATATATATATATATATATATATATATATATATATATATATATACACACACACACACACACACTGCCGTTCAAAAGTTTGGGGTCGGTGTGATTAATGTTTTTAAAAGAAGTCACGTATGCTCACAAAGGCTGCATTTATTTTAATAAAAATACAAAACAAACCCAGTAATATTGTGAAATAATATTTCAATGTAAATCAGCTGTTTTCTATGTAAATATATAGTAAAGTGTAATTTATTCCTGTGATCATTACTCCAGTCTTCAGTGTCACATGATCCTTCAGAAATCAGTATAATATGATGATTTGATGCTCAAGAAACATTTTTCATTATCATCAATGTTAAAAACAGTTATTTACATTTTTATTTCAGGATTCTTTGATGAATAGAAAGTTCAAAAGAACAGCATTTATCTGAAAAATAATCTTTTGTAACGTTAAACACTACCCTTCAAAACTTTGGGGTCAGTAAGAATTTTTATTTTATTTTTTGGGGGAAATAAATAAAATGGATCAATACTTTTATTCATCAAGGAGGAATTAAATTGATAAAAAGTGACAGTAAAGACATTTATAATGTTACAAAAGATTCTATTTCAAATAAATGCTGTTGTTTTTAACTTTGTTCATCAAAGAATTAAAAAAAAAAGGTACACAACTGTTTTCAACATTAATAATAATCATAAATGTTTCTTGTGCATCGAATCATCATATTATACTGATTTCTGAAGGATCATGTGACACTGAAGACTGGAGTAATGATGCTGAAAATTCAGCTTTGATCACAGGAATAAATTACGCTTTTTACTATATATTCACATAGAAAACAGATGATTTACATTGAAATAATATTTCACAATATTACTGGGTTTGTTTTGTATTTTTAATCAAATAAGTACAGCCTTGGTGAGCATAAGTGACTTCTTTTAAAAACATTAAAAATCTTACCGACCCCAAACTTTTGAACGGCAGTGTATATATGTATATGTATTTTGTAAATATATATAGGAACACCTAGTTTGTTGTGCCTTGTATATAGGCATGTGTAGGGCTGCATAAAATAATAACAATAGCCTAGATAGCAGGCAGCCTATAAATCGTTAAAAATGAACACTTTTCATTAACACTACACTAGACAAACATATATTGTTTATCATATGTTACTTAAAATATTTCTATTCGTTATGAAATGAGATGAGTTTGTCGTGAAGCCTAATGTGTGGCGTGTTTTGCTTTTCAAACACACAGCGTGACTCAGACTCAAACTCAGCGCGTGCAGCGATCGAGCCGCTCCAAACTATGAAACATTATTGTTACATTATACATCTACGTTTCAGCAGATATCCACAAACACAGTATTTAACAGTAAACACAGGTCTAAACATTAAAATATTCACCATATTAGGATAAACACTCATACTAGCATAGGCCTACTTGTATCTCATTTCATAACATTTTAGGCTGGCACCAGTTTGAGTTTAGTAGCTACAATGTAAAGTTTATGCAACAATAAAACACTTACTATTATGTCTCTTACCTTAAAAATTGTTCTCATAATAAAAATGTGTCCTACTTAGGTAAATCCAAGGTAAATCCACAGCACAAACAGTCTTCCAAACTGATGAAAAGTAGAGAAATACTGGAGTCGCTGATTCTTTGTTTAGAGCTGATGAGGGCGTTAACAGCTCTGCGTTCCTTCACGTGGATCATTTGAATGAGAACAGCTGCAGGCGTGGGGGTGTGGTCAAATTAAAGTTAATGAGCTCGGGCTGGAGAAACTGTACATGTCGTTGCTTTCATACGGATTTCTTAAACCGAGATATTTGTTTTTTATATGATTTACTTCATTTAAAAAAGGAGACTTCAAGCTTTGTAAAGACATTACTTTCATGTGTGGGTGGCAAGTATTGGCTGAGTTACAGATCATTTTCTGTCGCGTTTCAGAATGAACTTCACATTGAGAGAGAAGACAGAACGTGCATCATGTTTTTTTTCTTTATTTTACGAAAAACACAACTTTTTGTTTTTATTATTAGTGTACACAAAAAAGAAGACATTTAACAGTTTTTAAAAATGTATAACACTTGCCTGTATGACAAAAATCGACGGAGTTATTTGAGTTTCTTTTGCACTGATAAGAAAAAAAGCGAGACTATCGCGCCGGCGTGATAGATGACCCCAGGGGGTTAAAGACATTCTGAACTCTATTGGAGTTAGACAAAATGTGTTAGGACCTACTCATTGTCGTAATCATACTCTAGATCTAATATTCTTGCATGTAATCAATGTTGATGCCATTGAAATTCTACAGCAGAGCGATGACATCTCATATCATTATCTAGTGTCGTGTATACTTCAATTAGCCAAGGCTGCAAAGTCGACTCCGTGTTACAAATATGTTAGACCTATCACTTCTGCCACTAAAGATCGCTTTATTGATAATATTCCTGATAAGTTTCATCTCCTTAGCATCCCAGATAGCTTAGAAGAACTCGATATTGCGACAAACTTTTGACTCTCTCTTTTCCAGCACTTTTGACACAGTTGCTCCTTTGCACATAAAGAAGATTAAAGAAAATTGTTCAACGCCGTGGTACAACGAGCACACTCAGACCCTTAAGAGAGCAGCCAGAAAAATGTAGCGCAACTGGAAGAAAACAAAACTAGAGTTATTTTCGTATTTCATGGAAAGAGAGCACGATTGCGTACAGAGAGGCCTTAAAAGCTGCTAGATCTGCTTATTTTTCAACCCTATTAGAAGAAAATAAACAAAACTCTAGGTTTTTATTTGAAACAGTGGCTAAATTAACAAAATAAAGCTTCAACCCCAGAAGTTTCCAAGAAGCACAGCAGTAATGACTTTATGAACTTCTTTACTCACAAGATTGATAATATCAGGGAGAAAATTATAACTATGCAACCGTCTAGCAAGCAAGCAACTTTATTTATATAGCACATTTTCAAACTACAGACGTTGCCCCAAAGTGCTTTACAAAAATAATAACATTAAAATCAATCAAGTTATTCAAAAGCTAAAGAAAATAAATACGTTTTTAAATAAGACTTAAAAGTGGCAATTGATGGACTTGACCTTACATGGAATGGGAGACTATTCCAGAGTTTTGGATTTACCACAGAAAAAGCACAATCTTCTTTTGATTTTAAATGACAACGAGGGACCTTTAAAAGCCGTTGATCGGAGGACCTGAGAACTCTAGAAGGAGAGTTGGGAATAATACGATCACTGATGTACTGGGGGGCAAGGCCTGATAGGATTTAAAATCGATCCGGAATTTAACCGGAAGCCAATGTAAGGATTGCAGTACAGGAGTAATATGATCTCTCTTTCTCACCCCCGTTAAAAGCCTTGCCGCTGCATTTTGCACTAACTGTAGGCGGATTAGCATAGTCTGGGGGAGACCAATATACAAAGAATTGTAATAGTCAATCTTTGATGAAATAAATGAGTGAACCACAATTTCCAAATCCTTACTGGATAGAAAATGCTTTACTTTAGCAATTGATCTCAGGTTAAAAAAAGCTACCTTTTAACAACGGCACCAATCTGTTTATTCAAATTTAGTGACGAGTCCATGATTACCCCTAAACTCTTTACATGATCTTTAATCTTTAGGGACAAGTAACCTAAATGATCAGGAAAGGTAGGTGAGATGGGAGAACCTACAATCAAAACCTCAGTTTTACTCATTTCATTGGAGAAAGTTGATAGAAAGCCGAAGTTTAATTTCACTGTAACATTCCTGTGCTTTGTCCAGCGAACAGGTTTTATCTAAGCTCACAAGAAAGTAAAATTGGAGATTGTCAGCATAACAGTGGTATAAAATACTATACTTCCGAAAAATAGTACTTAGAGGAACCATATACAAAGAAAACAACGGTCCCAAAATCGACCCCTGGGGAACACCACAAACTAAAGTGGAAGAAATGTCTCCCAGATTCACAGAAACTGTCCTGTCTTTAAAATATGAAGCAAACCACTGAAGGGCTATACCCTGGACACCAACCCAACACTCCAGACGGTTGAGAAGAATCTCATGGTCAATCGTATCGAGGGCAGCGCTTAGATCTAATAAAACTAGAACAACATGTGAACCTGAGTCCAACGATAATATATCATTAGTGACCTTAAGCAATGCAGATTCTGTGCTGTGACAGTACAGGTCCTACAGCCCGACTGAAATGTGTCTAAAATATCAAATGTATTCAAATATGAATATAGCTGTGAGTGGACCACTTTCTCTAAAATCTTGGAAATAAAAGGCAGTTTAGAAATTGGTCTATAGTTGTTATATTCTGTATAATCCGAATTAGGTTTTTTTTAACAAGGGATGAATAATTGCATGTTTTAAACTGTTTGCAGTCTGCTGCTACCTCCATTCATTTTCGAGACAATATCTTCCAGCTGTACTGATGAAACTGGTTCAAAGTTAGTGAAAATGTTAGACAGCGCAGGATTAATTGAATGTGAAGGTACAATTGCACTTCTGATCGTCTCAATTTTTTGAGTAAAAAATAATAACTCTTCACAAGTCTTTTGTGTGGCATCTCTCTACTGTCTACTTCAGTATCGCATCAGGCAGTGCATTGTAGTCTCCCTGAGGAAAAATGTTATTCATTCATTGCTATAGAACAGGAAGAATTTTCTAAACTCATTAAATCATCTAAATCGACAACATGTCAGACCCTATACCGACTAAGCTATTGAAAGAGATGCTTCCAGAGGTCATAGATCCTCTTCTTAATATCATTAATTCATCTTTGTCATTAGGATACGTACCAAAAACTTTGAAGCTGGCTATGATTAAACAGCTTGTTAAAAAAACACAACTTGATCCTACAGAATTAGTCAATTACAGGCCGATCTCGAATCTACCTTTTCTGTCAAAGATACTAGAAAAGGCAGTATCCTCACAACTATGTTCCATTTTAGAAAGAAATGGTCTCTGCGAGGATTTCCAGTCAGGATTTAGACCGTACCATAGTGCTGAGACAGCTCTCATCAGAGTCACAAATGATTTGCTCTTATCTTATCGTGGTTGTATCTCTCTATTAGTGTTACTCGATCTTAGTGCTGCATTTGATACCATTGACCACAACATTCTTTTAAATAGACTGCATTAGCATGGTTTAAATCATACTTATCTGACTGTTATCAGTTTGTAGCAGTAAATGAAGAGAAGTCTTATCGATCAAAAGTTCAGTATGGCGTACCACAAGGCTCAGTACTAGGACCGTTGCTGTTCACTCTGTACATGCTACCCTTAGGAGATATCATTAGGAAGCATGGCATTAGTTTCCACAGTTATGCTGATGATACTCAGCTCTATATTTCTTCACGCCCTGAAGAAACCCACCAATTCACAAAATTAACGGAATGCATAGCTGATATAAAAAAAACAGGATGACTAGTAATTTCCTACTACTTAATTCTGAAAAAACAGATATTCTAATTATTGGACAAAAAACGTCCTCGCATACTAACCTAGAATACTGTCTAACACTTGATGGCTGCTCTGTCAAGTCTTTGTCGTTGGTTAGGAACCTGGGTGTGCTCTTTGATACCAATCTTTCATTTGAAAGTCACATGTCTAGTACCTGTAAAACCGCATCTTTCCATCTTAAAAATATATCTAAATTACGTCATATGCTCTCAATGACAAATGCGGAACAGTTAGTTCATGCGTTCATGACTTCAAGGCTAGATTATTGTAATGCTATTATGGGTGGTTGCCCTGCACGCTTAATAAACAAACTACAGCTGGTCCAAAATGCAGCAGCTAGAGTTCTTACCAGAACCAGGAAGTATGACCATATTAGCCCGGTGCTGTCAACACTGCATTGGCACCCTATTAAACACCCTATTAAATTTTAACTGTCAGTTCAAATCTAGACTAAAAACACATCTCTTTGACCTAGCATACACAACACATTATTGACTTTTATAATTCAATGTTAGGCTGCATAGATTAGGTCAGCCAGAATTGGGAACACTTCCCATAAATCCTGATGTACTTGTTACATCATAAGAAGGATGGCGTCTACGCTAATATTAGTCTCTCTGTTTATCCCGTGGTTTACAGCAGTCTGCCGTATCAGGATCTGATGAAGGACCTGCGCCTGGACACGACGACAACGCAGTCCTGAAGTGTCAACTAGTCTCTCCACTGTGAAGGCCTCCTTCCCTTCCCTTTACCTCTGTACAGATAAAACGTTGTCGGGATAATTCCGGTTCAAGTGGCTAAGCGGAAGCGATAAAAAATTCTGTATTATACATTTTTCAAGGTTTGTACCTTGGAGCCTATTTCATGGTTTGCGTTCTCGAGCCACCAGGCACTGTTTTGTGTAAATGAGCGTTTTATGTTAGCATGGTGTCGTGTTAGCGGCACCCAAGTTAATAACTAATGATCGTTGCAATGGAAGTGAGTCAATCAAAACCAACTTAAGCTAGACTAACTTTATTCTAGAGCTGCTGTATAAAGCCAAAACAATCTCTGTTACTTTAATTTCCTATTATCACTGTAAAGCTGCTTTGAAACATTCTATATTGTTAAAAGCGCTATATAAATTAAGGTGACTTGACTAATAGATTTAGCTTTCCCCATATACTATAGGTTTCCTTGATTGTCCCCCCTTGTGCATTTGTTTGTAAGTTAGAAGGCTATTACGGTTAGTGGAAAAAAAATAGTTGCTAGATTTGCCAAAGTTTGCAAGGTTCTTGGCACTTCGACCTATTAAAGGGGGTTTAAAACAACTGCAAATGTCCAGACTCATGACTTCAGGATTGCCATTAAATTCATCAAACTATCTATAACTTAAAGTTTATCAGTTTTGTCTCTGAAACATTCTGCTTATATCTGGATGGAGGCAAAGTAAACACCAAAGTCAAATTAACATGGTTTCTGCTATTTTTTTTAGTGTTGTCTGCAGACCAGAGCACTGTGACAATTTAAATGAGCTTCCAAGCTGTAGAATAAACTGTAATATGCACCAGACTTTATGCCAAATAATCAAAAAAGTCTGGCTTTCTGTCACGGTTCACTAATCGGCTGTCTCATGCTGAAGTGTCTGCGTAAGTGTAATTGTGTGGGTGTGGTGTTGATTAGTGTCACCAGCTGTCATCAATTCCAGTTCCTTTTTATACCCAGCATTTTCTCCCTCTTGTTGTCAGATCGTTGTGGTTGTTCCTCGGTGTGTGTCCTGTTCTCGTGCCTCGGCTGTATCAGTTTGTCTTCTGGACTTTCGTCTGTTCCTCGTGTCGTCTGGATGTTCCACTGTTCCTGGGTTCACTCGAGCACGTTCTTCACAGCACCACCACCGGATCGCCATCTCGTCCCTGCTTCACTCACCACCTGAGTGTTTGCCCCGACCTGTGTCTTTCATTTGACTACTCTGTAAATAAATACTGGATTTTACTTGCATCTTGCATCCTCCTGTTTTTTCCCTCACACTTTCAAAACAACCTTTGAAGTATAGAGGGGTATGACTGTAATTGTATTAGTGAAAAGCTTTGCATGGACAAAAAATGTAAAAATATTCAAGAATTTAGCCCCAGAGGCTCACCTACTGTTGCGGGCAGTAAATACATGTGCAAATTACAGTGCCAGCAGTTACTCTGTTGACACAGTTTGTGATTCCTGAACAGGCAACTGCTGGCAGAGATCAGTGGTATGTGCAACATTAAAACAGGTAACAAATACCAATCATTAAACAGACTGAGGGAAGAAAAAAATAACACAAAGGACATAAAGAAAAAAAGAGGAATAATTTAAATATGAAACACAGGGACTGTGTGGGAAACAAAGATGAAAATGCAGTAAAAAAGAAGTGTACAAAGGCATCTACTGTATGTACATTGCTTCTGGGAGGAACAAGACAGACCAATCCCCCTTCCTACAGCATTCTACATCATTTGTGTGGTTTATAAACAGTGCTCTCAATAAGCCTTTCAGTGTAAATGAATCATAAAGCAACAGAGAGCAGAGCGGAAAGCAGTACATTAACACAGGCCCGCGGCCCTAAATCTGTTTCAATTAGATGACACCTTCAATATTGTGCATCTGATTTTCGAGATATTGAAATATCTTTTTTTATGCACGGAACACTGCAACGGCAATCCCCCTTCCCTTCTACATACAATATCCCTTTTTTGGATATTTTGAGGGATGACTGTAATTTCATGGAATTAGGTGAATTTTCAGCCAATCAGTGATTTGCAACAGCAGTAGCTGGAGTAATATAAAAATAAAGCAGAGGTATACATAACGCAATGTACTGTTTTGGCCAAGCAGACACAAGAATGGACACATCACACCATATGTGTTTGTCAAATCGTTTTTTTTTTCTATCTATTCTCGCTCTCCCTCTCAAACACATACACATTTCATGTTCTAGCCAATAAAACTCCCATCTGTATGGAAGAATATCCTCCCCTGCGGATGAGGATGTGTCCAGTATACCCTGCTTTGCTCCTGAAAGGACTGCTGGACTTCGATAATGTACTGGAGAACAAAGGTAATTTTGTAAAACTCAATGAAAGTGATCTGCCTGCAAGAATCTTGTCTATCAATCAAAGACTCGGCAGTGAAATGCTTTTCAAACAGAAATAAAAAGGCAGTGGTCCTCCAGCATACTGAAATAAAGAGCAAAGAGATTATGAGCTGAAGTATGAGCAGGGGTGGATGTGTCTGTCTGGCATGTTGGTCTTAGTGCTGAGAGACAGATTAACTTTGAAAACCGAGCCATTAAACTTCAACATTTCCCTTGAGTATCCTGTGTGGGATTGTTATGATGAGAATCTCTCACATCATGAATGTGTTGCTGTTTCTCTGGTTGATGGATCAGAGGTGTTGGATCTTCACTAGACTTTTTAATATGACAACACGGAAACTGCAAATTCAGAGCAGCTTCCAAAGGAAGTGTAAATGTTAGAAGTCTAAGCAGAAACAAACACAGATGGTCAGTTTTATTAAATATTCACACACACACACACACACACACACACACACACACACACACACACACACACACACACACACACACACACACACACACACACACACACACACACACACACACACACACACACAGGTATATAATATGGGAATCTCTAAGTGGGTGAGTTGTTTACTTTGTTATTAATCCATCAGTTTACCCTTACAAAACAAAAATATATGTGAATATACTTAAAAATATAATGCAATATATTACATAATACATTTCCACATATGGGAAACTAGTGCTTTTGTTTCAATGTACTGCAATATATGCATTACCAATGTATGGCTATATACTAAGACATATACAAATATTTAGAAATGATGACAAAAATAGTGTTACATGTAATATTCATAAATTTTTATCCTTTATTGTGTACATATACATATATTGCATATACATGTACCCATATAAATGTGAATATACACTATATTGCCAAACGTTTTGGGACATCTGCCTTTACGTACATGAGCCTGGGTTCTCCATTCTGCCATCTGATGAAGTTTTGGTTCCTTGCCACTGTGACCTTTTTCGCCTTTGTCGCCTTTTTTCACCTTTGTTGCCATTGGCTTTTGGCTTGCTTAGTTGGGGACTCTTAATATTCAACAATAATATTGATCTGCCTGCATTGACACCATTATATGAGAACTGAACTGAGCGAGACGATGACATCACGGTTTTCTCCAGAGTGGCTATAAGTGAACTAAACTAATAACTTTTTTACAACAAAAATTAAACATCACTGAACTTACTTAAGCTGGACTGTGACGCTATTTTCTTCTGGAAACAAACTTTGATGCATTATTTTCCTGTTATCTCTGTAAAGCTGCTTTGAAACAAGCTGTATTGTAAAAGCACTATATAAATAAATGTGACTTGACTTGACATGCACATGAACTTTAATGACATCTTAATTTGTATAGGGTTTAATATGGAGTTGGCCCACCCTTTGCAGCTATAACAGCTTCAACTCTTCTGTTTATGGGAATTTTTTACCATTCTTCTAGAAGCACATTTGTGAGGTCAGGCACTGATGTTGGACGAGAAGGCCTGGCTCGCAGTCTCCGTTCTAATTCATCCCAAATGTGTTCTATCGGGTTAAGGTCAGGACTCTGTGCTGGCCAGTCAAGTTCCTCCACACCAAACTCGCTCATCCATATCTTTATGGACCTTGCTTTGTGCACTGGTGCGCGGTCATGTCATGTAAGTGCAGCTGAAGCATTAAGAGTTCCTTTCACTGGAACTAAGGGGCCAAGCCCAACCCCTGAAAAACAACCCCACACCATAATCCCCCCTCCACCAAACTTTACACTTTGCACAATGCAGTCAGCCAAGTTCCGTTCTCCTGGCAACAGCCAAACCCAGACACTTCCATTGGATTGCCAGAGAGAGAAGCGTGATTCGTTACTCCAGAGAACAGGTCTCCATTGCTCTAGAGTCCAGTGGTGGCGTGCTTTACATCACTGCATCCGACGCTTTGCATTGCACTGCACTTGGTGGTGTAAGGCTTAGATGCAACTGCTCGGTCATGGAAACCCATTCTATTGAGCTCTCTACGCACTGTTCTTGAGATAATCTGAAGGCCACACAAAGTTTGGAGGTCTGTAGCTATTGGCTCTGCAGAAAGTTGGCGACTTCTGCGCACTGTGCGTCTCAGCATGCGCTGACCCTGGTCTGTGATTTTACGTGGCCTACCACTTCGTGGCTGAGTTGCTGTTGTTCCCATTCGCTTCCACTTTGTTATAATACCACTAACAGTTGACCATGGAATATTTAGTAGTGAGGAAATTTCACGAATAAGCTAATTGCACAGGTGGTAACCTATCACGGTGCCATGCTTGAATTCACTGAGCTCCTGAGAGCGACCCATTCTTTCACAAATGTTTGTAGAAGCAGTCTGCATGCCTAGGTGCTTGATTTTATTCAACAGGGGCCATGGAAGTGATTTGGAGGGGTGTCCCAATACTTTTGGCAATATTGTGTATTTAATATGAATTCAAAAAAATAAAAAAAGTGCGCACATCCAAAAAACTTTTGGCAGGTGCTCGATCAAATGAAGCATCAAATTAAAAAATAAACAAGAATCGGCACACTGCCACTTCTGCTCCCAAGGATTTATTAAAATGAACAATGTTTCGACCGAAAGGGTCAAAGTGGCAGTGTGGCAGAATTCTTCTTTATTTTTGAAAAAAGTGTGTATACACATATTGTCACGGTTCACCGTCCTGCACTACATTCCCCAGAATCCTCTGACACACCTGCATTCACTCTCTGCTCAATTACCAGTCACACCTGTTCCCAATCAGTCACCTCGTTACCCAGCCCTATAAAACACTCACGCACACCCCAGTCATGGTCAAGCCTCCAACAGGAGAAGACCATTACCACGATCCCCTGAAGTTTCCAAGTCTGCCAAGAAGATCCGTCACGTAACTATACCCACCTCTGAAAATACTCACCTTTGTCTCCCTGCCTCCAGTATTCCTGCCTGGTTCCCCGTTTCCCGAGTCCTGCCATCTAAACCAAGTGATCCACGTGTCCACCGAGATTTCCTTGTTCCTCCCTGGATCGGACACAGAACAGTATTCATCTCACTGTAAATAAACTCACGTTTGCTTTCACTTATCTCCGCCTCTGGGTCTTGTATCCTGACACATATACACACACATTCACAGAATGAGTTACAGTAGATTTCTAGTTCCCAGCATGTTTTGCTTCTGACTGTTAAAGGAGAGTAAATGTTAAAATGAAATGTTATTTCATGTGTTTTTGCGCAATATTAATATAGGGGGAGATCTGTTATTGTTTAATGTTCTATTATTTTGGAATTTAAAAGGGTATATCTTATTTCTGGTATATCTGAGTTTTTGGGGTTACCATTGTGCTGAAGAGTAGAGCCTGGTTAGGTTGACGTTTGGCGTGTTACTTTATTTTAAAAGTTATGGCTGCGCACTCTTCAGCACAGTGATAGTCTCATTGCTAAATATCTTAATGCAGGTGTGATTGACTTGTGCTATTGTTAATTAGCTATATATTAAATAAATATTTGATGTAAACAATTCTAAAAAGGCAATTCCTTATGTATTATTCAATATATTGAAATGTATTAACACAATATATTATTCTGTATATTTTCAATATAGCATTAAATAATTTAATATATTGATCAGTCATATACAGTTGTGTTCAGAATTAATGGCACCCCTGGTAAATATGATCAAAAATGGCTGTAAAAAATAAATCTGCATTGTTTATCCTTTTGATCTTTCATTCAAAAAAAATGTGCAAAAATCGAACCTTTCATTGAAGTAAAAGAATTGAAAGTGGAAGGTAAATCACATTATGAAATAAATGCTTTTCTCCAAAACACGCTGGCCATAATTATTGGCTCCCTAATATTAAATACTTTTTTCAACCTCCTTTTGCCAAGATAACAGCTCTGAGTTCCCTTTTGAGGGAACTCGAACTGCGTCGGTGACGACACTAGGGGAACGCCCTTCAGCGTAACGCGTCTGAATTTATGAATGGAACCGAATCCAATCCTATTGGCGTTGCGTGATGACGTAGCGTGTGACGGCATAAGCGGATATATACAAAAGCACGCCGGCACACAGAAATGTCAGCTTTTTGCTATTCAGCAAGCGCTCTGTGTATGTGTGAACAAGTCTGTCCTATTTGGTGTTGTATGTCCTGTTAAAGTATCTTGCAATAAGATTCTGTGGCTGGGATCTCGCGTTTGCCGAGGCAGCGCGTAGGTTTAAGGTTTGCCTTGCAGTTGCAATACAGAATCTAGTAGCTCGGATCTCGCGTTTGCCGAGGCAGCGCTTAGATTACGAGTGTATTTTGCAATAAGATTCTGTGGCTGGAATCTCGCGTTTGCCGAGGCAGCGCGTAGATTTAAGGTTGCCCTGCAGTTGCAGAATCTAGTAGCTCGGATCTCGTGTTTGCCGAGGCAGCATGTAGGTTACGAGTCTACTTTGCAGTTTGCTGTGTGAGTACGAGGCATGAACAGTCAACTCCTGAGGGTGCTGGCTGTGTTCATTGAGAAATAACTCGCCGCACACGTGCGTTTCGGGTATCTCAGCCTCGCGCCTGTTGACTTTCTTCTCGAGAGATGAAAGCCAAATATATTGTGTACTACTCGAATCTCGCGTTTGTTAAGGCAACGCGTCACGGGTCTACAATAAAAGGGACACACGCAATCTGATAAATAATACTGTTTAGGTGCGAGGCATTCACAGTCAGCTCCTGAGGGTGCTGGCTGTGTTCATTGAGAAATATCTTGACGCGTACAGCCGTGCGCTGTCAGGTGTTTCAGTCTCGCGCCTGTTGACTTTCTTCTCCAAGGATGAAAGCCAAATTATAACGGCTCGAATCTCACGTTTGCCGAGGCAGCGTGTAGGTTACGGGATCGTATAATTAAATATAAAACAGTATTCCAGTGTTATGGCTGCATTTAATTCCGAGGAGTTAAAGTAATTAAAAATTGTATCTGACTTAGAACTTGGTTAGATATTTTAATTCAGCCTACCATCTGAAGGGGAGTATCGCTTCTAGAGGTCCACCTCAAAAAAAAAAAAAAAAAAAAAGCTGAGCTTGGGACTCTAGGCGGCGCTCTCGCCCAAAGCCTTTCAGGCCAGGAAGGCGAAAGGGAAGAGGTCCTAACTCCTGTGAGACCTCCAAGGGCCGCCCCCCCGGAGAGAGAGCGATCGAGGTCCCCTCTCTCCTCGGGCCTTCAGGATGCTGGCGTCGGTATCCCGCCGTCTCTGACGCTTCGGGTCACGCCAGCTTCCAGCGAGCACACGCTGCTTTTTCTGCCCCGAAGGCCTGCAGTCAAACAGCGTTTGGGTTCGCACACGGTGGGTCGTTGTCGGTTTTCCCCTGCCGGTCATCCGCTTCAGGGTGCCGTCAAGGACTCGCACAAAACACTGGACACCAGAGGCATGGCAAAACCTCACGAATATTTCTCCATGGGTCCTGCGCACTGTAGAAATTGGGTACAGACTGCAGTTCCGCGTCTGCCCACCAAAATTCAACGGTGTAACAATCAACCATTTATCTTTGGCTGTGTTACTAAACGCAAAGGGATTCTTCTGAAAGATTGAACAGATTAGTAATACCCAACTATACCACCTCCTTGGTTTACCAGCATGAAACAAATACAAAA
Source organism: Gila orcuttii (assembly GCA_026230005.1). NCBI lineage: Eukaryota > Metazoa > Chordata > Actinopteri > Cypriniformes > Leuciscidae > Gila > Gila orcuttii. Next base: position 24,271,622 of record JAPDVR010000011.1, read on the forward strand.
AAAACAAACATGCATCCCACACATCAACCAGATATGCTTACAGTATCGTGCTTTATATTTTCACACAGCAAATTACTCACCCAAACCCTCAATAGTTCAATGTCCTTTCTGTTAGTTCCGAAATTCCCCTAAACGTCCAAACTAAACGCCAGTTATTTTGTCCTTTCCCATGCCGATCGCGAGAGAGCATATAATCCAAAGGCCGATGCCGGTAAATGTTCCCATGACGTAGCAAACGAAGATTTATCCACAGAAAAGAGTCTCAACAAACTCCGATGAATGAAATCCAGCCAGCTGTCTGGGAAAGTTCACTTGACGCGTCCTCAAATTGGTAACGCGCTCGACTCCTCACCCAATACAAACAATGTTTAGATCACATTCAGTTCGTTTTTTCCAGTCAGACCCTCCTTTTTTATTTACTACCCAAAAAAAAGAAAACTGTTTATTCTCACGAGTCGCATGACGCACTCTATACGGGCGCCAGTTTCCGGTCGCATACACCTCTCTCCTCTCCTTTAGACCGCCCCTATACATATACCAATTTGGGTGCGCGGTGATCGAAGATAACAGGTGTATCAGCTGACCAATATCCTTATCCAACACCCATTTTATACCATCACACACAGTGGAAATAAACATGATAAATACATATACATAAGTACATATACATATACCTCCAATATTATATGAAACCCACCGACCTATATGTAATCAATTAAATATTTAAACACTAGGATTAATCTAAGTAATGATACCTTAACTAATGTGGCAGTGTCACAGTCCCCCCCCCCCCCCCCCCCCAGCCAGAGGTACTGGAGACTGAACTTCCAAAGTAGGGCTTCATATTAACCACATTAACGGTGTCAATCTTCCTATTTTGGTCATTCCACTGTATTTGGTAGTTGACAGGTCCTAACCTTCTCACCACTATCGCTGGCCCCGACCATTTAGGCGCAAGCTTGGATGAGAAACTCTCAGATGCTTTTGAGAGTGGGTGAGTGCGTACCCAGACCAAGTCTCCCGACAGGAGTTGTGCGCCTCTCCTTCGGGCATTATAATACTTGGCTTGTCTGGCCTGACATCCCCCAACTCTCCTCTTGACTTCCTCAAACATTAATTTTTCTCTTTCCAGGATCGTATACGGAGGTTGATTTGGAGAGGGTGATATCCCAATCAATCTCTCTAGTGGCCCTTTCAGAGATCTTCCGAGTGCCAACTCTGCAGGTGTTTGGCCTGTGGTCTCATGATAGGCGGCATTTATGGCAAAGCGGAACTCCCTGACCCACTGATCCCAATTCTTGTGTTGGTTCCCAACATAGGAGGCGATCATCGTTTTGATGGTCCGGTTGGAACGTTCTGTAAAGTTGGCTTGGGGGTGATAGCTGGTGGTAAACTTCTGTGTCACTCCCCAGGTCTTACAGAGGTTGGCCAACTCATGGCCGGTGAACTGAGACCCCCTATCTGAGACCAACTCATGAGGAACCCCAAACCGAGTGAATATTTCTTCCTTTAAGATGGTCACAATGCGATGGGCTTTGCTGTCTTTTAAGGGGAACATCTCCACCCACTTCGTAAAGTCATCCACAATCACAAGAAGAAAAGTATTCCCCTTTTTGCTGCGTGGAAATGGCCCCATAAGATCTATTCCCAGCTTTTCCCAGGCATCTTCGACAGGGGTTGGCTGCATGAACCCTGCAGGCTGACGATTTTCAGGCTTGTAAGCCTGACAGATGTTGCAAACCTTGACATGATTCCATACATCCTTTCGGACAGATGGCCACCATGCCACCTCAAGGATCTTCAAGAGGGTTTTCAATCTGCCCAAATGCCCACTCAGAGGATGGTCATGAAAGTAAGGTCGTGATCAGGCTGTATCAGTATAGGGGCATTCACCAGTGCTTGTTTCAGTTGGTCAAAACTCCTCTGACAGTCCTCTGACCAGATCCACTCCACATCTTTTCTCTTCAGGCGGTTAAGTGGGGCTGCCAGGTCCGCAAAGTGATCTATAAATTTGTGGTACCACCCCACTAGGCCCAGGAAACGCTGCAAAGATTTAATATTGGTGGGAATCGGATAGGAAGTCACCGCCAAGGTATTCTCTGGATCAACCTGAACACCTTTCTCTGATACCACATTGCCCAAGAATTTCAACTCCCGTCGGAAAAAAATACATTTTTTTAGGTTGAGGGTCAATTAGGCCACATGGAGCTTTTCCAGGACGGCGTTCAGATCCTTGAGATGCTGTTCGTGGGTGGCCGAAAACACAATTACATCATCAATGTAGACCCAGCATATTTTTCCCCTCAGCTCTCCCAGGACCTTCTCCATCAACCTTTGAAATGTAGCTCCAGCATTTTTTAGTCCAAAAGGCATACACTTGAATTGGTAGAGCCCCACTGGAGTTATGACAGCCGTCTTAGCTTTACTTTCTTCAGACACTGCGACCTGCCAATAGCCTGATTTCAAATCTAAAGTGCTGAAGAAGGCTGCCCCATGCAGGGACTCAAGAAGGTCATGTATGAGAGGCATGGGGTAGGCGTCTGGATGGGTTTTGGCATTAAGTCGTCGAAAATCAACACAAAACCTTATTGACCCATCAGGTTTGGTGACTAAAACCACTGGAGCACCCCAGGCTGACTGGGAGGGCTCAATAATGCCATCCTTGAGCATCCTTTCTATCTCGTCTACTATGACCTGATGTTTAAAGGGAGATACACAATAGGCTTTGCAGCGGACCGGAACCTCATCCACTGCAAAAATCTTGTGTTTTTCCACTGTGGTCTTCCCCAATTTCCCCGAACACACCTCAGGCCAAGCTTGCAGAAGTTGTTGAATCTCCGGAGGCTGATCAGGAATAGACAGACCTACCACCCCAGGTGAAGAAAATGGAACCAAAGCGCTTCCAGAAGGAATAGCCAAATAAAGACTGGCATTAGAATAAGCATTAATGACTGGACACCCCTTGTTTTCATGAAGGGGAGTCAGGAATGTATAAAACATATAACCCCTGGGCCCCTTCACCCCATACGTTTGGTCCCCCATATGGATGATGGTAGATGTCTTGCAGAGGAAATCCAAACCCAGAATAATGGGAAATGCCAGATTGTCATCAGCCAGGATGTACGTCTCCAGCGCCCACATCATTTCATGCCAGCAATAAAGAAGATGTGTTTTTCCTATGGCACCGTACGTTTTCCCATTAGCAAGGGCAAAGGTTTGGTCCCCACTTGCCTTTAGTTGTTCACCCTGTCGAGCCACCTCCATCCACATACTTTCACGCATGAGAGAAAAAGTGCATCCCGTGTCCAATACAGCAGGACAACTCTTTCCCCTCACTGCTATTGGAACATGTAGAAGAGCCAACGGAGATTTTTTTCCATACTGAACTACCGTCACCATATCTGCAGGTTTTTTATAGCTACCTTTCTCCTGGGTCTTCTTTGCGGTCTTTTCTTTAGCTTTCTGTTGGTCCACTTTACCCCAGTACTCCTTTGAAGAAGTGCAGTCCTTTTCTACCAACGTGCCCACTTGAACAAGTTGGTCAACAGTAGTAATGGTGCCTCTAAGACAACCAGCGATTCTGGGATTACAGTTGTTTAATATTTTCCTTACCAACTCTGCCTCAGTGATTTCGGGTTTCCACCGGATACAAAGGGTACGATAGTCATAGGCAAAATCCCTCAAACACTGTTCAGGCAGCTGCACCATGTCTCGCAGTTTTTCTTCTACCTCCGAGAGGTAATCAGGAGGCAGGAAAGCAGCCTGGAAAGCCTCTTTGAACTCTGGCCAGTTGCAAACTTTGCTTTTCGCCACAGACCACCAGCTGTGGGCTGGTCCTTTAAGTACACCAGAAAGTGCGCCCAAAAGTTCTGCAACTGTTAATGGTCGCACCGCAAGATATGTTTCACATTGCTCCACAAAGTTAAGAATGTCAGACACTTCTCTGGACCCACTAAAAGAAGGGAAATCCATATGAACAGCAGGCTTAGAAAAGACAACAGGCATAGGAGCTGTGACCTGGCAATCAAGGCCATTCAAAGGAGTAGGTAGATTTGTGTTGGTGATGAACGGCTGTCTTTGCTGCTGAAAACTAGACCCAGCACATGATGTCTTGAACTGGGCCATATCAGAGGTAGAAGCTGGTTGACTTTGCTGGAACTGTCCAGTAAGAGAAACAGAGGGCTGAGCATCTTTGTCCGAAGCAGACAGCATATTAGAAGAGATAACAGAATTAAAAGGAGATGGAAAGATGTTTCCTGTAGGCCCCCCAGCATGGGTATCTACCGTAATAGGAAAATAACTTTGAGAGACGTCAGCAATGGATGCTTGGGCCCTAGGCAACCCATGAGAAGCTTGAACTGCATTGGAGCGATCATAAGGGGGACGGCTAGTATTTCCAGAGATTTTTACAGGCCTGGAGACCGACAAAAGGCTGGCATGTTTCAGCCGTAGAATTTCTGCTTTCCATTTTTCGTCCCTCCGATGTAAACAGTCCACTAACATTTCTTCAAACTTCTTGAGTGTCGATATCATGCTTTGTTCAAGAGTCTCAAGACTTTTGTCAACATAGCCCCTAATGCTCTCTTCTCGATTGAAAGCACTAGCGACAGAATCTCTGAAATCTATTTCAAGATTCTCTAATCTCTCCGTTACCGAACTCAAGTCAGTGGTAATGGCCGTGAGAGCAGGCATTGCGAGGTAAGATGTATTATCCTCCTCTCCAATGCTATGTTCATTCTCCTCTGTCTGTGATAGATAAAGAGAACTAATCAATGATGTAATTTCTCCAACAGGATTTCTCCTAGTGACCCATGCATCCCCTTTAAGTTTATTGAGCTGATCACTGGGCTCAGGGACAGATGTAGGAGTAGAAGCCCTAGTACTGGTCTCATTTCTATCTGCTTCTTCCTCTAGAGAATCATCTAGATGTACAAGTGGTGTCACCCTCATTTCATCCATGTCTATGCAGTCTTACTATCAGTAATATTCTCAAAGTGTTTTTAAATTCAATGAAAAACAATGCTAGGGGTATAGAAGGTAACTAGTAAGACACAGTAAGAAACTCAATTCAGACTACAAATGCTGCATATATTAACTGTATCTTATTAGCAAAAATGCCCAATCTCAAAATTATATTTCAGTTTCCCCGTACGGGCCACCATCTGTAACAATCAACCTTTTATCTTTGGCTGTGTTACTAAACGCAAAGGGATTCTTCTGAAAGATTGAACAGATTAGTAATACCCAACTATACCACCTCCTTGGTTTACCAGCATGAAACAAACACAAAAAAAACAAACATGCATCCCACACATCAACCAGATATGCTTACAGTATCGTGCTTTATATTTTCACACAGCAAATGACTCACCCAAACCCTCAATAGTTCAATGTCCTTTCTGTTAGTTCCGAAATTCCCCTAAACGTCCAAACTAAACGCCAGTTATTTTGTCCTTTCCCATGCCGATCGCGAGAGAGCATATAATCCAAAGGCCGATGCCGGTAAATGTTCCCATGACATAGCAAACGAAGATTAATCCACAGAAAAGAGTCTCAACAAACTCCGATGAATGAAATCCAGCCAGCTGTCTGGGAAAGTTCACTTGACGCGTCCTCAAATTGGTAACGCGCTCGACTCCTCACCCACTACAAACAATGTTTAGATCACATTCAGTTCGTTTTTTCCAGTCAGACCCTCCTTTTTTATTTACTACCCAAAAAAAAGAAAACTGTTTATTCTCACGAGTCGCATGACGCACTCTATACGGGCGCCAGTTTCCGGTTGCATACACCTCTCTCCTCTCCTTTAGACCGCCCCTATACATATACCAATTTGGGTGCGCGGTGATCGAAGATAACAGGTGTATCAGCTGACCAATATCCTTATACAACACCCATTTTATACCATCACACACAGTGGAAATAAACATGATAAATACATATACATAAGTACATATACATATACCTCCAATATTATATGAAACCCACCGACCTATATGTAATCAATTAAATATTTAAACACTAGGATTAATCTAAGTAATGATACCTTAACTAATGTGGCAGTGTCACAACGGGGTGGTTCGGACGGCAGTGCACCCAGAGCAGGGTCTGGTGTTGGAACAGGAAGTCAACTCGCTGCTGGGAAAAGGGGCCATAGAGCATGTTCCCCCACCAGTCAGGGAGTCCGGGTTCTACAGCCGGTACTTCATAGTTCCAAAAAAGGATGGAGGGTTGCGTCCAATTTTAGATCTGAGGCATCTGAATCGGTCTCTGAGGAGGTTTAGGTTCAAGATGCTCACTATTCCCACCATGGTGAGTCAAATCCAATCCGAGGATTGGTTTGTCACGATAGATCTAAAAGACGCCTATTTTCACATCTCCATCCTTCCATCACACAGGAAGTTCCTGAGGTTTGCTTTCGGGGGCGAAGCTTACCAATATCGGGTTCTTCCATTCGGCCTAGCACTCTCCCCTCGCACTTTCACCAAGTGTATGGATGCAGCTCTAGCACCCCTGAGGCTCGAGGGCATCAGGGTGCTCAATTATATCGACGACTGGCTTATATTGGCCCAGTCGAGAGAGCTGGCGATTCGGCATCGAGATGTTGTCCTCGCCCACATCCAGAGCCTGGGGTTGAGACTCAACACGAAGAAGAGCGTGTTGGCACCAGCCCAGAGAACCATGTTCCTGGGAGTGGTGTGGGACTCGGTCACGATGCGGGCACTATTGTCTCCTGTTCGGATCGAGTATATCCTGACCTCAGTGTCCAGGATGAAGCTAGGCCAGGCTGTCACTGTCAAACACTTCCAAGGAGTGTTGGGTCTCATGGCAGCAGCGTCCAGCGTGATACCTTCTGGCCTGCTACATATGAGAGCCCTGCAGTGGTGGCTGAAAGCCAAGGGGTTTTCCCCGAGGGAAAATCCGTTCCGCTTAATAAGGGTTACGCGCAGGTGCCTTCGTTCCCTTTCAATGTGGAAGAAACCTTGGTTCCTGTCCCAAGGTCCCAAGTTGGGAGCATTATGTCGCCGAGTTCCGTTTCGACAGATGCCTCCCTCACGGGCTGGGGCGCGGTCATGGAAGGCCGTTTTTCGAGAGGTCACTGGCAGGACCATCATTTCTCTTGGCACATAAATTGCCTAGAAATGTTGGCGGTGTTCCGAGCTCTGACGAGTTTTCTGCCAGACCTCCAGGGTCGCCACGTTCTCGTGAGAACAGACAATACGTCAGTGGTGTCCTATTTAAACCGCCAGGGGGGTCTGAGGTCGCGCCTTCTCTGCAGACTGGCGCATCAGATCCTCCTGTGGTCCCAGCGGAGACTGTCGTCTCTCAGGGCGATGTATGTCCCGGGGGACCAGAACCAGGGAGCAGACATGCTGTCGAGGCAGGGGCTGAGGCCCGGGGAATGGAGACTCCACCCCGAGGTGGTGGAGTTAATATGCGAGAGGTTTGGCCCAGTGGAAGTGGACCTATTTGCGTCTCGAGAGACGACACACTGTCCACTGTGGTTCTCCCTTTCACATCCAGCCCCACTGGGGTTGGATGCCATCGTGCAGACGTGGCCAAGGCTGCGTCTGTACACCTTTCCCCCCAATCGCTCTGCTCCCAGCAGTTCTGGAAAGGGTCCGACGGGACGGGGTCAGCCTACTATTAGTAGCCCCGTTTTGGCCGGCCCGGGTATGGTTTTCGGACATCATCCTGCTTCTGGCAGGCCCGCCATGGCAGATCCCTCTGAGGAGGCACCTGTTGTCTCAGGCGGGGGGCTCAGTTCTCCACCCTCGGCCCGAGCTGTGGAAACTGTGGATCTGGCCCCTGAGGGGGCACAGTACCTAGAAGCCGGCCTGTCAGCAGAAGTGGTTGAAACTATACTCACTTCCAGAGTTCCCTCCACGAGGAAGTTATACGGCCTTAAGTGGAATGTTTTTTCCATTTGGTGCAGAGAGCGTGATCTGGACCAGTTCACTGCCCAGTGGCTTCAGTGCTGAGTTTCTCCAAGACCGCTTTTCTGCCGGGCTTACCCCGTCCACACTCAAGGTTTATGTGGCTGCCATTGCGGCTTTCCACGCTCCTCTGAGTGATGGTCCTCTGGGGAGGCATCACCTGGTCGTACGCTTCCTCCGTGGAACCTGGAGGATGAGACCTGCGACTCGCACCAGGGTTCCCTCTTGGGACCTGGCAGTGGTTCTCGAAGGGCTGGCCGAGGCCCCCTTCGAACCATTGGAGTCGGCCGAGGCCAAGAACCTTTCGTTTAAGGTGGTCTTTTTGTTGGCCATTACTTCTCTGAGGAGGGTAGGAGATCTCCAGGCGCTCTCTATTTCCAATGGGTGCTTGGAGTTTGCTCCAGGCAACATTAAGGCCATCTTACATCCCAGGCCAGGCTATTTGCCCAAGGTGTCATCTAATGTGGCACCGCCTATGGTTCTGCAGGCATTTCATCCTCCACCTCATGTGACGGCGGATGAGGAGAGACTTCATCTGCTCTGCCCTGTCAGAGCACTTCGGTATTACATCCAGAAGTCCTCCTCATGGCGGAAGTTGGACCAGTTGCTGGTGTGTTTTGGGTCACCCAAGAAGGGGCTTCCCGCCTCTAAGCAGACCATCAGCAACTGGATCGTTCAGACTATTTCCCTGGCCTATCAGGTGCGCAATTTGCCTTCACCTATGGCCGTGAGGGCTCACTCCACCAGAGGCATGGCGCCTCTAGAGCCCTCCTTTCAGGGGTTCTATCCATGATATATGTGAGGCGGCTGGCTGGGCCACTCCACACACATTCATGAGGTTTTACAGTCTGGACCTTCCCTCTACACCCGGTGCACGAGTGCTTTCGTCCTAAGTTGTGCCTGAAGACAGCTTCACACTAGGATGAGCGGGGTTCGTTGTGGTATAGTGGGTATCTCGTTCCCCTAGTGTCGTCACCGACGCAGTTCGAGTTCCCTCGAAAGGGAACGTCTGGGGTTACGTATGTAACCCTTGTTCCCTGAGAAAGGGAACGAGACACTGCGTTGGTTCGCCACACCTCACCCCGCTTGGAGCACTTGCTTCATAGCAAAAGCTGACATTTCTGTGTGCCGGCGTGCTTTTGTATACATCCGCTTATGCCGTCACACGCTACGTCATCACGCAACGCCAATAGGATTGGATTCGGTTTCATTCATAAATTCAGACGCGCTACGCTGAAGGGCATTCCCCTAGTGTCGTCACCGACGCAGTGTCTCGTTCCCTTTCTCAGGGAACAAGGGTTACATACGTAACCCGAGACGTTTTCTTCTATAATGCCTGATGAGTTTGGAGAACAACTGACAAGAGATCAGAAACCATTCCTCCATACAGAATCTCTCCAGATCCTTCAGATTCACAAGTTCATGTTGGTGCTTCTTCTCTTCAGTTCACCCCACTCATTTTCTATAGGTTTAGGGGCTTTTTATATTCAGTTTAGGGGACTGGGACAGACATGGCAGAAGCTTAATTTTGTGCTCAGTTACCCATTTTTTGTGTTGATTTTGATGTTTGTTTTTGACCGTTGTCCTGACGGAAGACCCAACCACGGCCCATTATAAGATTTCTAGCAGAGGCAGTCAGGTTTTGATTTTTTATCTGTTGGTATTTGCTGGAATCCATAATACCATGTATCTGAACAAGATGTCCAGGACCTCCAGCAAAAAAATAGGCCCACAACATATAAGATCCAGCAGTATATTTAACCGTCGGCATGGGGTACTTTTTATCCCTGTTTGCATCAAACACATCTGGTGGCTTTGCTGCCATGAAGCCCTTTTTTATTTCATCTGACCATAGAATCTAAATTCTATTTTAATTTTATTTTTTTTGTACTGCCAAATTGTTTTGAGTCATTGTCTTGCCTCCCAATGCTTTGATAAGGAAAGCCTTTCTGTGCTTTGATAAGGAAATAATGACCATAAAACCTATACTAGTGCATAAAAACACACACATATAAAGTCAGATGATAGTGATTTGACAGTGGTGCATTTGCATATTCTCAATTCTTTCCATGCTGTTCATCTTCTCTTATTTCAGACAACAGCCATTGTGCTGCAGAGGCACTGCAGCCATCAGCTTTGTTTAAGAGAGAGAGAGAGAGAGAGAGAGAGAGAGAGAAAGAGAGAGAGAGAGAGAGAGAGAGAGAGAGAGAGAGAGAGAGAGAGAGAGAGAGAGAGAGAGAGAGAGAGAGATTCAGAGGAGACATACTGCACAAGCCATGAATTTCCATTAATCATAACTCCTCTATTCACTCACTCACTATCACACATACAGGGCACTCCAGAGAGAGAGGGAGAGACCTGTTAAAAATAATAAGCCACTACAGAGATGGGAAGTGCTGATTAAATTAAACTCTCATTAATCAGGATTCTGACACCACCTCATCTCTATCTTTCTCTCTCTCTACCTCAGGGCAGACTTATGTTAATATCTGTGCCATAAGGTAACATCTACATAGACACAAGACAGAGTCCAATAAACCTTTTTATCGTTGAAAGAGAAACCACACAGTGCTGAAAATATTTGTCTATGCGGATTATTTCGAAATAATCAAACACCTTTGTTTGACAAAAGCAGAAACAAAGTAGATGGAGATGCTCAGTTTGTACTTCTTAAAGAGAAATAACATTTTTGATCCATGGGTTCTCTCTGGATTTTGGGGGAAAAGGGCTACAATGACCAAAAGGATGTGTGTTTATGTTAAGAGTTAGATGGCTCACTGTGATCTGCAATAATTATCCAAAATAATGGGAAAATGTGACTTTACATATTGAAATTTGAAATACCTAACTGCAGGTAAACGTTGCATTTAGTGGCCCTACGTGAAATATCTAGTGAGTAATAAAAACATATTTTCCCCAAAACAAATGAACATGAATGTGGTAACATTTTATTAAGTTTAATGCTCTGTAACTGTCTCGCCTTCGTTTTTAGACAGTAAGCTACATAAAAGGGGGATTCAATTTTGCCAATAGTTTGTGTTCAAAATAACTGTACAATTCTCAATAAGGGAGTGAAAACAAATTGTATATATTGAATCACTGAATGATAACACAGTACAATTAGCACATTGATGAAACACAAGACAGCACCATGAATAAAACAGTTCAATACTTGAAGCAAACAAATAAAAAAAAACAATAAATCAGACTCAGACCCAAAATAATAAAGTATTGCCACACAAAATATGGCTTGTTTGTTGGAGTACCCAAAATAATGTAACGATAATTACCAAACCACTAAAACACAAATAAATAAAAACAGCCAAAATGAGGTATGGAAGGTGTACCAAACAGTTCCACCTGCAACACTCATCAGGACCATGCATATAAACCCCCACTCTACCACTTCTCATTGTCTGGTCTCGTTAACCACTACTGTGCTTTTAACTTAACGGACTCCAACCTGTGCTCGTACAGTAATCAAACCTGCTCCTGGAAAGGAAAAGAGACATTATGTCACGATTAGCCATGCACTCCCTGGGTGATCACGGACTACATTTCCCTTCATGCATCTCCCTGGACTGATTACACCATACACCTGCACTGCGCTGATTACACACACAACTGCATCTCATTCACACACACACACACACACACACACACACACACACACACACACACACACACACACACACACACACACACACACACACACACACACACACACACACACATATAAACCACTTCTACGCACCACACTGGTGTGTGCTTCTCGCTGCCTACCCCGACCATTGCCTGTTATCTGGTTTGGTTCTGCCTTGTCTCCGTTGCCCTGTTTGCTGTTGTTGATTCCTGCCTGTTTGACTACTCTAATAAAAGCTGCAAATGGATCCCCTTGTGTCTGGTGCGTCATTACACATTACGTATATAATCTAAGCTAAGTGTTGATCTGAACTTGACTTCTGTGACTCACCTATGTGCTTCGGCTGATCTTACTGTTTACCTGCTAATAAACATTATAAACCGTTACCTTGGTGTTTTCTTCTGTTGGTGACAAATTTAATATTAGCGTGTATGATAAACAGTTTTGGATTGTTGTCTGCTATTGAGGGGCTCCATTTCATTGTCGCAACATAATTTCATTGTATGCAATGTTCAAAAATGTTTTTGAATTTTCTCATTTTAATTAAGTAAATTGTAACCACATACAACATTATGCACCTGTCATAGTCAGCAAACTCACTTGATCTATTTTTCTCACTTGTTTATTTCCCTGAATATAGTGTGTGTGAAGATTGATGAGATATAGAAATTCAGGGTGAGTGAGAGAGGCATTGGAAAAAATAAAACGGAGTGAAGGTGAGAGGAGAGCAGGATAGCCTGGAAAATGGGGATAAAAAAACTGGGACTCACCCATGTGTGAAAGACATAATAGAAAATGTCAAAAGATGTGAGGAATGACGCTTCTGAACAGGCTGTAAAAGCTTCTGTGCCATAACACTGTCCCGGCAGGATGTTCCTGGTGTCTGTCTCTGTCTTTTCTTTCCATCTTTCTTCTGTAACCTCCTTCTAATCTTCTCAAAGTATAATTTAGACAGAATAACTAGGGCCAGCACTTATGTTCAGCTTGTGTTAAACAGATTTACAGCAACAGCAATTCCCTTTAATGTGAGCCTTAAAACGGCATTCACAACCCATTTTAATTCTGCAATGTGTAAAAAATGTATATAGTTTAGCCATCAGAATTTGACTGGATTGTTAACAAAACATAATGCAGGACTGCAGTCGATAGTGGAAGATACAAGTATCAAGTATCCTAAAGCATATTGACACAGCAATTGTAACAATGTTGTTGTTTTTTTACATCTATATTTGCTATTATTGATATAACCTTTATTACTTTAACAACTATTACTTTTTCTAGACATTAAATTCAATTACACTTTCCATCCTATTAGTTTTTTTAAAATAATATTGTAACCAGCCAGATACAGGTGTTAGTGAGACTATGATCTTTCAAATGAGATGTTAAACCAAGATCCTGACTCTCTTATAGTAATAAAAATGGGGTGTTTCTCAAAAAGAATTTAAGAACTTTAACCCCGAAACAGGAATATATGGGAATATACTTGAAAATAATTTTCCATATGGGAAACTGCTTATATTTTTCTATATACTGCAATATATTGTATGCATGGACCATGTATGGGAATATATCGATAGATACAAAAATTTAAATGGCAATGAAAACGATACTCGGTTACTGACGTAACCTCGGTTCTCTCTAGAAGAGGGAACGAGTATTGCGTAAGTTTAGCTTACGCTACGGGAAAGATTCATCTTCTCGAGATACTGAAGCCAAAAAATTATCCTTAATTTTTGTATACCTTGTCAACGCAGTGCAGCAGCTAGCAGACCTAGAGCAGGCTATCTTGCGTGCTCATTGGCTGCTCTGCAGGCAACTGCTGCAGCCTACCAGTGAGCAGGGCGTGACATCACGCCCAATGAAGGGCGCCCGCGCCTTCATGGCGTCACAGCCCGCCAGAATGGGCTTGGCTTCAGCCTATAAAGGAATGGGCTGTAGGCTGCTTCCCTGGTTTTTGTCGACTGAAGCGAAGTCGCTCGTGGCGCGAGCACGGCCGGTTACGCAATACTCGTTCCCTCTTCTAGAGAGAACCGAGGTTACGTCAGTAACCGAGTATCGTTCTCTTACGAGAGGTTCTCTCGTATTGCGTAAGTTTAGCTTACGCTACGGGAACACTTTGTCAACGCCGTGCGCGCCAAGCATCCACATGAGACCCCGAACATAGGGGGGAACCCCATAAGTGGAAAAAATAAGGTGGCCGGCCGTTTCGCGGGCCATCACTTGTACATAAGCACACATAGGGAATACAGAGCAGCGCGGGCGCGGGTCTGTATAGGCACATGGCATAACCCCTTTAGTGCAGCTCAACCAGGAGAGCTAAGTCATGTGAGAGTGATCTGAGCAGGGGATCTGGGCAGAATACATCTCTCGTTTAGACTGACAGTAGTTTAGCCTGCAAGGCGGGAACTTCTAGGTTATAGAACCTGACAAAAGTAGACGGGGAGCTCCAGCCCGCCGCTACACATATGTCGTGGATAGAAATCCCGCTGGACCATGCCCACGAAGAGGCGACGCCTCTCGTGGAATGAGCCCTGATGCCCAGAGGGCATTGCAGATCCTTTGACGCATAAGCGGTCGCTATAGCGTCTACTATCCATCTGGACAGGCTCTGTTTCGAGGAGGCGAAACCCTTGGTGCGCCCTCCAAACGAAACAAAAAGCTGTTCCGAGCGCCTGAAGGAGGCGGTGCGCGTAATGTAGCTCCTCAGCGTTCTGATGGGGCAGAGGAGGTTTACATCGCTTTCACTGTCAGACACTGCGAGAGCAGATAGTGAAATAACTTGCGCTCTAAATGGAGTGCCCATCACTTTAGGGACATAGCCGTGTCTAGGTCTGAGAATAACTTTAGAGTAATTTGGTCCAAACTCAAGACACGACGCGCTGACAGACAGCGCGTGTAGATCCCCTACGCGTTTTACTGATGACAGCGCAGTCAGAAAAAACGTTTTCAGTGATAGATATTTCAACCCCACGGAGTCCAGTGGTTCGAAGGGAAAAGCTTTCAGGGCCTCGAGGACCAGTGAAAGATCCCACATAGGAACCGACGGGGGGCGCGGCGGATTCATCCTTCTAGCTCCTCTAAGGAAGCGGATGACCAACTCATGTTTCCCCAGCGGCTGGCCGTGCGTTGGTTCTGCAAATGCTGCTACGGCCGCCACGTACACTTTGAGCGTGGAAGGGGACCTTCCCTTATCCAACAGCTCTTGTAGGAAAGTGAGCAGATGCGCCACCCCGCATGTCCGCGGGTCCAGACCTCTGTCGGTGCACCAGCCAGAGAACACCGACCATTTAGACGCGTAGAGCCTTCTCGTGGAAGGGGCTCTAGACTGTGTGATCGTGTTCATCACTCCTTCTGGCAGGGTAACGAGTACCCGTTGATCAGCCATGCATGCAGCGACCAGCGCTCTGGATGGGGATGCCAGATCGTGCCGCGAGCTTGAGAGAGGAGATCTGCCCTCACCGGAATCGGCCACGGAGCTGTAAGCGACAGCTGTGCTAGTTCCGGGAACCAAATCTGATTCTCCCAACGCGGGGCTATGAGGAGCACCGAGTGGCGCGTTTCCCTGATTCTCTTGATCACCTGTGGTAACATAGAGACCGGAGGGAAAGCATATAGCGGGAGGCTGGGCCAAACTTGGGCCAGCGCGTCCTCGTCCTTCGAGAAGAACATCGGGCATTGAGCGTTGTCTTTTGACGCAAATAGGTCGACTTCCGCTCTGCCGAATAGGCGCCACAGTTTCTGGACCGTTTGGGGGTGTAAGGACCACTCCCCTGGGGGAACATTGTCTCTGGAGAGTCTGTCTGGGCCGTCGTTCAGATGGCCAGGCACATGCGTCGCCCTCAGCGAGCGCAGGTGTGTCTGAGACCAAATAAGGAGGTGTTCCGTCAGATTGCAGAGTTTTCTGGATCTGACACCGCCCTGACGGTTTATATAGGAAACCACAGATGTGTTGTCCAAACGGACAAGAACATGCTGGCCCTGTATGAACGGGAGGAAGCACTGCAGTGCGTTCTCGACCGCCATCATTTCCAGACAGTTTATGTGAAACTCCTTCTCCCGGTCTGACCACTGGCCAAAGGCCGGTCTGCCCTCGAACAGCGTTCCCCAACCTGAGTTGGACGCGTCTGTTGAGATGACTTTCCGGTAAGAGACGGTTCCCATCGTTACTCCCTGCTGGAACCAGCTGGCCGCTAACCAGGGCTGCAGAGCTGCTATGCAGGTCTGAGTCACTCTGATATTCCGACCGCCAGATACCCAGGCTCGGGGGGGCACGCGAGCATTCAGCCAGCGTTGGAGCGGGCGCATGCGCAGTAGGCCCAGCTGGAGCATCGCTGCAGCTGATGCCATACAGCCCAACATCCTCTGAAAAATTTTCAAAGGGAGGAAGCTGCCCTTCTGGAAAGAAGCGGCTAAGTGGCGAACACGGCGCGCGCGCTGTGTCGACAAACGAGCCGTCATGGTTACCGAGTCTAGTTCTATTCCTAAGAAGGAAATTGACTGGCTGGGCAGTAGTGAGCTCTTGGTCCAGTTGACCGTGAGACCCAAGCTTTCCAGATGACTGAGTAGCACTGTTCTGTGAGATAGAAGTTCTGTCTCTGACTGTGCCAATATCAGCCAATCGTCCAGATAGTTCATTATACGCAGCCCCTGACTTCTCAGGGGAGCGAGCGCCGCGTCCATGCACTTTGTAAATGTACGGGGTGCCAGGGACAGGCCGAACGGCAGGACGGTGTATTGATATACCTGACCGTCGAAGGCGAATCTCAAAAATTGCCTGTGACGGGGTACTATCTGAATCTGAAAATATGCATCCTTCAGATCTAGAGAGATAAACCAGTCCCTCGGGCGAACGTGCGCGAGGATTTTCCTGGTCGTAAGCATTTTGAACGGTCTTTTCGCAAGCACTTTGTTCAAATGTCTCAGATCTAGGATGGGTCTGAAGGCTCCGTCCTTCTTGGGCACGAGAAAATAACGGCTGTAAAAGCCTGACTCGCTTAGAGAAGGCGGTACCATTTCTATAGCCCCTTTGCACAGCAGCTTTGCTATTTCTGCGTGAAGTAGGTGTGCTACTTCCGCATTCACTATTGTCGCGGTCCGGGCTCGAAAGCGCGGGGGACGGCGAATGAATTGTAGTGTATAGCCCTGCTTTATTGTGCTCAGCACCCATTCTGAAATCCCTGGGATTTTTTCCCACGCGGCTATGCGAGCCGCTAGGGGGCGAATGGCCTCCGTGTTCAGACCGCCATTTGCTGGCTTGTGAAACTGAACCGGAGCCGAGAGCGCGGCGCGCGCGCTCTCGATTCTGGGCAATGGCGGCTCGCTGACAGCCGAAACCGGCTGATTTATGTGAGATGTCCCGATCATAGGGGATGGGGAACACACTTTTACCACATTTTGATGCGCGAGCCGTGCTCTGGGTGACAGAGCTCTCTGTAAGCGTGAGCGCGTGGGCGCGGGCACGAGACTTACAACTGTATCTAACGCCCCGGTCATAATAGACGGGGAGCGTTTTATTAACGCTCTGCGTTTCGTGATAATGCTTAAGCGCGCGGGCGGGGCCCGGGGAAAGGTTTGTGTTAGTAAGCGTGAGCGCTCTCCGGCGGGCACGAGACTTACGTTTATAACCTGTTTGTTTGACCGTGTAACAGAGCGGGCAGATATTGGGGACAGACTTGTGGACACATTTCTTACATGCAGCACTCGAGCGGCTTTTCTGCGCTTTATGAGAGTGTGCTCTGTGAGTGACACAGGATTTTGAGTGCTTATGTGTAGGGGTGAGCACTGGGACGTGGGCACTTTCACTACACTTAAAACATTGACGGCATGAGCCGGACCAGACATTACACTCTTTTTGAGATTTCTCTGGGTCGCCGTGAAAACGGCGTTTGTGTGCAGGCGAGAGGGTGAATAAACCGGCTCGTTGGCTGCTAAATGGACCGCTGCAGTAGCCTGTTTGAAGGGGACTGACAGGGAAATGAATTTTGACGGCGGACCGGCCGCAGCGGGACACGCGCGTCTTTTCCCTCTTACTGTTAGGAGGGCTTCGCGTCCTCAGACTTCAGCGTGATTCTCTACCGAGGCCCTCTGGGAGGCGGCGGTCTATGACGGCTGTCTGAGCGCGACCTAGGGCGGCCGCCCTGACGTCGCTGCGAAGGCTGAGGCTGGGGCTGTGCTGGACGCTGGGTGCTGGTTCGCACTGGAGGCTGGCTTTGTCTCTCGCGAGAGCGGCCTGTGGCGGAACTCGAGCGTCGCGGCAGGAAGAGGTTCGTGGCCTGCGTGGTCTTCTGTACCTCAGAAAAACAATCAACGATCCCATTGACCGCTGGGCCGAAGAGACCAGAGGGGGTAAGCGGCGCGTTGAGAAATGTGGCTCGCTCAGACTCCCTCATATCCGCGAGCGTTAACCAAAGGTGCCTCTCCGTAACGGTTAACGCGGCCATAGCTCGTCCGATAGCCTGGGCTGCTGCTTTGGTAGCCCGGAGAGAAAGATCCGTTGCGCTTCTCAAATCTGTAACAGCAGCTGGATCCCGGCCCTTCTCGTCCCATTCACGGAGGAGGTCGGCTTGCAGGATCTGAAGCACAGCCATGGAATGTAAAGCAGACGCGGCCTGGCTGGAGGCAGCATAAGCGTGGCCGACCAAGGCGGACGTGGCTCTACAGGCTTTGGACGGGAGCGCTGACCGTGACCGCCATCTCGCGGAGGGCGGGCAAAGGTGCGCTGCAACCGTTTCTTCCACCGGTGGAATAACCGTGTACCCTTTCTCGGCGGCGCCGTCCACTCGGGAGAGCGACGCGGAGGCCGGTGACTGTAGTCGCGACGAAAAAGGAGAATTCCACGACTTAGTCGAGCGGGCCTCGTTGCTGAAGCTGCGCGGCGGCGGGTTTGAAGGAAGCAGCCGTCGAGCCTGTTCAGTGCGGGTTCCTCAGGCGGCGACCACTCGAGCCCGAGGCGGTCCACGGCCTGGGTTAGTAAACGCATTAGCTCAGCGTCAGCTCCAGCGCGGGTACGGGTGGATTCCTGGATCGACGAGGCGTCGGAATGAAGCGACCATTCCTCGCTGTCCGATGCCAGGATAGAGCAGCAGTCCCTCGTGGTGTGTCCCTCGGCCTCATCCTCTGAAGCGACGGCAGTGAGGCTCGTGAGCGGCAACTGCGCGTCGGGGAGGGGAGGCGGGGAAGGCGAGAGCGAGGCTCGAGGGAGGTTCTCCAGCGAGCGCGTCGCTGTGGCCACAGGTTCCGGCTGTCTCAGGGAACGGCGCTTCTTCTTGCGCGGTCCCACAGAGGGCGGAGTGACTGCTGTAGATCTGATAGCTTCGAGGCGAGCCCGCAGGGTCGCCAATGGAAGTTCCTCACAGAGCTCGCAACCCCTGGAAGGCCCAGGCAGAGAGGCCCCTGTTCCATGCCCAGGCAGAGAGCGCAGATCAGATGGCGGTCTCCGGCGCTGAGCGGGGCTCTGCACGAGCCGCAGGAAGTGCGAGGCATCTTTAAAAAGACGCTCGCTGCTCTTTTAGAGATGTGAAATCAATCTAATGCAAGGCAAAAGGATACGTCGCCGGATAGCGTAGCTCGCACGGATGGCTGAAGGTGGCGAAGACGGCCGGCTTCCTCAGCGCTGTCCTAAGCTGGCTGTTCGCTGTTTCGACGGCGGCGATGGCTTCTCTCAGATCCAGCAATGCGAAGAGCTCGCTGAAGAGACAAAAATCAGGGAAGCAGCCTACAGCCCATTCCTGTATAGGCTGAAGCCACGCCCATTCTGGCGGGCTGTGACGCAGAGTTTAGCTCCAACCCTAATTAAACACACCTGAACCAGCTAATCAATGTTTTACTAGGCATAATAGAAACTTTCAGGCAAGTGTGTTGGACCTGGTTGGAGCTAAACTCTGCAGGACATCGGCCCTCCAGGACCGAGATTGGTGATCCCTGGTGTAATGGCTGTCCTGATGCACTAGGACTCCTTTTCCATTCTTCAGGTGGATGCTTCACACTGGTGGTGCTGAAAAGATTCTCCCAATTGGAGGCAATTGCTATTAACTGTCCTCATTGTTCCATGCTCTCATTGGTTGGTTGGCATGTGGGCGATTTCACGCACTAGAAAAGTTGTATCAGAATTGTTCACTCAAGCTGAAAAATCATGCACTGTTGCAATAACTACATATTTTAATGTTTTTCTCAACACACACACACACACACACACACAAAATTATATGCAAATTATATTTTTGGTATATGCAAAGTACACACATTATCTGGGAACATGGAAGTACTTCAATAAAAGGAATGACTGTTTAATATTATTTTTTGTTTTAGCAGAGGTCAAAAAACGGATCCTGCAGTGCAAGCCATGTTCTTATGAGGCTCACTGTGAGAGCTAAATGTTGTGCATGCTAGTGTGAATGTGATGCAGACACATCAAACACTGTCATGTATGGGAGCTAATGGAATAAGGGGGGGCTTTGCAAATGTGGCAAGGGAAGTGTGAACACAGTGTTAAATATGCAAATAAAACTGGAGGTTTCATCCAAATCTGTTCACTTTACTGCATTAGCCATTAAACAAGTGTGGAGCCTCGAAACATATACCCAGCTCACTTGCATACTACACAGCAACACAGACATGTGCATGTGACCCTTCTCTAGTGTGCATGTAAGCAAAACAAAACAGACACAAATCTTTTACCCATAGTGTACCCTACATGCAGCCATAGGGGGCCAGCTGGTTAATGAGTTTTACAGTTCATTCTAAATTCATTCAAAAAATGGTTGAATGGAAATTCTATCATCATTTACTCACCCTCATGTCATTCCAAACCCTCTTCGGAACACAAATGAAGATATTTTTAATGAAATCTGAGAGATTTCTGTCCCTCCATTGACAGTCTACACAACTACCACTTTTACACTTAGTCTAAATTTTCTGAAGAGACATGTTCGCTTTATATGATGAACAGATTTAGGCTTTCATTCACATATACTTGCAGTTCCATTATAACTGGAATGTAATGTTTGCTCATTTGAATTATAGTTATAACAAAGTTATACCTATTTAACTAATGGCAAAACCAACTTTTAAATGAAAATAATTTGATCAGCATTGCATAGTGATTATTTACATATCCTTTCACAAAAATTTAGTAGACAACATGGTGCTGACAAAATATAAGTCCACTAATAATCAACCTTGTTTGTCATTCATTGCAGCTTGAGGGTTTGTATGATGCCTCAGTAAAATACTAATCTCCTGACAGCAGCTATATACTGGGTAATTTGGGTTTATTAGAGCCAAGAAAATAGTGAAAAGTTCCCAAAAGTTCGACTTTAAAATATCCCATATATAGAAGCACATAGACCTAGACTTAAAGACTGACAGACACTCAGATAGACATACATAGACAGCAATCAACTAAACTTAAAGATTTCACTGATTAGCATGACAATGAAACAATATGCAATAAAGCAAATTATAAAAGTATAAAGTATAAAAAAAGTATAAAAATAAATGAACAAACAGTACATTCAGTAGCCTACATACATTTACAGTACACTATACATTCAATATTCCATGTAAATTTTCAGTAATCAATCGATTGATTTTTATTTATTAACAAAATCTCTACATTTTACATTTCACAAGATCAAAATCTATGGCTGTGATGTTTTCATGCAGGAGAGCAGATTATTGGGGAAAAAAAACAATATCCAATCTTTGAAACTGCTTGTTATTCATACTGGAGGGGGGGGGGGGGGGGGTTCCTACTGTGCATAAACAAATAAGGTAGAAAATTGATGGGGGCTGCAAAAGAGAGCCTAATGAAATGGCGAATTTCTCTGCCTCCTTTGAAGAACAGCCAGAAGCCCTTAAACGAACACAAGGAGAAATGTGATTTCTCTCCTCCCTTTGCTGTTTCTTTTCTTTTATCTTTGTTCTTCCAGCTCTCACCTCTCCCTCTCTTCTCTCTCTCTCTCTCTCTCTCTCTCTCTCTCTCTCTCTCTCTCTCTCACACACACACACACACAGTATGCACATTCCCCCTCCCTATTTTTCAAATTTTCCTGAGGCCAGAGCAGCTTGGCACATGACATTGATTTCCATCAGCATTTGGAAATAACCTCGCTGTTGCCCAGACAACCCACATTTACCTTTTCTGTCTTTTTTGCATATTGGTGCGAGTTTTTTCCATCAGTGAGGGAACGAATGTGGAACGAGATGACTAATGTGCTCAGGTGGGGCAGCAAGCAGTAAAGCATATGTGTGATTTTGTGTGTAAGTAATAAATGGTGATGCCCAGCGCAAGCAGGGAGATGCAGCGGAACTGGGGGAGGGGTAAAGAGAGAGTTTAGGTGTTGAGATGAATATTCTTCTGCGATCAAAGAGCAGGCCAGAGGACTACTCTCATTTTCCCATTAAATTTAAAATATTGAAAACCATGTCTTAAAGTGTTACAAATAGCCTAAGGGTGGACAATAACATACAGCTAGTTATATGTTTGGGAAACTTTAGTTTCACTACATACCAAAGCATAATATTGTTTTACTCCACTACATTTCAGCAGTCTTATTTTATTATTATTTGTATACTATTTTAGTATTTATATTTTGAATTGTTTTATATGAGTTTTTATTTTAAATTTAAAGGGGATGTCTAATGCTATTTCATGCATTCTGACTTATTTACACTGTTAACGAGTTGGATTCCCATGCTAAACATGGCCAAAGTTTTAAAAAAAATGAGTTGGACGTATGACGGTGTATTTCTGTGCCAAATACACTCCTTCAGGATTCGTATAAGTTTCGGAAAGTTTTTTTTCGAGTATGGCCCTGTATGACGTCATAAAGGAGGCAGCAGTGGCTCAGTGGTTCATGTAGGTTGTCTACAAAACGGTGGTTGGTGGTTCCATCCCCGGTTCCACCTGACCAAGTGTCGAGGTGTCCATGACCAAGACACCTAACCCCAGCTGCTCCCGACGAGCTGGATGGAGCCTTGCATGGCTGACACTGCCGTCGGTGTATGAATGAGTGAATGAATGGGTGAATGTGAGGCAATATGTAAAGCGGTTTGGTGGCCATGGGTCTGTTGAAAGTGTTATATAGATGCAGTCCATTTACCATTTACCATAAAGGGCGGAATTTTATGCATGGGCACTTCTCCCGGAAGAGCGTGCCCATCAACGTGCTTCGTTCGAGTTTCGGAAGCCGTTGGCAGCACTGCACTGCACACGGAAAGACTCGGTACAGCGAATCTGTCTTTTATAAATCTGATAAAACTAAAGACTCTTCAGGCGATATGAAGGATGGAATACTGCTCTATTGGTACTCAAGATTAACATGAGATTGGGAGAAACTGTGTGTGTTATGTCCCTTTTAAAGTAAAGTATTTACTGGATTTTTGTACTTCATTCACTGTAAGTTTGTAGGACAATGTGCCACATTATATTCATGATTGGACTGTCCTACATTGACAGGACATTACTATAAAGTACATTTGTTTGTGCCTGTGTTGTGCAGATGGGTTAACAGTTTGGCTTCCAGAGCTTTGATCCTAACTGCCATATTATGAACTTTAAGTCACTCTTGTCTAGAAGTCAATATAGTGAGAGTCCAGAGGGAGTGCTAGCAAATAATCATACAGGTGAGTGGTTGATAAATGAGTGTGTGTGTGTTTAGCCCCTTAGCTGTCATCCCCCTTTTGATAATTGACATTAAAATGCACTATACAAACTTAAATGGTTGTAATTCAAGAATGCTTTGGAATACAGACCTAAGTTTGGTCTTGTTTTAAAGAAAACAATCAGCAGATTATTACTGAAGTGAAAGCACTTCAAAAAATTAAAGTATGAAAAAGTTATGGAAGTTAAAATTTACAGTAAATCAAATATACTTTATCAATATTTTTTTTTATATAAAATAAATATTTTACAAAATATTTTTTAGTATAAAATTACTATAAAATGAAAGCTAAATATCTAACCAAGTTGTGTTCCAAATTTGAAGTTGATATCACAAAAATTGAAGTTCCCATGAGATTTTGTTTAGGCGTTGTACCAAAAATAGCCACCGGGTGCCATTGAATTCCATTGAATCTAATTGTATGTATTCTGCCATAACAAATTAATAAATTTCTATCCAAATATCATTTTTGTTACTAAAAATGGAACCTTGAGACTCAGACCTTTCTGACAATATGTGTTTTGTCAAGATTAGAAAAGTTTTTGATAAAAAATTATGAAAGATGATGCCCAAAAGGGGAGGAGCCTAATACAAAAATACCGTTTCTATGGTAACGCAACGTCCAATTTCAAAACGGTTTTCACAGGATGAATTCTGAGTTCGTAAGCTTTTAAATGATACCTAATTTATGATTTTGACCTAATTTATAATAATGATAAAAAATAAAAATGTATATATATAATATATATTATATTTTTTAGAGGACTTTTTACTTTACTTTTTCAAATATTATTTCATATTTTTTTATTGACAAATACTAGATTATGTTTTATTATGAACTTTTAGCATTAAAAACCAAAGTTTCAATTTTTAAAAGTGTGTGCGTTGACTTTTTGTGACAAAGGTCAGAAACTCCTGTTATGACGTAGATTTTTTGAGGCGCACTCTTGTCAAAAATTCATATATTACTGTTCCTACATAATTTGTAATAAAAAAATAGTGCAAAAATATCTATTTAGGAGTCTTAGACCTTTCCAACGATATATAGTTTGTCATGATTAAATTAGGATTTAATAGTAATATATTGAA
Source organism: Gila orcuttii (assembly GCA_026230005.1). Taxonomy (NCBI): domain Eukaryota; kingdom Metazoa; phylum Chordata; class Actinopteri; order Cypriniformes; family Leuciscidae; genus Gila; species Gila orcuttii. The sequence continues at coordinate 24,295,957 of JAPDVR010000011.1, forward strand.
TTAAAGTTAGGCGTCCCGCTAGCGGGACGGTGACACTTAAGGGGTTAGGGTGTATGTATGAATATGTATATTTCTTATACAATTTGGCATCTTCAAGGACAGCAGCATAAGAGCAAACATCTATAAGATATCTTTGGTGGGGCCACCTCCACCTCCAATCTACAAGTCAAAATGCAACCAGGGGGAAAATTCATTTCTTATTGCCTGAGTCTTTAAAATATTCCATATCTGCATTTCACTCTGTGTCACATTCCCATATATGCTCAAATTGGAATGAAAAGTAATGACCAGAGACAAGGGTCCTCAATCTCAGAAATAAAGATTGGCATTGCCAATATGTTGGTAGAAAGCAATTTGCACCTGAAGTGGGTTTTATCTCGAATTTTCCCACACCATAAGTGTGCTGTCCAGCCCCTTCTAACTCAGATATTGTTGAGCGTATCACCTGCATGTCATACACACATCCATCAGGTCCTTCAAACCACCAATATTGAATTAACTGATCAGGTTTCCACTTTTATGATCAACGGTTTGATTTGCAGCACTCAACATACTTAGCGAGAAAAGAAAACACATACGTTTGTGCCTGGGTTTTTGTGGTTCATGTATGTTTGTGATGTTTTATGTTGTGTCAGTTTGTATTTTATTCTGATGCTGCAGAAATTGCCCTGTGAAGGAATAAATAAAGAGTATGCTGCTTACTTTCCATCATCTCAAGATTCTATGGGGGATTTGAGGAGTTTTTGGACACAATTTAGGGTTTCTGGAGATTGAAACCCTAAATTAGGTTCCACTGGAATTTAAAAGACACCCACCTGGTTATTCAGTGTAGAGTTCATTTTGAGGATATACATTAAGCCAATAAATACCCTGATATGGTTTCAGCTGGGTCTACATAAACAAATTTGTTATTACCGAATTCATGAGGAGGGAAAAAGAACCCAACTTAGATGTGGATTCCTCCTTGAGGGCAACTTTCTTATTTTTCGGCTGCTGAAAATGTATTCTCAGCGAACATCTTTTTGAGAAAGGGCAAATTTGCATACCTACCATAGGAGAGTAAATCTGATCATATAAATGTAAATAAGGAAATATTTAAGTGTGTTTTCATATAAAAATAAGTTGAAAACTGTTTATGCGTGGGCATGTGTGTGGGTGACATAGTAAGGGGTGAAAAAAAATAAAAGAAATGACTCCTCTGAAGGGAGTGCCCATCACTTTAGGGACATAGCCATGTCTTGGCTTCAGGATTACTTTGGAGTCATTTGGTCCAAACTCAAGACACTAATGGATAGCGCATGTAAATACCCCACACGTTTAACTGATGACAGAGCTGTCAGAAAAACGGTTTTGAGCAAGAGGTACTTTAGGTCCACGGAATCTAGCGGTTCAAAGGGGTATGCTTTCAGGGCCTCTAGGACCAAAGAAAGATCCCATATAGGAACCGACGGGGGTCGCGGGGGGTTCATCCTCCTGGCTCCCCTAAGGAAGCGGATGACCAGCTCGTTCCTTCCTATTGACTGGCCGTGCGTCGATTCAACAAACGCTGCAACGGCCGCCACATATACTTTAAGCGTGGAGGGAGACCTGCCCCTGTCCAACAGCTCTAGAAGGAAACTAAGAAACCATGATGGACGCGTAGAGCCGCCTCGTAGAGGGAGCTCTGGATTGCGTAATCGTGTTCATAACCCCTTCTGGCAAGACAACGGGTATCTGTTGATTAACCATACGTGCAGAGACCAGCGCTCTGGATGGGGATGCCAGATTGAGCCGCAGGGTTGAGAGAGGAGATCTCTCCTCACCGGAATCGGCCAAGGGGCTGTGCGTGACAGCCGCGTCAGCTCCGGGAACCAGATTTGGTTCTCCCATCGCGGGGCTATAAGGAGCACCGAGTGGTGCGTTTCCCTGATCCTCTTGATTACCTGTGGCAACAGAGAGACTGGAGGGAAAGCATAGAGTGGGCGGCTGGGCCAGATTTGGGCCAGCGCATCCTCATTCTTTGAAAAGAACATTGGGCAGTGAGCGTTGTCTTTTGACGCAAAAACAGGTCGACTTCCGCTTTACCGAAAAGGCGCCACAGTAACTGGACTGTCTGGGGGTGCAGGGACCATTCCCCTGGGGGAACGTTGTCCCTGGACAGTTTGTCTGGGCCGTCATTCAGGTGGCCTGGCACATGCGCAGCAGATGTTCCGTCAGATCGCAGAGATTCCTGGATCTGACACCGCCCTGACGGTTCACGTATGACACCACAGACATGTCCGATCGGACTAGAACGTGGTGGTCTCGTATGAGCGGGAGAAAGTGCTTCAGCGCGTTCTCGACCGCTATCATCTCCAGACAGTTTATGTGAAGGCATTTCTCTCGGTCTGACCACAGGCCATAGACCGGTCTGCCCTCGAAGAGAGCGCCCCAACCTAAGTTGGAGGTGTCCGTCGTGATGACCTTTCGGTATGAGACGGTTCCCATCGTCACCCCCCGCTGGTACCAGTCGACCGCTAACCAGCTCTGAGTCACTCTGATTCGTCTGCAGCCGAAAGCCCAAGCTTGGTGAGGCACTCGAACATTCAACCAGCGTTGTAGCGGGCACATGCGCAGTAGGCCCAGCAGAAGCACTGCTGAAGCTGATGACATACAGCCCAACATTCTCTGAAACGTTTTCAGAGACGCGACGCTACCCTTCTGGAAAGATGCGGCCAGGTGTAGCACACGGTGCGCGCTGTGTCGATAAACGGGCCGTCATAGCCACAGAGTCCAGTTCTATCCCCAGAAAGGAAACTGACTGACTGGGCAGTAATGAGCTCTTGGTCCAGTTGACCTTGAGACCCAGGCTTTCCAGATGACTGAGAAGCACTGTTCTGTGAGATAAAGGTTCTATCTCTGACTGTGCCAGAATCAGCCAATCGTCCAAATAGTTCAGAATCCGCATGCCCTAATTTCTCAAGGGGGTGAGAGCCGCATCCATGCACTTCGTAAATGTATGGGGTGCTAAAGACAGGCCGAACGGGAGGAAGGTGTATTGGTATACCTGACCGTCGAAGGCGAATCTCAAGAATGGCCTGTGACGGGGTATTATCTGAATCTGAAAGTAGGCATCTTTCAGATCAAGAGATATAAACCAGTCCCTCGGGCGAATTTGTGCGAGAATTTGTCTAGTCGTGAGCATTTTGAACGGTCTTCTCATGAGAGCTTTGTTCAAATATCTCAGATCTAAGATAGGTCTTAGAGCTCCGTCCTTTTTGGGTACGAGAAAATAGCGGCTGTAGAAGCCTGACTCGCTCAGAGAAGGAGGTACCGGTTCTATAGCCCCTTTGCACAGCAGTTTGGCTATTTCTGCGCGGAGTAGATGCGCTACTTCCGCTTTCACTTTTGTCGCGGCCCGTGCTCGAACGCGCGGGGGCCGGCGAGCGAATTGTAGCGAATAGCCCTGTCTTATTGTGCTTAGCACCCATTCTGATACCCCTGGAATGGCTTCCCATGCTTCCACATGTATAGCTAGGGGCAGAATGGACTCCGGGTCCCGATCGCCGCACTTCGTGGGCTCGGGAAACTGAACTGGAGGTGTGGGCGCGGCGCGTGTGCCCTCGGTGCTTGCAGAGGGCGGCTCGCTGACAGCGGTGGCTGGCTGTTTCATATGAGACGTCCCGATTGCTTTGAATGGGGAGAGTTTTGTGATAACTTTGTGATGCGCGAGCGGCGCCTGGGGCGAAGTGTTTGTTAGTAAGCGTGAGCGCTCGTGAGCGGGCACGTAACTTACATTCATATGTGACGTCCCAATTGCTTTGAATGGGGAACGTTTTGTGATAACTTTCTGATGCGCGAGCGGCGCCTGGGGCGAGGTGTTTGTTAGTAAGCGTGAGCGCTCGTGAGCGGGCACATAACTTACATTCATAACCTGACCGATAGGAGGCTGTTTTGGCCGTGTAACAGAGTGGGCAGAGAGTAGGCGTGGGCACATAGTCGTGGGCACATTTCCTACATCTAACACTCGAGCAGCATTTGCCCGCTTTATGAGAGTGGGCTCTGTGAGAGTGAGAGACACGGCGGCTCGCTGACAGCAATGGCTGGCTGATTCACGTGTGACGTCCCGATTGCTTTGAACGGGGAACGTTTTTGTGATAACTTTGTGATGCGCGAGCAGCGCCGGGGGCGAATTGTTTATTAGTAAGCGTGAGCGCTCGTGAGCGGGCACGTAACTTACACTCATAGCTATGGGCAAAATGGCCTCCGGGTTCCGATCGCCAACACTTCGTGGGCTTGAAAAACTGAACCGGAGGTATGGGCGCGACGCGCCCTCGGTGCTTGAATACGGCGGCTTGCTGACAGCGATGGCTGGCTGTTTCACAAGTGACGTCCAGATTGCTTTGAACGGGGAACGTTTTGAGATAACTTTGTGATGCGCGAGCAGCGCCGGGCGTTTATTAGTAAGCGTGAGCGCTCGTAAGCGGGCACGTAACTTACATTCATAACCTGACCGATATGAGGCTGTTTTGGCCGTGTGACAGAGCGGGCAGAGAGCAGGCGTGGGCACAGAGTTGTGGGCACATTACCTACATCTAACTCTCGAGCGGCATTTGCCAGCTTTATGAGGATGGGCTCTGTGAGAGACACAGGGGGTATCGTGCTTGAGTGTAGGGGTGAACACTGAGATGTGGGCACATTTTCTTCACTTAGGGCACCAACGGCGTGAGCTGGATAATCAGACATTATACTCTTGAGATTTGTCTGGGACGCCGTAGAAACGGTGGTTGTGTGCAGGCAAGCGGGTTGCATTACCGGCTCGTTGTGACGTGGCGAACACGTACAACGAGCAAAAGAGCAATAGGATACTCGTCGCCAGATAGCGTAGCAGGCACGGAAGGCTGAAGGCGGCGAAGTCGACTGGCTTCTTCAGGCGCTGTCCTAAGCTTGCAATGCGCTGGATTCGACGGCGGCGGCTTCTCTCAGGATCCAGCGATGCGAAGAGCTTCGCTGAAGAGATGAAAATCAGAGAAGCAGCCTCTGAGCCGTACTTTTATACGCTAAGCCAACCCCATACTGGCGGGCTGTGACGCGTAGAGACACGCCTCATTGGGCGTGACGTCACGCCAGGCTCAGTGGTAGGCTGCTGCAGTAGCCGCAGAGCAGACAATGAGCACGCTAGACAGCCTGCTCTAGGTCTGCTAGCTGCTGCACTGCGTTGACAATAAATACAAAATTACGGATCATTTTTTGGCTTCATATCTCGAGAAAAGATGACTTTACCCGTAGCGTAAGCAACTTACGCAATACGAGAGAACCTCTCGTAAGAGAACTGTGAATATGATATCACATATTTTCCCATGTCTCACACAGCAGCACAAGACACTACACCCACCTTAACACAGGGGGCAGCAGAGATTTAATAACATGCATTTCAAGTAAACTAGTATACTGGCTTTAAGAAGCATTTACGTAAGGGATAATGTACATCCAGCCAGTTTTATCTCAGATTATTACACGGCTCTGTGGAATACTTGATTCTGATTGGTCAATCGCGCCATCCAGTGGTATGTTATTCCCAGAAAATGACCACTCAAAACAGATAACACAGGCTCATCCCGGTTACTGAAGTCAGCAGCGCTATACATTGCTAGGAAAACATTTTCTTCATGGAAGTTTTGCATTTGGTGAGCTAATAAATTATTAAAACTGAGTCGAATCAATATTTTGTGTATAGTTATTTAATTATGCCATCCAGTATCATGGACTCGCTCTCTCTTGTGTCATACAAACGCAGCTGCTGCCATTTTGTGACTATTGTTTTGTACACTGTTGGATTATAAGATACAAACAGGTATGATTTTAAAACAGTTTAATCTGAAATCAATATCTCTTATCTCCATAACTATTTATGTGGTGAAATGCTGTGTAATAAGCTGTGTGACTGTAAACCGTATCTCTTAAATGTCCGTCTAGTTTGCCATGCTGCAACTGCTCTCTAGGTGGAAGATTTGTGACCTAATAAAATATTTCAACTCAGATCAATATTTCGTGTCTAATTATTTACTTATGTGGCAAGTAGTCGTGTAATAAGCGGGATAATGTAGATCCAAAATAATCCCCTTCAGGCTGATGGAAGATCACCTCATCACCCTGTCTGAGTATATTTTGAGGGAACAACCGGCTGGATGTACATTATCCCTTACATAAACCCCAACAGGGTGATCAGGACCCCGACGGAGGGATACAGTCATACCACTTATTACACAGCATTTCGCCTGATAAATAATTATGGGGATAAGAGATATTGATTTGAGATGAAACTGTTTTAAAATTGTACCTGATTGTTATCTTTTAATCAAACAATTTTAATACAAAACAATTGTCGCAAAATGGCAGCAGCTGTGTTTGTAACAAGAGAGAACGAGTCCACGATACTGGATGACATAATTAAATAACTGTACACAAAATATTGATTCGACTGAGTTTTAATATTTTATCAGCTCAACAAACGCAAAACTTACACAAAGAAAAAACGTTCCTAGTAAGCTTATAGCGCTGCTGGTTTCAGTAACACGCAATAGCCTGTGTTGTATTCAGCGGTTGTTATCGGGGAATAACATCCCGCTGGATGGTGCGATTGACCAATCAGAATCAAGTATTCCACAGAGCCGTGTAATAAAGCATAATAACATTTAAAGACCACTTTGTAATTCATTTTAAGGTAGAAAGAAATAAACAAGTCCATTACTCCCACTACAACACTAAGCTTCTTATGCAAACCTGTCACAGGCATTTAATAACTGATTTTACTATTGTACACATTCCTGCCTCTCTTGCTGAGTCTATAGAAACTTTAATGATAGCTATTAAATTAAAACTAGTAGCTAAACAGTTGTAAGCGTTTTTATTTTTGCTTATGTGATTCATCCATAACAATTTGAAAGTGATTAAAACACTGAGTGGTTGATTACCAACTTCTAATTACATTATATTTCTATTAGGCTACACACTCACTATTATAACTATCATGAAACTAAATAAATGGAGATAAAACAAGTAACATTTGCTAAATAAGGCTCATAATATTTTGGAGTGGTAGGACAATGAAGACTCCCATCACTCTCTAATCACTCACTTTCTCTGAGAGGATCTTCACCCATTTTCAATGCACCACCAGTCATGGCTGACTGCCACTGGTATTACCGTCCTAGTTTGTTATACTGGCCCAATAAAAACATTAACTATCCCATACTGTACTCCTGAATCTGTAGTCCCATTCTGTAGTCCCACATAATTCTGTAGTCCCATGTCCTACCTGACTGGTATTCAAATACCGTCACTGGCGTCAATCCTATTGTTCAAAGAGGTTTTTCTCCATCTGGTGAGACATCAGGCATATCCTTTACTTTGGTGAGGAGGTCTGTAAAAACTTAGAGATCACATGTTCTCTTACTACAAGGCTGGTGATGACAACATACTGTAAAATGTTTTTGGAGAGTAGTAAGGAGGCCACACAAATCAGTGACAGACTCTTTTGCAACTGATCGATTCTAAAAGAAGTGCATTCATCTATTGTCAAGTAAAAATAAAATAGAAATAATGCAACCAAATTTTCCAAATTAATTTTTATAAATTATTTAATAAATAAAAATGAATGTTGCTGGTTACATGTTCACTGGTACGCAATAAAATCCTCAGTGAAAAACAAACAATGCTCAGTTTTCAGATGGTCCCAATCTATAAGTGTAGCAAATCAGCTCTATGAAATATTAATAATCAATAATAACTGGTTATAATTGATTATGAATATTTGGATCAGTTAATATAATTAACTTAATGTAGTAAAATTAATTTTTACTTCAACCCACCTGTTTGTCCCGTGGAAACTCAGCGTTAATTGTTTATTAATTCTAAGAAATATTCATTTCCGGGGAAGGGAAATGTCTTTCTTACTGTACCGTACTATTAAGAGCATGTAGTCACAATTTAAATCGTAAGGTAAACTTCGTATGCAAGCAGAGAATCAGAACCAAATACATATTATGCACAAGTTTTACACGGAAACATAACTAACATAGAAACAATTACACATTCATTCATGCATTCAAAGGTAGATGGTTAAAGTGACAGAATGAAACCGGAGGTAGGAAATGGAACTATGGAAAACGTCTCAGTTACGTATGTAACCCTCGTTCCCTGAGTAGGGAACGGAGACGTTACGTCGGATGACGACGAATGGGGTTTCGCTTAGAAAGCCTATCAGCTTCGATTATTACAAAACGAGCCTATGGCAAAGAAATGCCATGGGTCTGCGGAATTTGCATGACGTAACTCCGCCCCACCTCGTGGGTATAAAAGGAGGAAGTCCGCAACAGCAGTTTATGTTTCTTCGCTGAGGAGCCAAGACTGAGCTCAGGCGATCCCCGCGGTACAGCGGAAAGTGGCAGGCAGACGTAACGTTACATACGTAACCGAGACGTTCCCTTTCGTTGTCACTCCGAGTTACGTCGGATGACGACGAATGGGGTTACCAGTCTAATCACGCCACCTTCTCAGCTGTCTTCCAGTGCCCTGCGTAAATCGAGGTCCCTGACATAGAAGGACGAAGGACTCAATTTAACACAGGAATACCAAGGTACACTGGGAAGCATATCCCAAGCTAGGGGAAGTATGCAATTAATGCCAACCCAGAGGGGGGGGGGGGGACTTAGAAAATACACATATGACCCGAAGGAAACATATGGAGAACACTGGGGTGTCCAGCCGCAGGTGGAATATTTCAACCCCAGGGGTGGCAAGGTGGCTTGCCAAGGGAAAGACACATGCTCAGAGAGGCTTACAGTGGAAATACACATGTGGGGGTCGCTCAGGGGAGGTACCATGCACACGGGCGGCACCTAGCCGACGCGCAGGCAAGAGACACTGGCGCCGACGTCAGGAGTGCTGGAGGAACTCAGGGCTTTCGGGGAAGCTCACCGAAATATCGCACGTATCCAGTCCGTGGAGTGGAATGGCGAGCAAGCGAAGACACCTGAGCGGGTCCGGTACTAGCTAGTTGAAGCGAGTACATGAGAGGACACTGGCTCCACTCGGAGATTATAGAATCTGGCGAATGTGTTAGGTGTCGCCCAGCCTGCAGCTCTGCAGATGTCTGTTAGTGAGGCGCCATGCGCTAGAGCCCAAGAGGATGCCACACTCCGGGTGGAGTGGGCCGTCACACCAAGGGGGCACGGTCGACCTTGCTGCTGGTAAGCCAAGGCAATGGCGTCCACTATCCAGTGAGACAACCTTTGCTTGGAGAGAGCCTTTCCCGTCAGCTTCCCACCATAACAGACAAAGAGCTGGTCTGAGGTCCTGAAACACAGCGTCCTGTCTACATAGGCGCGAAGAGCGCGTACTGGACAGAGCAGTGCCAAGGCTGGGTCTGCCTCCTCCGGGGGCAGCGCTTGCAGGTTCACCACCTGGTCCCGAAAGGGAGTGGTAGGAACCTTGGGCACATATCCGGGCCGGGGTCTCAGGATCACGTGAGAGAAAGCCGGTCTGAATTCCAGGCACGCTTCGTCGACGGAGAATGCGTGCAGGTCCCCTACCCTCTTGATGGAGGCCAGTGCAACCAGGAGCGCTGTCTTCATTGACAGGAACTTAAGCTCGACTGACTGCAGGGGCTCAAAGGGAGCACTCTTCAGGGCAGTTAGAACCACTGAGAGGTCCCAAGAGGGAACGAGAGGAGGGCGAGGAGGATTTAGTCTCCTCGCTCCTCTCAGGAACCTGATGACCAGGTCGTGCTTCCTTAGCGACTTACCTTCGACTAGGTCATGGTGTGCGGCAATGGCGGCAACATAGACCTTAAGGGTGGAGGGAGACAGCCTTCGCTCCAACCCTTGCTGAAGGAAGGAAAGCACAACGCTGATCGAGCATCTCCGGGGGTCTTCTCGGTGAGAAGAGCACCAGTCGACGAAGAGGTTCCACTTCAACGCGTAGACGTGTCTCGTGGACGACGCTCTAGCGGAAGTGATGGTAGCCGCCACCGCTGGTGGAAGGGTACTCAAACCTACCTCGAGCCGTCCAGGAGCCACACGTGGAGGCTCCAGAGATCGGGGCGAGGGTGCCACAGGGTGCCCCGTCCCTGAGAAAGAAGGTCCTTCCTCAGAGGAATGGGCCAGGGAGGTGCTGTCGCGAGGAGTGCAAGTTCGGGGAACCAGGTCCGGCCGGGCCAATACGGCGCGACCAAAATGACCTGCTCCTCGTCCTCCCTGACCTTGCGCAAGGTCTGCGCAAGAAGGCTCACTGGGGGAAACGCATATTTGCGGCCCGGCGGCCAGCTGTGCGCCAGTGCATCCGTGCCGAGCGTGCCCTCGGTCAGGGAAAAATACAGGGCGCAATGGCTCGAGTCGTGAGAGGCAAACAGATCTATCTGTGCGTCCCCGAACTGGTCCCAAATCAGCTGAACCGACTGGGGATGGAGTCGCCATTCTCCAGGGAGGGGCTGAAGCCGTGAGAGCTCGTCGGCTGCACAGTTCAGGGCTCCGGGAATGAAAATGGCTCGAAGCGACCTCAGATGCTTCTGACTCTATAGAAGGAGGTGGCGGGCAAGTTGTGACATACGGCGGGAGCGTAGACCACCTTGATGGTTGATGTACGCTACAGTAGCGGTATTGTCTGAGCGGACTAGTACGTGTTGACCCCTGAGCAACGCCCGGAAGCGGTGCAGGGCAAGGCGTACTGCCAACAACTCGAGGCAATTGACATGCCATAGCCGCTGGGGTCCTGTCCAGGAGCCCGCAGCAGCATGTCCATTGAACATAGTGCCCCAGCCCGTGGTGGAGGCATCCGTGGAGACCACAACATGCCGGGAAGCTCGTTCCAGGGGGACACCCGCCCTGAGAAAACTGAGGTTCGACCACGGGGTGAGGAACTGACGGCAGGTCGGAGTAACCGGTACCCGGAGGGTGCCTTGATGCCATGCCCACCTCGGGACTCGATCGCGAAGCCAAAGCTGAAGCGGTCTCATATGAAGCAATCCGAGCGGCGTGACCGCGGCTGCAGATGCCATATGCCCCAGGAGCCTCTGAAAATGTTTCAGTGGAACCGCATTCTTGCTCCTGAGATGTCTCAGGCAAGTCAGCAGTGACTGCGCACGCTCGCTCGTAAGCTGCGCGGACATGGCGACCGAGTCGATGTCCATACCGAGAAAAGAGATCCTCTGCACGGGGCAAAGTTTGCTCTTCTCCCAGTTGACCCGAAGGCGCAGACGAGCTAGGTGCCGGAGCACTAGGTCCCTGTGTTCGCAAACCTGATCTCGAGAGTGAGCTAGGATCAGCCAGTCGTCGATATAACTCAGGATGCGAACCCCGTGTTCCCGAAGGGGAACAAGGGCAGCCTCAACGACTTTCGTGAAGGTGCGAGGAGACAGGGCTAGCCCGAAAGGGAGAACCGCGTACTGGTATGCCTGCCCCTCGAAAGCAAACCGTAGGAACGGTCTGTGTCGAGGAAGAATGGAGACATGAAAGTAGGCGTCCTTCAGGTCGATCGCTGCAAACCAATCCTGGGGCCGCACGCATTCGAGAACGCGTTTGGCGGAGAGCATCTTGAACGGCAGCCTGTGAAGGGAGCGGTTCAGCACGCGCAAGTCCAGGATTGGCCGTAACCCACCGGTTTTCTTGGGGACAATGAAGTAGGGGCTGTAGAACCCGGACCTCATCTCGGCTGGAGGGACAGTCTCGATTGCACCCTTCGCCAGCAGGGTGGCAATCTCTGCTCTCATGATAGGGGCTTTGCCACCGACCAAAGTGGAGCGGACTCCCCTGAAGCGCTAAACAGGCTCCCAGGAACTGAACCAGCGGGATCAAGCGGACGACAGGCGTCCCCCCGGAGGGGCAGTGAAGCGGAGTAACTGGCCCAGACGTGGACGGCATAGCGGCCCGGTGTGGGGGCACAGTTAGCAACCGCGCCCTGACAGAGGGGGCCAGGGGAGGACCAGGCTGGTCGTCCCGCGGGGGCCTGCTCTGCCAGGGGTCTGGCGACAGAGGGGGACAGGGGCGAAGCGGTCCGTGGACGGCACGCCTTGTCAACCGCCTCTGGGACAGAGGGGGGCGAGGAGAGCACGGCTTGTGGGCGGCGCTCTGTGTCGCCCGAGAACTCTGTGAGCTCAGGGAAGAGAGGGTCGTTTCTGTCTTTAACCACTTTAGGGTGCTGCCCACCCGTGGGTGAGCAGCGGGGAGCGGAGAACAAAAGATTCTCCCCCGGCCCTCCACCGGGGGAAGCAGTGGTCCTGCTACCATCTCCTGAAAAACGACCATCTTCTTACGGCTTCCTCCGCGACCGGCCCGGGGTGGAGGTTGCTGCGTGGGCCGGGCGGGAGGGGCGGGAGCCGCAGGAGGGCGCCCTCTGCGGGAAACAGGACGAGGCGTCTGCCCGGTCGGCTGGGTGGAGGCAGCAGCTGGCCGGCGGGGCAGAATGTGTTTTATTGCCTCTCCTGGACCACGGCTGTGGACATCACCAGACCCAGGGAGCGCGCGGTAACCTTCGTCGCCCGGAGAGCAAGGTCGGTCGCGGCGCGCAGCTCATTGAAGAGCCCTGGGTCTGTCCTACCCTCGTGCATGTCTCTGAGCATCTGGGCCTGGTAGACCTGCAGAGTGGCCATAGCATGCAGTGACGCAGCCGCCTGTCCCGCCGCTCTGTAAGACTTCGCCACCAAGGTCGACGAAAATCTACAGGCTTTGGATGGGTGCTTAGGCTCGCCACGAGAAGAAGCACTCTGAGGACATAGTTGCATGGCAACAGAGCGATCAACCGGGGGGAGCCCAGTGTACCCACGGGCGGCTGCATCATCGAGGGGAGGAAAGGCGGATGAGACCAACGAGCGGTCACGGGAAGACAAAGGGTCGGCGGCCTTACCCAAAATCCAATCGTCCAGCCGCGAGCGCTCAGGACAGGGTGGAGGCCTCCACTCAAGCCCGATGCTCGCGGCTGCCCGGGAAAGCATGGCCGTCATCTCCGGATCAGACTCGAGCACAGCCGTATGCACACCGGAAGGTGGCAGCTGTAACGAGCCCTCACTTCCAGAAGAATCAAACCCACCTTGTGATGCAGCAACAGACATGACATCATCCTCTGTAGCTTCAACCGAAACACGCGGGCCACCAGAGGGTAGACCCGCGGGAATCGGCAGTTCACTAGCGGGCACCGTCATTGAAGAGGGGGGCTGGGGTCGCGGACACATAGTCGGCGCCTTGTTCCAGACCGTCACCCTCAGGTCACCCTGGCCACCAGCCGCAGGGCGGGGGGTGGATGAGGGGACTCTCACTCTTGCGAGTTCACCGAGTCTCGACCGTAATGACGCGATGTTCCCACAGAGAAAACATGAGTCATCCACGAGCGCTGCTCTAGCATGATCAATGCCCAAACATACTATGCAACGCTCGTGCCCATCAGAGTCCGAAACCAATCTGCCGCAACCAGAAGTACACGGGCGAGGCATCTTTAAAAAGACGTGCCGCGTGTAAGCTCTTTTAGTGAGAAAACTCAAGTGTTGAAGCGCCCGGGGAGAAACGCGCCGACTGGCAAATCACTGCAGCAGATCAGCAGGAAGCACGCTCTCGCCGTAGATCGCCGTCACACCAACACTCGAGGCACTCGTTCGTGAAGCTGACAATTCAGAGATGGCTTGTGGAGAGAAGAATAAACTTGGCTCCGAAGCGAAAACATAAACTGCTGTTGCGGACTTCCTCCTTTTATACCCACGAGGTGGGGCGGAGTTATGTCATGCAAATTCCGCAGACCCATGGCATTTCTTTGCCATAGGCTCGTTTTGTAATACTCGAAGCTGATAGGCTTTCTAAGCGAAACCCCATTCGTCGTCATCCGACGTAACTCGGAGTGACAACGAAAGGGAACATCCATTTAACTATGAAAAAGAACCATAAAAGAACAATATTATCATTTTCAAAGCACCTTCTTAAAAGCATACTTGCATGGCCTTGCAGTGAACACAATTCTTGAAGTTGTTGAAAATTGATGTTTGTTGTTCTGTGAGTGTCAAATGTTGAAGTTGCAATTGTTTTCTTCTCCGTTGGATGAAGAAGGTATGATGAACTTGCGTGGTTAGTTCGACTCTGTTGGGAGAGTTAAGGCCTGGCAGGCTGTGGTCACAGCCTGCTGGGGCCCATGGGCCCCGGTGGGGGGTCCATGCAGACATCAACCCGAAGGAGCAGCAGTGAAGGCTAGAGGAAGAGAGGACTAAGATAGCCAATGGTAGGAGTTGCGATGGACTTGAATGAAGACGTTGTGCCAAACTGCTGAGGTTGTCCTGGATTCTTTTGTGGTTGAGAGAGTCCTCTCTCTCCTGAATGAGCACATGGCCGGTTGTGAGTCAAGGCTTGCTGCCCTGGGGCCTGCTGAGGCCACGCAGGACAGCACAACACCGTGAACGTACCGAGAAGTCAAGAGAGGAAATGTTGGGTGTAGATGCAATATAAAGCCTGAGCAAGGTCCCACCTCTCAGGGTTGGCTCGGGAAATAAGAAAGGTGGAAGTTCCAGGCGGGAGAATTTGGTTTATGGCTCTTTGTTTCAAGGGTGCTCATTTGCATGTGAACGCTGAAGGGGTGGTAGCCAATGAAGAAACTATGAAAGATTCTGGTAAAACTAATATGTTGTTGTTATCGACATATCATGTACACAGTCATTTCGATCTTCAAAGTACCAAGTTATAGAGACCAAATATTGTATGTAGGTGAGGCTACATTGACAGTTGGTTCTTATCAAAGTAATCCACAGTATCAAAAATAAAAATTAATAGAATTAAAAGACACTACACAAAACAGTAAATCATTCACACAAATTTTTCTGGGGGGCAGGTTCATTTATAGATCCGTTCGTCTATGATTAATGCAGCAAAGTTAGTTTTAATGTCTGTAGGTTCTAAATGGCAGGGGCCCTGACCACATTCTTAACAGCAATAAAACCAACTTATCTGATCGTAGTCATGGTTACTAAGACCTTCTTGCCCTCACTGGGGGATGGGACCACAGATCCCAGAGTGAGTTTTAAAGATTGTTTGGTACATATACCAAATAATTGTGTCTGATTTGTCTCTGTCGTTACAATAGAGAGGAAAAGTAACAGCAGGTGCGTTTCCATTACAGATTTGCGCAAAACTTTTGCGATTTTTTCTAAATGTCGACAAAAAACGATTGCGAAATGACAGTGTTTCCATTAAATGATGTTTCACTAAACAAAGTTCGGGAGGAGCACGTTTAAATAATTGATCCAATTATCACATCATTCCAACCAGCTGTCGACAATCAGTAATCAACATGTCTATCCAATCAGCTTGAGTTGGAGACCTATATATACACTCATTTGACTCACCAATGTTCTTCGACAGTTTTTCAGCATCTTGGCTCACCATTTGCTACCATGTCACACCGAAATTCTTCATCTGACGAGGAAACAAACATCCCCTGGGATCCACCGTTGCATTTCGCCGGCCCCAGGATTATTCCTCCTACGCCGGACATCGCACCTGAGCCCCAGGCTTCTTCGCACGGCCGCACGCCTGCCAGAAAAGCCCTGTGCTCGCCAAGACGTCGAGGCCAGTCTTCGCTGCCCCCGGCAAGACTTTCATCTTCCTCCCTGGCCTCCTCCTACCACTCAGCCGTCCCGACGATCCCACCTATCAGGAAATGGACCATAGCAGGATTGAGGCAAGTGCTGGGTAATTCGAACGTACAGGCTTCGCGGAAAAAGAACAAAGCGGAACTGTATGATCTGTACGTTACCTTACAGTCAGCCAATCGCTCTCCAAAGTCCACACCAACTCCCAAAACGACTCACAGGCAGAGTAAAGCCCGCAGGGTCCAAAAGCCGCCTCCCCAGACACCACCGTCATCCTCGCGCACAAGATCCGGCTCTCTTCGCCCATCGAGCCGCAGCAACAGGCCTTCAGCGAGCCTGGGCCGCGCCCCAGATTTTGCCGCGGCAGGTCCACTCCCACCTCTCGACGAGGCCCAGCCCTTCACCCCTTGTTCCGTCCAACGCCGTCGCCATGGAACCACCACCAGCGTCTCAAAGCATCCGCGCTCAGATCCTCTCAGAAATCCAGGACGCTGGTTCCAGAGGTGGACCAATTCCCAACTCCAGTTCCTCACTATTTAGAACTGATATTGCCATAACCCACCCGTTAAAACCCCTCCTCGACGCACCACTCGACACCATCCAGCAGTTTCTCCCAGAACCCTCCAATCCTACCTGACCGCTTGGAGATTTTTTAAAGCATTCCATGTCTCTTATAACTTGCCGTTCCCCGATTTTTCTCTTCTTTCGATCACCTCATTTATTTCCTACCTTAATAGCGTTAAGGGTCCATCAAAGGTTACTTGAGCGGCGTTCAGTTTTTCCATAAATTGATGTACGGCGCTCCCTCCTCTGAGATAAACAATTCACAAACCTGATCAAAGGGATTCAAAGATCACGGCCCACCCGTCCCGACGCCAGACAACCTATAACGCTAGACATTCTCACCAAATGTATTCACGTTCTCCGCACAGGCTACCAGCCCCTCAATACCGGCCGCACACTCGACGCTATGTTTATCCTAGCCTTTTTTGGCTTTCTTAGATGCTCGAAACTCGCCATCACTTCCAAATTCGACCCAAAAATCCACCCCACCATCTCAGACTTGTCAGTACTGAGTAAGATAAGTACTGAGTGCTTGTCAGTACGCAAAGTAAGACTGACCAAACCAAAAAAGGTAATTTCATCTACATTTTTAACCTCTCATCACCAATCCAACCATACCAGTTCATTCAGCCATATCTGCAACGGAGAAGTTCTCTGGCTAAATCTCCTCTGGAACCCCTGTTCATAGACGAATCCAATAAACCCGTGATACGCTTTTGGTTCCAGAAACACCTCAAATCCGTTCTACAACAGTCAGGAATTCCAGCAAAGAATTTCTCAAGTCACTCCTTCCGTATCGGGGCAGCAACTTCAGCAGCTCAAAAAGGCCTCTCCCAACAGCAGATCCAAGCTCTTGGGAGATGGTCCTCAGATGCTTTCCAAAGCTATATCAGGACCAACCAGTTCCACATTAAAAAAGGCCCACCAAACCCTCATTGATTAAAACCCCCGGAGGGTCGTCCACCGGGGGTCTCTCTCTTTCCGTCCAAAGAGCATTTGTTCTCACAGCGGACGCAGTGAAAATCTCCCGGTCGAGTAATCATGTTCCTCTTTCCAGTTTTCTCTTTTTTGTCCAGCGAGCATTTGGCCCCACAGCGGACGCAGCGAGAACTTTTCCGGTAGAGCACTTACGTTTCTCTTCCGTCCAGCGAGCATGGGTCTCCCAGCGGACGTACTATGTACTTATCTCTAACTCTCTCCCGTCCAGTGAGCATTGGTCTCCCAGCGGACGTACCGTGTACTTATCTCTACTCTCTCCCGTCCAGTGAGCATGGACGCAATACCGATGCCCATCCCTCCAAACGCTCCAGCCTTGGAACCAACCCCAGTACCCAACAACATCAGAACACAGATCCACTCAGGTGCAGACATTGATTTATCTTCCCTGCTATCTTTACTTCCAGTACCATAAACTATTCTCAGCTTAATGCGCCGTCCGCGTTGCTCAATGGAACCAATGCCCTTACTGGGGTGCACTGGACACAGACCTCCACAACAGAGTGTCCCTGGGCTGCCGCAACATCTCTTGTGCAGTATGCAGATCACTCGCTCACTCCACCATAAGCTGTCCTCTGGTTAACCCTTCATCTTCCCATTGCCCAGTTGCATCCCAGGGAAATCTACCAATTACATCCTATGATCAGTACATTTCGACTCATCATCCAAAGATTTTAAATCCACCTCCAAATCTCGTGACCAAGTCTGCCATAATTTTAACTCTTGGGGATGCTCAAGACAACGTTGCCGTTACCTGCACGTCTGCAACTACTGCGGCGCTCACTCCCGCACTATATGCCTGTGGAAAGATCAAAAAATATTCAAAACGCCTTTCAGATAGCTTGGAAAGCAAGTCGAAAGTAAGCTTTGGTTCCAACACCGTAGCAGGATCACCTCTTCCTTTCCATCAGGAGCTCCAGCCAAATGGCTCATGGGATAATTTGAAAGAAAGTCAGAACCAATTCTTTCCACTACAGCATAATTTACTCCGCTCTCGCAGGAGTTCCATTTTTCCATCCAAACTTGATCCTCCGCGCAGCAGCATTATCTTTTCTGATCCCGCAGGAGCCCAGTTCTATGTCAAACTTACTTTTTGGACAGTCGAATTCAGAAAGCAAGTTTGACCCACTGCCGCAGCAGTGTCGTCATCTCCACTCCCGCAGGAGTTCCGTTTCTTACTCCAACTCGCTCCACTCCCGCGGAACCATTATCTCTTCTGCTCCAGCAGGTGCTCAATTCTACATTCAACTCACCATAGAATACTTGGAAGCAAGTCGGAAGCAAGTTTTCCACTGTCGCAGCAGTGTCATCTACTCTGCTTTCGCAGGAGCTCCGTTACTCCGTCCAAACTTGCACCACTGCCGCAGCAGCGTTATCTTTTCTGCTCCCGCAGGAGCCCAGTTCTATGTCAAACTTACCTGTCGGACAGTTGAATTCAGAAAGCAAGTTTGACCCACTGCCGCAGCAGTGTCTTCATCTCCACTCCCGCAGGAGTTCCGTTTCTTACTCCAACTCGCTCCATTCCCGCGGAACCATTATCTCTTCTGCTCCAGCAGGTGCTCAATTCTCCATTCAACTCACC
The DNA here is from genome assembly GCA_026230005.1 of Gila orcuttii. NCBI lineage: Eukaryota > Metazoa > Chordata > Actinopteri > Cypriniformes > Leuciscidae > Gila > Gila orcuttii. The sequence continues at coordinate 24,314,676 of JAPDVR010000011.1, forward strand.
ATAGGATACTTGGAAGCAAGTCGGAAGCAAGTTTTCCACTGTTGCAGCAGTGTCATCTACTCCGCTCCCACAGGAGCTCAGTTACTCCGTCCAAACTTGCACCACTGCTGCAGCAGCGTAATCTTTTCTGCTCCCGCAGGAACCCAGTTCTTAGTCCAACTTACTTTGGACAGTTGAGTTCAGGAAACAAGTTTGGTCCACTGCCGCAGCAGTGTCATCTACTCCGCTCCCGCAGGAGCTCCGTTTCTCCGTCCAAACTTGCTCCACTGCTGCAGCAGCATTCTCTTTCGCTCCCGCAGGAGCTCAGTTCTCTGTCCAAAGGATAGTCGGAAAGCAAATCAAAAGCAAGTTTGTTCCACTGCCGCAGCAGTGTTATCTACTCTGCTCCCGCAGGAGCTCCGTTTCTCCGTCCAAACTTGTTCCACTGCCGCAGCATCATTCTCTTCCGCTCCCGCAGGAGCTCAGTTCTCTGTCCAAAGGAGAGTTGGAAGCAAATCGAAAGCAAGCTTGGTCCACTGCCGCAGCAGTGTCATCTACTCCGCTCCCGCAGGAGCTCCGTTTCTCCATCCAACTCGCCTTCACTGCCGCAGCAGTGTTTCCTCTTCCGTCCCCACGACTATTCAATTCTCCATCCAATTCGGAATCAGCGAGGCCACCCATCCGATGCCACGACAACCAACTCCCTTCTGACAATGCAAGAAGACCTCACCATCCAGCGACTAAATTCCCTCCCTACGATTGGCGCTATAAGCTTGCACTCTGCAAGTTTGGGGGGTCATCAACATCATTTCTGGTGGCTGTCCCCCATTTATTGCAACTTTTGGGGGAGTACTCTGGGTTTGGGCCAAATATCCGAGCTCGGAGCCCTCTCCCCGGACAGCACGCCAAATATGCATACCATTTATTCTATCTAACTTATTTGTAAGTGTGAACTCGTAAAATGATGTTTCACTAAACAAAGTTCGGGAGGAGCACGTTCAAATAATTGATCCAATTATCACATCATTCCAACCAGCTGTCGACAATCAGTAATCAACATGTCTATCCAATCAGCTTGAGTTGGAAACCTATATATACACTCATTTGACTCACCAATGTTCTTCAACAGTTTTTCAGCATCCCTCCACCACCCCGTCTCCTCACACTCGCCTGGTTACTTCTTAAACCAGCAATACGGGGGGAGTACTCTGGGTTCGGGCCAAATATCCGAGCTCGGAGCCCTCTCCCCGGACAGCACGCCAAATATGCATACCATTTATTCTATCTAACTTATTTGTAAGTGTGAAATCGTGAACCAATGTTATGCGACTAAAACTGCTCGCGATAAGCCATTCAAAAAATCATGGCAACGGCCGTTGGTAGGTTTATGTATACCCCAGCCACTGCACTGGCCATTATTATTAATCGAAGGAGATGTATGTGTGGTATCCAAGCATTAATGGCAGGGAAAGACCCTTATACTTGTGAGTGGCACATATGAGGTGCTTCAAGGTCTTGTTTGAGGCACTTCTTTGAGGTTCAGAATCCAGTATTCCTGTAATTATTTTGTCTTTTATGAATTTAATAAAGAACTCTGTCTCGTATTCTGTCCAAACATACGAATTTTCGAATTGGCTGAAAAACCACCTCATGCCAGCGTAAATCTTTTTTGCGATAAATGGGAGTTTTTGCGAATTTGACGTTTTTCCATTGGGCGTATTTTCAATTCGCAATTTGAATTTGCGCAATTGGCTTTATGCCCAGCTGCACTACTTCCTGAACTTCAGCCAGCTCCTTGTTTCCTGTCTGCCATTATTGGACAAATTGATTAATTCAGGTGTGCCTGACCTCAGTAGTCATGGCAACAATAATCAGACACACCTGAATTAATCAAGTTTGCCCAATAATGGCAGACAGGAAACAAGGAGCTGGCTGAAGTTCAGGAAGTAGTGCAGCTGGGCATAAAGCCAATTTGAAGGGTAATGGAAACGCGGCTAGTGAAGCAATGTTGCTGTTAGGTTCACTCTACACATGATGATTGTGCATTAGTGATGACACCTGCAGTTAACAAGCAGAATCACTGAAGAATAGAAGAACAACAAGAGCAGAAAAAAGAGAAGAGATGGGCAGAAACACAACAACTATGTTCAATTATATTCAGTTCATGGACTTTTAGTTTGTTTTCATTCATCACATGTGTTTCTTTGTCTGTGTTTCCTGCCACCGATCAGTCACCATGGACTCTACACTAATCATCACAGCTGTTCGTCCTTCAGTTAATCATCTCTGTGTATTTAGTTCCTGCTTCTGTTTCAGCTCATTGTCCGGTATTGTTTGTGCTATGCACACTGTCTCGCATCGTGTCTGCTATTATTCTTAGTTCTTTAATAGATCCTGTTCTATTGTCTAATCATCTTCGTCTTCTTCGGATCAAGAGGTACACGTACAGCCACACAGCCTTAGATGAAATCAACTGCCAATAAAATCAATATCTCACCAGAGGATGATTAAACAACTCCAAAAAACAGCATTACAATATTCACTTATTACAAACCAGTTTGGCTTTATTTCTTTCATATGGTACATGTACAAAGTTTGTACATGTACAAAGCCCTTTAGTTGGGCACTTGGCCATTGAATTAATTCTTTTTCAGCAATTGTTGAAAGTGCATGATATCACTCTGTCTATAATATTTCAAGCTCCTGACTGCAATGACATTCTTTTTATATGTGCACTTTTTGAAATCAGTGACTGACAGCTGGATTTTGACAAATGTGAGTTCTCAAAGTCTTTCAGTTTTGAACTTGTTATTTAATGCCGACCAGATGAATGGTGTAAACTAGGAGACACAAAATACTGATATCATAAAAAAAAAATAATAATAATAATAATAATAATAAATATGGTTCTATGGTTCCCTATGGTTCTGGGATATCTGTTTTAAACATTCTCAAACAGAAAAATGTTGATCCTGCATATTCTTTTGCATTTGTTAAAGAACTAATATTATCATAGAGAGGGAAGGAGGCTGACTCTTATTTAACCCTTGTGTTATGTTACGGGTCAATTTGACCCGTTTCGATTTTCAAGTTGTTGGAAATACTGGTTAACCTTTGTTTTTTTTCTTGATATTTTGTGACTTTTTCTCATTTATCATGATGAACATGCATGCAAAGTTTCAACATGCTGATGTGTTTTGACATATACAAACAAAATTACTGTTACGTTCGTGATGTTCGCGGGTCAATTTGACCCTCATAGACAGCCATTCAAAAGCAACTGTACAGACACAAAATAAAAACATTTATTTTCTGTATGTCAGGGCACTTCAACTCCAGTTCTAACGTGCAAGTGCATCTAAAAGTGCTCTAACCCTAACCAAACACACTTGAAAAAGCTAAAATTACAGTGTTCAGAATTATTTGCAAATTACAGATGAAAATCTTTGTCAGACACAGATAGTAAAATAAGCTCTCATTTCAATATTCAAAATATCTAAAATACCTAGCTTTTAACCAAAACTTTTATGTAGGATTTTCAAAGGCAGCTTCACAGAGCCAAAAAATAAATAAAAAACATTTATTTGATGTATGTTTTTTGTTATGTTTGCTTTCTCACTTACCAGTGAGTGAATAATGAAACTAGGAAAATAGGTCTTAGAAAACTATGGAAAGTTTACTTATGAAAATGAAAAATTTTCATTATACAGCAATTTTTTTTTTCGTTCAGTTACGATGTTCAAAGCATAAAATGTAAAAAAAAAAAAATAAAAAAAAAAAGTAAAAATAAAAATATGCAAAAAAAATCAGTGTACTGTTTATTTTCCAATTTTGTCAAAACAAAACTGTTTTAAAAAATGTTTTAAAAACATTTTCATAAATCATATTTTCAGATATAATGTTTTTGTAATGTTTGACAAATGTTGATATTAAAAGTTTACAGTTTGTATCTAAATCTTTGTTGTTTTTCATAGTGTGATTTTTGAGGAATTGTATTGAATCCAATTAGGGTCAATTTGACCCGGTCCATAAGGGGAGTACACAGAAATCGAACAGAACACTTAAAGAATCTGTGTGCTTATTATTTAAGACAGCTCTTTTAGGCTTCTACTATCTTGTTATTTGGGCTTTTAATGCTCCAAACCTCCTTAAACGATGCAAGAGGGTTTTTTCATCAGTGATGTTCTAAAGAAACGCCTCATTGCCCTTCGAAAAAGATCTGCAACAACATACCTTGCTCTTTATCCCTGAGTTTACTTCAAGTGCAAGACTGGCAAACATTAATTCAAGCAAATCACTCCCCTCCAGAGAGAACCGACATGATATTTCTCTCTGCTGTAGAATCTAATTAAATTTGCAGCTGTCTTTTAATCAAAATGAGATTCATTTGCATATGGGTAGGGTAACAGCCCCACCTTCCTTTGAAAAAAGGCTTGGCATCATGCCAGGAAACAGTCAGAGAATAGTGTCTCAGTGTGAGAATACTGCATATACATGTGTGCATGTGAATATTCATTTGAACAGGATGGGGGAGTGGAGGTAAAAGACGACAGGCATAGTAGATGAGGTGGAATGAAAATCAAAATTACGCAAGTGAACAAATTGATGCTAGCAATTTACAGTAGATAGACTAAAAAACAATGTGGGGATTTGCAAAATTGGCTCAAGGGTATTGTGTACAGAGCTGTCACAACAGAAAACGTCTACGGTTACGTATGTGTGGCGAACAGGACGGCCGAGGGACGTGAGAGAACGGCGCGAGGCCGGTGGTGCGATTGCTAATGAGCAACACCTGTGAAGCACACCGGTCTCGCATCTCTCACGGAGGAGCGGAAGCATAAAGGGGGAGCGACGACGTTGATGATCGAGAGAGGAACAGGCCTGATTTTAGTTGTTTGGTTTTTGTATTTGTGTTTTATTTTAGCCAGCAGTCGTCCGCGAGGGGCTGCTGGCCGTTATGTTTATTTTGGGTAAGCCAGCAGTCGTCCGCGAGGGGCTGCTGGCGGTATTTTAGTTTGTTTATTTTATTTTTAATAAAGTTTGTTTAAATGTTCGCCGGTTCCCGCCTCCTTCTTCCCTGAACATTGTTACAGTATGTAACCCTCGTTCCCTGAGTAGGGAACGGAGACGTTACGTCGGATGACGACGAATGGGGTTTCGCTTAGAAAGCCTATCAACTTTGAGTATTACAAAACGAGCCAATGGCAAAGAAATGCCATGGGTCTGCGGAATTTGCATGACGTAACTCCGCCCCACCTCGTGGGTATAAAAGGAGGAAGTCCGCAACAGCAGTTTATGTTTCTTCACTGAGGAGCCAAGACTGAGCTCTGGCGATCCCCGCGGTACAGCGGAAAGTGGCAGGCAGACGTAACGTCTCCGTTCCCTACTCAGGGAACGAGGGTTACATACGTAACCGTAGACGTTCCCTTTCGTTGTCACTCAGAGTTACGTCGGATGACGACGAATGGGGTTATCAGTCTAATCACGCCACCTTCTCAGCTGTCTTCCAGTGCCCTGCGTAAATCGAGATCCCTGTCATAGACTGGACGAAGGACTCCATTTAACACAGGAATACCAAGGTACACTGGGAAGCATATCCCAAGCTAGGGGAAGTATGCAATTAATGCCAACCCAGAGGGGGGGGGGGGATGGGGACTTAGAGAATACACATATGACCCGAAGGAAACATATGGAGAACAATGGGGTGTCCAGCCGCAGGTGGAATATTTCAACCCCAGGGGTGGCAAGGTGGCTTGCCAAGGGAAAGACACATGCTCGAGAGAGGCTTACAGTGGAAATACACATGTGGGGGTTGCTCAGGGGAGGGACCATGCACACGGGAGGCACCTAGCCGACGCGCAGGCAAGAGACACTGGCGCAGACGTCAGGAGTGCTGGAGGAGCTAAGGGCTTTCGAGGAAGCCCACCTGAGGAGAATATCGCACGTATCCAGTCCGTGGAGTGGAATGGCGAGCAAGCGAAGACACCTGAGCGGGTCCGGTACTAGCTAGTTGAAGCGAGTACATGGGAGGACACTGGCTCCACTCGGAGATTATAGAATCTGGCGAATGTGTTAGGTGTCGCCCAGCCAGCAGCTCTGCAGATGTCTGTTAGCGAGGCGCCATGCGCTAGCCCAAGAGGATGCCACACTCCGGGTGGAGTGAGCCGTCACACCAAGGGGGCACGGTCGACCTTGCTGCTGGTATGCCAGGGCAATGGCGTCCACTATCCAGTGAGACAAACTTTGCTTGGAGAGAGCCTTTCCCTTCAGCTTCCCACCATAACAGACAAAGAGCTGGTCTGAGGTCCTGAAACACTGCGTCCTGTCTACATAGGCGCGAAGAGCGCGTACTGGACAGAGCAGTGCCAAGGCTGGGTCTGCCTCCTCCAGGGGCAGCGCTTGCAGGTTCACCACCTGGTCCCGAAAGGGAGTGGTAGGAACCTTGGGCACATATCCGGGCCGGGGTCTCAGGATCACGTGAGAGAAGGCCGATCCGAATTCCAGGCACGCTTCGTCTACGGAGAATGCGTGCAGGTCCCCTACCCTCTTGATGGAGGCCAGTGCAACCAGGAGTGCTGTCTTTATTGACAGGAACTTAAGCTCGACTGATTGCAGAGGCTCAAGGGGAGCACTCTTCAGGGCAGTTAGAACCACTGAGAGGTCCCAAGAGGGAACGAGAGGAGGGCGAGGAGGATTTAGTCTCCTCGCTCCTCTCAGGAACCTGATGACCAGGTCGTGCTTCCCTACCGACTTACCTTCGACCGGGTCATGATGTGCGGCAATGGCGGCAACATAGACCTTAAGGGTGGAGGAAGACAGCCTTCGCTTCAACCCTTGCTGAAGGAAGGAAAGCACAACGCTGATCGAGCATCTCCGGGGGTCTTCTCGGTGAGAAGAGCACCAGTCGACGAAGAGGTTCCACTTCAACGCATAGACGTGTCTCGTGGATGACGCTCTAGCAGAAGTGATGGTAGCTGCCACCGCTGGTGGAAGGGTACTCAAACCTGCCTCGAGCCGTCCAGGAGCCACACGTGGAGGCTCCAGAGATCGGGGCGAGGGTGCCACAGGGTGCCCCGTCCCTGAGAAAGAAGGTCCTTCCTCAGAAAAATGGGCCAGGGAGGTGCTGTCGCGAGGAGTACAAGTTCGGGGAACCAGGTCCCGTTGGGCCAATACGGCGCAACCAGAATGACCTACTCCTCGTCCTCCCTGACCTTGCGCAAGGCCTGCGCAAGAAGGCTCACTGAGGGAAACGCATATTTGCGGCCCGGCGGCCAGCTGTGCGCCAGTGCATCCATGCCGAGCGTGCCCTCGGTCAGGGAAAAATACAGGGTGCAATGGGTCGAGTCGTGAGAGGCAAACAGATCTATCTGTGCGTCCCCGAACTGGTCCCAAATCAGCTGAACCGACTGGGGATGGAGTCGCCATTCTCCAGGGAGGGGCTGAAGCCGTGAGAGCTCGCTCGGCTGCACAGTTCAGCGCTCCGGGAATGAAAATGGCTCGAAGCGACCTCAGATGCTTCTGACTCCATAGGAGGAGGTGGCGGGCGAGTTGTGACATACGGCGGGAGCGTAGACCACCTTGATGGTTGATGTATGCAACAGTGGCGGTATTGTCTGAACGGACTAGCACATGTTGACCCCGGAGCAACGCCCGGAAACGGTGCAGGGCAAGACGTACTGCCAACAACTCGAGGCAATTGAAATGCCATAGCCGCTGGGGTCCCCTCCAGGAGCCCGCAGCATCATGTCCATTGCACATGGCGCCCCAGCCCGTGGTGGAGGCATCTGTTGAGACAATAACATGCCGGGAAGCTCGTTCCAGGGGGACACCCGCCCTGAGAAAACTGAGGTTCGACCACGGGGTGAGGAACTGACGGCAGGTCGGAGTAACTGGTACTCGGAGCGTGCCTTGTTGCCATGCCCACCTCGGGACTCGGTCGCGAAGCCAAAGCTGAAACGGTCTCATATGAAGCAATCCGAGCGGCGTGACCGCGGCTGCAGATGCCATATGCCCCAGGAGCCTCTGAAAATGTTTCAGTGGAACCGCACTCTTGCTCTTGAGATGTCTCAGGCAAGTCAGCAGTGACTGCGCGCGCTCGCTCGTAAGCTGCACGGACATGGCGACCGAGTCGATGTCCATACCGAGGAAAGAGATCCTCTGCACGGGGCAAAGTTTTGCTCTTCTCCCAGTTGACCCGAAGGCCCAGACGAGCTAGGTGCCGGAGCACTAGGTCCCTGTGTTCGCAAACCTGATCTCGAGAGTGAGCTAGGATCAGCCAGTCGTCGATATAACTCAGGATGCGAACCCCGTGCTCCCGAAGGGGAACAAGGGCAGCCTCGACGACCTTCCTGAAGATGCGAGGAGACAGGGCCAGCCCGAAAGGGAGGATCGCGTACTGGTATGCCTGCCCCTCGAAAGCAAACCTTAGGAACGGTCTGTGGCGAGGAAGAATGGAGACATGGAAGTAGGCGTCCTTCAGGTCGATCGCTGCAAACCAATCCCAGGGCCGCACGCATTCGAAAACGCGTTTGGCCACGCAAGTCCAGGATTGGCCTTAACCCACCGGTTTTGGTTTTGGCGGGTGGGAGCCGCGGGGGGGCGCCCTCGGCGGTGGGCAGACCGAGGGACCTGAGCGGACAGCGGGGCCGTCGGGACAGAGTCAACCTCAGCCTGCTCCATCCCCGAGGAGCCCGTCTCAGGAGCGCCGCTTAACCCGGCGTGTAGCGGGGGCGGGGCTGGAGAGGGCTGTGGCGTCCGCCCGCGGCCCCCAGAGCCGGCCCGGGTGAACGGGCGGGGTTGAAGCCGCGGGAGGGCGCCTTCGGCGGTGGGTAGACCGAGGGATCTGAGCGGACGGCGGGGCCGTCAGGACAGAATCAACGTCAGTCTGCTCATGGGCGGCTGAGAGCTGTTGGGCCAGCCCTCAACCGCACCGCCGAAGAGGCCGACCTGGGATATGGGAATGTCGAACAGACGGGTCCGCGCGACATCCAGCACATCAAACAGGTACAGCCACAGAATGGTGAGCATCACCTGACCCAGGGAGCGTACGGCCACTTTCGTCGCTCGGAGAGCAAGGTTAGTGGCGGCGCTTAGCTCAGTGAAGAGCCCTGGGTCAGTCCCGCCCTCGTGCAGGTCCATGAGCATCTGGGTCAGGTAGACCAGCAGAATGACCATGGCATGCAGTGAGCCAGCTGCCAGTCCCGTGGCGCTATAGGATCTCGCCACAAGCGTAGACGAAAAACTACAGGCCACGGACGGGTGCTTAGAATTGCGCCGAGAAGAAGCACTCTGAGGACACATAGCATCGCAGCAGAGCGTTCAGCCGGGGGAACCCCAGTGTACCCATGGGCAGCGGCCCCATCGAGGGGAGGAAAGGCGGATGAGATCAGCGAGTGGTCCCTGATCTCATCATGCACGTCCGGGAAGAATGGTATTGGGGTTTGCCGTGGACGAGGGTCGGCGGCCTCACCCAAAAACCAATCGTCCCGGGAAAGCATGGCCGTCATCTCCGGATCAGACTCGACGAGTCGTCACTTCCAGGAAAATCAAACCCACCTAGTGAAGCTGCTACAAACATAATATCATCCTCTGTAGCTTCAAATGAAACACACGGGCCACCAGAGGGTAGACCCGTGGGAATCACCTGTTCACTAGCGGGCACCGTCATTGAAGAGGGGGGCTGGGGTCGCGGACACATAGTCGGCCAACCAGAGTGGAACTGCAACCAGTTCAGAAGCCGGAAGTTTACTGCGAGTGAAAGTTCTCCCCTTATTAGACATTATCTGACTGTATTTAAGTGAGATACTCCACATGATGGGCATTTTGACAACTGTGTCTGTATTAGACCATTCAGGCGCAAAGAGAACTGTGTCAGGGTTCTGTCACTTCTGTCTAGTCTATTTCTTGGTTTTGTGACAGAGCCCTGACACTCCTGTTTTGTCTTGTACTGTGTAGCACACAGCTTGTTTAACACTAGCTGTGTGCTTTCACGCGGCACGTCTTTTTAAAGACGGCTCGCCCGTGCATTAAAAAAAAATAAAAATAAATAAAAATGAATGGTGCGGCAGCTTGGTATCGGACTCTGATAGGCACGAGCGTTGTCTAGTTTGTTTGGGCTTGATCATGCTAGAGCATCGCTCGTGGATGACTCATGTTTTCTCCGTGGAAACATGATCATCGCGTCATTAAGGTCGAGACTCGGTGAACTCACATGAGTGAGAGTCCCCTCATCCACCCCCCGATCTTCGGCTGGTGGCCAGGGTGACCTGAGGGTTACGGTCTGGAACAAGGCGCCGACTATGTGTCCGCGACCCCAGCCCCCCTCTTTAATGACGGTGCCCGCTAGTGAACAGGTGATTCCCACGGGTCTACCCTCTGGTGGCCCGTGTGTTTCATTTGAAGCTACAGAGGATGATATTATGTTTGTAGCAGCTTCACTAGGTGGGTTTGATTTTCCTGGAAGTGACGACTCGTCGAGTCTGATCCGGAGATGACGGCCATGCTTTCCCGGGACGATTGGTTTTTGGGTAAGGCCGCCGACCCTCGTCCACGGCAAACCCCAATACCATTCTTCCCGGACGTGCATGATGAGATCAGGGACCGCTCGCTGATCTCATCCGCCTTTCCTCCCCTCGATGGGGCCGCTGCCCATGGGTACACTGGGGTTCCCCCTGGCTGAACGCTCTGTTGCGATGCTATGTGTCCTCAGAGCGCAATCCTAAGCACCCGTCCGTGGCCTGTAGTTTTTCGTCTACGCTTGTGGCGAGATCCTATAGCGCCACGGGACTGGCAGCCGCCTCACTGCATGCCATGGTCATTCTGCTGGTCTACCTGACCCAGATGCTCATGGACCTGCACAAGTGCGGGACTGACCCAGGGCTCTTCACTGAGCTGCGCGCCGCCACTAACCTTGCTCTCCGAGCGACGAAAGTGGCCGTACGCTCCCTGGGTCAGGTGATGCTCACCATTCTGTGGCTGAACCTGTCTGATGTGCTGGATGTCGCACGGACCCGTCTGTCCGACATTCCCATATCCCAGGTCGGCCTCTTCGGCGGTGCGGTTGAGGGCTTGCCCAACAGCTCTCAGCTGCCCATGAGCAGACTGATGTTGGTTCTGTCCCGACGGCCCCGCCATCCGCTCAGGTCCCTCGGTCTGCCCACCGCCGAGGGCGCCCCCCCGTTCACCCGGGCCGGCTCTGGAGGCCGAGGTCGGACACCACAGCCCTCTCCAGCCCCGCCCCCCGCTACACGCCGAGTTAGGCGGCGCTCTTGAGAGGGGCTCCTCAGAGATGGGACTCAGTTCTTTCCAGGAGTTGGTAGCAGGACCACTCATTTCCCCGGTGGAGGGCCGGGGAAGAATCCTTACTCTCCAAAGAACTGACTCTCCCGTCTCTGAGCACACAGAGTTCTCGGATGACACAGAGCGCCGCCCACTAGCCGTGCTCTCCTCGTCACCCCTCTGTCCCAGAGGTGGTTGACACGGCGTGCCGTCCACGGACCGCTTCGCCCCTGTCCCCCTCTGTCGCCAGACCTCTGGCAGAGCAGGCCCCCGCGGGGCGACAAGCCTGGTCCTCCCCTGGCCCCCTCTGCCAGGGCGCGGTTGCTAACAGTGCCCCCACACCGGACCGCTATGCCGTCCACGTCTGGGCCAGTTACTCCGCTTCGCTGCCCCTCCGGGGGGACGCCTGTCGTTCGCATGATCCCGCTGGTTCAGTTCTTGGGAGCCTGGTTAGAGCTTCCCCGTCTGTCCCGCTGGATCGCGCGGACCGTCAGGCTCGGCTATGCGATTAAGTTCGCACGGTCTCCTCCCCGCTTCAGGGGAGTCCGCTCCACTTTGGTCGGTGGCAATGCCCCCATCATGAGAGCAGAGATTGCCACCCTGCTGGCGAAGGGTGCAATCGAGACTGTCCCTCCAGCCGAGATGAGGTCCGGCTTCTACAGCCCCTACTTCATTGTCCCCAAGAAAACCGTTGGGTTACGGCCAATCCTGGACTTGCGCGTGCTGAACCGCTCCCTTCACAGGCTGCCGTTCAAGATGCTCACCGCCAAACGCGTTTTCGAATGCGTTCGGCCCCAGGATTGGTTTGCAGCGATCGACCTGAAGGACGCCTACTTTCATGTCTCCATTCTTCCTCGACACAGACCGTTCCTTCGGTTTGCTTTCAAGGGGCAGGCATACCAGTACGCGGTCCTCCCTTTCGGGCTGGCCCTGTCTCCTCGCATCTTCACGAAGGTCGTTGAGGCTGCCCTTGTTCCCCTTCGGGAGCACGGGGTTCGCATCCTGAGTTATATCGACGACGGGCTGATCCTAGCTCACTCTCGAGATCAGGTTTGCGAAACACAGGGACCTAGTGCTCCGGCACCTAGCTCGTCTGGGCCTTCGGGTCAACTGGGAGAAGAGCAAACTTTGCCCCATGCAGAGGATCTCTTTTCTCGGTATGGACATCGACTCGGTCGCCATGTCCGGCCAGCTTACGAGCGAGCGCACGCAGTCACTGCTGACTTGCCTGAGACAATTCGAGGGCAAGAGTGCGGTTCCACTGAAACTTTTTCAGAGGCTCCTGGGGCATATGGCATCTGCAGCCGCGGTCACGCCGCTCGGATTGCATCATATGAGACCGCTTCAGCTTTGGCTTCGCGACCAAGTCCCGAGGTGGGCATGGCAACAAGGCACGCTCCGAGTACCAGTTACTCCGACCTGCCGTCAGTTCTTCACCCCGTGGTCGAACCTCAGTTTTCTCAGGGCGGGTGTCCCCCTGGAACGAGCTTCCCGGCATGTTGTTGTCTCGACAGATGCCTCCACCACGGGCTGGGGCGCCATGTGCAATGGACATGCTGCTGCGGGCTCCTGGACAGGACCCCAGCGGCTTTGGCATGTCAATTGCCTCGAGTTGTGGCAGTACGCCTTGCCCTGCACCGCTTCCGTGCGTTGCTCCTGGGTCAACACGTACTAGTCCGTTCAGACAATACCGCAACTGTTGCGTACATCAACAATCAAGGTGGTCTACGCTCCCGCCGTATGTCACAACTCGCCTGCCACCTCCTCCTATGGAGTCAGAAGCATCTGAGGTCGCTTCGAGCCATTTTTATTCCCGGAGCGCTGAACTGTGCAGCCGACGAGCTCCCACGGCTTCAGCCCCTCCCTGGAGAATGGCGACTCCATCCACAGTCGGTTCAGCTGATTTGGGACCAGTTCGGGGACTCACAGATAGATCTGTTTGTCTCTCACGACTCGACCCACTTCGCCCTGTATTTTTCCCTGACCTAGGGCACGCTCGGCACGGATGCACTGGCGCACAGCTGGCCGCCGGGCCGCAAAGATGCGTTTCCCCCAGTTAGCCTTCTTGTGCAGACCTTGCGCAAGGTCAGGGAGGACGAGGAGAAGGTCATTCTGGTCGCGCCGTATTGGCCCAACCGGACCTGGTTCCCCGAACTTGTACTCCTCGCGACAGCACCTCCCTGGCCCATTCCTCTGAGGAAGGACCTTCTTTCTCAGGGACAGGGCACCCTGTGGCACCCTCACCCCGATCTCTGGAGCCTCCACGTGTGGCTCCTGGACGGCTCGAGGTAGGTTTGAGTACCCTTCCACCAGCGGTGGCGGATACCATCACTTCCGCTAGAGCGTCGTCCACGAGACACGCCTATGCGTTGAAGTGGAACCTCTTCGTCGACTGGTGCTCTTCTCACCGAGAAGACCCCCGGAAATGCTCGATAAAAGCATGCCTGGAATTCGGGCCGGCCTTCTCTCACGTGATCCTGAGACCCCGGCCCGGATATGTTTCCAAGGTTCCTACCACTCCCCTTCGGGACCAGGTGGTGAACCTGCAAGCGCTGCCCCTGGAGGAGGCAGACCCAGCCTTGGCACTGCTCTGTCCAGTACGCGCTCTTCGCGCCTATGTAGACAGGACGCAGTGTTTCAGGACCTCAGACCAGCTCTTTGTCTGTTATAGTGAGAAGCTGAAGGGAAAGGCTCTCTCCAAGCAAAGGTTGTCTCACTGGATAGTGGACGCCATTGCTTTGGCTTACCAACAGCAAGGTCGACCGTGCCCCCTTGGTGTGACGGCCCACTCCACCGGAGTGTGGCATCCTCTTGGGCTCTAGCGCATGGTGCCTCGCTAACAGACATCTGCAGAGCTGCAGGCTGGGCGACACCTAACACATTCGCCAGCTTCTATAATCTCCGAGTGGAGCCAGTGTCCTCTCATGTACTCGCTTCAACTAGCTAGTACCGGACCCGCTCAGGTGTCTTCGCTTGCTCGCCATTCCACTCCACGGACTGGATACGTGCGATATTCTCCTCAGGTGAGCTTCCCCGAAAGCCCTGAGCTCCTCCAGCACTCCTGACGTCGGCGCCAGTGTCTCTTGCCTGTGCGTCGGCTAGGTGCCTCCCGTGTGCATGGTCCCTCCCTTGAGCGACCCCCACATGTGTATTTCCACTGTAAGCCTCTCTGAGCATGTGTCTTTCCCTTGGCAAGCCACCTTGCCACCCCTGGGGTTGAAATATTCCACCTGCGGCTGGACACCCTAGTGTTCTCCATATGCTTCCTTCGGGTCATATGTGTATTCTCTAAGTCCCCCCCTCTGGGTTGGCATTAAATGATGTTTTATAAACAAGGTTCGGGAGGAGCACGTTCAAATAAATCATTCCAATCAACTCGTCACCAAACTATTACACGTCTACCCTATCAGCACGAGAGGAAGCATATATAAATATCCACTGTCAACTCACCTAACATTCCTTGACAGTTTCAGCATTTGGTCCCGCCCTTTTGCCACAATGTCAGAGATCGAACTGTACCCTTCCGATGACGACTCCTTCATCAGCCAGGCTCCATCTCAGCTCCCTATCACCGATACGAGCTCCCATGCTCAACAGGATACCGCTCCCGAACCTCCAGCTTCACGGCGCGGCCGTCGGCCTAGCCGAGCCGCCTCTCGTACCCCGAGGCGCCGTGGTTTGCCCTCACCTCCACCATCAAGACCTCCACCATCTCCAGCTTCCTCCTACACCTCAGCACAACCCAATATTCCGGCAATCGAGAAATGGACAGTGCTGGGGCTGAGACAAGCGCTAATCAGCGCTGATGTTCATTTTTCTAGGAGGATGAACAAATCACAACTGTACAACTTGTATGTTTCTCTCCAGGCAGCTTTCCCTTCTCCGAAATCCACTCCACCTTCAAAAACAGCAAAAAAGGCAAGTAACAAAACATCAATCTCACGTTTTCAGAAAACTCCTTCTCCCGACGCCGCAGGGCCCAGTTCTACGCGAGCGCCAGGCCACAGCAGGCCTTCAGCTACCTTGGGCCGCGCCCCAGATTCCGCCGCCGCCAGGCCCCACTACTCTCTCCGCTCTGCTGAGCTACAGACCGTGGCGTTTTCCAGCACCGCACCTCACGCCACTTTGCCAGTTTCATGCGAAACAGGACGCTCTTTAAACGTGAGTATGCCAACGCTTCAAGCCCAACCACCCCACCATCCTCCTGTAACCTTTTCCAACCCTTTTTCCTGTCCCTGGCCTGCAGTCCCACCGTCAGTCTCTAGCGCGAGGTTGCCTCAGCTAGAGCCGCAGGCCCACACACACTTCCTACCTCCCCAGCTCTCTTCTTTCCCAACTTTTCCAGCTCCCCCCCAAGCTTTAGGGACCGACCCAAGTGTGAGGTTGCCTCCACCAACGGCTTCGGTCCCGGGTTTTTTCCCTCCTAATACTTTTCGCCAAAACCATTCTTCTTTCACCCTATTTTCCGCAACGCCGATGCCCATCCCGCTGAACGCTACAGCTATGGAACCGCCCCCCGTGACCAACAACATCAGAGCCCAGATACTCACAGGTGCGGATATCGATTTATCCTCTCTTCTATCTATCCTCCCTTCCTCTGTTTCAAATAGGCAAATCGATTGCGGCGATTTTGCAGTCACCTTGAAAAACCCAGTTCACAATTCATCCCGCATCCTGTCATTTTCCGAATTCGCAATTGCTTTCAGCCGGTATAGCGAAATCATTTGCGCCGCACTCCCCCACAGAAGACGAGAACTGAACGACTATCTCGCGATAATTGCAGAGCTCGCGTTGTCATATGGAGGAACACATTTTTACACTTACCACAAATTGTTCTCAGCAAAATGCGCCGTCCGGGTAGCTCAGTGGAACCAGTGCCCTTACTGGGGAGCCCTTGACACAGAGCTACACAACAGAGTGTTCTTAGGCTGCCGCAACATATCCTGCGCAGTTTGCAGATCTGTCTCTCATTCCACCACAGCTTGTCCTTTGATTAACCCCGAAAATCCTCCCCGCCCAGATTCATCAGCTGGAAAATCAACCAGTTATGTCCCGCGACCAGCAAACTTTAATCCCAACGACTCAGCTACGGATTCCCAAAGAAGAAAAATCTCATTCCCATCCAACAACCAAGACTGCAATAATTTCAATGCGGGGCGTTGCCTATGGCAACATTGCCGTTTTTTACATATTTGCAGCTACTGTGGCGGCGCGCACGCGTGCACTATATGCCCTGTCAAAAGGTCTGTAAATAAAGATTCAAAAAACTACTTTTCGACTCCTGTGAATTTTTCCCGTCTGTCTTCTGAATTATCCCAACACCCTAACACTGATTTTAAGGACTATTTACTGTCTGGTCTCGAGCATGGCTTTAATCCTGGCGTCGAAAGCCTCCCCACACAGAGTATCATATGTGATAATCTCCAATCTGCTTTCGCCGAACCTGACACAGTCGACACCCTGATTAGAAAAGAAATCGAACCTGGCTTTATGATTGGTCCTTTTGACATTCCTCCTTTTGAACATTTCCGTATCAGCCCAATTGGAGTGGCCACCAGAAAATTTTCAGGCAAAAAACACCTTATAATCGATCTTTCAGCCCCCCATAATTCTCCGTTTCCAAGCATTAACAGCCTCATCTCGCTCGAACAATTTTCTCTTCATTACCACACCATTGATCAAGCCATAACATTGATTAAAGACGCAGGTTACGGCGCTTGGCTTGCTAAAGTTGACATCACCTCAGCCTTTAAAGTGATGCCCATCCACCCGGATTCGTGGCATTTGTTCGGCGTACGATGGCAAGGGAAATTTTATTTTTCTGTCCGTTTAACTTTCGGCTGCAAAAGTAGCCCCAAAATCTTCGACATGCTATCAGAGGCTATTTGTTGGATTCTTTCCAATAACTACTCGATACCCTACCTAATCCTCTTGCTAGACGATTTCCTGATCATCTCTCCGCCTGAATCCATCCCAGCCGCACATCTCCTCACAGTCCAAAAAGTCTTCAGCGAGCTCGGGATTCCAATCGCCCAAGAAAAAAAAAAAAAACATGGGTCCAGCCACATCCATCGAATTCCTGGGCATTAAATTGGACACAATCAACTTCCAGGCTTCACTACCCAAGGAAAAAAATCGACAGGATTATTCTGGTCGCATCCACCCTTCTAGAAAATCCAAATTGCTCTAAACGAGAGCTTCTATCTCTGCTCGGCCATTTAAACTTTGCAATGCGCATTATCCCACAAGGTCGCCCTTTCATCTCACATCTCCTCTTCCTTGCATCATCAGTTCACGAGCTAGAGGACCAAATATCCCTAACTACTTCATGTAGCAACGAGCTCAGTTTATGGATAACATTCCTTAAACAATGGAACGGCCTGTCTTTTTTTCTATAATAATCTGATTTCTCTCCCTGCGGATATCCAACTGTTCACAGATGCAGCTCCTTCCGTTGGTTTCGGAGGTTTCTACCAAGGTCGTTGGTTCGCGCCTACATGGCCAGCCCAGTTGTTAGATTTACCACAATCACTAACATCCTCAGCATTGTTCGAGTTGTATCCTTTAGTGGTAGCAGCCTTCTTGTGGGGCAAAGAATGGTTGACTAACAGCATCATGGTACACTGTGATAATGAAGCAACCGTGCATTGCATCAACAAAGGCTGCTCAAATTCCCCCGCTTTAATGCCTCTCCTAAGACGCCTCATTTGGATCGCAGCTTGCGACCATTTCATCTTGACTGCAAAACATGTTCCTGGGTCCAAAAACCAAATAGCTGACTCCCTCTCTCGTTTTGCTTTCCAGAAATTCAGGCTGTTGGCACCAGAGGCGGACCCATGCCCAACCCCAGTACCTCACTATTCAGAGTTAATATTCCCATAAACCATCCATTGAAACCACTTCTAGATGCCTCTCTTAACTCCATTCTGCAAGCCGTTTCACCCAGCACCCTCCAATCCTACCTAACCGCATGGAAGTGTTTTAAGTCTTTCCACTTCACATTCAACCAGCTTTTTCCCAGTTTTTCTCTGCTCAACATCACTTAATTTATATCCTATCTGGACAGCACCAAGAACCTCAAAGCCCGCTCCATCAAGGGCTATCTAAGCGGTATCCAATTCTTCCACAAACTCCTTTTTGGTTCACCCTCCGCAGACATAGCAAATTCCCAGACATCAATGCTTATCAAAGGCATCCAAAAAACCCAACCAACCCGTCCAGATGCCAGACAACCAATAACCTTGGACATACTCACCAAATGCATCTCTACCCTCCGCCGAGGCTACCACTCCACCAACACCGCCCACACACTGGATGCCATGTTCATATTGGCTTTCCTCGGTTTCCTCAGATGCTCAGAACTCACCATCACCTCCAACTTCAACCCTAAAGTCCATCCCACAAACTCAGATCTTTCAGTATTAGACAACGAAACCATTTCTTACTTCATCAAACAAAGCAAGTCAGACCAAATGAAAAAAGGCCACTTCATATACATCTTCAATCTCCAATCACCAATCCAACCATACCAAACTCTCTTCGCGTACTCAAAATTCAGAAACTCTCAGACCAAGTCCCCTTCCGACCCACTCTTCACCGACGATTTCAATCGCCCCGTTACACGTTTCTGGTTCCAAAAACATCTCAAATCCATCTTACTCCAATCAAACATCCCAGCAAATAATTTTTCCAGCCATTCATTCCATATAGGTGCAGAAACCACAGCTGCCCAAAAAGGCCTTCCCCAGCAGCAAATCCAAGAGCTCGGCCGCTGGTCGTCGGAGGCCTTTAAGAGTTACATCCGTTCTAACCACCTCCATACCAAAGAAGCCCAACGATCCCTACTCAGCTAACTTCCTCTCAACCCACCATAGGATCCCAGGAAGCAAGCCAAAGGCAAGTCCATCTATCGTTGCAGCAGCGCCCTCTACTCCGCCCCGCAGGGACTCCATTAACTCGACCAAAGTCTGATCCACTGCCGCAGCAGTGTCATCTACTCCGCTCCCGCAGGAGCCCCATTATTTCAAGCAAGTCTGGTCCACTGCCGCAGCAGTGTCGTGCACTCCGCTCCCGCAGGAGGTCTGTTACTCCATCCAGCTTGCTCCACTGGCGCAGCAGTGCCATCTACTCCGCTCCCGCAGGAGCTCCATTAACCTAAAGCAAGTCTGGTCCACTGCCGCAGCAGTGTCGTGCACTCCGCTCCCGCAGGAGCTCTGTTACTCCATCCAGCTTGCTCCACTGCCGCAGCAGTGCCATCTACTCCGCTCCCGCAGGAGCTCCATTAACCTAAAGCAAGTCTGGTCCACTGCCACAGCAGTGTCGTGCACTCCGCTCCCGCAGGAGCTCCGTTACTCCATCCAGCTTGCTCCACTGCCGCAGCAGTGCCATCTACTCCGCTCCCGCAGGAGCTCCATTAACCTAAAGCAAGTCTGGTCCACTGCCGCAGCAGTGTCGTGCACTCCGCTCCCGCAGGAGCTCTGTTACTCCATCCAACTTGCTTCACTGCCGCAGCAGTGTCATCTACTCCGCTCCCGCAGGAGCTCCGTTACTCCTTCCAAACTTGCTCCACTGCCGCATCAGTGTCATCTACTCCGCTCCCGCAGGAGCTCCATTAATCTAAGCAAGTCTGGTCCACTGCCGCAGCAGTGTCGTGCACTCCTCTCCCGCAGGAGTTCCGTTTACCAAAGAAGTCCGATCCACTGCCGCAGCGGTGTCTTCTCCTTCTTTTCCATCCTCCTTATTTCCACCGTATCAGCCATACCATCCTCCTCCGTCCTTGCACCATTTACAACCTTCCACCCAAGAGGCACACCCATCCAACTCCAAGTCAACCAACTCCCGTCCTACGTTAAAGAAACCTCCCAGCAACCACCTCTTCCCGCAGCTGATATCTTAAGCTTTACATTTCACAAGTTTTTGGGGGGTCATCAGCATCATTCTGGCGGCTGCCCTGCATTTTATTTCACAGCTTTTTGGGGGAGTACTATGGGTTCGGGCCGCATACCGAGCCCGGAGCCCTCTCCTCGGACAGCACGCCAAATATGCATTTATTCTATCTGACTTATTTGTAAGTGTGAACTCGTGAAATTATGTTTTATAAACAAGGTTCGGGAGGAGCACGTTCAAATAAATCATTCCAATCAACTCGTCACCAAACTATTACACGTCTACCCTATCAGCACGAGAGGAAGCATATATAAATATCCACTGTCAACTCACCTAACATTCCTTGACAGTTTCAGCATCCCTCCACCACCCCGACTCCTCACTCTTGGCTCATTCTTCCACAGTCAGGAACGGGGGGAGTACTATGGGTTCGGGCCGCATACCGAGCCCGGAGCCCTCTCCTCGGACAGCACGCCAAATATGCATTTATTCTATCTGACTTATTTGTAAGTGTGAACTCGTGAATTGCATACTTCCCCTAGCTTGGGATATGCTTCCCAGTGTACCTTGGTATTCCTGTGTTAAATGGAGTCCTTCGTCCGTCTATGACAGGGATCTCTGTTTACGCAGGGCACTGGAAGACAGCTGAGAACGTGGCGTGATTAGACTGGTAACCCCATTCGTCGTCATCCGACGTAACTCGGAGTGACAACGAAAGGGAACGTCTACGGTTACGTATGTAACCCTCGTTTCCTGAGTAGGGAACGGAGACGTTACGTCTGCCTGCCACTTTCCGCTGTACCGCGGGTATCGCCTGAGCTCAGTCTTGGCTCCTCAGTGAAGAGACATAAACTGCTGTTGCGGACTTCCTCCTTTTATACCCACGAGGTGGGGCGGAGTTACGTCATGCAAATTCCGCAGACCCATGGCATTTCTTTGCCATTGGCTCGTTTTGTAATACTCGAAGTTGATAGGCTTTCTAAGCGAAACCCCATTCGTCGTCATCCGACGTAACGTCTCCGTTCCCTACTCAGGGAACGAGGGTTACATACGTAACCATAGACGTTTTGTGTTATAGCACATGGCTTTGTTTTACTGGCCATGTGCTTGTGTTTTATGTTCATGTTTGGTGTGAGCACATGGCTTGTCATGTATGTTTCCCTGTGCCATGTGCTCTCCTGTCGATTGTCTTACCCCGCCCATCTTGTTACCTGATTATTGATTAATTTGCCCCACCTGTCCTCCCTCATTACCCTCTTTTGTTTGCTTCCCTATTTATTCTCCTTGTGTTTTCAGTCCTGTGCTGGGTTGTTGTCTCATCTACACTGTGTGTTTCCATGCTGTCAAGTCCAAGTCTGTCTTGTTTTCCCCCTCGGTAGTTTTTGTTTGTATTTTGTTTTATTTTTATTAATAAAACAGCCCTTGTTTCCTGCACCTAAGTTCTCGCCTCATCTCCTCAGCCCCAAACCCTGACAAACTGAATTTGGGATCACGCTCTGTCTGAGAGAGACCGCTTCTGGTGTGTCATTTTGCGCAATACCACTTCTTTTCACAGTTCTTTTTTCACAACTTACTGCGCATAATAACTTAAACTCTTTTTGAAGATCCTCGTTAAATGTACATATACACACACTTCTTTGATGTCTGATTTATTCTTCTCCGCGCTCTCTATTATCCTGCATTCACTAACTGCAAGTTAATCAATAACGAATTGTGACTGGATGATAAATTTGTTCTCCAAAATATTCTATGATGAGATTGGCTAATTTTGATTTGGCTGTTCTTGCATGACAGAAAACTACTACTTGCTTTTATGTGATCACCAAGCAAAGACAATTTAGGAAAGAAGAAATATGGGACACAACATGATTTTTTCATAAGGGTGTTCATGTTTAGTTTTTAACTAGGAAACGTCTCGGTTACGTATGTAACCCTCGTTCCCTGAGTAGGGAACGGAGACGTTACGTCGGATGACGACGAATGGGGTTTCGCTTAGAAAGCCTATCAACTTCGAGTATTAGAAAATGAGCCAATGGCAAAGAAATGCCATGGGTCTGCAGAATTTGCATAGCGTATCTCCGCCCTACCTCGTGGGTATAAAAGGAAGACGCTGGCAACATGCAGATATGTTTCTTCGCCTAGGAGCCAAGACTGAGCTCAGCTGATCCCCGCGGTACAGCGGAAAGTGGCAGGCAGACGTAACGTCTCTGTTCCCTACTCAGGGAACGAGGGTTACATACGTAACCGAGACGTTCCCTTTCGTTGTCACTCCGAGTTACGTCGGATGACGACGAATTGGGTTACCAGTCTAATCACGCCACCTTCTCGGCTGTCTTCCAGTGCCCTGCGTAAATCTGAGATCCCTGTCGTGAGACTGGCACGGACGAAGGACTCCTATTTAGCACAGGAATACCAAGGTACACTGGGGAGCATATCCCATAGCTTAGAGGAAATATGCAATTATTGCCAACCCAGAGAGGCGGGGGGACTTAGAGAATACACATATGACCCGGAGGGATGCATATGGAGAACACTAGGGTGTCCAGCCGCAGGTGGAATATTTCAACCCCAGGGGTGGCAAGGTGGCTTGCCAAGGGAAAGACACATGCTCAGAGAGGCTTACAGTGGAAATACACATGTGGGAGTCGCTCAGAGGAGGGACCATGCACACGGGAGGCACCTAGCCGACGTGCAGGCAATAGACACTGGCGCCGACGTCAGGAGTGCTGGAGGAATCCAGGGCTTTCGGGGAAGCTCACCTGAGGAATATATCGCACGTATCCAGTCCGTTGAGTGGAATGGCGAGCAAGCGATGACACCTGAGCGGGTCCAGTACTGTAGATGTCTGTTAGCGAGGCACCATGCTCTAGAGCCCAAGAGGACGCCACACTCCGGGTTGAGTGGGCAGTCACACCAAGGAGGCACGGTCGACCTTGCTGCTGGTATGCCAAAGCAATGGCGTCCACTATCCAGTGAGACAACCTTTGCTTGGAGAGAGCCTTTCCCTTCAGCTTCCCACCATAACAGACAAAGAGCTGGTCTGAGGTCCTGAAACACTGCGTCCTGTCTACGTAGGCGCGGAGAGCGCGTACTGGACAGAGCAGTGCCAAGGCTTGGTCTGCCTCCTCCAGGGGCAGCACTTGCAGGTTCACCACCTGGTCCCGAAAGGGAGTGGTAGGAACCTTGGGCACATATCCAGGCCAGGGTCTCAGGATCACGTGAGAGTAAGCCGGCCCGAATTCCAGGCACGCTTCGTCAACGGAGAATGCGTGCAGGTCCCCTACCCTAATGATGGAGGCCAATGCAACCAGGAGCGCTGTCTTCATTGACAGGAACTTAAGCTCCACTGATTGCAAAGGCTCAAAGGGAGCACTCTGCAGGGCAGTTAAAACCACTGAGAGGTCCCAAGAGGGAACGAGAGGAGGGCGAGGAGGATTCAGTCTCCTCGCTCCTCTCAGGAACCTGACGATCAGGTCGTGCTTCCCAACAGACTTACCTTCGACCGGGTCATGGTGTGCGGCAATAGCGGCAATGTAGACTTTCAGGGTGGAGGGAGACAGCCTTCGCTCCAACCCTTCTTGAAGGAAGGAAAGCACGACACTGATCGAACATCTTCGGGGGTCTTCTCGGTGAGAAGAGCACCAGCTGATGAAGAGGTTCCACTTCAATGCATAGACGTGTCTCGTGGACGACGCTCTAGCGGAAGTGATGGTAGCCACCACCACTGGTGGTAGGGTACTCAAACCTACCTCGTCCCATCCAGGAGCCACACGTGGAGGTTCCAAAGATCAGGACGAGGGTGCCATAGGGTGCCCCGTCCCTGAGAAAGAAGGTCCTTCCTCAGGGGAATCGGCCAAGTAGGTGCTGTCGCGAGGAGTACGAGTACGAGTTCGGAGAACCAGGTCCGGGTGGGCCAGTACGGCGCGACCAGAATGACCTGCTCCTCATCCTCCCTGACCTTGCGCAGGGTCTGCGCAAGAAGGTTTACTGGGGGAAACGCATATTTGCTGCTCCGCGGCCAGCTGTGCGCCAGTGCATCTGTGCCGAGCGTGCCCTCGGTCAGGGAAAAATACAGAGCGCGATGGGTCGAGTCGTGAGAGGCAAACAGATCTATCTGTGCATCCCCGAACTGGTCCCAAATCAGCTGAACCGACTGGGGATGGAGTCGCCAATCTCCCGGGAGGGGCTGAAGCCGTGAGAGCTCATCGGCTGCACAGTTCAGGGCTCAGGGGATATAAATGGCATGAAGCGACCTCAGATGCTTCTGACTCCATATGAGGAGGTGGCGGGCGAGTTGCGACATACGGCGGGAGCGTAGACTACCTTGACGGTTGATGTACGCTACAGTGGCGGTATTGTCTGATCGGACTAGTACGTGTTGATTCTTGAGCACGGCCCAGAAGCGGCGCAAAGCAAGACGTACAGCCAGCAACTCGAGGCAAATGACGTGCCATAGGCGTCAGGGTCCTGTCCAGGAGCCCGCGGCAGCACGTCCCTTGCACATGGCGCCCCAGCCCGTGGTAGAGGCATCTGTCGTTACAACAACATGCCGAGAAGCTTGTTCCAGGGGCACTCCGGCCCGTAGAAAACTGAGGTTCGACCACGGGGTGAAGGTCTGACGGCAGGTCGGAGTAACTGGTACTCGGAGGGTGCCGTGTTGCCATGCCCACCTCGGGACTCGGTCGCGAAGCCAAAGCTGAAGCGGTCTCATATGAAGCAATCCGAGCGGCGTTGCCGCAGCTGCAGATGCCATATGCCCCAGGAGCCTCTGAAGAGGTTTCAGTGGAACCGCACTCTTGTCCTCGAACTGTCTCAGGCAAGTCAGCAGTGACTGCGCGCGCGTGCTCGTAAGCTGCGCGGACATGGCGACCGAGTCGATTTCCATACCGAGAAAAGAGATCCTCTGCACTGGGCAAAGTTTGCTCTTCTCCCAGTTGACCCGAAGGCCCAGACGGGCTAGGTGCCGGAGCACTAGGTCCCTGTGTTCGCAAACCTGGTCTCGAGAGTGAGCTAGGATCAGCCAGTCGTCGAGATAATTCAGGATGCGAACCCTGTGTTCCCGTAGAGGAACAAGGGCTGTCTCGACGACCTTCGTGAAGACGCGAGGAGACAGGGCTAACCCGAATGGGAGAACCGTGTACTGATATGCCTGCCCCTCGAAAGCAATACAATAGGAACGGTCTGTGTCGAGGGAGATTGGAGACATGAAAGTAAGAGGTCTTCAGGTCGATCGCTGCAAACCAATCCTGGGGCCGCACACATTCGAAAATGCGTTTGGCCGTGAGCATCTTGAACGGCAGCCTGTGAAGGGAGCGGTTCAGCACGCGCAGGTCCAAGATTGGCCGTAACCCACCGGTTTTCTTCGGGACAATGAAGTATGGGCTGTAGAAGCCGGACCCTTATTTCGGCTGGAGGGACAGCCTCGATCGCAACCTTCGCCAGCAGGGTGGCAACCTCCGCTCTCATGATAGGGGCATTGCCACCGACCATAGTGGAGCGGACTCCCCTGAAGCGGGGAGGTGAATGCACGAACTGAATCACGTAGCTGAGCCTGATCGTCCGAGCGACCCAGCGGGACAGGTTGGGAAGCTCTAACCAAGCTCCCAAGAACTGTACCAGCGGGGTCATACGAACCACAGACTTCCCATCGGTGGTGCAGCGAGGTGGAATGACTGGCCCAGATGTGGACGGCATAGCGGCCCGGTGTGGGGGCACAGTCATTGACCGCGCCCTGACAGAGGAGACCAGGGAAGGACGAACGTTCCCCGGGGGTCTGCTCTGCCAGGGGGCTGGCGACAGAGGAGGATGAGAGCGGCACGGTCCGGGGACGGCGCGCACTGTCATCCGGCTCTGGGACAGAGGAGGACGAGGGGTGCACGGCCCGAGGGCGGCGCACCGTGTCGTCCGAGAACTCTGTGTGCTCAGGGATGGAAATGTCACTTCTTTCTTTAACCACATTAGGGTGCTGCCCACCTGGGGGTGAGCAGCGGGGAGTGGAAAACAAAAGATTCTCCCCCGGCCCTCAACCGGGGGAAGGAGTGGTCCTGCTACCACCTCCTGAGAAGTAACAGAGGGCTGGGGCGCCTTCTTACGGCTTCCTCCGCGACCAGGCCCGGGTGGAGGCTGCTGCTTGGGCCGGGCGGGAGGGGCGGGAGCCGTAGGAGGGCGCCCTCGGCGGCGAACAGACTGAGGATTCTGCCCGGTCGGCTGGGTGGAGGCAGCAGCGGGCCATCGGGGCAGAATATGTTTGATAGCCTCAGTCTGTTTCTGGGCGGTGGAGAACTGTTGGGCGAAATCCTCCACCGCATCGCCGAATAGGCCGGCCTGGGACATGGGGGTGTCGAGCAGCCGGGACCGCTCAGCATCCCGCATGTCAGCCAGGTTCAGCCACAGATGTCTCTCCTGGACCACAGCTGTGGACATCACCAGACCCAGGGAGCGTGCGGTCACCTTCGTCGCCCGGAGAGCGAGGTCGGTGGCGGCGCGCAGCTCATCGAAGAGCCCTGGGTCCGCCCTACCCTCGTGCATGTCCCTTAGCATCTGGGCCTGGTAGACCTGCAGAGTGGCCATGGCATGCAGAGAGACAGCCGCCTGTCCCGCCGCTCTGTAGGACTTCGCCACTAACGTAGACGAAAACCTACAGGCTTTGGATGGGTGCTTAGGCTCGCCGTGAGAAGAAGCATTCTGAGGACACAGTTGCATCGCAACAGAGCGTTCAACCGGGGGGAGCCCAGTGTACCCACGGGCAGCTGCCCCATCGAGGGGAGGAAAGGCGGATGAAACCTAGAGCGGTCGCGGGAAGACATGGGAGTCTTCCAGGACTTCGAGATTTCATCATGCACGTCCGGGAAGAAAGGTATTGGGGCAGGCTGTGGACGGGAAGCCGCAGCTGCACCCAAAAACCAATCGTCCAGCCGCGAGCGCTCGGGACAGGGTGGAGTGGTCCACTCTAAACCGCCCGGGAAAGCATGGCCGTCATCTCTGGATCAGACTGAGCCACAGCAGTATTCACACCCGAAGGTGGCAGCTGTGACGAGTCGCCTTGTGATGCTGCGAATGACATCACGTCTTCCACTGGAGCGCCAAAGGAAACCCGCGGGACCGTCTTTTGAGGATCCCCTGAGCACTCACGGGTTGCAACACAGAAGAAGGTGCTGTGGGGCACGGACGGATAGTCGGCGCTTTGTTCCACACAGTCACCCTCAGATCACCCAGGCCACAAGCCGAAGTAGAGCCTCTCGTGGAGGCGCTAGATCGGGGTGTGGATGAGGGGGCTATCTCTCTTGCGGGATTCATTGAGTCTCGATCTTAGTGTTGCGATGGTCATGTTCCCACAGAGAGAACATGTCTTATCCACGAGCGCTGCTCTAGCGTGATCAATGCCCAAACACACCAGACAGTGCTCGTGCCCATCAGAGTCAGACACAAGTCGACTGCAACCAGAAGTGCACGTGCGAGGCATCTTTAAAAAGACGTGCCACGTGCAAGCTCTTTTGTGAGAGAAACTCAAGTGCTGAAGCGCCCGCGGAGAAACACACTTACTGGCAAACCACGCACAGATAAGCAAGAAGTGTGCACTCGCCGGGAGATCGCCGTCACACCAACACCAGAGAGTTTGCTCGTCTCGAAGAAGCTGACAAAATCAGAGATGGCTTAGGGAGTGAAGAAATAAACTTGGCTCCGAAGCGAAAACATATCTGCATGTTGCCAGCGTCTTCCTTTTATACCCACGAGATAGGGCGGAGATACGCTATGCAAATTCCGCAGACCCATGGCATTTCTTTGCCATAGGCTCGTTTTCTAATACTCGAAGTTGATAGACTTTCTAAGCGAAACCCCATTCGTCGTCATCCGACGTAACTCGGAGTGACAACGAAAGGGAACCTGAATTTATGATCACTCCAATAGCATGTGAAGACAGCGACCGCTGACAGCTCAGATGAGAAGGACGTTTATCTTGGCATCGTGCAATATTTGTTAATGTTGTTGTTAAAATGAGTTAATGTTATTTCACAACCTTTATTGGAAAAAAAGGGGGACCTCAATGGTGGGCATGGCCCTGATTTTAGTGATGGACAGCCATTCAACAAAGTGAATAGTTTGATCCAACTGATGATTTTAGTATCAAAATGATAAACCTGACAGACAACTTTAGAGTAGAGTAAATACCAGGGCATAGAATACCATAATGTTGAGACAACAAATACCCCTTTTCCACCAAAAAAGAACTTGTTCGGAACTGGTGCTGGTTCAAAGTTGGTTCAACTTGCGAACCTTCTCAGAACCTGTTTGTTTTGCCACTGACTAGAGAGCCCAGCGAAAGACGTTGTTACGTCACTGTGTACGTCGCCATATGCCTTAGCTAGAAACGCTTGCGCCAACTTCCAGCATAACAATTACAGCGGCGGACTACATCGTCTTTCTGCAAATGTTTCTCCTGGCTTTGCGATCCTATTTTGGGGTCAGAAGAAGACGTTTGGAACACATTTGTGTTCTAAACCCCGCCCCCAGCCCCCGACGTAAGCATGATGTAGTAAAAGAACGGTTCTAGTCCAGCAAAGAGTTGATGCCGCTTTGGAACCAATTTTCCTGGCCGAGAACCGGTTCTTTGGCTGTCGAAACACAAAGAACTGGTTCGCGAATAGGCACCGGCTCCGAACCGGCTCTCAGAACGCTTTGGTGGAAAAGGGGTAATAGAGATGCTAAGTCAACAAATGGCCAAAAGCTATGAGGTGGTAAATAATCTGTTTTCATGATGATTTTTGGAAATTCCAGTTGCAAATTAAACTACATTACAAGTTGAAACTGGTGCCACATGCATAATTTGAACTATTGACAATATAGGTCATGCAATTTGCCTGCATACAACAGCTTTTAGTTTGTTCTTAGTGTGAAATCTGAAGGGAATTCCTCCTGGACTATTGAAGGGAACAATGTAAAAAGCAGCCAGATGTGCAAATTTTCCAGATGCGACAAAGCTATTCTAACAATGAGAAATGAAACACTTATTTCTCCTAAAGGAACACAATTTGTTTGTGGTAACAAAACTTATCTGTTCATTTCTAAGGGATGGAAAGGTAGATGTTATTTGGCTTATCTTCTACTGGCAATGCATGCAGTATCAGAGGATAAGATTATGTGAAACATAATTTAATCATGAGTCATAACATATTATTGTGACCAATAATGTAATATAACAAAAATTGTAACCGCAAATGGTTGGGACGATATTTACCATTTTTAGGAGTAATCGATTTACAGAATGACCTACAGGCATGACAAGAGGCCTTTGAGGCCACAGCAAACACTAAGTCAACAAATTAATGACTTTAATGATATGAAAACGTGTGGTGTAGGCTACTGCATCGGTTCCCAACAGGGGGGTCGCGGCCCACAAGGGGGCCTCAGCGAGCTCTGTGGGGGGGTCGCGTCATATTTTGAAAGGTTTTGAGCAATGAGCATTAAATAAAAGTCCTTAACTTTTTTCTGTTCAAAATGTATTTGAGCGAGTTCATCATGAATCCATCAATCCGTGTTTTTGTCTTATCCTGAACCACTATGGTACACCTATAATCAGGCACGTGCACAGGTAGGGCTCAACCTGTGCAGAGCACATGTCCTTTTTGCTCTTACACTCGAAGTGCCCTTTTTTTTTGGTGGTGGTGGTGTTTTTTTTCTTCTTCAATAAATCAATGCTATTGCTATTGGTCACCCTTTACGTCTGTCTGTCTGTTTTAAAAAAATATTTAGCCAATAAAAGTTCTTAAAAAGAGCTTGTGTAAATCGTCTCAGGTTACTATTGTAACCATAGTTCCCTGAGAACAGGGAACGAGACGATGCGTCGATCGACGCCATGGGAACGCCCCCAGCGTGACTGCGTCTGAAGCATCTATGTCAACTAGTCCAATGGAAAGAATGAGCGTCACGGGGGGGCGACGTCATGACCAGGAAATGATAAAAGCACATCCGGTGCAAACCGGCATTAGCTTCGAAAATTGCCGAAGCAAGCCGATCACAGGGATGCAGGAAGTATGGCAGGGTGACGCATCGTCTCGTTCCCTGTTCTCAGGGAACTATGGTTACAATAGTAACCTGAGACGTTCCCTTACGAAGGGAACTCAACAATGCGTCGATCGACGCCATGGGAACGAGAATACCCAAAGCGCCAGAATTCCAAGTACCTGAGTGTTAGTCTGTTGTAACTAAGCACTAAGCACCTGAGAACCTGGGGCAGCATCCAGGTCCAGGCAGTAAAACCTAATGAATGTGAGCGGTGAGGACCAGCCTGCCGCATCACACACGTCTTGAAGAGAAACTCCAAGTAATAAGGCTTTAGAGGCCGCCATACACCTCGTAGAGTGAGCTCTGACCGCCAAAGGACACGGCTGGTCAGAGTACTCGTATGCAAGTGAAATAGCCTCAACTATCCACTTACTAACCGTCTGTTTAGAAGCAGGAAGACCCTTCTCAGGTGATCCAAGCAAATAAATAACTGGTCGGACTTCATCATTGAAGATGTCCGATAAACATAAGTATCCAGTGCTCGCACTGGACACAAGAGGTTCAGCCTTTCCTGGTCCGCAGTGTGCCAAGAAGGAAACGTGAAATCAGGGGGTCTCAACCCAACGATGTACCCCCCACAGGGCGTGGTAAGCCGCAATGGCCGCCACGTAGACCTAAAGCGTGGAAGGACATAGACCTGACGTAAAACGCTCCTGCAGGAACTCGAGTACTGTGTTCACAGAACAGTTAACCGGATCCCACTGATGTCGGTGACACCATACAGAAAAAACTTTCCATTTAAGCGCATATAGTTTCCTAGTAGCTGGAGCTCTGGAGCTTAGAATGGTCTCAACAACCTCAGTTGAGAGACCACTCTCTATGAGTTGGGCCCCCTCAGAGGCCAAACCCACAGGTTCCAAATCTCCAAATATTGTCCCCCGGCCTGAGACAGAAGGTCTCTCCTGATCGGGATTTCTCCAAGGGAGGACCGTCTAACCAGATCCGACTCGGCCAGCGTGGTGCTACTAGCAGTAGGCTTATTCCGTACTGGCGAACGCGCTCCAGAACTCCTGGGTGCAGAGCAACAGGGGGAAGTGCGTACAGACGTAGCCTCGGCCACGTCTGCACCATAGCATCCAGCCCAGGGGGCTGGGTGAGTAAGGGAGAACCAAAGTGGACAGTGCGTCGTATGCTGAGACGCAAACAGATCCACCTCTGCTTGGCCGTAAAACTCCCAAATAATCCCCTGGCCTCAGCTCCTGCCTCGACAGGATGTCTGCTCCAATATTTTGGTCCCCAAGAATATACACTCCCCTCAGGGAGAGTACCTTCCCCAGAGACCACAGGAGGATCCTCAGACCCCCCTGACGGTTCAGATAAGAGACCACCGATGTGTTGTCTGTACGGACGAGCACATGATGACCCCTCCGGTCTGGGAGGAATTGCTTCAATGCATTGAAGACAGCCATCATCTCCAGGCAATTTATGTGCCACGAGAGATGATGACTCTTCCACAGACCCTGAACCGAGCGGCCTTCCATTACCGCTCCCCAGCCGGTGAGGGAAGCATCTTTCGAGATAGTAACTCGATGGCAAAGAGCTCCAAACACCGGACCCTGGGTTAAGAACCAGTGCTTCCTCCATATAACTAAGGCACGAAAGCAACGCCGCGTGACCTTGATCATACGAAGTGGGTTTCCCCTCGGGGAGAACCCTCTGGTCCTGAGCCACCACTGTAAAGGCCTCATGTACAGCAGGCCAAAAGGTATCCCGTTGGACGCTGCTGCCAAAAGACCCAACAGTCTCCCGAACTGTTTTACAGTGTGTGACTGGCCTAGCTTCAGCTCTTTTGTGGCTGACAGGATAGCAGCTACACGAACGGGCGATAGGGTGGCCCGCATCGTCACTGAATCCCATACCACACCAAGGAAAGTGGTTCTCTGTACTGGAGAAAGCACACTCTTCTTGGTATTGAGCCTCAACCCCAACATCTGCATATGAGCGAGAACGACACCTCGGTGCCGAACCGCCAACTGCTCTGATTCCGCTAGAATCAGCCAGTCGTCGATGTAGTTCAGAATATGTATGCCCTGCAGCCTGAGCGGGGCTAGAGCTGCATCTACGCATTTCGTGAACGTGCGGGGTGATAGAGCTAGACCGAAAGGAAGTACCCAATACTGGTATTCTTTGCCCCCGAAAGAAAACCTTAGGAACCTCCTGTGCTGAGGGAAGATGGAGACATGGAAGTAAGCGTCCTTCAGATCTATCGTGACAAACCAGTCCTCGGATCTGATTTGAGTCACGATCTGTTTGAGTGTCAGCATCTAGAACTTGAGTTCCTGTACTGAACGATTTAACAGACGAAGATCTAAAATGAGACGCAACTCTCCATCCTTTTTTGGAACAATGAAATAACGGCTGTAAAAACCCGACCTCGGTCGGGTGAGTACACCTGTTCTATAGCTTCTTTCGCTAACAGGGCCTTTACCTCTTGCTCCATTACCAGAGCCTGCTCGGGATGCACCACTGTGGGCAACACCCCGCTGTAACGAGGAGGACGTGAACCAAACAGGATTCTGTATCCTTTCTCTACAATCTGCAGGACCCAACGAGAAATATTCGGCAGAAGCTTCCACGCTGCCAGAAAATTTACTAAGGGAACCAGCCTCTCGAGGCTGGTCTCTGGTGTTAACGAGACAGCCAGTCCCGGAACCTGAAACATAATGGCAGGAACTACCTGAACTGGCTGCTCTAAAACCCCCCTCAGAGGGCGCGAAACCGATGCAGTGCCGCAGCATAGCATCAGCGACTCGCTGGAGACCGCTGCGCTCCGAAGCACCAAGGGTGACGGGGTTGGCATAACGGTCCCGTGAGGACCCCGAAGTGGAACGGGCACCGTATTCTGAGGTGTACACCGCTCCACTTCGGTCGGGGCTATCCTCACAGGTCTGACGCCAGTGACGTCAGGACCTCTTTTTTTTTTTTTCTTTTTTTGAGCCGAAGTCTTCTTCGCCTGAAGAACGGTCCTCAGATCCGGCTTCGACTTAGAAGACTTCGACTGAGAGTGCTGCGCCTGTTTCCATTGTTTATGTGGAGGTGCACGAGACGAAACACTCTCTTTCTGTTGCACATGATATTGTAACGACTGACCGAATCCTGTTTTCCTTTCACTACCGAACGAATATGAACACATATATGTTTAATTCACAAAACCTTGAATCATGTGAAATGGTGCCCCAATGTCTGCCAGCAGGTCATTGATTAACCTCATTTATGACGCATTGCGCAATCAAGAAACACATCTCCGTTGTTCTCGATTTGTGTTCAGTCACAAAGAATAAGAACTGATCCATTCAAGGTCTCTAGATAGTTCCCCCCCCCCCCCCTTCATCAATTATTATGTCTTCTTAGACTGAAGTGGATTTACACACAAAACTACCCTTTGTCTTGAAGACAACCATGTGCGAACTAAACCCTCACGTGGTACACACCAAGGATTCATACACACACGCCATACATACTCGCACACAAACGTTCTTTGTGTTCAACTTAGGATAGAAATGTCCTTAATGTATATAACACAGAATCGTATCTGACCTTCCTGTATGCATGCATATCTAATTAGTTTTGTCTTATTCTATGGGTGTAATTGGAGACTGGTCTGTAACTTCGAATCTTAAGTGTATTTCTAAAGAAAGATTACCTAACAGGATCAACTCTCCCTCTTGCTAGGTCATAAAACTTTATAACCCCTAAAAGGAATTCCAAGGGAATTCCAAGGGCTCCCACTTGAATTCTGATAAGGAAAGGGGGATAGACTTTGCAATCTTATATTTTCTATAAGTATAACCACTTAAGAAATGTATAAACATGAATTTGATCTTTCCTAGGTCATGGTAGCCAGTATTATGGCTTTATAGTCGTGTGAGTGGACACTAAATGTGTGTAATTCTCCATATGAATGTAACTTTATGTTTCTTCTACTCTTTCCGGCCATTCTTGGTACCTGTTTGACCGTCTTGTTTTGACTAAACCAGTCATACATAGGATATCACAGTAAAATGTATTGTTCTGTGTATACAATCTTTCTGGCTAGAAATGACAAAACTTTTATAGCATCATCCATTATCCTGACAAGACAAAGAAGAACTGCTCCCGTTCAAAATGCTCCAAGATGATTTGCCCTCCCCGCAAAAAGGGGCGGGGATGGGATTCCCTCAAAAGAGGAACTCGCCGTTCCTCACTCTCTTCTCTTTGGTCAAAATTCGGGAAACACCAGCTTCGGACAGGCTTCGGCCACCGTCTCGGACGCGCACCTCCGCGTCACTCCCGATCTTTCTTTTCTTTTCTTTTCTTTACTAAGTGTTATTTTCATATTCGCCTCTCCCTCTACGAGGGAGATGAACTCCGAATTATTTCCTTGGTAACTTCATGTTCGGTGAACCTTTAAAACTTCCCGCGAGTCTGCTCGCCCGGAAGACACGAGAGAACCAGCCTATAGCGCCGAAGGACAAACACGCACAAGACTCTGCGTTCCTCAGCAACACAAAGAGAACCATACGCAACTATAGGTTATTGATTTGATTTGATTGATGTGATTTCTTGTTGTCTCTCTTATAAGGTTATTGTCTGTGATTTTTGCCATGCCGCGATCACCCAGGTGATCTCTCTCATCCTGACCGTTTAGTTTCACTTTCTCATCCTCTCTCTCTCTCTCTCTCTCTCTCTCTCTCTCTCTCTCTCTCTCTCTCTCCCTCGTTTTCTCTCTCTCTCTCATCCTATTGCAAATTCGTGTTTGTAATGTTTTCCGTTTTGTCTATTCCGGTTGTATATACATATTATGTGTGAATAGTTCGATGTATTATTAGTTTTGCATTTATTAAAACCATTATATTCTTGATTGCTTACTGTCTAAAATTGCTCATTTTTACAAAGTCAATTAAATGTTCGACCCTTTGCTACAAAAAGCTTTACTATTTACTACGTTGAGTAGTTTAATTTTATAAACACAGGAAAATTAATGTTCACGGCCAGAAAATTAATATTTCTTGGAGTTTATAAGAAGTGATAACTTTTATTGGAAAGTTGATGAGTAAGTCTTACGGCTGTTTGCTGGACAAGCAGATTGTTCGATAACTAAATTAATTCCATTTAAGGTTATCTCATGTAATCGATCTGTAATAAGACTATTGATATATTAATGACGAACCATAACCCATTATGGTGATCATTCATATATACAATCGATCTATTTTCAGCTTCGATAATTTAACTGTAATATGCAATATATTAATCATTCATGATTAATTATTAAAATTCCCTATAGATTATTTGAGCTAATGTTAATGAATTCAATGTAAGACTCATTGTCGTTACAGTTTGGTGGAGAAAATGCGAGACATTTCAAACTTTGTTTTATGAGCAAATTCAGTTTCAATCTATGAGTATATTGTGTATTAATATATATATATATATATATATATATATATATATATATATATATATATATATATATATATATATATATATATATTTTTTTTTTTTTTTTTTTTTTTTTTTTTTTAATGCGCGCTCCAGTGAAAGTCGCGCAACGCGAACCCACTGAAGAACTGATCGGCACAAAGCCGATCTCAGTTAAGCAAATCGACTCTGTGAAATATGTTTAACATGTGAACACTGTTAATTGCTAAATTAAACTGCAGTTCATAATATTATACCTGTCCCTGTAAAGACGAAGCAAACTCTTTGCAGCTGGTACATGTTAATATTATTTAAACGCCTGATGAAGACGAGAATCTCTTTATCAGAGCAAGACGTAAATCTGATCGAGAGCGAGTTTCCTCTCTTCAGTGGTAATTAAAAAGGCCTTACATAATGTCGTTATTGAATTCGTGGTTAACCCAGTGATATTCAACAAAAACAAACTCCTGGTCAAAAATTGGCGTAGCTACCCAATTGAAGATCTAATACATTTAAATCATAAGTGCTATTGTGAAAAATGTTTATTGGAGTTCGAACCAACAGACGAAAATTCCTGTTGTCCACATTTGTGTATGTGCGGCGAAGAAATCCCGTGATATACTCTTGTGCAGTATAGCACCGAAAGATCCACAGAGATCTGCTTGTTTATTTGTGATTTATTGCAGGAAATCAGCGCACGAGGCGAGCTGAAAGCTCTTAGTTTGAATCCCGTTAAAGTCGGTGGTAATTCCGCTTGCTAAACACCAGAGGGCGCCCCTTTTAGTGTTTAGAAGTCTCAAATTACGCCCCGCCTTCTGACTTCAGCCTGCATGAGCGCAATTACGCCCTCTCGTGGCCGTTTCATAGAATGCTCTCTTTACTGCTGAATTCATTTCCCTGTGAATTAGTCTGTCTAAATTCTCAATAATTATTTGCATTTACAGCTTTGCTCGTGCGAATATTATTTTGTTAGACAATTTTCCTGCTTTTGACTGGTACATTTACTTTAAGTTTGGTCAAACAAGATTTGAATTAAAACTTAAACTAAATCCCGGCACAGCCAGAGAGAGCCCACTTAAAAGTCCCCCACCTAGTGGCCTTCTAAGTCGGCGCACTCAACCCTCCTTGTCTCTCTGTCCAATTCTGTTTGAATTGTTTTATTTCTACTTTTCTCTTTTTATTATTTTATAATCATTGATGACACTTCACTGTTATCGTAATTATTATCCTGATTTCTCAATCTCCTTTCACGCTTATTTTAATTTGGTTTTAAACCAGTGTAAATTTACGTCGTGTTTGCCTGTCACCCACTAATATCCGTGTGGAGGAAACAGCGCCACCCTGTGGCCTTCATCACTAAGTCGGCATCACGCTTTTCCTCCTTTCACTCTGTTTTGAATTGTGCATCTATCTCATCTTCCCCTTTTGATTATTTTATAGTTATTAATGATGCTTTACCTTATTAGCTATTATAGGATATCATTCTGATTTCCCCTTTTAATTCTTTCCTGCTTGTTTTAAATTTTAAATTTAAACAAGTTTTGAATTTTGAATTTGAATCAAGTGTTCTGTTTACCCAGGCAAAGCACGGAGAAGGAGCACACCCCCCTTGTGGTGAAAACACACTACTGCGGCCTGCTTCTTCTACCGTGTTTCAATCCTGTCTCTTCATATGTTGATTTTGATTATTCTTCCTCTCTTTTGGGTTAGGTTATTTTGATAAAGACCAACATTATCATAATTCCCTCTTGTTTATTATTATTTAGTAAAACCTTCGACTCTTAGTGCTACATGAATAATTACTCAATTTGGTTTAAACAAACAAGCCTTAATTCACTTTAAGCTTCCCTTGTTCATCCTTTTGTGTATTTATTGTAGTACTCCCTGGGTGATTTGAAGTCATCTCTGGTGGTGTTCCGGCCAGCAGGGTTGTCCGACCAGCGTTACCAACACTGGCTGTGCGTGAATCTCGGTTTCTTTTATCTCTGTCCGTCATTGCGGCCCGCAGTGCTGACATCAGCAATTTGGCACTCCAAAGGTAGTCAACCAGTCCAGCCGACACAAAAGGCAATTTCTGGGACCAGTACCTAAACCGGGGCCTAAAAAGGGGCCACTCCTTCTGGAGGGTTCTGGGGAACAGCCCAATTTTGTGGTGTTGTCTGGCGGTTGACATCTTGGCGTTGCCGAGTTGTGTTTAAAGTCAAAAAGGCTGTTTGGGAGGGCGCAACGCGACACAGAGTAACGGAGGGCCGAGGACACCGCGGTTGAGTGTTTGGGAAGTGCCAGGGAGGTTGACC
The DNA here is from genome assembly GCA_026230005.1 of Gila orcuttii. Lineage (NCBI taxonomy): Eukaryota > Metazoa > Chordata > Actinopteri > Cypriniformes > Leuciscidae > Gila > Gila orcuttii. Next base: position 24,352,577 of record JAPDVR010000011.1, read on the forward strand.
ATGCCACTGGTTCTCACCGGAGTGGACTCAATTCACCGCAGGTAAACTAAATTTAGTAAAACCCATGCCACCTACTATGAGCCACAAAATACTAGATATCTCCCGGATATTTTAAGTGTTTGGCCTATCTCTTCTCCAAGCCACACCTCTTCTCAGGTTGCTATCCCGACAACCCCACTCACCCGTAGGCCCTATCTTAAACCCAATCAGGGGTAGTAGGCTTAGGCCTCCTTAGTCTCCCTAACACTTCCAGTGCTAGTATTTATTCCAGTTCATTACAGACCTATTCATTTTCATTGTTTTATTTCATTCTGATCTTTTCTATCTTTGTGTTCTGTTGTGATTTGTTTCTTTCATTTCACTTAGAGACAGTAACCTGTGAGAGCCACCAAGGAAGCTAAATAATAGAATAGAGTGACAATTACGCAGCCGGTGTCATCACGTGACCCGCTAGGCTACTGCCTGTCAAAACTCTAGTTCGGGTCCTTCGTCGACCCAAATCAATTGGCTCCGCTAACTGTTTACATCAGTTAACCTCAAATTCTCATAAACGGCATAGCCCGTATGAGTATAGCTCGTTACCCTTAGAACAAACGTGCATTGGTCTCTTTGTTTGTGTGTGTTGTGTTCCTCTCGCCCACAGTTGAGCCAGTATGTTCCGGTCCTACAGTCATGGTCGAGAGCCATGACGACCTCATTCCTGCCTAAGGACGCCAACGTGGACAAGCTGATGGCCCACGATCCAACCCAGAGCTACAACTACAAAGACTGGGCCAGAATCGTCGGAGGCATCGCACACAACCTCGTCGCCCAGGCACGGCTCAGCGAAAGGAGCAACATCAGCCTGGAACAGGAAGCCGCAACGCTAAAGCTTCAAGCGTAGGAGGCCCGGAGGAACCAGGCCCACGCGCAGAGCCATCTAGATCACCTACTCCGCGAGACCCACGACCAGCGTGGGACAGAGGATGCAACAGACCCAGCGCTACAGAAAGAAGCGGAAAGACTTCAAAAGGCCCTGTGTGATCTTCGTCTCGACACAGACCAAAGAAAGCAAGCGGAGAGAAACGCCAGAGAGGAACTCAACGAGAAACTCCGACAAGGTGAAGCTCTCCTTGTAAGAGCAGAGACTAAACTAAAAGAAAGAGACGCTAAAGCCAAGGCCTGCAAAAAACACTTGCACGCAGCCAGAGCTAAATTCCACGAGCTTACTCAGCAGAGACACGATCTAAAACAAAATGAACTTGACATTGTTCACAGAGAGCTGAAACACTCTGATAGACTGCAGAATGACCGGGAAGGGGAAACGCACACCACAAAGTTTCCCCTAACCAGCCGGTCCGTACCTTTCAGCCACAAACTCAGAGCTGAAAGGGGGGTTAAAAAGCCCATTGCTCAAATTGTCACCAGCCAGCTTCCAGACAACCCCTGTCGCTAACCACGGCATGGCCCCTAAAGAACTCGACAAGCTGGCCAGAAACATCCCTACGTTCAATCCAGACCCTGCAGGAGGTGATGACATTCACTCTTATCTACAGGACAATGACTTTCACTTGCAAACTGTCGCCAACTTGACAGCTTGGGACAATTTGTATCTGCTAAGAATCACATTCAGCGGTGATGTGCGTTGCTTCCTAGACCGTCAAACAAAGACTGTCAAAACTGACTACCAGCAGCTGCAACAAGCTTTGATCCGAGCATTCTCTGACCCAGAATCAGACCAAGGGCTCATCATCGCCATGGACCTCAAGCAGACAAGACTTGAAACCCCACAGACCTACTACGGCCGATTCCGACAAGCCTACTTCGAAGCATGGAACGAGCCAGGTATGGAAGAGGATTTCAACTTCAGAACTCTGTTTCTCCGAAATCTGCATCCCACAGTGAATCATCACCTGGCCTGTTCACGGACCATGTCTGCCCAACAGCTACGAGACTTGGCCCACGAAGCTTATGTCAAGCAAAAGACTGTGTCCGAAAAGACTGTGAAAAACCACACCATCTTCCCTGTCTCCGAACACTATTCAGAGCTGACTCTAGAGGGTGCCCTACAACACCACAGACCTTTGTACAGAGAGTTAAGACAGTTCCAAGCCAGCAGAGGGCAGCACAACCGCAATGGTGCTCGTCCGAAGCACCAGAACGGGCGCTCTGAAAGATTCTGGGAAGCCTGCCGGCGACCCAGAAACAGCCTACCCCCATCACCAAGAGACTCAAACCCAGACAGCCCGGAGCGGTACCCCTCTCAACATGCCACTGGTAAGCACAAGTCTGAGCACACATCAGATAAAAACAGTGCAGCCATGTCAGAGACGGCAGAGATCCTGAAGGTGCTGAAAGAGCTTCTGCACATGAGATCTCACAAGAGAAACAAGAGGGACGAGCCAGACGTCCTATGTCTAAGCGTAAGACCTGAAACAGGCACACAGAACACTGCGCGTCAGCATCAGACCACAGAGCTGCCTGCCACATCACAAAGTGATAGCAACACCCAGCCACCACAGCTGACAGCTGCACAGCCTGAGCATGACAGCACAGTTTCCCACAACTGGGACCAAAGTCCCAAAAGACCAAGAAATGCTGTTTTGGCTACCTGCCTCCGCAGCGACCCACACAGACCAGCCCCGACGCCAAGACTTCTGGGAAACCTGATCAAAAAGGGGGTGAGCCGAAAAACTCTACCTAACGATCACTGTGGACAATGATTTGAGCCTTGACACCCTGCTGGACACCGGCGTGTCCATAGACATCACGTTAATGTCAGCTCAACTCTTTGAAAGACTCAGTGCTAAAAACTAAGAGCCAAGATCGAACTCTTAAATCTCAAACATGTGACCTGAATGTGCAATCCCACAGCCAGAACGACATCCGGCTCAAACAGGTAGCTCCCATCCACCTGACAAGTGGTTCTATGAGTCTGATCCACCTAGTATACACCCAAAAAAAAAAAATGAACACTTACCCACTTCTAATTGGCAAAGACCTGCTAGATCGCTTTGAACCTTTACTGGACTTCAAACAACTGAAAGTTGGGCTCAAGTGCGGGAACCCCTCCCCCTCCAGTCACACAGGCCAACCGAGCCAGACTCTCAGGTCACAGAGGTCACGAGAATTCCCGCAGAGCCAGACTGTCAGGTCACAGAGTTCACGGGAACTCTCACAGCCAGCCACGGGGACACAGTTCCAGCACCAGACCAAGATTCAAGTTCACCACTCTGCACATTTCAGCTCACCAAAGACTCTGATTCCTTCTGCCCCAAGGTCACAACCGACCTGCAGTTGAATGATGTAACCACTACTGACATTGTACTTGCACTATGGGCAGACAACTCAGCCATCAGTGTTCCACTATTCAATGCTCTCATTGAAGACACACCAGACCTTCCTTCTGCCACAAGCGCAGCCGTTTTCCTTTAAACACCTTCCCATCAACCATGATGACGGCCAAAGGTGTCTGCACTTTGAACTTGAACTGGAACCACCGGTGTCTGACCCATTACTTCCTGGTCCTTCCGGACCCGCCCCATGATGTCTACATTGGAGTAGACATCCCGACTCACCTCAAAGCTCATGTGGACATCATTAATGAGGTAGTGTGGGCCCCATTGACTTTACAGCCCCCTGTGTTCCAACCAACACTGAGAACCTCCCGTCAGGTCAGACCATTCCTGAGGTTCGCACCCTAAGCAACGAACAGGAAACTGTGATACCAGCTTACACCAAAGGGGTCGCCATCCGGCTCAACAGGCGTTGTGGTCAAATCCTAAACCACACGCTGGGCTTCTTTCAACCTTCACCCGAATGTGTTGAACTTGGACTCACGCTGGAAGCCACACCCCTTACTAAAGTGTCATCTTGTGTAGCCTACATCCTTTTCAACAACTGCATGGCAAGGGACACCACAATTCCCAAGGCCTACCGAGTGGGATGGCTAGTGAGCCACGACTTACATGACTTTGAACTCACACTACCAATCATTGGGCCCAACCCATCTTCAATGATACCCGAAGGGAGCACAAACCACACAGTGTTCACAGCACCCTTCAAACTCCATCACTTCGGTCATGCCAATGGACAAAGACCAGGTATGCAGAACAGAACTGACAGAGAAGCAACACCTTGCAGTATACAAAGTCTCCAAACAGCCTGCCTGCGAGACTGACGACACTGCTGCACCCCTGCCAGCCAACACGACAAATGACACACCAACAGAGGAGCCGTACCCAGGATTTGAGTCTCAAGTTCAGCAAATTCTTAAAGACGCTGACGCAATTAAAAATGATGCAGATCTACAAAGACTCAGACAAGTCCTTTACAAGTTCAAAGCATCCTTTGCCAAAGACTTTTTAGATTGTGGTCTCACCGAACTCCACACTGTGCGCATCCCAACGCACCCTAATGCTCCTCCCACTTTTGTCAGGCAGTACAAGATCCCCATCGCTTCACACGAACCGGTGCAAGAGATCATCGAACCCATGCTTGAAAAAAAAAGGTGTCATCCTTCTATGCAACAGCACCCATTCTGCCCCCATCTGGCCCGTCCTCAAACCAAACGGCAAGTGGCGACCCACCATTGAATGCAGGAAACTGAATCAACAGGTGCCACTGTCCCGATGGCCCATGACCCAGCTGGAGCAAGAAATACCCAGAATCAGAGGAGCCACAATCTTCTCAACACTTGATGTGGCCTCTGGATTCTGGACCATACCTGTGCATCCAGAAGATCAGCACAAGCTAGCCTTCACGTTCAGCAACAGACAATTCACTTTCACCAGGTGCCCGTTCTGTTATGCCAACTCACCTGCTGAGTTTAACACCTCCCTTGACAAAGACTTGAATGACCAAACCCATACCCTCACCAAACCTGGCACACTAAACGACTAGCTGTGATCACTTCAAACCCACCCACCCACCCTGAAGTTTGAAGTGATTACACACAGCATAATAACTTTACAAACTAAACTGTCTACCTCAGAGCAGTTTACGCTAGCTCCGCTGTTTACAAGACAAACATAACGAACATGCGGGCTTCTAACACAATAAAGACTTTGCTTCACCACCTCTCAGACCCCTCCAACCAACCCTTGAATGCCGTCTACACTCACTGCCAACCAGTTACTCAGAACACTGCATGACACCAAGCACATGCTGCGTGCACAGAGCTACATTCTATGTGTGCACCGTCTGACACCACAACGCACAGACGTGTAATGCAACGGCGCAAAGGGGGGATAAGGCTAATGTACGTCCATGACGCATCATGCGCTGCAAACCACAGCACCAGAGCCACTGACAATACACTGAAGCAAGCGACATGCCAGCAGCAAGATGTGGCAAAACATGGGCCAAGGCAAGCTAAACCTAGTCGCCACCCATGAAATAAAAAGACTGCCCTGTCCAACCAAAGACAACCCTCGCTGGCTTTTTCCTCCCCTTTCTTTCTCTCTCTCCCTGTTGTCTGTACCAGGTTGCTGCTGTGGTTCACCATGCCGTGCTGTCAGCCATCCAGAGGACAGCTGCCACCGAGAGAACAACTGAGACTCCTGATCACTGACTGCAGGACCTACACCCATCAAGCGCATGTTCGACTCATCCGGCCTACAGTGCACACTACCCCAGCGCCGTAGCCCAATACGGCTGGGCAAGTGCCCGGTGGACAGAGGACTCCCTCTCTCACGCCAAGGCCAAGGTCGATCACATGTCCAACCAACTTGGGAAAGTGACTGTTACACAATCAGGACTCCTAAGCACCAACTAACACTCCAAACGGTTCCTGGGAGCGTTGCTCGGAGCCGTAGCTGCCGCCAGAACTCTTTTCGACACTGGTATGCCAAGTGTCCACACAGCAAACATAGCCACAGTGAAACAGCATGTGGTTGAAATTCAGACTGAACTTTCACAGCTAAAAGAGCAACTCACCACGCAGAGTGCATCTTTCCAAACCATCGGCAAGACGTCGAGAAGAACATGGTCATTCTCAACATTCACAGCGTCCTGCTGAATCAGACCATGAACTGCATGAAACCGCTGTTTACTGTCTTCCAGAATGACTTTGCCCAAACTCAGCTGGTTACAGCCCTGATAACAGACATGCTGTGGGAGGCTAACTCCTCAAATGACAGCCCAGCCACGGGTAGAATCCCACCGTACTTGAAACCCTTAAGCCTTGTGCTAACTATGCTGCTTTCTGCCATCACCAGGCCAACTGATCCTCTTACAAATACACCTGGCCTACTCTCTGGGTAGCGCCATCCCACTCTACGTCGATCACGAGCAGAGGGAAGTGGATGTGCTCTTGAACCAATCCATCAGCGAGTCAAACCAAGTCTACAGACTTAAAGACATTGCCAATGTCAGGTTTTTGAAAAGCAACACCAACACCAAGACACACATTCCAGATGTGGTGGCCTACCACGACAGCGACACACAGCTGCACCTGGCCCCAAACCTGCACATGTGTACCTCACCAAAGGCATTCACTATCTCTTCCCTAGCAAACCCCTCCTCAGAGACAACACTGAGGGAACCTGCGGGTTGCAACCCCTGGTCAGCGACACACGCTGCCCTGCCAAAGCTAAGCCTCGAGCAAAAGTCACAGAGACGCAAGCAGAGATTGTGGGTGACAAGTGGCTCGTTAACACACCTGTGCGTACAGCTACTCTCACTTACGACCAGCATGACACAACCAGCCGTGTCAACATGCTCAACCAGAGGACGTGGTTTCAAGCCCCGAAAGGTGCCATATTCCACCTGAATGATCTGGCATTGTACTATCTTCCAAGCAAAGAGTACCAGACAGCACTGGAACTCCCATCCTTCAAGAACTACAACTCCACCTTAGATCCAGAACTGGAAATCTGGATCGAGGAAAGGGGGTCACAATTCATTGACATTGCTCCGGTCAACACAGCCATCCAAGCACTGTCTCGACTGTCCGTTCTGAACACTTCATCTGCGGTCCTAGCCTGGACCTCAGCCGACATTGTGCTGTGCATCTCTACAGGTAATCAGCCACACTCTGACACTATGCGTGGCATTCATTCTGTACAGAAGACTCAACCAGATGCGACACAGCCGAGCTCACGAAAGCCGTGCCTGAAGGTCTCAGACGGAATCCCCGGAAAGGGGGTGCCAAGTCAGAGACCACACCAAACCTCATCGAGCTGAATCCTCAGCTTTAAGATCCACCTGCCATCCTACCGTCAGGTTCCACCTGCCATCCTACCATGGTCCACCTGCTACATGACCATCAGGATTCACCTGCCAGTCAGTCATTGTGATGATTGTCGTCCGATGATGTTCACACAGGGACATCATCCGACGAAAAGGGGGAATCTGTAACGACTGACCGAATCCTGTTTTCCTTTCACTACCGAACGAATATGAACACATATATGTTTAATTCACAAAACCTTGAATCATGTGAAATGGTGCCCCAATGTCTGCCAGCAGGTCATTGATTAACCTCATTTATGACGCATTGCGCAATCAAGAAACACATCTCCGTTGTTCTCGATTTGTGTTCAGTCACAAAGAATAAGAACTGATCCATTCAAGGTCTCTAGATAGTTCCCCCCCCCCCCCCTTCATCAATTATTATGTCTTCTTAGACTGAAGTGGATTTACACACAAAACTACCCTTTGTCTTGAAGACAACCATGTGCGAACTAAACCCTCACGTGGTACACACCAAGGATACATACACACACGCCATACATACTCGCACACAAACGTTCTTTGTGTTCAACTTAGGATAGAAATGTCCTTAATGTATATAACACAGAATCGTATCTGACCTTCCTGTATGCATGCATATCTAATTAGTTTTGTCTTATTCTATGGGTGTAATTGGAGACTGGTCTGTAACTTCGAATCTTAAGTGTATTTCTAAAGAAAGATTACCTAACAGGATCAACTCTCCCTCTTGCTAGGTCATAAAACTTTATAACCCCTAAAAGGAATTCCAGGGGAATTCCAAGGGCTCCCACTTGAATTCTGATAAGGAAAGGGGGATAGACTTTGCAATCTTATATTTTCTATAAGTATAACCACTTAAGAAATGTATAAACATGAATTTGATCTTTCCTAGGTCATGGTAGCCAGTATTATGGCTTTATAGTCGTGTGAGTGGACACTAAATGTGTGTAATTCTCCATATGAATGTAACTTTATGTTTCTTCTACTCTTTCCGGCCATTCTTGGTACCTGTTTGACCGTCTTGTTTTGACTAAACCAGTCATACATAGGATATCACAGTAAAATGTATTGTTCTGTGTATACAATCTTTCTGGCTAGAAATGACAAAACTTTTATAGCATCATCCATTATCCTGACAAGACAAAGAAGAACTGCTCCCGTTCAAAATGCTCCAAGATGATTTGCCCTCCCCGCAAAAAGGGGCGGGGATGGGATTCCCTCAAAAGAGGAACTCGCCCGTTCCTCACTCTCTTCTCTTCGGTCAAAATTCGGGAAACACCAGCTTCGGACAGGCTTCGGCCACCGTCTCGGACGCGCACCTCCGCGTCACTCCCGATCTTTCTTTTCTTTTCTTTTCTTTTCTTTACTAAGTGTTATTTTCATATTCGCCTCTCCCTCTACGAGGGAGATGAACTCCGAATTATTTCCTTGGTAACTTCATGTTCGGTGAACCTTTAAAACTTCCCGCGAGTCTGCTCGCCCGGAAGACACGAGAGAACGAGCCTATAGCGCCGTAGGACAAACACGCACAAGACTCTGCGTTCCTCAGCAACACAAAGAGAACCATACGCAAGTATAGGTTATTGATTTGATTTGATTGATGTGATTTCTTGTTGTCTCTCTTATAAGGTTATTGTCTGTGATTTTTGCCATGCCGCGATCACCCAGGTGATCTCTCTCATCCTGACCGTTTAGTTTCACTTTCTCATCCTCTTACTCTCTCTCTCTCTCTCTCTCTCTCTCTCTCTCTCTCTCTCTCTCTCTCTCTCTCTCTCTCTCCCTCGTTTTCTCTCTCTCTCTCATCCTATTGTAAATTCATGTTTGTAATGTTTTCCGTTTTGTCTATTCCGGTTGTATATACATATTATGTGTGAATAGTTCGATGTATTATTAGTTTTGCATTTATTAAAACCATTATATTCTTGATTGCTTACTGTCTAATATTGCTCATTTTTACAAAGTCAATGAAATGTTCGACCCTTTGCTACAAAAAGCTTTACTATTTACTACGTTGAGTAGTTAAATTTTATAAACACAGGAAAATTAATGTTCACGGCCAGAAAATTAATATTTCTTGGAGTTTATAAGAAGTGATAACTTTTATTGGAAAGTTGATGAGTAAGTCTTACGGCTGTTTGCTGGACAAGCAGATTGTTCGATAACTAAATTAATTCCATTTAAGGTTATCTCATGTAATCGATCTGTAATAAGACTATTGATATATTAATGACGAACCATAACCCATTATGGTGATCATTCATATATACAATCGATCTATTTTCAGCTTCGATAATTTAACTGTAATATGCAATATATTAATCATTCATGATTAATTATTAAAATTCCCTATAGATTATTTGAGCTAATGTTAATGAATTCAATGTAAGACTCATTGTCGTTACAATATGATGAGCTCGACGGATGGGGCTGCTCACGCCCAGCAGCCCCAGGGGGCTGGACACGGCGAGGGATAAACTTTTTAAAAGCGTCAGCTTGCTTCTTAGACTCCTGAAATCGCTCGACGACCGCGTGGACTGCGTCGCCAAAGAGACCAGAAGGTTCAAGCGGAGCATCTAATAAAAAAGCTCGATCTTTTTCTTTAATCTCTGACAGATTTAACCATAAGTGTCTCTCAGTAGCTACCAAGGCTGCCATAGACCGCCCAATTGCTCTGGCGGTCTCCTTAGTAGCCCTGAGAGAAAGATCGGTAGCACGACGAAGTTCTCGAATATCGTCATGAGTAATTCCCTCACTACTATCCAGATCCCCCAGCAGGTCAGCTTGATACGCCTGTAGCACCGAAAGATAGCTGTTTTTTATGCTAAATTCTGTTCCGCCTGGGGCATCGCCTCATAACCATACTCTTTTAGCCCTCTTATTCTCGAATAAGTGTTAACTTGAGGGCTAAAAAGTCGTGAAGAGTAAGGTTTATTCCACGATTTCGATATTTCATTGTGAAGATCGGGAAAAAAGTGAAGCTCTCGTGGTGGAGATAATGTAGTGGATGATAAAAAGCGCTCATCTAATTTACTTTTAGGACGAGCGCCTTTATTCTCAGATGGCCATACAATATTTAATTTTTTACAGCCCGTGACATAACATCCACCAGCTCATCATATGCTGGGGAAATAAATTGTGAATCTTTTCCCCCCCTGTGTGTGCTTTCACTCTCCATACTCATAACATCGACCTCCTCGGAGGAAGAGCATTGAAGTAATGGAGGGCTCTCTCCCCGGGCGGAAGAAACCGCAGAGCGTGCTTCCGACACCGGGGGGAGAGCGCTGGATCTTCCGGGTAAGGAAGGAGAAAAGGCCAAGAGACCCGTCTCCAACCCCTCCGAAAGATCCTTCCGCGATCCCCAGGAATGCATTCTCCGCGCCGCATCGGCAGACGCGGGTCCTGATCCCTGAGGATCGCGAGCCTGCCCACTCTTTACATCAAAGAGTGACAGGCGAGAGCGGTATTCGCATTTCACAGTGTTGACACTCAGCCTCCTCGAAGGCTGAGACCGCATGCTCCACTCCCAAACAAATGACACAAAGCTCGTGTGTGTCCCCACCCGTTAAATAACGCGGGCAGGGAGGAACACACTGCTTGTACACTTGTTTCGCCATAACGTTTCCGAATAAATTGCAACAGACAACAATAAATAGACAGAGACAGTATAACACAGATCGCTTGCTGAGGCAACAGAAGCTAATGCCGGTTTGCACCGGATGTGCTTTTATCATTTCCTGGTCATGACGTCACCCGCCCGTGACGCTCATTCTTTCCATTGGACTAGTTGACATAGATGCTTCGGACGCAGTCACGCTGGGGGCGTTCCCATGGCGTCGATCGACGCATCGTTGAGTTCCCTTCGTAAGGGAACTTGTTCGATCCTCAAACTTAACCTGATAACTCCGCCCCCTCTATCGTGATTGAATGAACTGAAGCTCATCAGCAGCCGCACAGCAGACAGCAGCTGAACGAAGTTTTGCAAGGGTAAATAAAGATCTTGTTGTTTGAATAAGTACTAAACACTTTGTCTATAAAAGCTCATATTTTATTTATTTGATGTCTGACTGAGACATGTGGGACATGAGAGAGAGGTCTAGGCTAGAATTTGCCATAGTCATAGCCAATACATAGCCTACACTTAAAAATCCTGTGCATACAGTAGCATTTCATCTTTTATAAAATGCAATTTTGACCAAATGTATTTTATAACAGGAAAAACTGAGCGCCTTTATAGCTACAACAAACTTAACCCGTTGATGAAAATGTAATGTGATGCCGCCGGCGCCGTTTTAATGACGGACAAAATGCACATTTGTACACATTCGCTGGTCAAAAACCCCGTAACTGTATTTGAGTTTGACTTTTGTAAAATGTTAACAATATATTCATAAGTAATACAACAACATATCATTTGTTTTTACCATCGGAAAATCATAAGCACAGGCGCGCCCCCGCGCTGTTTCGTAATGAAACTACACAAAGCGACTGAGTGATCCTCGTCGTCACCTAGGTAACATATATTTCTAAGAAATTTTCTTCTTTGATTTATGATTGCTGATACACTTAATTTATTAACATTTCATCTTGTTATGGTAATAATATTAAATTATGGTTAATTCAAGGCTGTTGATATGCACGTATTCGCTATATAGTTTTTTAATCTATAGTATTCTATAGGCTACTCTCCGCTCGTCCTCACATGTATAAATGTAGTAAAACATGGTTTTACTACAGTAATGTTGTAGTAGTAACTAAAAAAAAAACATTACAGAACAATGACAATGAAGCCTATATCACTGTGAAATCTTTATATTTTATCATGCAGAATGTAATTCATGATTTAATTCATTCCAATGCTTAATTTATTTGATCCAAAATAGAGGAAAAACAGTAATATTGTGAAATATTTTTACAATCTAAAATAACTGTTTTCTATTTAAATATTTTAAAAAGTAATTTATATCTGTGATCAAAGCTGAATTTTCAGCATCATTACTCAAGTTCAGTACTCTTCAGTGTCACGTGATCCTTCGGAAATGCTTTTCACTGCAACTGTACTTTTCACACTATTCTATTTATTTATTTTCATTGCTGGCTTATTTTAGGGAAAGTGTAGTGAACAAGGGACCTTCAAGAAACCAACATTCCTGGTCCTCCACAGTATCAAGTTTTTGCCAGGTAGGCGGATACATGTTGGATATGCTATAGTTGTATGGCTACCATTGTATGGCTATAGTTTCTTATAATCTGGAATTGAGTTGGACATAATTATTTAAATTATATTTCAAAATAGTTTCTCAAAAATACTTGACTCATGTTTATGTGTGACAATGAGAAGAGGGGAAGGTAGAGCAATGTTAACCAAATAATACAAATTAGCTTATGAAACCAAACAGAATAGCTAAACAAATAATATATTTTATTAAACTTTGTATGTGCAAAGAACAAAAGAAAAAAATAATATACATATATATATATATATATATATATATATATATATATATATATATATATATATATATATTACATACACATTTTTTTATAACTATAACATTTATAAAAATATATATAAATTATATAACTTTTTTTTTTTTACTTATATGAATTCTGATTACTTGGTGGGGAAAAAAAGGGAAGGGGTGCCCTTTTTCAGTTTCAGCACATGCCCCTCAAAAGGTCTGTGCACGGCCCTGCCTATAATAAGTGTTTACATTGGGACTATTTTACACTGGTTCGGATCGCTGCCGCTGCGGAGTAGCCCAGTACCTGCGTGACTCGTCATAGACGTACACAGAGAGAAGTAGTTCAGGCTACAATGTTCTTCCGAAAAGACGCATTATTCTGTTAATAAACGCAAGTTTACTATCGCTCGCTAAAGCGCCAAAAACATAAAAAATAAAGCCTCATAAATAACTTGCAAGTATTGAGGCCCCAGACAGCAGTCATTTAGTAATAGCCTATATTCTTTCTTTTTTTTACCGACACACCAGTGTGAATATTTTTGTTTTTGCATTTCAAAAAGGGCCAATATAGGCTTCTCCTAGGCTTACGTTTTTAAATTACAAAGGGCCTACTGATGTTTTTGTTATTGTATTTTCAATATTATAGGCTATTATTTGTGCATAAACATATCTGGTTATAGTAAACATACCGTTTGTTTGAAAACAACATATTTTGTCATCCTTGCTGCAAGCTTACAAGAGCGATAATATCATTAAATGTGAAGGGGGCCCTAAAATATTTTCTTGGGAAAATGGGGGTCTCAGACAAAAAAAGGTTGGGAACCACTGGGCTACTGTATACATACCTTTTCGTTGTCTACATTTTAAATGTGCATCTGAAGTGTCCCTCTCCATGCAGCGTGCAGCTTCACGTGTCGAAAACTCCATGAGGCATCAGTGATTGTTTTTATTTTGTCTCTAGATGCCGCTCTCGTACTTTATAATAACAGTGGACCCTTCTCAGTCACTCTATCTCTATATAGATATAACTATCTCTATTGATTTGTGCCGCTAACCAATTGTTCCAGCAAGATAGAACATATAGGCTGCGTCCGGAATCGCATAGGCTACTTTCTTGAGTTATTATTTTGAATAAGTAATTACTTTGCGACCGCTAAAAAAGTGCATTCTATGTTTGTAGTAGCCTATGAATGTAATCCGAACGTACTACATCCGCCGTGTTGTCATTATCATGTGACCATCAGTTGCGGTGCTTCACTGCCATTCATAAATCCTCTCCTGTGGCCTCATGGATAGTAAAGTGTCCATCAAATGCACACTTCAGAACCTACCTGGAAGTATTAGGTCATTTGGAAGTATTAGGTCAATATTAGGGACTTTTTGCCTACTCTTTTATGAGTGCTGTGAATTCGATTTCGGATATAGCCATAGATCCTTCACTGCCTGTGTTATCCCACTATCCTGTTTGTTCGATTCCATGAAAATTTTTGCTTATAAAAAAATAAAATGGTGTCTGAATAATGTTAGTTAATTTCTGTGTAAATGGAACAACTTTTAATTTCTAGCAAGAAAGTACAATTAGTATTGTAGTTATTAAATATTTCTTTAGCTATCACCAGCTCCCTCTATTTGGTTGTAGATCATTAGATCGTTGCCTAAATAGGCTACTGTTATGAAGTCTGTCCGAAATCAGTTTCGGTAGGTTCCAGGCAACAAGTCTACCTAAGCTTTCTTGTAAGTCATATTCATTTGAGTAATCTGGTTCTTCTTAAACAATCCTGTTTCTCTCATATTTTAAAATAGCTTTAAGTCTGATTCATCCTAAACAGACCGCGCTCTCTGTTAAAAACAACCTGATTCATTCTTGTACATTGGTTCATCCAAACTGTTCTAAATGAAATGATACAGAAGTAGCCTATATCTTACCCATTATGGTATTCATAAAAATTAGTTTCTGTCCATCAATATGACTGAGAATAGGGTTATATTTATTCCGATTTAACTATATTCAAGATTTATATAGGCTTATAGTCTAGATGTAAACAGATATGCAATCTCAAAGGTATTGTCAGCCCCTATTGAAAAAAACTTTTAATGGCATATTTTCCACTTTGTTGTAACTTCCTGAATATAGGCTACACGAAATTACATTTTGATTATTTCCATATAGCTGGATAAATAAAGTACTAAATAAATGTTTCCCATTTTTATTAGGCTTCTGTACAGAATATAGTCTGTTTCATATCTTTGTTTTAAAATTACAAGCATTCACTGTGGTATTCTTACATTCAGTTCCCTTTCAGTCGATAACGTCGGACGTAGTCGACTGAATTGGAATTTGGAATTGGGATTAGTGATCGACCGATATTGATTTTTTATAACCGATACCGATACAGATTATTTGCATGTTTATGTGCCCGATAACCGATATGTAGAACCGATATTTATTTACTGTTATACTTCTGTTTTTGACACAATTATTACAACACAAATGAACTGAACAAACCATTTTATTTATAACAATCACTCCCTCCTTGCATACAAAAAAAAAACCTTTATATTTATACACAAATAAATAGAGGGGTCTGTGGAGTAAGTCCTTAGATTTTTCCTCCTTTCAGTCATCTTAAAAAAATAAACAAAAGTGTTGAAAGTTAACACTCTTTCATGTTAAATTAAATCTTCAAATCACAATAAAAACATTTATATTATTACATTATATAATTTATATCTAAATTATACATATAATTTATAAGCATCAGCAGCAACAATGTTAACAATAGGCAAGTAAATGTCCCCTGTCAATTATTTTCTCCATATGAAAACATTAGACTTTTAACAGAGTCATATCACCTTTGCAGAAATGTAATTAATTTTAAACGGTTTTAGAAGGTTTATGTGCCGTTTAATAGGTTTAAACTAAGAGTGAGGAATAATTCACTGGGTAATATTAATTCACTGAATAATATTAGCTGGAATATAACATTGTCAGGAAAGTAACAAACAAAACAGCATATACATCATTGCATTTTCCAACTAGTATGTTACTAATTATTAATAATGTTTTTGTCGGTCTAGATCATGAAATACTTTCTAACAAAGTGCTGTTTATCTATGCATTTACTCAGAATGGCACTCAACCGCGATCGCGCGTGCAGATAATAAATAATTAATTTCCACAAAGCGGTATCATTTTAAAGCGAAATAATTGCAGTATATGTAGTAAATGATAATATAATCTAGGATGATTAAACAAGATCATCTTGTCAAAAGTTTCATTCAGTGGCCGTGCTTGAGCATTCCTGATCATCAACCCAGTGAGTGCTCAGCAATTTTTTTCGAGACTAATGGTGAGTAAATACAACAGATAGAGAATTAAATTCAGCGCTTTTATTTTCAACATGCACTCATTCATGTCTGTTTTATTTAATTCATGTAAAGTTACGCCTGTATTGGGGCAGGACATGACGGATTACGCAACGTGTGTCCATGAGTTCGTCTCAATTTTTTAGAACCAAGCTGCATAAATAAACTATATCAGGCATTTATGGTTCAAAACTCATTTCTGCATGTCTGTTATGTTAAATAAAGTTAAATAATTAAAGCAAAGCAAGTAGAACATATAATTTACCTGTGCACAGAGTTGTTGTTGACTGATCTCCTCAGACGCGGGCTGCAATGGCGGAATTCTCAAAACGGCCACAAGATGGCGCCGTTTATCGGCGAATCTGATATTACAAAACCGATACCCGATTATGGGAAAATGCTTAAAAATCGGTAAAAATATCGGTAAACCGATACATCGGTCGATCACTAATTGGGATCTCGCTAGAGAGCCTATCCTCTTCGAGTACTATTGAACGAGCCAATGTAATTGCCGTGCGTGATTCGCATCACACACTCCGCCCCCGCGGCGCGGGTATAAATACGGAAGTGGATGCATGCACTAGTTGCCTTTCGCTTCGGAGCCGATCGTTTGATGTCTCTGAGAGTGCTGTTGTCTACAACGAGCGAGTGTGTCGGTGTTCTTCAGGAAGACTCTCCCAGTGCTGGTGTTCTACAGCGCGAGTGCAGCAGTGATCGCGAGCTTTGAGCTCTCAACTGCTGTTTTAACAGCAACAAATTTCTAAATGTTTGTGTGTGTTGACGGCTGGTTAGAGGGCGGAAAAGTGAGTGCTTCACTGTTTCAGTTCTCTGTTCAGTGTTGCCGCGGTCATTCCCCTGTGTGCTCCGGCACTGGTGACGGTCCTATTTTCTGAAAGAGCAACACGGGTGCGTTTGCGTCTTTTTCAAGACGTCATTCCGCCCGTGCGTTTCTGGGTGCGGTCGTTCCTTGTCTCTCTCTGATGGTCAGAATTGTTGTGTCACGTGTTTGGGCTTACAGCACGCTGAGACAGCTTTTGTGGACAGCTCATGTTTTCACTGTGGGAACATGACTGTCGCAGTGTTGAGGGCGAGACTCGCCTTCGTTCGCGGAGAGCGAGTCCCCATTACCATGCCCCACCCTCGGGTGCTGTGTGGGATGGGTGACCGGAGGATAGTGTTGGATGTCCCGCCCGGTAACCATTCCCTGTGGGCTCCTCACTCCTCCCTTCCACTGCAACCACTGGAGCCTCCTGTGTTGTCTGCTGGTCCATCTGTAATGGGTGGGCCAGCGGTTTCACTCGGGGCTCCCCTGGAGGACAGGACGCCGATTGCAGCATCGGAGGGTGAGCTGACTTCTGGAGATGATGACTCGGCTGCGTTGTCTCCCTCCGGGAGTTCAATGTTGCCCGAGCCGGATCTAGAATTATCAGCTATGCTGAAACGGGTCGCCGAGGCTGCCGGGCTCGAGTGGAACCTCCACCGTGTCCCGTTCAGTCTCGGTTGGAATCTGGAGTTTGGTATCTTGGGGCGGGCCGCGCTGGTTCTCAGCTTGCCGCCCCAGTGCCTTTCTTTACCGAAATGCATGGAGAGCTTATCAGGTGGTGAACAGCATCTTTCTCTGCCAGAAACTGCCTGAATAGCTTTTCGCCCTCACTACCCTTGATGGAGGAACGGTGAAGGGTTGCAAGGTGTCCCTCCATTGGAGCGGTCTGTCGACACAGGTGCACCTGTGTCCGGCGGCCGCTGCCTTTTGGGGGGATCCTCGTCTCCCCCCTAAGGCCTGTGAGTTTTCGTCCGTTCCGACGGGCAGAGCTTACAGAGCCTGTGGGCAAGCCGCTTCCTCTTGCATGCCATGGCGTTGCTGCAGGCTAGGGCACCCATGGCATGCACGAGGGTAATCCAGACCGTGCGCTCATAGGTGAGCACCGCACTGCATCCGACCTTACCCTCCGGGGCACGAGTGTCGTAGCCTCAGCATGGAGCCGGCCGCAGTAGAGACGCCCAGCCCGCTCCAGGCGCTGCCAAGCCAGGTGGCAAGCGACAGCGAAAGCATTCCGGAGCGGGCCGCCCAGGAATGGATGAGATGCTCTTGGAGTGGCACGATCACTCCCTCCCCCCGGGTGAGGGCCGGGTGGAGCCTTTGTTTGTGTGTGTGTCTGTTCCGCCGCTGGCTCCCTAAAAAAAAAAAGGACCCGGTCATCCGCCTTCTCACGCGCCCCCTGCCGCTAGTGGAGACAGGTAAGTGTTGCACAGCACACGAACACCACTCTCTCTACTTTGCTGCCCCACCTCAGGCTCGGCTACCCCGCTCAAGTCAGTGATAATCATCACATTAGGTGTTGAGCAGACGTGCTCCTGAAAATCCAGTGATATTCATCACACCGAGTGTTGAGCAGTGCTCCTGACTTGTGCGTGCTTATCTTATCCTGCTGGCGAAGGATTTGATATAGCCGCTCCTCCAGCCGTTACGAAGGCCAGTTGTAAACTCGTTCTTCGCGCTACTAGGTGGTGGGTCGTGACCATCGTGGCCCAAGATTGGTCTGCAGCTCCGACCTGAAAGACATGTGCTTCAGATCTCTACCTTCCGCACCGCAGGCCATCCTGTGTGTTGCGTGTAAGGGTGGAGTATCAGTACAGTGTCCTTCCCTTCGAGTGCTCCAGAGCCCGTTGGGTCCTCAGGTCAACTGGAAGAGAGTAATCTCGCCCACGGGCTGAGTATCTCTTTTTCAGTTTTGGAGATGGACTCGGTCTAACACGTCTCTCCAATGAGAATGTGTTCAGCTGGTGTTTGAGGTGAGAAAGGGTCCCACTGAAAGAACTTTCAGAGGCTCCTGGGGTATATGGTAGTTGCAGCCATTGGCTTCCTCCATATGTGACCGCTTCAGCGCTAGCTTCATGATCGAGTCCCGAGGTGACCGTGGCAGAGCAGCTCACCCTGTGTTAAGAGTCAGCCCGGTCTGCTGCCAAACCCTCTTCAACAGAGGGGCCATGTACAAAGGGCGTGTTTTAACGGGGGCCTGGGCGACCCTCGACTACACGGGCATTCGTGCCTCGAGTTGTTAGACATTGTGACCGTTGCACAAGCTTCCCTTGCATGTCACAACTCACCCGTCACCTCCTCCTTGGAGTCAGAAGCTTCTGAGGACGCTTTGTTCCACTCTTCCCGCAATGCTCCTGTCTTTTTGCGCCCGTCGCTCGCACCTACGTGCCAAGTCAGGAGAGGAACAAGTCTTCATAGTTGCCCCTTATTGGCCCAACTAGACCTGGTTCCCATCGACAGCCTTCCTGACTTCCCCTGAAAACTCTTTCAGGGACGGGGCACGATGGCACCCGCGTTCTTCCCCCGGAGATTCCGGGCGGTCTTACATTTGAACGCGGAGGTTCAGGTGGCTATCACAGGGACATGTGATAGTTACCATCACTTCTGCGAGCACCCCCTAGAAATGGGTAGCGTGCTTACGCCTTTAGAAGTGGAACCTAGTCGTTGAGTGCGTCTTCTCTCCAGAGGAGATCCTGAAAGCTTTCGATCACTTCAGTGCTCTCTTTCCTGCAAAATGGGTTGGAGTAGGCTGTTTTCCTTCACCCTCAAAATGATGTTGCCTCGGTGTTTAAACGAGGCTCATCGTGTTGCAGAAGTGTGCAGAAGCACGTTCTGATCGTCAGGTTCCTGAGGAGCAAGGTCTTGTAAATCCTTGCGTCCCTCGTTATCCTCTTGGGCCTTGTAAACCGCCCCTGAGCCACTGCAGGCAGTGATTTAAAAATTCTGTTATATCAGTTCTCCTGCTCGCGTGGTCTCTACTAGAGGGTAGGGACTTGCTCGCTTTCGGTCAACGTATTGTGCCTGGAGTCTGGGCCGGCTAACTCTCACAAGCTGAGACCCCGGCTCGGATTGTGCCCAAGGTTCCTACCTCTCCCGTAATAGGAGCAGGTGGTGAGCCTGCAAGCGCTGCCCTGGAGGAGGTAGATCCAGCCCTGGCTTCTCTGTCCGTTCGCTTGTACGTGTACAGAACGCAAGCCATAGACCTCAGACCAGCTCTACAAATATCTGTTGGATTTCAGCAGAGAGGGAAGGCTGTTTCCATGCAAAGTTGCACTTAGTGCTTGCCTTCATTTCGGTAAAAATCCGAGATGCAACATGTCCACTTAGGTGTTGAGCTCCTCTATGATGAGTGTAAAGGGCTCCGCCTGGGCGTTGACGATATGCTTTGCTAAACAGATTCTAGAGTTGGGGGCTGGACGACACCTAGTTGAACCGCTGCTTCCCGTGGGCTCCCTTCTCATGAAGCCAGTTTCTTCGTGAGCCCGGTTCAAGTGTCGGCTTGCTGCGCCATTCCCCTCCTATGGACTGGATACGTGCGCCTTTCTACTCCAGTTGAGTTCCCTTAAAATTGAACCCTGTTGAGTTCCTCCACACCCCTCCGACGTCGGACGTGCGGAACGTCTGGTGTTAGGCCTACCACTCGTAAGCAGTGTGGAACCTGTGTTAGGCTGGGTCCATATGTTGCGGTCCCTATGGCGACCCCATATGTGTATTCTTCCACGATACGGCTCCCTGCGGCGAGCCCGTGTCTTCCCTCGGCAGAGTCTCTCTGCTGTCACTGTCCGGTGTGTCTCCCCCCGTCTCAGGCTGGAGCCACCCCAGTGACATTCCATATGTTAGACTGCCCGGCTTTCGCCCAGTTCATATGTGTATTCTCCACGTTACCTCCCTCTGGGTTGGATGTGGCTTCCGCAGCGTCCCTTCCTTCCAATGTACGGGGAACGCTTTCCCAGTGGTCCTGTAGGAACAGCAGTGACTTCACTGGCCTAAGCCCTGTCCTTCCCCGCCTTAAATTTGCGGGGGCATCAGGAGGCTTTTGTTTAGGCACTGGAAGGTGGCAGCGTTAGTGGCGCTTTCAAAGGTTGATCCCAATTCAGTCGACGTCGACTACGTCCGACGTTATCGACTGAAAGGGAACGTCCTGGTTGCGTATGCAACCCACCGTTCCCTGAAGGAGGGAACGGAGGACGTAGTCCCCTTGCCACTACCGCTGGACCACCGCTGACCCCGGGTTACTCTCGGCTCCTCAGCGAAAAAGCAACTAGTGCGTGCATCCACTTCCGTATTTATACCCGCGCCGCGGGGGGGGAGTGTGTGATGCGAATCACGCACGGCAATTACATTGGCTCGTTCAATAGTACTCGAAGAGGATAGGCTCTCTAGCGAGATCCCAATTCCAAATTCCAATTCAGTCGACGTCGACTACGTCCTCCGTTCCCTCCTTCAGGGAACGGTGGGTTGCATACGCAACCAGGACGTTTAGCATAATTCCCTCATGATCATTACCTCAGACCCTACATAAGAAACATATTACCTTCTGATTCATAAACTTACATCAACGCTTGATGATATGCAGAACAAATCACAAGCCTAGCATTCATTTAATTTAGCTTTATTAATTTTATCTTACAACCTTAAGTGTATAACTGTATATATTTGTTCAATGTTCAACCAAGTCTTTGTTAAAACTAGAAATAATCAGATGCAAAATTAGATGACAATAAAAATAGCAATTTTTTATTTTTCCCCCATATCTACAGTGTAAGATAAATCTTACCGTATAATACTTCAAAATACAATGGGTACAATATTCATAATATAATCTGTTTTGATGTATATAACATCTCTGGCCAGTCTGGACATACATGAATTACACAATATGGGTTGAATAGAAAAATAAAAGACTAGGATATTTGGTTTTTGTTCATTATGGCTGGAAAATAACATGACAGCCAGGATTTTGACAGCCATGTCATGTTTCAAATATTATGCAAATCACTAAAAGCCGCACTAGGTGGGACTTTGGAACCTGAGACTAGAAACAAAACGGTCCCTATTTTTAAGCAGTATGCATTGGTTTCATAGACAGGGTTTAAATTAAGCCTGGATTAGGCCTTAGATAAGACATTTAGTAGCTTTTAAGTAGCTTTTATAAACGTGCCTTAGAAAAAAAAAAACATTACTGATGTGCATATTGAGACAAAACAATGGCAATGATATATTTTAAAATATGTCAGTGCAAGTTGCTTTCCGTTAAAACAGCTCAAACATGCATTATAATCTGGGACTAGTTGTGTCTGTGAAATTGGGGGATTATCTTTTAAATTATAATCTTTTGAATCAGGGTTAAAAACAATCTTCAAAATGTACACCCCTTTAAATGATTCAGGCAAAATATGTGACAGATCATCTGCAAGTGGGCAAAAATAAGAATTGTGAATGGTAAGATTTTTTTTTCTTAAATAGAAAAATGGTCAGCATATGTCCAGAACACAGGTTAACTGTTGAGAAAATTACACAACTTCACCCATATTTGTCCAGATTGGCCCAGAAAACATTTGTAAAATTTTGTCCACTTTGTCACACTTTTAAAAAAATATGAATTATCAAACCAAAATATTAAAACCAAATGGCATCTGCAAAAACAACAAAAAAAAAAAAACTTTTAACTGATGTCTTTTTTGTGGAGGTATAAAAACTGCTCCCCTCTAGTTGACACAGACGTTAAAACAAATCTATTTCTTATAAATTAGTGTGCTTGAGATGCCACTTGTTTTGATATTTTGCTACTGTACATAATGCAAAGACATTGATGCCCTTTTAAGTGTGGCTTAAGTGTCTAAAACTGTTGGGGGTCAAAAAGCATGAAATACATCTATCAACAAATCATGTTCACATGTATATTACAGAATACAGATAGAGAATAGAATGGCTCAGGACTTGCTTTACTGAATACTGAGAGTTGCAAAAAAAAAAAAAAGGACAGATGGTTTGGGTCACTGTGGTGCAATTCTGGAAATTTGAACATTTGACCTACTACTAAAGCCACACTATTACATCCGGGTAACATGATGCAGTATATAAATACGTAACTCTTTACAACTTAAAAAAAAAATGTTTGCCTTTCTTTAAAACAAAACATTTAATTTCACATAAGTATTTCAAAGCCTTTACAATTAAAAAGCACAACAACAATTAGAATGACAAAATAAATGAACTATGCTTTAAAAAACACACACAAATGCAAACATGGCACAAAGCACATTAGAATTTCATAGACTAATAAAGATACAACACAGGGCAGAGTCACTACAAAAAGGGGGACACTAAACCAGATTTATGTTTACACTTAGCTAAAATGTTATTCATACAATGCTTCAATCAAGATCAAAGCTCTTTTCTAAAAGTGTGTGAATGCACAGAAGTCATGTAATATACTATAGATCCTTTTCCACTTGTCTTTGTTCCATTATATTTTCAAATAGTCAAAAACATTATTTATTTGGATTTTTATGCTGTAGACCCCCTCATTTTTTTATACCCAATAGCCATTCAGTATGTATTGGTTAATTCAATTGCAATTTAACCACTTTAATGTGTTTTGTAATTCTGTAATGAATAAGTTAGAGAACGTTAAGCATAGTGGCATGTTGGATTTTTGTCATGAGCAGTTACCATAAATGAGAACATTGAGGGGGAAAAAACATAGTAACACATCTTTAATAAAAATCTCATTACAGAACATCACATTTTGCTACACACTTAAAGATTCATATTCCACAGATCAGAAATATTGTTGGGGTAAAACAAGTGTCAACTGACACAATGACAAAATGATGAAGGCATAGTGAAAGGAGAGACTGTTGAAAATTAAGAGAGAGAAGGTGAAATAGATAGATGGACGGACTGATGGAGATATGGATGTATGGTCAGACAAACATCTACATCTCATGGGAGAGGACTTCATGCTCAGGTACGCCATTGGCGTGGATTGCTTGCTGACCGTTTGGTTGTGTGTTGTTCTCATTGAGTCTGCGTACGCGGTACATCTCGTAATGGATGCTGCTTGCAATATCTTTGATGTTCTGCATGTGAGTTCTAGAACAGCGAAAACAGACACAGAGTAAACACTTATAGCCTATTGAAATATATTTACTAACAAATGAACTGTAGTCTTGTTTATCCAAGAACTGAGATGTTGAATTGTAGAATACCGGATTAGCAGGTCCCGCAAATAGGCAAACTCGCAGTGTGTGGTGTTCTCAACTGCAAAAACAATTAGAAAAATGAAGATGGTGTGGTTTTAGAGAGTATTTCAGTCATGAAAAACCATTAACAAATTATTTATATAACATTTTGTATAATTCAATTCACATTTATTATAGCACCTTTCACAATACATATCGTTTCAAAGCAGCTTTACAGAAAATGTGTACATTACATTTTAAAGTAATCTGTTTTCAGAGGTGACTATGTCCTAGTACATATATGCTACAAATCATGCAATTAGCTAACAATGTATTTAATTTAAGACAAAAACAATGAGCTCGTTGAAGTGATTATTACAAAGTTGTGAATATAATGATTACAATATAGAGAAATTTAGCATTGGTGTGTGTTAAATAAACAGTCAATCTGCAACTATATGTTTCAATATTTGCTATTTCGTTGAGGTGTGCTAGCATTTTCTTGCCACTAGATGACAGTGCAGTAAAACAGATGGCACCAGAGTAAGCATATTTGAGCAGCAAAATGCTTCTTTAAAGGGATAGTTTACCGAAAAATTACACTTTTAAAAAAATATGGGTAACCCATTGACTTCTATAGTAGGAAAAAAAAATATATATATATGTATATATGTTGGTTTACCAACATTTTTTAAAATATTTTCTTTTGTGTTCAACAGAAGAAAGAACCTCATACAGTTTTGGAACAACATGAGGGTGAGTAAATGATGACAACATTTTTGGGTGAACTATCCCTTTAAGTAACATCACATTTCAAATAGACTACCGAGACATGAATGCATACAGACTCTTAAAAGAGCCCATTAATTAAGGAAATTGAAAATTTTTGTATTCTGATGATTTTTGGTAGTTAAAAAAATAACATGCAGGGCTGATTAATATTAAATAAATATGACAATATGGGGTAATGTAAGAAGAAAAATGTGGTGAGAAAGACAAACATAAAGCAACTAGGCTTGGAATGATAAATTAGACTAGAGAATATATAGAAACAGAAGCACTGTTTACGTCCTCTTTTTAAAATTTTACACACATACTGACTCTCTAAATACTACTTGCCTAAAAGGTCACGTGAGCTGATCTGTGCTTCAATTGTTAATCACATTTTCATTGTAAATCAATGACCTCCGGTCACTGCAAATAACTGTTAGTGTGAATGCCACTTTACCCTTTTATGTAACATATAAAGGCATCTTATTAAGAAGCGCTTACAGCACTTTCAACACTCTTCACATATTAATGCTATATGATAGTTACTACATTCAATCAATTAACTTTTACCACTCTCTTGTCCATGCAAGATAGAGCTTTTCGAATTACTATTGATCCAACGTTTTCTATGTGAAGGAGTAATTTGAATTCTCAGTAACTAAGATTCGGGTCCAGGAACTTGATCTGCTCTTGGCAGCAAGAATGAGAACCACACAGATGTGAATGTGTATATTAGGGCTATAAATTGAATAAAATTGTTTAACAATTATTTTAATTCTATGCAGTAATTAATGTCATATATTTTGTACTTAACATGTCTCATTCAGTTCCATCTTATTCCACTTTCTGATTTAGAACTACAAAGATTCTACATTTCTAAAACAGCATTAAATGCAATCAACATTTTCTAAAGCTAAACTACAATAACTAGATTACATTTTCAAATACTTTATGAACTTAATTTTAATCTTTCTGGTTGACTTGTAATTACAATGCTTTCATGCCCTTCTCGTTCCTGATATTTCATTTTTGCTGAAGCTCTATGATAATTCTTTTTCATTTTTGAACATTACAGAATGAACACTTATTTTCCATTTGAATAAATGTTTTAATGACATATAAAATATGAATTGCATTAAACAATTCAATGTATATTGTAAATGTATATTGTCTAAGATATCCTGTAGAGAGCATTTGTGATGTGGCTCTTTAAAAGTTTGGCTTAACTGTTTAAATCTTGAGAATCTGTTCGTAAATCAATCACAGTGATGTAGGATGATGTGGACACGAGTGCATGCAATTCCTTACACACACAACCAAATGTTTTTAAATAAAAAAAGAAGCACAGGACACTAATCCAAGAACAAGGCTTACTGCCAGAGAGGATGTGCAGATGTGAGTTTGGGCAAGAAAATGTAAGACTGAAGAAAAGTGTTGTGTGTGTGTGTGTGTAACCTGGTAAATCCTACATTATGGGGATAAAAGGCGAACCTCAGGAACTTCCTGTGCTGTGGAAGGATGGAAATATGGAAGTACGCGTCCTTCAGAACTATCGTGACAAACCAGTCCTCGGATCTGATTTGTGCTACAATCTGCTTGATAGTGAGCATCTTGAATTTTAGCTTCCCTACCGCGCGATTCAACAGGCGCAGATCTAAAATTGGACGCAACCCCCCATCCTGACGCCAGTGGCGTCAGGACTTCTTCTTTGCCGAAGCCTTCTTGGCCATAATAACTGTCCTCAGATCAGTTTTGCCAGAAGACTTCGGCTGAGAGTGCCGCGTCTGGTCCCACTGTTTGGAAGGGGGAGTGCGAGACGCGTCACTCTGCTTCTGTTGCGCCCTATGTGAGGAGCTGACTGACGGCCTGGACTGCTCCCGCCCAGCAGTACCGGGGACATGAATTTTAAGAGGCATAAATTTCTGAAACGCTGCTGATTGTTTCTTCTCTTCCTGAAATCTATCTATGACAGTATTCACAGAATCACCGAACAGACCATGAGGAGAGAGAGGAGCGTCTAAAAGAAAAGCTTTATCTTTTTCTTTCATGCCAGAGAGATTTAACCATAGATGTCTCTCTGCGGCCACCAGGGCTGCCATAGTACGGCCCATTAGCTTGGCCGACTCCTTGGTGGCGCGCAGAGATAAATCTGCAGCCTGACGCAGTTCGCGAACTACATCAGTGCTGACCTCTTGAGAATCACTCACGTCCTTTAATAGGTCAGCCTGGTATGCCTGCAAGATGGACATAGTATGCAGGCACGCCGAGGCTTGACCGGCCGCCGAATACGCCTTACCCACTAAAGCAGACGTACTTCTGAGGGGTTTAGAGGGTAAAAGTGGTGCTTTAAAAGAAGATGCAGCTTCAGCAGAAAGGTGACTAGCAAGCGCCTCTTCTGCTTTAGGCATCGCCCCATAACCGTGAGATTTAGCCCCCACGATATTCGAATAAGTGGACGTTTGAGGGCTAAAAACACGATAAGAGACCGGCTTTTTCCACGATCTCGAAACC
This sequence comes from Gila orcuttii, assembly GCA_026230005.1. Lineage (NCBI taxonomy): Eukaryota > Metazoa > Chordata > Actinopteri > Cypriniformes > Leuciscidae > Gila > Gila orcuttii. The sequence continues at coordinate 24,379,888 of JAPDVR010000011.1, forward strand.
TCTGTGTGTAAATCAGGAAAAAAGGGCAAGCACCGGCGTGGAGGTTGGGAACGGGAAGGCAAAAATCTCTCATCTAGTTTAGATTTTTCTCTAGACTCCTGCCTAACAGCTGGCCACTCGATGCTTAATTTAGAAACAGCACGAGTGAGCACCTCCATAAGCTCCTCACTTTCGGGAGAGCGAGATGGCGAATCATCGACATCTCCTGCATCCAGACTAACAACATCCAGATCCTCAGAACTGGATAGTTGCAGTACTGGGGCCTCAGTTCGGGGGGAAGAAACCGCAGAGCGTGCTTCCGAACCCGAGACTGAGGCACTGGATCTAACAGGTAAGGGCTGAGATATGGCAAAGCCCGTCTCAAGCCCCGCTGTTAGATCCATCTGCGATCCCCACGAATGACGTCGGCGCTCAGCCTCGGCATGAGCGGGACCCGATCCGCGGGGATCGCGAACCGAACCACTCTCCTCAAAGAGTGATCGGCGGGAGCGGAGCGTTCTAAGAGGCAAACGCTCGCAATGCTCACAATCAGCCCCCTCGAGAGCTGACTGGGCATGCTGCACTCCCAAACAAACAACACATAAGCTGTGTGTATCCCCGCCCGTTAAATAGCGCGAGCAGGGAGGAACACACTTCTTAAATTGCTGTTCGCTCGCCATTGTCTCTCAATATAATATATATATATATAGTTTTTTGAAATAGTGAAACTCCTGCTTAGTGACAGACAAAAACACTTGAGACAGATCCACATATAGCGCTTACTGAAGGCATAGAAGCTGTCGCGCTTGTGTTTTGGGGGTGCTTTATAGTTTCCTGGTCGATGACGTCACCCGCCTATGACGTTCCGTCTCTCCATTGGACTGATTCCATACGTGCTTCATGACGCACACACGCAGAGGCGTTCCCACAGCTTGACGCAGCTCGAGTTCCCTTGAAAGGGAACAGCTTGTATACCATACTAAGTGTTTTTTTATTTTATTTTTTTTATGTAAAAATGCATAAAGTTTTGTGGGATGGGTAGGTTTAGGGGTAGGGTTAGTGTAGGGGGATAGAATATACAGTTTGTAGTTGTACAGTATAAAAATCTATCATGAAAACACAATGTGTGTGTGTGTGTGTGTGTGTGTGTGTGTGTGTGTGTGTGTGTGTGTGTGTGTGTGTGTGTGTGTGTGTGTGTGTGTGTGTGTGTGTGTGTGTGTGTGTGTGTACTACCTTCTACTGTCCCCCATCTCGTTTTCCTGCCCAGAAGTCTTTTTCCATTGACCTGATATTCTTGATCACTTCCCACCACAGCAAAAGGGATCATCTCCTATAACACACATCACATGGAAACCCTCAATATGCAAAAGCAACACTTGGAATAACAATTTACAGCCCAGCCAGGCTGAAACGGAAGACTCAAAAGCTTACTCCATGAAGTGTGTCATAAACAAGACAGCCCTTTTACGTCATACGCCAAACGCATACGCCAATTAAAGGATACTATAGATCATTTTCCACTTGTCTTTGTTCCATTATATTTTCAAATAGTCAAAAACATAATTTATTTGGATTTTTATGCTGTAGACCCCCTCATTTTTTTATACCAATAGCCATTCAGTATGTATTGGTTAATTAAATTACAATTGAACCACTTTAATGTGTTATTTTGTAATTAATAAGTTAGAGAACGTTAAGCATAGTGGCATGTTGGATTTTTGACATTGTTTCTGAGCTCTGTCGAGTGATAGAGATATAAAGTGACAAGTGGACATACCCTGATCTTCTCATTAATCATTCTGTCTTCTGCATCCTCATCAAACTCCTTTTGAGGATAGATGTCGATTTCATTGGTTCGCAATTCCTCTCTTATCTGCACATACACACAGTAGACAAAAAAATCCATGAATCATTGTTTAGTTCTTTGTTCATCTATGGAGGACATGCATGCCTGTGCACAGAACATTAGGTTATGTAGTTATTTATGAGGCATCCTATACAGGAAGAGGGCTAATTGTCTTGTCAACAAAAGAGGATGATTCATTAAAAAAAAGGACAAAATTAGTAATGTTCAACTCTTGTTAAACACATTAATAAGTAAAGGCCTCAAGAAAAAACATGACATTAAAGAAATAGTTCATAATTTATACTTGTCATAATTTACTGGTTGCAAACCTGCATGGAACACAGAAGAAACGCTAAAGAATGTACCGGTGGCCCTTTTCCATTAAATAAATAGGGTTTGTAGAGTTTAGTTCAAGCTTCAAAATGGATTCAATGGCATCATAAAAATTTACCATTCATCTCAATATATTCCAAATCATCAGAAGTTATACAGTAACCTTTTGTGATGTACAAAAATGTCAAAGTTTTTCACTGATAATTTCCCCTCTTTTGAGCTGTTAACTATTGACTTGGTGAGTTGAAGTTGAGAACAGACTTATTTGTAATAATTGTATAATATTTGTAATTTGTAAACAAATCATTTAGACCTTTTCCACATAATGAAAGAAATCCAAGTTAAGTAGTCCATACTTAACAAATGACAAAACATCCAAACATATGAATTCTGAACACTTGGAATATAGTGTAGTCATATGGACCAAATTTATTTTCAAATTATTTATATACTATTATAGTATTTATTAATATTTTGAATTATCTTTTATATTTTTGATTTCACTTTGAGTTAAGTTTAAGTTTTAGTACTTATTTTGTTGTTTGTCATGCTTTTACTTGTATATATATATATTAGGGCTGTCAAAAGATTAATCGCGATTAATCGCATCCAAAATAAAAGTTTGTGTTTACATAATATATGTGTGTGCACTTTGTATAATTATTTTGTATATATAAATACACACACATGCATGTATACATTTAAGAATTTTTTTTATTTATATATAAAATATTTACATTTATATATAATATAAATTATATATAAATATATACAGTATATACATGCAAATATTTCTTAAATATATACATGCATGTGTGAGTATTTATATATATACAAAATAATTATACACAGTGCACACACATATATTATGTAAACACAAACTTTTATTTTGGATGCGATTAATCGCGATTAATCTTTTGACAGCCCTAATATATATATATATATATATATATATATATATATATATATATATATCTTAGCTTATATTATTATAGCTGACATTATTAAATATTATTTAGCTTTCATTTTTATATTTATTTTAGTTTTAGTTTAACAACTAAATTTTGGTATTTTATGTAGTTATTTTTTATTTTGTAATGTTTGGATTTATTATTGTGCCTGAACTTGTAACAGAAATGTGTTTTATAAGAAAATAAACTCAAGTTTTAGTCATTTTAGTACTTCAGCTTACTTAATTTCAGCTTGCTGCCAAAGCAGCATTTCTAATTTTCCTCAGTAAGTAGCTCTGTTTTTTACATTTATTCATTTTTTTATTTAGCTTTATTTCAAACAAAAAATATTTTTAATAGTTTTTAGTTACCAGTGCTAGTTAACACTTGGTGTGGTTATTTATTTATTTATTTGTTTGCTCATTTTGCAACTCAACAGCCTGAATTTCCCTTCAATTTCATTATAAGGAAATGAGCAGCCAGTAATTCATGTTTTCTCCATTTGTGTTCCACAGAAGAAAGAAAGTCATACGGGTTTGGAACAACATAAAGAAGAGTAGAAGGGTGAAAGAATTATTTTCATTTTCAATTTTTTAACTTTTCCTTTAGTGACGCATTCTCTACTGTATATTAAGGGTCACCACGCCGTCGCTTTTCAGATGTCAAACTGAATAATCGTAACCCACATGAATTCAGACCTCTGGCAGTGAAGATTTAAACCGGCCATTGGGAGCATAATGAAAAGAACACAGTGAGAGAGCTTTCAGCCTGCGGGAGGCTTTAATGAATGACAAAGAATCAAAACTGTACCCTTCACAGAATATATTCTGAGCTGGTGTATGTTTTGATTCTCTGCTTCTATGTGCTTGATGTCCTGAGCTGAACATTAAAGCAAATAAACCAGACAAATTCAGGAAGTCCACATCAATGTTCTCAAGGTTGAAAATAGTCACCCCACTCTCCTGTCAGGTCAAAGGCCATGTGGGGTGGAGGGAAAGGATCTAAAGATTGTGGGCTGACCACACAGCCAAACATAACAGTTGCGTACAAGCCTGAAGAGCTTCTGGAGCCTACAGTTTGTTCCGTTTGGCAGGTGAAGCAAATGTTAGGAGGAAAAGGTAGCTTGGACGCCCACTGAGTTTCCTCTGGCATCTTTTACAAAGGCAAAACCAACAGACGTCATGCGAGGTGAAGTATGTGAAGGATAAAGTTGCCTTCACCTACTACAAGAGCACAGGCCAACATGTTCATTGAATAAAAACATGAAGTAATAATACTAATTTAATCACTTCAATCAGTAGCCAATCACTTCACTTTAAATTAACATACTAAACAGCTAGATACATGCAGTCCTCAAGATCTCTTCTTACTTTTGTATACCCTATTATTCTGTACACCAAAGAGTAAGTCATCAGTTCACATGTTAGTGCTGGTTTTATGGCAAACCTCCATAAGCTGTACCAACTCCAGCTGCCCACTGCTGGATCTGTCCTGTAAACCGCCTCTACCAGCCTTTGAAGTTCTGCCGAGTAGCAGTTTAAGTTGAGGTCAAACAAAACACAAAATGCCTCGCCGGCCCCTGAACCCAAAAAAAGAATCCAAAAATACTCAAGATCTAGGTTCTAGGGCTTTTCATCCATAATTAAGGATGTCCAAGTATGATTGAAGATATTTTCCACACCAGTTCTACAAATTATGGGTGGTTATAAAGAGTTCTTTTAAATTGAGAAAAAACAATGCTAGATTATAATAGGATATAAAACAACTAATACTGTAAATTAAGCAAAAAAGTACCAGCCTATGGTATATTGCAAATATAGTGAAAAGCTGAAGCGTGTTGTTAGGCATGTGCCACATATTTCATTTAAAAAGTTAATTTTATGTCAAACATGTCATTGGCAAATGAAGGTGGTTGAACCAGCTTTGCATGCATTGCAACTTTGCCTAGTTGCAATACTCTAAGAGAAGAGATGCCATTGCAAGGAGGATAAGTTGTTATTTAAGTGGGCACGTGAATTTAATAATAATATTAATAATGATATAATGGATTTCAAAATGCTAGAACACTGTACCAAATAATCAGCATCTAGGACTGGAACAGTGTTGTATCATTATGCACATGCCCAAGTGTAGTCTGTTACTTAACATGCCAACAAAACATACTCAGGGGGGAAGAGTTTTGCACCAATTTACACCATCAGGAAAGTGATTCCAACAGATATTTACCCACAGAGGTTCTCACAGACATTGTGTGATGACAGTCTGTAATGAGGTTAAATGCTTAAAAAAAAATCATCATTATACAACTGGTGTAGCTTCTTGGATGAGCGAGGCAAAATGTCCTCAAATTAATGGAAACATGCCAGATGCTCCAAAATAAATTCCTTTTATGACCCAGGTGAATGATATAGACAAGAGGGAAAAGACCCTCACCAGCAATTTACAAGGTGAGGAACTGAAAAGATGTAATAAAACCTCTTATCATACATTTGGAAGAGGTCCATTATATACATTGTGGAACTCACCTTCTTTTTGAAGAAGTCTCTCTCCTCCAGTGTCAGTGTGTCTGCTTTGGCGATAACAGGAACAATGTTCACCACTTTACTTAGGTGTCTCATAAACTCAATGTCAATTGGCCGCAAACTAAAACAAGGAAGAAAACAAAGCAAAGCAAACAGACTCAAAATACACAAATTGGAGATCATTGCGTAATGTCTATTCAGTTGGTCTAATGTTTAATCTTTATTTAAAACATTTAAAGAAGTAGAGTGTAAAAGTTTAACCTCAAGTATCTCATTCTAATACTGTAAGAGTAGCACAAATAATTAACAAGGCATCAAAAGACTGACAAACTACCAATGTGAAGAATATACTACAGATGGTTAAAAGTTTAGGGGGGAAAACGGGGGGAAACGTATTCACCCTTATATCGATCTGATTTTCTTTCTCATGTGGAACAAGTTGACGCTACTCTTTTCCACACAGCGGAAGTGAATGGTGACTGGGACTGTCTAGCTCAAAAATGACAAAAACCAAAAAGCACAATAAGCAGCATATTGCTGCAGTTCTGAAATCTCATTCATGTTTTCATATCTAAATATGGTACGTTATTAGTACTTGTTTGTCTCATAACAGTAATGATGTCCCCAATTCGAATATAGTATGTCAAAATCACACAATAGCACATATTTTCGGTGAATAATGACTTGTTTATCACACAAAGCTCATATGACCTCATTTGTATGGACTACGTTTGTGGTGCTTTTTTGTTAAAATAATAGCAATAATAAAAAGAAATGGTCTAAAGTAGAAAGAAAAACCATATGGGTTTGGAACAACATAAGGGTGAGTAAATTATGACAAAATACATTTTTGGGTGAAGTACGCCCTTAAGGATATGTTGAACTTTCTTCTGTGCTTGTAACTTTGCATTACTTGTACTAAAAAACTTGTACATATAATAAGCTGGCAAGTGTATTTAGGTCTGCTGGGTTGATTTGAGTGTACTGCATTCACAACCACAAGGCACAAACAAACAAGCAACACTGACATCTTTAATGTCCAAACATCCTTTTCACTCATCTCACATGACACACTGAATTGTGTCTTTTAATAAACTTTCAAATATACATGAAGATATAAATTCAATTCAATTAAATTCAAAACTTCAATTCTGTGTTGTTGCTTACACTTTTTAACATAATATAATATACTGCATGTGTGAAGGTAATGCTTATATATTTAAAGATGCATGTAATTGTGAATACACGTAATTCCTCAGAGCTTCTCGTGCACGTGTATATTTTGCGTGCTTTAGCACTCAGCGGAATATTCAAAGCCCTCAAGCTCTGCGGTCCTCCTCATGTGATAGTAAGCAAGCCCAGATTGTGACATCTTTTTGTCCTGCGGACTAAAAGGCCCTGTGCATGTTCATTCCAGTTTATTAAAAGACACAATTCAGTTGACGCTGAATTGTGTCTTTTAATAAACTGGAATGAACATGCACAGGGCCTTTTAGTCCGCAGGACAAAAAGATGTCACAATCTGGGCTTGCTTACTATCACATGAGGAGGACCGCAGAGCTTGAGGGCTTTGAATATTCCGCTGAGTGCTAAAGCACGCAAAATATACACGTGCACGAGAAGCTCTGAGGAATTACGTGTATTCACAATTACATGCATCTTTAAATATATAAGCATTACCTTCACACATGCAGTATATTATATTATGTTAAAAAGTGTAAGCAACAACACAGAATTGAAGTTTTGAATTTAATTGAATTGAATTTATATCTTCATGTATATTTGAAAGGAAATTATCACATAACTTGCATGAGCCCTGGCAGGGAAAATACCAATTTGATATTTGAGCACCTACCCACATCTGTCTCATAATTCTTTCATAGAGGAAGGAGTCACCATCTGTGGTGGATACTTCTCATTTCACTTCCTGTTTTCCAATAAACCACATGGAAATGGCTAGCCACCAGAGTGCAACATCCACTAATGAGATTATAAAAGTCTCCACAAGGTCTCAAAGGATCTGTGTGAAATGTCCAAGAATGAACCTCATGGCAAATTTGCAGCCAGTGTTGACAGCTGATTCTGGGATTTGATTAACAACTACAGAGTTTATAGTTGGTTTCTGCTTTTCTGAAAACATGATGAATTAAAAGTGACGAGCCAAAGAGCCAAATGCTGAGAGTGAATTGTGGTCTTGATGTCTGATGCTCAAACCCTGAATGAAGGCACTTGACGACATAAATAAATATCTGTAATATTACATGCAAAGACATCCCACTGCTAGTACACAACATTATTCAGGGCTGCAATTTTAAACATAGTACTTCTTCATTGTGGAATTATGGCATAATAACTAACTGAAAAGAGTACAGCTATATGTTATGTAGCACTGTGTGTGTTAAATTGTCATTTAAAAATTGTCATTACATGTCATTTAAAATACACAATTGCTGCCGTAAGTTCAAGTACTTCCTGGAATTCTCTGAAAACTACATAAGTAACAGTTAAGACGGTTGGCGCTGCCAAAATATGCAGAGATTCCAAATGAATTTCATGTGACATATGAATGATAGTATGTTCTTCTAATTTATAACCTCATAGTGTACATATTACAGTTTTTTTTCGATCGTGAAACGACAGTGAGCACAACTAGAGCTACATGTGCAAAACTCTAACTACAGTCTGCACAGCAGCAGTTCATGTGGACCAAACTCTAGTTCGTTTTTCATTGCTTGAACACAGTTTTCAAAACTCTACACACTTAACCCATGACTTTAACCATAACCTGCACAACACTGTGGATTGACAGCACTTTGTTCAAATGCTAACACACTGCTGTCAAAACTGTGAACCACACATTCAAAACAGAATAGATTTCAGCCTTGTGCCTTTCAAACACTGCTGATTGCAATTTCAGCTGAAAGGCTAAGCAGGTGTCTTGTTTGTTATTTGTTCGAATTACAGTATGTACTTTTAGTTTCTACCTTTTTTTCTCATTACTGTAATTCCGTAAATTACTACAGAATATACGCTTATTTCACGCAGCCGTTATTTTGAAATCGAAAGCGAGGCTCTCAGTGTGTTCTGAGTGACAGTGTGTGTTATCTCAGTGAGGGTTGTGCATAGTGTTTGGCTGCACTGAGCCTGTTTTGAGCCATGTGTTAAGAGTTGTGTTGCTTGGAATGAGTTTTGCAGGTGATGTGAACTGCTCAGGTGAGTGTTGGTAGTGCAGACTGTAGTTAGAGTTTTGCACATGTAGCTCCAGTTGTGCTCACTGTCGTTTAACGATCGAAAAAAAATGTAACAATAGCTATGCAAATCCCGCTCTGCAATATCCAGTTAGTAGTAAATGTCATGTTCGTAGTGAATATTATGTCCATGAATACTGATTGTCTGATGGCACTACAATTGAACATCCAAAGTTTTGTTTGGATAAATCCTTTCGGCTTACTATAACCAATAATTTTCCAAGACAGGAGAAAAGAAGGGGCCAATCAGATTTCTGTTAGGCCCATTGCCCCTTTGGCTCCACCCATACTTCCGCTTATGCTCTTGAGGTGAACGGAGCTGTTTCCTGGACACAATTTCAAACACAGGCACTGAAGTCTGTGTGCGACTTGACATGTGGCAAGACGAGCAGCTGTTCAGATATCTTACAAGCACACAGCAGCTGCGAGACAGTATCTAATAACAGTGTGCACAGCAACACATACTCATAGAAGGAAATGCCCTCTTTAAAAGACTTAACCACCCAAACCCTCCTCTCTCCTGTGCAGACACTACACACATACACATATACCTAGAAAACAAGACAGCAAACCACTTGCAGGACCACACAATGTTATTTTTCTTCTAGCCCCATCAAACACACATAAACACACACACAGTGGTTCCACACAGAGTGAAGATCCATCTCAGTGATCCGATCACAAGAGTGTTTATGCCTTGTAGTAACGCATTTCATGTAACAACTTCTGATCAGATTGTGAAGGGTCTCCAATTTCATTTTATAATTTTTTCTAAAAAAAACAATGAAAACTTTGTGCACCATTTTTCTCAAATATACAGGTCACATACCTGTATTAACTAAATCTTCCAAATGCAAAAAAGGTGCGCAAAACAGCACATACAAGTTTAAAACTTTTAGTGCAGTGATTGTGAGTAAGGTGGTCCTTTACTGTTCACCAGTCCAGAATGCATTAGTATTTAGTATATTAGATTAGTATTCTGCACTACTATATGGTCCAATGCATTTTCGGATGCCTTCAAATGTTGGTGTTTTGTGCCCCTTTTAAACCTGCATCTAACGCTCACCTCTTAGATTGGATCACCCAAAGCAAATCATAACACCAGTTGTAAATGCGGTCTATACTGTAAAAAAAATAATTAAAAAAATGTCAAACTTAACTTATGGAAAAAGTTCTTGCATCAAACATATTGTAAAACTCAAAAAACAAAAACAAAAAAACGTGTGGATCTGAGTTAAATAAACTTGCAGTTCAAGTTAAGCTGAGTGTTAACATTCCATAACAGTGATGCACTGTAGAACTTTCATATCTTGTGTAGCAGTTTGTTAAGCAAAATGAAAAGGTTATATAGAGTTACTTCTATATTCCAAAACAAGTTGTATATACTCATTGAAATGAAAGAAACTTCACTGAAGAGAAGACTAATCACGCAGATTGTGACTTGAAACATACAACTTTTACAACAAAATATAACAAAAGAAAACACTACATAGAGCTAAAACCTATAAAACTTAAAAAACAAGGTTAACGATTCTTCACCATGACTTCACATCTGAGTGCGGTGAGCAGCAGTTTATAGTATGGATTCAGCCAAAGATATGTACAGATTTTAACAAGACCCTCCCGTCTAAAGAAACATAATGTAACAATAACAAAAGCAAATTTGCCTGGTTGTGTGTGTGTGTGTGTGTGTGTGTGTGTGTGTGTGTGTGTGTGTGTGTGTGTGTGTGTGTGTGTGTGTGTGTGTGTGTGTGTGTGTGTGTGTGTGTGTGTGTGTGTGTGTGTGTGTCTCACCAGTGTCCAGTAGGAGGAATAAAGTATATGCAGCAGTGGACTCGTGAGTCTGGAATCCTCTTCTTCCTGTCGATGTTGATCTCTTCCTGTAAATACTGTTCGTATTGTGCATTAATGAACTTCATGATGGGCTGCCAGCTGCAAACAGATCAGAGAGACAGGGAGACACCAGAAAACACATGAGATCTAACAGGACCACCAGGTAAACTATGAAAAAGTAAGTGAGGATAGGAGCAGACTTCACTCAATGCATATATTTATAAACTTTAAGAGTGCTGGCCTGGATGATTAACATGCAAAAAAATAGGAGAGAGGCCGCACTTTTCATATAAGCTATTTATTTGCACAAATAAATAGCTTATATGCATAGTGCGGCCTCTCTCCTATTTTTTTAAAACTATGAAATAGTTCAATAGCAGTTAGTATTAAGTTACTTATACTCCATGTTATATATATTGATATGTTTTTCATAGCAGGTATCAGTACTGACTGATAAAAAAAGGAGATACTTACCAGTTCTCATTGTTTATCTGGTCTCCAAAGCCTGGTGTATCGATGACGGTCAGCTTCATTCTCACTCCTTTTTCCTCAATATCTGTATACAAGATGAGTTTGAAGAGGTGAATGTGCACTGTAGATAACCAAACTTATGAGAAAGTCAGAATTGTTAAAATAAGACTTCTGCTTATCCGTTTTAGTTTTAGTTCATCAGGCCTTTTTACCATGACTGATGGACTTGATTTCAATGGTCTTGGGAATTCGCTCTTCCTCAGTTGTCATCACAGATCTGCGACTCACTTTAGATTTAAAAAGTGTGTTCATTAGTGTGGATTTACCCAGACCACTCTGACCTGTACAAATGGAAAGACAAAAAAAGAGAAAAATTGATGTTTTAAATTGAATGAATAAAGCATAGTACTATAAAGTATGCATGTGCGTATATTAGTTTAATATGGACATAGTACATTTTGCATATTGGGATGGTCATGGCAAGGGACTTAAGAAATGCGTGTACTGTGGACTATAAAAGAGCCAGTGTTTCTAGAAGAGGTTCATGGGAGCAGCTTGTTGGATCTCTCGTTGACATCTATGATAAAGCAAGAACAAAGGTTGCAGCTGGAATCAGTTGAGTGGAGCAGCCAGGCAGATGCTCTCACTGCAGAAAGCATTAACCATGTCCGATTGAACATTGGGTGGGAGTGGCCATATTGGTGGGCATGTAACTGATAAACAATGAACTGAAAATCCCTGAAATAAAATCCCTAAAAGTAACCTCCAACCATTAGATGTTTGCAAATGTTTGAATATTTTCAAGCTTAAAGGAGCTGATAAAAAGTGATTAGAGGATTATAGTTAGACAAAAAAACTCAGAAGACACTCTGCAAACTGACAAAATCACTCATCAACAGCTTAAAGAATGCAGGACATTAAAGAGAGATAAACCCATGAACACGCCTTGAATATTTCTGTACTATCCATTTATTCACTTACCAAAGTACTGGATTGAAACAAACATCAACGTGTTCATTCAGCGATACAAAAGTTTTTATCTCAGTTCTTAAGTCCTCAAAGCAAAAGACAAACATCACTATCACAAAACAATCCTTCTAAGACTATGCAATTGGCTACAGGTTCCATGCTTCAGAGTTTTACACATTGGCAAGAAAATCAATAAAATCAGGGATATATACTGCTGGAGGCAGGCAAGTCAACACATATTGTGGAGTGGTTCCATACTGATGCACTTGGATCTGTGAATATGGCATATATAGGAATAATGTAGTCTGAAACTGGAACCAAGGTCATGATTAAGAGTCAGTTGGGGACATTCAGGGCATTCGTATTGGACCACTAGAGGTCAAATTGTTGGGTGGTGTTGCCTGCTGTGTAAGCGAAGATTACCAGAGGATCTCGGCTAGTAACCGAAAGGTTGAAGATTCAAATGGATGTACCAGATTCCAAGCAATTTTGAATCCAAGATGTACTGGCAATGACTAGAAACCAGTGGTGTATTCTACGTGATACACGGGTATATTCCGTATACCCACTAGGAAAGGTCAAGGATTTCTGTAAACCCATTTCAAAAAGAATGAGGGTACGTAACAACATCGTTTTGTGACAAAACTTCCACACTTTCATTCATAAATTCACCCCGTCTGTGTGGCGAAGCACTGACTTTTGGACCATTGGGGCTTCCATGGCCATTGCCAATTGCAAAAGGTACAATTGACCTTTCGCCGGCCCCTCCCCCAAAACGCCCATTGTCCAATCACACATCATAGCAACCGTTACTATGTGAGCAGGTCCGTCAAACATTGACTCCAAGCAAGATGGTGAAACGGTGCGCCCACGGCGTTTGTAAATCGGACACTAGGTACCCCGAGAGATTGTCTGGAGTTGTGTTCTTTCCGTTTCCAAAGCCGAAAACACAACGTGAGCGGTGCCTACAATGGATAAAAACAGTGTGGACGGCCCCATTCCCAGTTAAATGTGTCGAACATGGTTAACTCGCGTGCAGCGTGCATGAGACTGAGACACTGAGATTAGTCAAAGAAACATGGAGAAAGCAGATCAAGAGGATCCACAAAGGAATTACGTTTTCTAAAGGGTTGTTGTTAACATGATATTTTCGGGGGGAAATGAGCAGCAGTCACTATAGCAGTGCAGCACCCATAGGCTACAGTTTAGAGGAGTGCACGTTCGCAACGGGGAAAGCACGAAGCTTACTTGACAACATCAGTTCATACATCAATATAGTAACAAATATAAATAACCTTAAATAATGTATGGTTATCTGCATCTTTACGTCTCTTATGTATAGTTACTTTTTAAACACGAAAATCGCATTCAGCATGACACGCAAGCGGTTGCCGTGTTATTTCTAACTCCAAACAATTAGCCACTGAACCAGCTTATAAAATCTTCTTCAAGGCTGTGCTGGTTGCATTTGAGGTACAGGTCATGGGGTTTCTCAGATTTCGCTTGAGACTGGTATAAGCATTAGCCTCAATAGTAGTCATGTCTCCTTCATTAAGTATTTTTATATTTTTAATATATCCCTCCACTGCATACTGTAACCCCTTTTGCCTCGATCTGGAGGATATCGCTAAGGTATTGCTCCAAAAAAGGTCACTGACACGCACGGGTATACCTCTTCCCGTCATGGCAATCTGTGGCGCTGGTCGTGTTTGATCATTTGTTTGACGGGCGTAGTAACAATAACTAGGGGGCGTGGCTTTTGCGAACGGTCAATTAAAGCCACTAGAAGACAAGCCTGCAACCTTATCCAAAAAAGCGTAACGGCCAATGCTAACGCTCGGCTATGGCGGTACGCAGGAAAGGAGACCAGAGGCCTTTTTATTTTAAAGGAGAAGAGGCTTCACTACAATTAATAAACCGCTTTTGTGGGGAAATAGCTTATCATTTAATGAATTGACTGCCTGTCCACTAATCTTCAACATGTTTTACTCTAAGGGACTGTTCGTTTTTTATTTAAGGAGCTACCGGAGGAGTTTTGAGATCTATAGTCAAAATAGACTTGACCCTCCCTTCACCAGCAATACATTTTTCTATGACCCTCCAAAATGATTGTGAAAAAAGGCATGACCCTCCTCGATAATTTATTGATTACTTCTGTACTGGTTTAGATATGTTTAGATATCTCTATGCCTAGTAGACCTACACCAAACGTTCATTAAAAAGGGTCCTGTACAGGGCTGTACACTGCAACATATCTACGAAAAGACTGGTCTGTGCGATGAATAAATGTACCACTGTAGCACCCGTGCCATACAGTTTTGTAAACTCCGTTACTTGTTTGTTTTCAGACATGATAACAGTCGTTTTATACTTGTGCTTATGCGATATCACGATTTTTGATCGTGGATGATTTAATGTCTCCACGATCTGCTTTTGAAGAAATATGGTAGTAGTTGCTTAAATTTACAAAATGAGCCTATAATAGCAGACAAAAGCCCTTTTAATTATGGTCCATGTTTTATAAAAAATGTTCTCGAAACTAAATGAAAATGTTTAGTGAAATTAGAAAATATGTCCCAATACTGTAAAACTCGACGTACATTCACATCACATGTTAACGCAGCGGTAGAGTTACACTTACAGGACACTGCACTTATTCGCAATCACAAAAGTTCATTATTTGCTCAATACTTTAAAGCTTTGCCGGGTAAACATTTCGTTGGCCTTCTGTTCTGACATGATGCACTTTTTCTGAGCGCGTATGCCCGAAGCGCACGCGCACTGTCAGACAGCGCCAATCTTTCGTGTCTGATTTTTGTTGGGTCAGACCCATCTGCTAGCGATGGGGGGCAGAGACTGAGAGAGCTACATGGAGCTACATGGACAATTATGCACCAAACAAGCCACTTTGAAATGTTGCTGTTTTCATGAATACAAAAGTTGGGTGACCCCCCACCCCAGCCGTGGCGTTTTCTCCAATTGTATCCTTATTTACACTGCACACGTCTGCGGCGCATTACGGCTCCAACAAGGTTTTATTCGGTCCTTCACGTGATACTAACTCACACCAGGAGCATTTCAGAAGTGAAGCGACTGGATGCGCGAGACCACGTGATTTGCCTGTCCGACGTGTTTTTTCTTGATTTTTGGGTTTCTACTAGGGCTGCACGATTTGGGGAAAATGTAATATTGCGATTATTGAGGTGAATATTGCGATTGCGATATGCGATTGCGATATAATAAACAAATGGTTTCATGAGTCAATTTGCTTGGTTCTAAAGCAAAATGCACACACAGATTAGTGATGATTCTGAAATGTGTATTTCTCAACTCAAACTAGCAACAACAACTAAATGATTGATAACACCTATAATGATCAATAAGACAAATCCCCCCCCCCCATTTTAAACATTAATTATAGCCATCCAACATTACAGTGATTCCATCATTACAATTAAAAGCTATCCATTTTTTTTACTTTTACTTTTTTTTATTAGGCTTCAAAAAATATAACAGCTTTTAATTTAAGTGAACTTCAAACAATCCTCACATAAACAATAAATGTCATATTTACCTGTGCCCTTCCTGTCCAACATGTAGCACATATACAGAAATTGAATAAAGTTACCAAACAGTATGCGCTGCATAAATTATAAATTGTATATAGACTAATTCTTATTAAAGCTAAACAGGTTCTTTAGTCAAGAGCAGTGAGTAATTTTCTCTGTTCCCTTTGTTCTTTGATTAACTTTACTGACAGAGCATTATTGGCTACTGGCTCTTTAAGAGCAGCCGTTGCTGACAGAGAGGAGGATCTCACACACGCGCCTCATTCTCTCACAACTCTTCACGTTCATCATAAGACTGCTCTTATGTTATAAAGATACTCGACAAACGGCATAATTGTGTGTGTTATTGTTCGTTCAAGCGCGAAAGAGAACTGTATTCTGGTGCGCGGTCTGTGCATGCGCATGATACTGACGCGCGTCTTTCAGTCAGGACATTCACAGGCAGCGCGCTCTCTTTGACTTGTCTCGCATGAATGGTTTCGCATGAATAAGAGCGGGATCATGTAAGTAGCCAAAGGATGGCAAAAAAAGAACAGATGCTGTGTTAATTGTGTTAACAGCCCTAATTTGTTTATTTCATATAAAATCGCAGCATTTTGCGTCATATAATCGCATAGGCTTGACATCGCGATTACGATTGCGATATGATTAATCGTGCAGCACTAGTTTCTACCTTACAGTCTATGGTTTCTACCAAGGATATATTGGTGAACAATACAATTGGGAGTTTGCACAGGATTTTTATTTTGAAATTGACAGGATATTCGTACTTTTATTTTGTATTTATGGTGCGGCTTGGACGCGGCATATGTCAAAAATAGACTAGGCGCCTATCTTTAGCGAAGCGGCGTGGAGAGCCGCATCTGGGGCGCTTCTGACACGCACCACGTTGCGGCTGAAGTAAACACAAGCATTGACTAGAGTGGCCGCGATCAGCTCTGGTAGCCATATCGCAGCCATAATGCACCCCAGACATGTGCAGTGTAAATTAGGGGTAAGAGATACAGACCCTCTCATCTCCCTATAAGACAATATCTGCTACAACAACACAGTTGTTTGGCGGTCATTCTCGGAGCAAGTTTGATATTTTTTCGCTCATGTTTTCGCTCGTAACTTCATGAAACATGCTCAGATCGTAGAAAATGGCACATCATTATTTACAGCAGATTCTCACTATTATGTTCCACATAATTCATTGCGTCGATCACAAGATATTCCTCATGTGTCACGGTGTCGTGCGGGTTGAAAGAGGACTCAAGGCAAGAAGGCTCCAATGCAAAGATTTACTCATAACAAACTCCAAACAGGTACAGGCAGGCAAACGGGTAGACAAAACTCACACTAACAACTATGAAAGACTAACAACCGACCCAGACTGAATGAACTGAGGGAACTAAATACAAGCACAAATCAAACATAACAAGGTGAGGACAGGTGACACAGATGATGATAACGCTGAACAGGTGGATGATTGAGGGAGTGAGTTCAGGTGTGGAAACAAGAGGGATTCTGGGTAGTGTAGTGAAGACTAAGACAGACAGGTGCAGACGAAGACTGTGACAGAACGCCCCCCTTCAACAAGGCGCGACCTCGCGCCGCAGAACATCAATGGGGTGGGGGGGTGGGCACCCTGGAGGCTGACGAGGGGGAGGCCAATCTGGAGCAGGAAGCCTCCAGGGCGGAGCAGGACCTGGGCGTGGCCAGGGCGGAGCATGACGTGGCCAGGGCAGAGCAGACGAACCCTCGGGCGTCCAGGGCGGAGCAGGCTGTGGGCGTGACCACGGCAGAGCAGTACGTGGGCGTGGCCAGGGCGGAGCAGGACGTGGGCCTGGCCAGGGCGGAGCAGGACGTGGGCGTGACCAGGGTGGAGCAGGACGTGGGCGTGACCACGGCGGAGCTGTTGGACCATCGGGCGTCCACGGCGGTGAGGACCCTTCGGGTGGCCATGGCGGTGAAGACCCTTCGGGTGGCCATGGCGAGGACCTTTGCCCCCCCCCAAAAAAATTATTGGGGAGTGTGACAGATTTCAACCCCGACTCCAGAATAGAGTCGGGGATAGGCTCTGGGTGGGCAGATGGGACGTGAACAGTCTCTGCGTGGCTGACGTGAAGCTCTGGCTGGGCGTGGCTGACGTGAAGCTGTGGCTGGGCGTGGCTGACGTGAAGCTCTGGCTGGACGGGAAGCTCTGGCTGGACGTGAAGCTCTGGCTGGACGTGAAGCGTGTGACAGATTTCAACCCCGACTCCAGAATAGAGTCGGGGATAGGCTCTGGGTGGGCAGATGGGACGTGAACAGTCTCTGCGTGGCTGACGTGAAGCTCTGGCTGGGCGTGGCTGACGTGAAGCTGTGGCTGGGCGTGGCTGACGTGAAGCTCTGGCTGGACGGGAAGCTCTGGCTGGACGTGAAGCTCTGGCTGGACGTGAAGCTCTGGCTGGACGTGAAGCTCTGGCTGGACGTGAAGCTCTGGCTGGACGTGGCTGACGTGAAGCACTGGCTGGACGTGGCTGACGTGAACAGTCTCTGTGTGGCTGACGGGCACCAGCGGTGAAGGCTCGGCTGGGCTGTGCGGAACCAGCGGTGAAGAGGGCTTTGAGCTGGGTGGAACCAGCGGTGAAGAGGGCTTTGAGCTGGACGGAACCAGCGGTGAAGAGGGCTTTGAGCTAGGTTCATGGGCTGTGACTAATGTGTGTGCTACCCACACACACAAAACAGCCATGGATCCCACAAGGAGCACTGCGTCCTCCAGAGCTGGCTGGACGGTCTCTGGCTGGACGGTCTCTGGCTGGACGGTCTCTGGCTGGACGGAACCAGTGGCGAAGAGGGCTTGGTGCTGGACGGAACCAGCGGCGAAGAGGGCCTGGTGCTGGACGGAACCAGCAACGAAGAGGGCCTGATGCTGGACGGAACCAGCGGCGAAGAGGGCCTGGTGCTGGACGGAACCAGCGGCGAAGAGGGCCTGGTGCTGGACGGAACCAGCGGCGAAGAGGGCCTGGTGCTGGACGGTGGGATTGGAGTGGGGCTGTTGACTTCGTCGACGGTGAAGGATGAACCGCAGGATACCAGCACCCACTCCACATAGTCGGCGAAGCTCCGAGGAGGTTCCCCGGACAACTGCGCTCGAGTGGCGTTGTTCAGTCCCACCCGTAGAAACGTGCAGAGGCAGTCGTCCGGGAAATCGGTCTGAGGCACCAGATCCAGGAACACTTCCAGGTGTTCCTCGAGAGAGCTGTCTCCCTGCTCAAGGCACATGAGCTTGACTGCAGGGAAATCCATGATAACAAAAAAGGAAAAAACAAACAAAAAGAAAACAGACTGAAGACAATACTTTAACTATTTTTGGGGTCGGTTGTTCTGTCACGGTGTCGTGCGGGTTGAAAGAGGACTCAAGGCAAGAAGGCTCCAATGCAAAGATTTACTCATAACAAACTCCAAACAGGTACAGGCAGGCAAACGGGCAGACAAAACTCACACTAACAACTATGAAAGACTAACAACCGACCCAGACTGAATGAACTGAGGGAACTAAATACAAGCACAAATCAAACATAACAAGGTGAGGACAGGTGACACAGATGATGATAACGCTGAACAGGTGGATGATTGAGGGAGTGAGTTCAGGTATGGAAACAAGAGGGATTCTGGGTAGTGTAGTGAAGACTAAGACAGACAGGTGCAGACGAAGACTGTGACATCATGGAGTTACAACACATAAAACTCCATAGGCTTTCCATCTACACTAGAGGTTGTGGTGGGTAGTGGATTGACTCCTGTGTCGATCACTGTTGGAACAGCTGTATCCTCTTCACCTTTTTCCTCACCTTTTTGTTTTGCAGAACAAATTTGCATGTTGCCTTCAATGAAGGACAGATGTCGAGTAATTAATCGATCCACTCGAATAGGCAAGTTTTCATGCTTGAAAAGGCTGTGTTTGATATTTTTTAACCCGCCTTAAACATTGGTTGCAGATGAATGATCCCTTCGAAAATAAGGGATCATTATCCCTGTTCAGAGTGGTAAGTAATTTGCCAGCCAGATTATATTGGGAATATTCTCAGGGAGGAAGTGCATATTGTCATGATCACCATTAGTTACGGCAAGTGACCTGCTCTCCTCACATATATCTGTTACCCACTGCCGCAGGTCTGTCTGTGTTTGGTCACATGGATCCACTTCTTCCAGGTCCTCACCCTCTACATCTGGAATTATGACACACTCATCTGCAATGCGGGATTTCAGGTATTTATTGCACCTTTCTGATGTGAGGGGGCTCCAGAGCTGTCATTGCCCTCTGCTTCGCCGAGAGCCACAACAGTAATACTGCGTAGTAGCTCTCTTGCATCGTCCATGGATTGTGACATGAGAAGCTGAGCCATTGACCTTGCAGAGAAATCTTTATCGTAATGTGTTTTTTTTTCCAAGCAGCCCAGTGGCAGATCATCTTGATGCAGTGTGCAACATCAACCCGAACAGGTCTTTAGATCAGGATGAGTAAAAGCCTTGACCAAAGCTCAGAGCAAAGCCAGAGAAAAGTCACTCACAACCTCTTTTGGAGTTGCTGCACCTGCAAGGATCAATTCTGTCAGCCAATGTGTTATTGTATTAACATCATGTCTCTCTGACAGCATTTGCACCACTAGGACACTTGAGTCTTCATCCCCTGCCAGAACACCCTGATATAGGAATGGGATATATGGCCAGACTGGCCATTTGGTCTCTGTAATTTCTTCACCACTGAGCCAGTTGCATCAAAACTCACAGTGGGGTTAGTAGATGTCTTTGATAATGTCTTGTACATATACATTTGTGTTTGACTCCAATAGTGACAATAGTGTCCAGTCCAATGTATTTAATGCTACAGATGTGAGGTGCACTGTATTTTAACATCTGCAGTGACAAAATAGGATCCTTGTCGCCTAATCCTAAATAACCTTTTAACCTTTGAAATCATTTCTCTCTTGCTTTGCGCAGGGTGGCCAAATTAGGCAGATGACTTGGCTCAGTTTTGTTGCCTCTGATGCCCTCCATACATGGGGTTCCATTCTACCCTTACACAGTTCTTTGAATATCTGCACACGCAAGTTACCAGACATCGCACACTTGGAACAGCCAGTGTGCAGGGAGTCATCAGTGTTTTTAATTAAACACTTGATCACCATTGGGCTGTTCATTTCAGGCACTTCATCACATTTTATGTGAATGTGGCCACGACACTCCTTACAGTTGCCTCTGATTACGAGTTTTCTGTGCAATAAACATTGACAATCTTAGCTCTCTTGAATGTTGTACCATTATTTTTGAAGTTATAACTAATAATATTATTAGAAGCACAAACGATTGAGCCTATTTTGCAGACGTTTTGCGTTGGGTGGGGGGCCAACTTCAGGTAGGTTGAGTTATGGGGTGTTGCTCTGGTATGCGTGAGTATGAGGCTTGGTCACAGTATACTCACTACAAAAAACTAGGCTACACCACTGCTAGAAATCATCCTGCTCACTAAGGGTGTGATCACACTTGGCAGGTCTGGTTTGATTAAAATGAAGTCTGGTGTGATTGCTCTGTTAGTACGGTTCATTTGAATAAGTGTGAAGATGTGAAGTGTGAAGAATAAGTGTGAACGCTGCCATCCAAACCTTGGGGTGCACCAAACAAGCAGCCTAAGACCCCTGGAAAAGTGGGTAGTTCGACTGAAATATGAACGTAACACAGACCAAAGACATCTGAATGAATCAAAAACAAGATGTAACGTCACAAGATGTGACCCTAAAAAGTACTGAATGCTCAAGAATACCTGGTTCTTCTCATCATAGGAGCTACATTTCTCATTACAGTTCGGTACAGGCATCGGGAACACCGTCTCCTTTCAGCAGATCTTTGTTTGTGTGCGCAACGGAGGAATTCCTGGTGCTATTTTGACTCCTTTACACATTTTATAAGCTCTTCACGAGTTCTCAGCTGGTAAAAATACCAACATATGCACACGTATTTGTAACATATGTAACGAGCGTATTCAGCCCAGCACAAAGCATTGTTTTGGATGTTCGGCAGGTTCCGTTGCAAAATATCATAAAATGTTTTTTTATTTATTTTGTGATATTTATGTCTTAAAAATGACAGTGTGAACGCCTGTGAACCAGGACTAAATGTATCCTTTTTTTTTCTGGATCAAAAGAACCGAACTAAAAGTGTGAACACACCCTAAAACTGCAAAAATAGCATTTCACTGCCATTCCATGAAGTGACTAATACACTTTAGAGACAGAGAAGTGTATGAGTAATTGTGTATAGTACTCATTATATGTTATGGGTAATATGAAATTAAGTTTTGTTCAACAATTAATATTGAACAGGGCTCTTTAGCTAATAGCGTGAAAATTCGAAATTCAGCCCATTAATCTTTTTTTTTATGGCTGACTGAATTAGCTGAAATACTGTAGTTCTGTTAATAGAGCATTTTTCTTGTGTCCAAAACTCAAGTGAGTTCAAAAGTTCTCATGCATAGATTACATTCCATAACCAAATCAAAGTGATTTTTATTTTATTTTTGGACATAGCTATCCAAGTTTTCCAAACATTAATTACATAAAATACAGTTCATACCAGGCATTTAAAATATAGAAAGAATATTTAAAACAAGTGTTGTTTTTTCTAAAAAATAATAATAAAACCATTTGAAATAGTAAACTATTTGACTTGTTAATCGAGGATGTGAAGTTATGCCTGCCACCAGCCAATTTATAACCAGGCCAAATTTTAACTGACTATCCCTTCATTACATTTATTTTAATAAACAAATAATATTAAGTATATGTTTTTCATGTTAACTTAAAATTCAAGTGTAATGTTTGACCCTCTTCAAATTTGTGTTTGAAAAATGTAGCGCAGGGGTGTCCAAACTCGGTCCTGGAGGACCACTGTCCTGCAGAGTTTAGCTCCAACTTGCCCCAACACACCTGATTGGAAGTTTCTAGTATGCCTAGTAAGACCTTGATTAGTTGGTTCTGGTGTGTTTAATTGGGGGTTCAACTCTGCAGGACAGAGGCCTTCAAGGAACAGGACTGGACACCACTGATCTATCTCTATTTAAAGCTGCAGTCCGCAACTTTTTTTTGTGCTCAAAATTTACAAAATTGTATATAATAAGCGAGTACATAATGAATTCATTTTCCAAACCGTGTTTTTGTCTTATCCTGAATCACTACGGTACACCTATAATAAGTGTTTATATTCTGACTATTTTAGACTGGTACGGGTCTTACCACTGCGGAGTAGTCCAGTACCTGCGTGACTCATCATAGACATAAACAGAGAGAAGTAACTCCGGCTACAATGTTCTTCTGCAAGACGCATGCAGTTCTGTTTATTAACTGCTAGAGCGCTGTAGGGTCTGGACCATTCAGACACACACTAATTATTCATATTCACTATATTTAATCAATATAAAGGTCTATGAAACTCTCCCCCAAAACTAACCTCACAAATGAAGTTACTTTGTCAGCCGGGTGTCCGGTTACAGAACACT
The DNA here is from genome assembly GCA_026230005.1 of Gila orcuttii. Lineage (NCBI taxonomy): Eukaryota > Metazoa > Chordata > Actinopteri > Cypriniformes > Leuciscidae > Gila > Gila orcuttii. The sequence goes on from JAPDVR010000011.1 coordinate 24,403,127, forward strand.
TTAAGACTGATAACAGACTTTTACGACCTCAAAGGAATGTGGCCACATGCGCCACATGCTTAAGAGAGAGAGAGTAAACTTTGCAGTATTACTCTGATCTATGAAGGAACATGCCTCACAGAAACCGTGATGATTTACTGTCTCGTGTACTATTAGGTATAACAACATGGTATGTTTGATTGGGGTGTATATGGTTGCACAACCACCCAACGGTCAATATAACTTCACCTGTATCATTCTTCCTACCTAATTAATCCTCATTTAATGACACATACTTTGATGTACATCACCTTCTCTTAGAATGCAATTTGAATTTGTTATGTCTATTTGCGCTTGAATGGACAGTCTAAGCACGCTGGGGACAAAGACCATAAATCAACTAAGAGCCGCTTCCCCTCTTGGACATGTCCCCTTACTCATAGGTCCATTCAAACCTTAGGGGTGGTTCTTTTTCAGACTATATCAGAGACAGGCAACAGTGACCGCCCTCTCTTGGTTTTCCATCCTGCCGCAAACACGGTCTCGGGTGATACGGGGAAACCCCCCCCCCCTCCCCCTCCCCCTCCCCCCTCCATGGGGGCCAAGAGGCCTTCCAGCAGGCCTGGATCCCAACCAGATCCGGCCTCATGGAAAAGAGAGGAGACTCTCTCACAAAGAACCAAAGACAATCTCAGGAGTTTTGGAACAAAGACTCCAACCAATAACGACTCCAATCACCCATCCTTCCGACTTCCTCACTTCTCCTGGGTGCTCGGCGTGGCCTCAACAGAGTCCCAGGCCTTGACCAAACCAATCATGCGTTCCTGGAGAAAGACAACGCACAACCGACTTCCACTTGACACTGCCGGAACCATCAACGACTTCAATTTTCAACAACTTCAAGAATTGTTCCCATTACAAATGCAAGTATTCAATTCAATGAAATGTGAAAATTAAATTCTGATGGTTCTTCTCATAGACCCTCTTCCGGTTTCCAATTTCATCCTATCACTAACCTATTTATGTATTCATGTGTGTATGTTGTTTAGTTTATTTATATTCATATAAATATCTATATTTGGTTAATAAAACTTGTACATAATATGTATTTGGTTCTGCTTTGTTTGCAATACAATGTCACTTTATGATCACGGTTTTTGCTACTGGCTCAACGTGCGGTATATGCGAAGAAATAATTATTCTTCTGTGGCCATGGAAGATACCCTTTTATTAGAATAAATTAATAATCAAAAGAGTTCGTTGGACGAACTGATTAATTGATTGTAATATTAATTCAGCCACATCAAGTTAATCCAATTAACTGACCCAAATATTTATAATTAATAATAACAAGATATTATTGATTATTAATATTTCCAAAAAGCTGAGTTCCTTACAGCGCCAAAATTTACGGACTGCAGCTTTAACCATTTACATTTAGTGATATTAAATGTGTATTTTGTACATAACGAAAAGCATACATGCATTTGTTCTTGCACACTCACGCCTGTACTTACCCACTACCATGATGTTAAACTCAAAGCCTTGTTTCATGGCTTTCCTCCTCATCTGTTCCAAGATGGCATCAATGCCCACATAGCCAAACTCACTGCTGGTGTTCTCACTCCGTGCCACAGGCGTCTTTCCTACGTCTGCCATATTGCCGTAAATACTTGTAATGACCTCTGGCCCTAATGAAATTATAAGAGACAGAAAGAAAGACAGAGACCGATCAGTTTAAGATTATTTTGCAACATTTTTGGCTTGAACACTTTTTCATGTGCATGTGCAGAATAAAGTAGACCCTCTCTCAGAGCTATTAAATTTGGTTTGTCTGCAAGCTGCTATGACAAAACATTGCTATTAGAAGTTGCACAATGGCAGCTTGACACAAGCATTACCACTGCATTCAGAAGTTCAGTGGTCCACTAGATGTGGGTCAGTTGAACCAAACTGCATTTTTCACTTTGTGCAAAAATTTGGTAACACTTTACAATACGGGTGCACTAATATGCATTAATTCATGTTTAACTAATGCACAGATAATCATGAGTTAATGTATGATTCATGAAGAACTAAACCATTAATTAATTATTACTGCATCAGCAACTAATAAAGAGTCTATATGATTAATAGATTTAGTAATACATGAATTGCTATTAATTCAATGTGTCATTGTGTACTAATTTCCTTAATAACATATTTTATTAACTAATAGTGTAAATTAATGTGTTAATTACCACAATTAGTCAAAGCTATGCACTTCAACTGCCAGTTGTCTGCTTTAATTAATCATTAGCTAATGATTTGCAAAGGTATCATTATGTTATGACTTTACTTGTTGAGGCACATCATTATTAACTAGTCATTTAGTAATTGTAGTAATTTACACATGAATTTGCACTAACAATGAAGTAATTAATCATGTATTAATGTGTACCTGTATTATCTGGAAGTTGAAATACAAGGCTTTGGCTCATTCTGGTATTTAACATATTAATTAACACTATTAGTTAAAAAAATTAGTTATTAGGGAATTAATTCACAATTACATATTTAATTAATAACAATTCATGTATGAACTAATACATTAACCATACAGACTCTTAATTAGTTCCTAATGTGGTAATCATTAATGAATAGCTTAGATAATCATTAGTTACACATTAATTCAGTATTATCTGTGCATTAGCTAAGCATGAATTAATGCTTATTAGTGCACCCGTATTGTAAAGTGTTACCAAAAATTTAAATTTTGTAAATTTGGCTCATATTTTGAATGTAATAGTATGTAAAATGAAAAAAAAGTCTGATTCCTGGTTTCACTGAACGTTGTGCAAAATAAGCAAACAAATATTTATGATCAAACAAATATTGTACTGATAGGTTTCTGAAAAGAGACCAGATCTCAGAACACATGGAAATAAAGTAGGCCAGAAAACCCACAACAGTTATACAGTTTTCTCAGCTTAACAAGACTCATATGTAAACATAAGGCATACACTCATTATATAGCTACATCAAAGTTTTGTGCACTCCAACATTTCTTTTCTAAATTACTATTATATTACCAATGTTTTACAAAACCACTTTTATCAAGCTCTTAATTAATTCATCAAACCAGAGCAAACTAAATTATTCTCAAATGATCAATTGATCATCAACTTTACCAAAAGATACCAAAAATGCAACTTACCCAGAAGACAAAAGGATAGTCTGCCAAGTTGTTGTATTTGATGATTCAGTAGCTTGAAAAATGTGTGTCTGACAGTGAGCAAGTGACACACACTCAACATGTCAGAGTGGGAGGGGACATGATAACTGCTTTTCCTTTTATAACGACTAAATGTGGCTTCCTCTTTTCATAGAGCGTATAGACACTTGCACAAAAGCCAATATTTTTCACCAAGAAGAATATACCCCCAAAAAAATATACCCAAATATGCCAATGGTGATTTAATAAATAAATAACATTTAAATCAATAACATAAATAATATAGTATATCCGAATGATAATGCAAGGTGATATTACACAACAACAACAAAAAATATATAGGCATGTACAAACATAACTTATGAAACTCACTATTGCTTCATCAGACGCCTGAGGTGGAAACTATGAAATCCTGATCTGATCCTGTAATTTACACATCTGTAAATATTTACATTTACATTACATTTAGCTGACGCTTTTATCCAAAGCGACTTACAATTGCTATATTTCAGAGGTCGCACGCCTCTGGAGCAACTAGGGGTTAAGTGTCTTGCTCAGGGACACATTGGTGTCTTACAGTGGATTCGAACCCGGGTCTCTCACACCAAAGGCATGTGTCTTCCACTGCGCCATCACCACCCACTAAATATCACTAATTATGAAGTAGGCTACAAGAGTAGAGTTCAATAAAACACAAAACTGAGAATGCATGTTTGGCTGTAGCCAAATAGCAGTTATTTTTTTGCTTAGTTGTATTATCATTTTGCAGAACAATCTTTATCTATGTTTTATTATTTCACTACCATGTTTTGAGGTATGATTCATGTGTCTAAGAAGTCAAGTCAAAACTATTAGTCAAATGCAAAACTTGTTTTGCATGTGTTCCTTTGTGGCTTATGTACAGTATCAAAATATTGAAAAAATGATTTCCTGTCAGTGAGTTAAACACACTACTTCACAGAGTCTTTTCTAAGAAAACAGAGAGTGACAGGCCTGAAAGTTTAACCTAAAACATTAGACAGTTATCAAACCACAAGCAGCCATGTTTTGTCCAGAGAATTTAACCTATGCCATTTAAGTGTGAGACAGAGGATTAGCAAACTAAACAAGCTGTGTGCTCATGTCCTTCTATGTCTTACTCATTATTCAAATTAGAAACATGTTATAGACAGTGGCCACCATAAGGTGACTGCTGGGGTCTCTCACACTATATTCACTTTTCCTTTTATAACAAATCCTGAATAATCATTCTATAAAATCCCTCACTGTAAATGTGTCATTTCATATCTAGATTTGTCCACCTGTTCAGGAAAAGCTTTTATAAGTCCCAATTTAGACACACACACACACACACACACACACACACACACACACACACACACACACGTTTTTCACAAATGAATGCAACTTAGAGGCATATCGTCATAACATAACAAGAGGCAAGAGCAGAATCAGGCAAACTGAACCCCTCAGGCTACAATTTCATTTCAGCCTCTGGTTCCAAGTACTGTGTGATTAATGCAGTCTTTCAGATTGTGTGGAGTTTTGGCAAAACTCCTAAAGCCAATTAAAATAAAATGATAGGTCTAGGTAAACCTAACCCATCAGCGAGGTTCAGCATTGAGGCCTAGAACTTTCCATTCGCCTCAGGGAAGCCTCATGGTTTACTGTGACCTATTTTTTTCATATGTTAACCCAATAGTCAATCACATGTGAGATCCACACTTCAAACTTGAGTGAACCACAGTTTTTTAATGCCAAAGTGGAATGTTATCTATGTAAGTTTAGCCTGTAGTTTTGAGAAGATAGAGGGAAAATCTACCATGTAAACTGCATGTTCAGAGTATGCCAAATAGTTATTACTGTATTTAAGGCAGGATTTTTGCTGACTTGATTTCTGCTGGATTGATGAGTGATCACAACATGTGGTCATGTTAATTATGGTTTAATACACATACCAAACATAATCTGTGCCATTGATTACATGACTACGCTGCCCTGCGAGTAGGTGATGCCAGCACCTGTTGTTTGCCATCTGCTAAGAAACAAAATGGGGCATGACTAGGAAAGGGGGCAGTGACACAGGCACACAAACTATGATTTCAAATATACTTTAAATCAATCTCAACTAGTTCCTCTTTTGGTTAGCCTCATTTTAAAATGTGAAGAGCTAAATTCCATATCACCGTCAAAAACAATGGATTATTTAGAACAGTGGTTCTCTAACTATCCAGGCACTTTAGCAACATACTGTACACAATGCCATTTTTTAATAAACATCAATATTACTGTATTTCAGACAAATATGCTACTATAAGATGCTTTCTCATCAGTCCTGATTTACCCTTTGCAGATCTGTGAAAGAGCCTTTTCAGAATCTAAACACAAACCATATAAGATTGTAATCTAATTAAAACAAATCACCTAGAAAAAGAAGAAGAAAAAATGATTTTTTTTAACCTAAGACTCATCAAATCTAATCAAATGAAGTCTCAGTAAGCATGAAATACTGTATGTGGATTTTAACAAGATCAAAAAATGCACTAAAACACTAAAAGTGGCCTCTCAAAAGGAATATAATTTTGTAGATGTTACAAAAACGTTCTCCTTTCCTAGCTTAATATGCAGAGTAACTGTATAAACATTTTGTAGGTTGGTGGCTATTCAAAAAATAATAATAAATGAACCAAATTACAAAAAGGAATTAGCATATGAAATATCTTACTTACTTCTTACTACAACATATGTTAGCCTAGAAATTGATTTACCAGCCAACAAAAAAAAGTTGTTGCATGTAATTTTTTGACTGTACTAAAGCATAAACATACCATAACATGTTTGCATATGTTTAGGAAATGTGCTAAGTTCACATACTTTTTTCTCTAAAAAACAATACTTCAGCCAGTTATTCTACTTTGAAATGTGCGTTCCGTTCTGTGTCGGAATGTCTGTTTTTGTTTTGGGCTTTGAGTTTCCACCCACTGCCAATTTACCCAATAATATTTCAACAGTATTATTTGACATTATTCAACAGTTAGTATGTTCGGTTGCCAGTTGGTGAAAAACACAGCTTATTGCAGACATGGAAGCCAGCAAACTAAAGCCACTTTCACGCAAAGATTCCCGAAAATACACGGATAATGTGTCCCGTCACTGCCAGTGATTTTCCAGAATCTGTGAGTGCGTTCACACACATCCCGTAAAGATCCTGTAAAGACACGTGACGTCAGGATGTGACGTGTAACGTAAACGTCGAACGATCTCAGCTTCAGCGCATTGGTCTTGGCTTTTGTTCACACAGGGCGCGTTCCGGGACTGATCCCGGCAATGTTACTAGGTCCCCATCCCGGCATCGATCCCTGGACGTGTTTGCGTTCACACAGAAGGCTCTAGCAATTTTAGGGCAATTTCCCAGGATCAACGCGCTGTGTGAAAGGGGCTTAACTGGGTCAGAGATCACAGATTCCATCCAACCTAAAAAGCCTCGGCATTCATCTAAAAATCTATATTAAAGGGAGCATATGAAAACAAGAATAAATCAACTCATAAACTTACAATGACTAAGTCTCCTCGCCTTTCATTGTCAGTTGTGCTCGCTCTTGTTGCACATCCTCTATGTGGCAACCCACATGAGTGTCGAGTCTTGAGAAGAAGGGGGCGGGAGAAACAACTCTCTCCAATATTTTGAATTTGGACTGCAGTACCCATTTCAACCGCTGTCAATATTACATACTGCACCTTTAAATCATAAAATCTGTATGGACCTGAATAAACATGCCCGTTTATGGGATTTATATACTCTATATGGCATAGCAAAAGAGAGACATGCAAAAAAAGCTTTGCTTCTCATAGGTCACAAATTGTGGGACAAAAATCTACACCATAACATATGTAAAGCCAAGAATAATATGGTGATGACACAGATTTGACACAGACCCTATACGTCACACGCAACATAAGCGCTCTAGGCATGATCAGCCCACTCTGTGGACTCTAATACACAAAACCATTATCTCAGTCAGTCAGTCAGTCAGTCAATCTCAATCTTCACAGCTCTTAAACCATAATCTCTCTTTCCAGAAAACAATACAAGTCAGTTTCGAAAAGATGTAGCTTCAGTGGCAGTTATCCTGTCTCTCATGCAAAGTTTGTGGCCTATATTTTTCACTAGCATGTGTCAGTGTTCTAACAAACAGGAAATAGGGTCTACCGCTAAAGTGTGTCCTTGCACACTCATGCGAGCAAATTTGCATGCACATTCTGCTTTTGCTAAATGTCACATTTATGTTTCTCATGTAATGTCTTGTTATAGAATTTATGTATTTGCCTTTTATTTTATGTCACTTCATTATGAAGCTGTTCAAATAGTAAATTCTGAATAGTTTGTCAGTTGGAACATTTAGGCCTAATATTGTATTTTGCAGTTTGGTCAAAGACCACAGTATGTGCATCAGGTACATCTATAAGTATGACCAGGTTTGTCCTCTCTGAAAATTACAACATTTAGAACCACAAAATCCCCAACTATAGCTCAGTATTCCACAGATCTCATGTTTCCATTGAGTTCTCCAAGACATGTAAAACCACAGAGAACTCTCTCACTCTGAATCGAAAATCTGACATGGTTGATTTCCTGTTTTCACTTTAAGAACCCAAGAGTTTGTGCCTCCACCTTCTGAAGCTGATCCAACCCTGTACAGAAACCATACAGCCACAGAAAAGCAAGACAAACACTGAAACAAGGCCATCTAACAATTCATTCCTCACAGGCGACATACAATTTACTTCTGTCTTCATTCTGACCCAGAACAGTTGGGAATGTCCCCGTGTTTATAGTATATTGGCCCCTGTGACTGGACTTCAAACTGGCAACAGACATTCAGAGTCAGTTTAAAGAAAAGCATTTGTACAACTAACAATTAGTGTCAACAGCCAATGAAGCCTAGTAGACACCTGACAGTTGCCCTAAATGTGTATTTAAACGTGTCTCGGTTATGCTAGGCTAAGAATGTAAATGCTGCTAAGGCTGTTCTTACTGAAAAGAGAAAGAATGACAGAATAAAGGAGGAAGGAAATGATACCACCTTATTTTGATTCCTCACTGAAGACATTTCAGGAAACTCCCAGGTTCAGAGATATGTGAATGCAAAAATAACCATCCATAATACGTGCAAGGAAAGTCAGGCAGAACTAATGCTGAATTATCAATTGCAAATTTTAAACACAAGCTCCCATAGATGTGGTCCGATGGGGAAAATTCCTCATGGCAGAAGAATGATCTTTTCGAGTTCATACATTTTGATTGCAAATCCTCAATTTGTGACACTCAGTCCACTCTAAATAACTGTATGAAACCCGCTGTGTGTATAGCCAGATCTAGACAAGCAGTAGGAAAGCACAAGAGGCCATTTCCACAGATCCAGGATGAAGTTGAAGGAGGAAGCGGTAATAAAGTTTTATGTCTCTCTTTGACTGAAGCAGATATATGGAGCATTGAGTTACATGAAGCATTTCTAGAAACTTTCGTGTAAAAAGCACCAGCTGGAAGACACGGATGATCTTCACATGCTTCATGTGTTCACCAGATGCATCAGACAAAAGAGTGAAACATTGACCTCAAGTCTCATTAGAACAGACAATCACATGAACAAAATCTAGTGAACTATCATAATTTATGTAAAACTGTGTTTTTAATGAACTGGAGAGCTCTGAGGATATTTGGACTGAAGCCCTTTAAGTCATGTTCTATACACTAAATTAGCAATTAGGTTGCTATACTTGACCATAGTAGATTCTAATACCTATTGGAACAATTCCAAATACCGACAATACAATATGGGATGGTGATAGCACAAAAGATGACTTAGTGCCTTAAATATAAAGTAAGCATGAAATTGCTGGGAAACCTGCAATTTGTGTAGGTATTATATGATGGGCATGGGCAAGCATTTTATATAATAATGGTATTTGTTGAACAAAGTTAAAATTCAGTTGTTGTTTTTCCTCTTTGTTGACTGATGAACTGCATAATATAATAGATGAACTGCATAATATAATGTTCTGATCCAATCTGACTTCTGACCTAAAATCCTGCCTGAATCATAATCAAACACTGTTCGTTCATTGGCCAGAGGAGGACTGGCCCCCCGACTGAGTCTGGTTTCTCCCAAGGTTTTTTTTTCTCCATTCTGTCACCTGAAGGAGTTTTGGTTCCTTGCCACTGTCGCCTTTTTCGCCTTTCTTCACCTGTGTCGCCATTGGCTTTTGGCTTGCTTAGTTGGGGGCATTTCATTTTATATTTAACAATATTATTACAACATTATTTTCCTGTTATCTCTGTAAAGCTGCTTTGAAACAATCTGTATTGTAAAAAGCGCTATATAAATAAAGGTGACTTGACTTGACTGACATAATGGGGGGAATGGTTAGGGGCTTGAAGGAGGCATTTTTTGCTAATATATGGCTGCTTTTGTTGTAAATTGATAAAAAATTTATTTCAAAATTATGTGTATGATGTTTTACCAATCCTTGTGGCATTCTAAAGCCCAAGTAGCCAATCTAATAATCTTTTGGAAACAGAATGTTTCTTTCAAGGGCACCTGAAAAAAAACAAAAGTGTACTGTAATCCAAGTTATATTTGTGTTGATTTTAATTTCAGTGTCTCATGAAATAATGTGTAGACTCCTTTGACAGCATGCATCAAACACTATCAAAGCTGCGATACTCCACAAACCAAACCAAGAGGCATGTATTCAGGACGTTCTCTTTTCCATCTGTTTTGAGCTGTGTACAGCTAGTTTTCTACAGAGAATCTTCTAGTAAGGAAAAAGTAGCCAGTGTGAGTGCTGTAGGCAAGCAAAACTGCAGAGAACCAAAAGCCATGTGAAAAATTATCACAATGATCATTTGATGAACACAAATAGCTAAATGTAATTTTTATTCAGATCAGTCACAAGGAAATCAATTTATATTTGCGGCACTATAATGTAAATGTTTTAATGCACAGACAAACAAGAGAAAGAGAGGTCTTAAAACACAGTACAATATCCCACAAACACAAGCCAAAACCTCCTCTACTCTTTCTCTCTCACTTGCTTCCTTTCCTAACTGGCAAGAACACAGTTAGAACACCTGGGAAACTTGTGCATGCAGCAACACACACACACACACACACACACACACACACACACACACACACACACACACACACACACACACACACGCACGTCACGCAGTCTGTAGCTCTATAAAAGCATTACAGCCTCTCTGAATGAGACTCTGGAAAGAGATATAAAACTCACCCAGAGAAAGTCTGTTTTAACAGAATAAAACATGGAGAGCAGATAGTGACTCACCCTTCGTTTAGTATCTCTCTTTCTGTCCCTCTTTCTCTGTGCTTGAGTCAGCCTGAACCACCAGCTGGACTCACAGCCACGCCCACTCTAGAGTCATGTGACCACAGAACAGCCAAGCAGCACTCATCACCCATTCATACAGGGTATAGTAGAATCTGTCATGGTGTGTGTGTGGCTCAGGTTTTGCTTACATTTTGAGGACCAAATGTCTCCAAGAAAATAGATAAACTTTTACTTAATGTACAGTAAGGGAAGAATAACGGCTTAATAAAATAATGTCTGAGACATTTTAGGTAGAGTAAGTAGAAAATATCATAGCTCAGTATAAAAACAATGGTAGTCAAAAAAAATCCCCACCATAATATATAAAAAAAACATATTATTATTATTAGTAGCATATAATTGTAAGTGGATCAGTTTTGTTTAGAATTCTGAAAAATAACTTGTTTTATACATTAATTCATTCATTCATTTAATAAGATGTCATATTGTATTAAAACATATTTATATTAACATATTTATATTTTGGCCCTAAACTACTGGCAGATATATGTTCTTCCAATAATCAAATTAGTTCTCAAAAATATAGGGTTTTAAACTATTGATTAGTATTAATTATTAATTATATTAATTATTATCATTACACTATAATGTAAATGTTTAATCTGATGCTTAATAGAGGATGAATATCTGACTTTTAAATGAAACTAGGTATATTAAAATGAAGCCACAGAGAGGGGCAGACTTGGTAGTCAATCCAAATATTTGTAACTACATCAAAACCTTCAGAATTTTCGAATTAGTTTGCCATTAATGCCACTAACCAGATGCTATAAATCTAACCCGTTGTGTTTTTTAATCGTTGATGTAAATTCTAGAGATAAATGTAGTAATAAAAGCCAAAATAGGCTAATATCATGACTACAAGATGCCTGCACAATTGCTGAAATTAACACTTTTTAAGTTATTTTTCACTATATATACAGTAGTCATCATTTGAAGTGGATCAAAACCTTTGATCAAAGTTAGACGTGAATTTTTAACAAAAGTGTTCATTTCAGCAATTGTTAAAATTTCAATTATATATATTTAAACTGTGCGAATTATTAATTGAAAACATTGTTAGTACACCATGGAATACCTCATTTATTCATTTGAAGAAGTACCAAGCAGGCCCAGTTATCATCCAAAGCTGACAAACCCAAAACAGTCAAATATTGGTTAATGAATCAGCCTGTCAATATATAGGCCTATCGGTCTACCACTATTGTGAAGAACAAAATAGGAAACTGAACATAAATGTTGAGGCTTTACACATTTTAACATGTTCATTAATAAAACTGATGGCCAATCTTAGACAAATGTGATATGGTATGGTGGTGACACAAGCATTCTCATTTTCCGCATGCACTCCTTATCACGCATGTAAATAGTCAACAACAGTGTTCAACAACAGATTCTCTTTCATTTTCACATCATTTCAGAACCTATCATTCTTACATTGAGATTTAACCCATGTAATACCAAAGTAATTACAGTGCCTAATAAAGTGAACCCCCAACTGGTTACTAACTCAAAGGTTTTTTTTTTTTTCCTTTCTTTCTTTTTAAATTTGGAGCATGACAAATATTCAATTGTGGGTATTCAAACACCATTGGATGCGTGTTATGATGTTTTAAAAAAAGGTTAAAGCTTCGAAAAAGAAGGAAACATCTGTTCTACAGATGTGGAAGGATTTTCTGTTAAATAATTGGGTCGATATATAAGAAGTGGAGTTTTATCTGAAAAAGGAACTCTGCTGAACATGTCATATAACCTTGTTGATGTAACTGAAGATTACAGAAGTATTTGTAATTGATTTATAACGAAGCGCCAACACACCTGAAAGATCGATGTGCTCGATAGATTGCTAACTTCTGTTACTGTAAAAAAAAATGACTGGAAGTAATCTGACACTGACAAATGGAATGAGAAGTTAAACAGGAACAGAACAGATCTGTGCTGAATACAAACAGGTCCATTAACTTACATGTTAATGATAACAATTAAACAACAGAAACTATATTGTCATGAGACACAAAAATAAGAGAATGAACATAGGAAGCCATTAAAAAAATTGGTGATTGGGTATTTATAATAAACTCAGAGCGAATGTCAACAACTGACACATGTGGGATGCTGGGCCCAATGTAAACTAATTAGAAGAATGAATCAAAAATGTCTGATGGTAGAAACTGAGAGCAGTGATGACACACACCCCACACAAAGAAAAGGAGAGGGCCAGGAGGTGGAGAGAAAGAAAGGAAGGGAGGGAGGGAGGGAGGGGAGGGAAGGGGAGGGGAGGGAGGGAGGGAGGGGGTGGTGGAAGAAAAGTAAAGGAGGGGTTCACTGAGCGTATCATCTGTTTTAATGCACAGACAAAAAAGAGAAAGAGAGGTCTTAAAACACAGTACAATATCCCACAAATATCCCACAAGCCAAAACCTCCTCTACTCTTTCTCTCTCACTTGCTTCCTTTCCTAACTGGCAAGAACACATTTAGGACACCTGGGAAACTTGTGCATGCAGCAACACACACACACACACACACACACACACACACACACACACACACACACACACACACACACACACACACACACACACACACACACACACACACACACACACACACACACACACACACACACACACACACACACACGCACGTCACGCAGTCTGTAGCTCTATAAAAGCATTACAGCCTCTCTGAATGAGACTCTGGAAAGAGATATAAAACTCACCCAGAGAAAGTCTGTTTTAACAGAATAAAACATGGAGAGCAGATAGTGACTCACCCTTCGTTTAGTATCTCTCTTTCTGTCCCTCTTTCTCTGTGCCTGAGTCAGCCTGAACCACCAGCTGGACTCACAGCCACGCCCACTCTAGAGTCATGTGACCACAGAACAGCCAAGCAGCACTCATCACCCATTCATACAGGGTATAGTAGAATCTGTCATGGTGTGTGTGTGGCTCAGGTTTTGCTTACATTTTGGGGACCAAATGTCTCCAAGAAAATAGATAAACTTTTACTTAATGTACAGTAAGGGAAGAATAATGGCTTAATAAAATAATGTCTGAGACATTTTAGGTAGAGTAAGTAGAAAATATCGTAGCTCAGTATAAAAACAATGGTAGTCAAAAAAAATCCCCACCATGATATATAAACAAACATGTGTTTGTCTCTCCTTGTATGAGTCCCTTAAATAATTATTATTATTAGTAGCATATAATTGTAAGTGGATCAGTTTTGTTTAGAATTCTGAAAAATAACTTGTTTTATACATTAATTCATTCATTCATTTAATAAGATGTCATATTGTATTAAAACATATTTATATTAACATATTTATATTTTGGCCCTAAACTACTGGCAGATATATGTTCTTCCAATAATCAAATTAGTTCTCAAAAATATAGGGTTTTAAACTATTGATTAGTATTAATTATTAATTATATTAATTATTATCATTACTAATCCTGAATCTCAAAATGTCTTTAAATTCTGTCATGGTAAGTTTTTAAATAAATCTATATACTTAATTTTAACAATTTTTATGCATAACTGAGTAGCTCTTTTGGCATTACTCGTTCATTGTCCCTAGTAGCCTATATCATATTAGAATTGAAAGAAAATATTAATAACCATTTACTTTTCTCTTTCAAAAATATGTTTTGTAGCAGAATGTTACAGGGATGAAGATTAGTGCACAAATGTCTTAGAAATATTGCACACCACATTACAGTCAGTTTATAATGATTATAATACTATTCACTCACTACACACTATTAATAATACATTTAGTTAAATGGAAAAAATAATAAATCACAACAATATTCAGTCACTGTCAGTACAAGAGGATGTGATTTAATGTAACTTTCCTATCACTGTATCAGCAGTAAAACACATAATTGAACGTTTGCATAAGTATGCATGTATACAAGTGGATATGTGTGTCTATATTATTTGCATGGGCAAGAATGTAAACATGCAAAATGCAGGAAGTCGTTAAACAGCACAAAATCTGTAGCCTATCTTTAAAAGGTTAAAGGAAACCCAGGCGTCTCTGTTCATTTGAAACAATTCTTCTGAGACAAACTTCATGTGTCTGAGAGAGTAACCAGATCCAGCCACCTAGCTCAGACTGGATAACAGAAATGATAAAACAGCATTCTACACAGATTGTAATGATAGGACAGTTACGTTCAGCATTTATTTCGGCTTTTGAGATGCATGGCAAAATATTCAAAACAATTCTTAAGACACTAAGAATAATGAGAGAGGTCAGGCCATGATTTTAGAGTACAGGGAGTAGTCTGTCAGAGATGCATTAGTGTGTAATCCTAAAAAAGTCTGAGAACAGCTACATTATGTTACTCAGGAACTCTTGACCAGAGAAAGACACACACAGATAGAGAAAGAGAGAGAGAGGGAGACTTCCTGTAGGTTTTTTTTTCTGCTTATCTTAATTACGCATATACATACGAGATTGGTCCTTAGAGGTTTGACCACATGACTTCCTGTTCATGATAACCACCATAAACATCCAAGTATTACTGGCCGGTTGTTGCTCTTCACACATAGTAAGCATCTTCCTGAGATTTCTAGACTGGAATTGTTTGTTATTCTATAATGAATGTTTATGTTGTTTTACTCACAGGAAGTTATCAGAAAGCCAATGAAGGTGTATCACTGCCCGAGAGCAAAATAAGAAAAAAAACAGTTAGAGAGAGACAAAAAGACAACGAGATAGAGAGTGTAGAGGAGGAAGGATGCTGTGCAAGATTAGATATGATAGTGAAATGCACGCTTTATAATTATAGCATATGGAATTGATTTCACAGCTTTCTTAGTTCTGAGGCAGTGAGGATGACTAATTCTTAAGGACTTCAGAGATTTAAGACTGCAGCTCTATCTTATCTGGAAAAGGCTTGGGTCAATATCTAAATTACCTTCCTGTCCCCCTGGTGTTGTTCTCTCCCAAACAACTGAAGGACATTTAGTTTGAGGATGATATGTGGTTAGAGTAAAGCTGTCACCTTCAGACATCTTGTAGATCCTCGGTCAGCCATTGATTAGAAGCATTTAAGTGTCCAAAAATGCAAAGCTTGTGCTTTAATTTTACTCAGTAGATCCTCACTCAATGGCTGTCTGAAAGCTGAAAAATACTGCCTCCACAGGGTATACGGAGGTAGGAACGCATGTTCCGAATTCTATGATCGTGTCACATCCTATCTACTGTACATATCCTTTATCTGAAAATGTTATGAAGGCAGCATAGATGTATTCCTCACTGATACCACTATCCTGTACGTTTATTCAATTCTGTGACAATTGAGCTAAAAAAATAAAATGGTGTCTGAAAGTTGTGATTGGTGGTCAGTTTGTGTGTTTTCAATTTTTGATTTAATTTCTAGGGAGAAATTAATATTGTATTAAACATTCACTAAAACTCTCTCTATTTTGTTGGAGATCATTAGATAATAATTTATTTAAATTAAAACGGAAATGGCATTGGTCTCACAGGCTTCCTCTCTCATTCGGCACAAATCCAAATGTTTCCATATTCGCGATCTAACATTTGGTTGCTAAACTATTATTAATTATATTATAAAAAACAAAGTGGTATTTTTAATGGGTCACAGACACCTATCTATTGTAATTGAATAGAATTTTAATTTGACCTTTTAATATTGTCGGATAATGATCGGTTAGAAAGCAACTGTTGTCCATCAGGAACAGATTTGCTATGCTGCTCGAAAGTTCACGCTAACTCAAAAACTTGTGTACATGAGCTGAAACCTAAGATTTTATTGTAGCCACCGCTAACGTTCATATTGATAGAAGCCAAGTTTGTGTGGAAACTTCCGTATGCATTTCTGTCGCACAATCGTTTAGAAAATGAGGGCCAAGGAGAATAAATAGGTAAGCAAATACAGAGGTTAATGAGGGAGAGCAAGTCGGACAAATGAACCAATAATGAAGAAGAAGGGTGGAGTTACAACAATAGGCAGGAGAGCACATGGCACATAGAAACAAACATGACAAGCCATGTGCTCACATCAAACATGACAACAACAAGAGCACATTGCCAGTGAATACAATCACAAGCCAAGTGCTAAAACAAAACGTTAGGCTTGTTCGACTTGAACCGATGCTCTACAGACCGATCGGTGAATGACATCAAATTACTGCGAGCGCGATTAGAGAGCAGACGCTCCATATGCTTTTCATTTGCTCTCGCTGTACTTATCTCGGGAGATCGATACGCCAATTAAGATGTCTCTGTCATGTGTCAGGAAAGGATACCCTAAGTGGCTTTGTCTTGGACACCACCTGGCGAGCGCAAACGAGGCAGGCCAAGAACGACATGGAGACGGACAGTGGCGACCGAGCTAGAAGAAATGTGGCTCTCATAGGGAGAAGCACAGTTCACAGCTCAGGACAGACCTAGATGGAAAGAGCTAGTAGTGAATTTATGTCTCACATGGGACGAAGAGGATTAAGTAAGTATAGTAAAAGACAGACAGTGTATTGTAATCAAGTTTGTTAAGTTATTCCAGTTGTGTGGTAATTTGCTGCAGTGCTTTTAACATGTTTACAGTTACTCACACCACAGGTCCACATCACAACTCTCATGAATAGTGTTGTTCATCACTTTGGAATCACTAGAGAATGAAACCTCCTAGAGCTAGATGAACCTTGCTGTTCTGTATTCTGAGGGTGACAGCTGTGAGTCATGAGGTCATAATGTGCAGAACACACAGGGAACATAAAGTAAGTCAAAGGTTATCTTGCACCCCCCACCGACTAAATAATTTCTCTTTCTCTCCCTCAAACAGACACATCAATGCTTTTCATCGGAGTCCACCACAAAAACACAATGCAGCCAGGCCACTGCGGGGGAAGGGGTGAGGTTGGGGTTCAAATATTATCCCTATGTGATGATCCTTGTTATTAAGGATGTGCCTGAAGCCGAATACCTTAGGCATGTTAAGGGCATGACTTCAAAATAAATAATGAATTGTAAGAAATAACAATAAAAAAACTTTGATGTTATTGCTCCTTGTGCTTGCTGGATAACAGGTGAGGTGAAAGCACAATATTTTAGATAAAATTACAACACAATGGTGAAAATTTAAAGTAAATTTAAAGCACAATCAAATAGTCATGTTGCGTTTTCTGATGCAAGCATTCATTGAATGTTGAAGGCCTGTGCTGAAAAGAAACCTAATTTGTTAAAGTCAGCATGAAACAGATATTGCGATAGTCTTTTCTTTCCTATTGTGACGTACATATATGTACACGAGTGAAACAGCTTCTGGAATGATTAAAATGCCAGTTTGCAGTCAGTTGTGGAGGATATATAGCCCCACTCTCTGCCGAGACATACGTCATGAAGACACCAGATGCCGTTTCAAGGGGGAAGGGAGGTTAAAGTTTTTGATTAAAGATTATGGGTTCATATGAATTTAAAAAAATAATGATGTGCATGGATAAATCATTTATAATAAGCATTGCAATATTCTGTGAAGAAAAACTGTCAATTTTGATTTCATGGTGATTTAAAGGGATAGTTCACCCAAAAATGAAAATTCATTAATTCATTAAATCATTAATAACTCACCCTCATGTCGTTCCAAACCGTAAGACTTTGTTCATATACAGAACTAAAATCGGACAGCTTTCTGTACCTCCGTAGATAGCTACATAACTGACACTTAATGTTAAAAAAAATTACATAAAGAGATCGTAAAACTATTCCATTTGAAGTTTTCTGAAGAGACTCGATCACTTTATATGATTAACAGATTTAATTTAGGCTTTTATTTACATATAAACATCGATCAGCAAACATAAACACAAGCTCAACTGAACCTGAGGATGCTCAAACTTGCTGCTTAACACACAACTGGTGTGTAATTTGATCTATATTTATATGTCAAGCAGATGCACATGATCTAGCGACTCTAGCCTGAAAGAAACCGAGTTTATGAGACTGTGTTATCAGATTTCATTGGTGATTTCAAATATGAAATTTATTCGTAAACTTCACAATTGTTTTGAGAAATTGATGTTCCACATTCAGAGAGATAGGAGCTGTACCTGCACGACTTAAATAGCTGGCCGAGAGTTGTTTCAAAGTGGCTGCCGAAAGTTACGGTGCGCTAGTTCAGAGGCATGCCCTCCTGCTCATTCATCCAGCTTACAGTCTTGCATTTGATGTAGGAGTAAGCTACGTTTATATGTATTGGCAGTAGCAAGTCCTCTACTTGCTCTGCAGCAGCAGCAGCATAGCAGATCTATTCCGCCAAGACCAAATATATCAGCATTGTCATACCCATTACCATGTCAAACACTCAGAGAGTTGTCATGACAGAAATATATTTCAGACAAATCATTTTCCAAAATGAGTTTTCTACCTTTCTACCTATCTGACCTTTTTTTTTTAGGCTGCCATCATTTATAACTGACTCTTTCTTATGAGGGTATTAGTCATTTTAATTCAAATATGAGGGTTAATTATTTTCATTTAAATGTTGAGATGCAATTTCACTGCCTGGAAAGTAGTGAAAACACATTGCATTGAAAACATTGTTTCTATTTTGAAATTCCGAATCAATGATTGTAGCACAATGAAAATTGAAAAAAGACTATTTTTTGTTTTGACCTGTTAATCATCATTTTTGGAGCATCCCTGCTTGTGAGTGTAGTGAGGCCAATAGGCAGTGGAATCTTTCCTGGCCTCTGGTTGTAGTAAGGATCACATCTTCCAAACTGGCATATGATAATGTACCCAAATGCCTGAGTTCCACAACAATATATGCCTTATATTCTTCATATCTACCCTCACCGCTTTTATCCTTCTTAGTCCTCAACTTCTTTCTTTCTTACTATGACCTAATTTTCTGATGCACTGCCATCACGATCATCAACACTTTCTGGAAAAGGTTCAGCTTTTCTTCTCTGCCTATAAAACTTATTAACATCAACCTAAAAACACAACCTCAGAAAATACTATTATACTGACTGCCAATACTGAACAATAAACAGCTACACAGAAAATATGTATCCCTTTAAAAGGACTTTGTTATTTATGCATATTTAACACACAGATTGTTTGTTCTTTGAGCTATTGTTTTTACAAAATGTGCATTAAAAATGACCAAAAACTTTTGAAAATACATTTGGATATGTATTTTTTTTTTTATGAATTTATATGTATTTTGAAGTGTTTAAATAATTATATTAAGACAAAAAAGAACAAAAAAGGAGAGATATAGAGGGAGAGAGATGTCAGAGAGCGATCAAGCACTTAGAATATCTAGGATAAGACACAGGAGGAAGTCAGAAGGGCCCCAGGATAAAGTCATTTGAACAGAGATGGTTTGCATTGTTGTGGGAAACTTGTATGACCCCTGACCTTCCTCTCACCATATAAAGTAAACACATGTTTCAGGAAATTTCATCAAGAGAGGACTGTCATATTTCCAGTGACGCATCTCAGCTCAACTCTTCTCATAGAGAGAGCCGTCCTCTGTCAACAATAAACACAACTCTATCTAAAACAACATAAAAGCAACCAGAACTAAACTTTTTGTTTCTGAACCGGACACTCTGGAGTGCTACTGTGTGTGTTTGTTACAGATTTCCTCACTTCCTTTGAGGCTGTGTACAGTATCGATGTGTCTGAAATCGAATACTTCCCAACTAGGTAGTACGCCTTAGGTCACATGACAGTGACAACATGGAGTAGTATGGTACAACGGGACTAAAGGCTCACCTTAAGAAAAAATAGCTTTTCACTCCTCCCATAGTGTATGATTGCAGAAAAAAAAATATATATTTGTATTGAACATTGATGGAGCAACAGATTTTTCTCTAAACAGATTTTGTGTTAAAATAAATCATAAAAGTAGCTTATTTTGTTTAAAAATCTTATGAATGTATAAGGTGTACACATGGGGTAAAAGGTTCACCAGCATGGGGCAAAGGGCACACATTATTTATACAAATACTTAAGCTAAAATAAAATGTTTTTAATTAGTAAGGCTGACTTCTAATAGTCGAGGATTCGACGATTCGATTCGGAGAGGTCTGATTCGACTATGAACCTCATAGTCGAATAGTAGGGAAGTGTTATGTAACCAATAGGGGTGTGACGGTTATTATATAACGTGAGACCGACGGTTATAGTTGAACACCGTCATTAGAACTCTATAACCGCCAAAACCGTGCTATTAAAATATTTTTACAAACATTTTTTATCATAGAGAATGTTTAAATACTAATATCATCTTACAAGGGAAACGGGGGCGGAGTTAAGGCCTCATTATGCTTCTGCGTCAACTCCACGGCGTAGCTACGCCGTCACTCCTACGGCGTCGTGGCCGTTTTATGGTTCTGCGTCAGGTTGCGTTGCATCGCGGTGCATCTGACCAATCACAGCCCTTGCGGTCTGCGTCGCCTCGACGTGTAGTTACAATTTTTTGGAGGTGCACGTCGAGCTACGGCGGAGGGGTCGGAGAGGGGTTCGCGTCGACGCAGAGGGGTCTGCGGGGGTACGCCGTCGATTTGACGCAGAAGCATAAAACAGGCTTTAGTGGTGCTTCGGAGGCTGAATGCTGGAGATGATTCGGGAGAGGTCTGTGCACCTTTACCGATCAGAGCGCGCGCTGACACGGAGTAAAGCCTTGTTAAAGCCCAATTTATACTTCTGCGTCGAACTTACGCCGTAGCTACGGCGTAGGCTGTGCATAGCGCGCGTACCCTTCGGAGTACCCCGACGTGCACCTCTCCAAAAATTTAACAACGCGTCAATTCTACGCGGACACAAGCGCTGTGATTGGTCTGCTCAAACCGCTCCCTCGGGTTTCACATGCTCCCTCTGTTTACCTGATTGCTGTTCCTGCAATTCACTCTCATGGTGTTTTTTTCTCTCTTTTCGTAACCAGAAGGATAGTTCCGCTTAATTTTCTCATCAATGTTGTAAACTTTGATTGACATGCTTTGGCACGAGGGGGAGGCGGGGCCTTGAGTCATTTGCGGGGCCCTACGCAACTTGCATAGAAAAGGGCTGATCGGCTCTGACTTTAACCTCCCCTCAGGTAGGATGGCCTCCGCAATGTCCTTTTTTCTGTATAGAAAAAAAGAACAGTCCCCCGTGCAAACTCCTGTTCTGCAAAGTTTATATCTTATTTTTTAAAAGGCTGAAAAGCTAAAGAAACAGCTTAAGTGAACTTTTTCCATTGTAAGTCCAGTCCTCACTGCCCCTCAGGATACGGAAACTTACCCCTAGTGTCACTATATCGACACAACATTGATAGTGTAGATAGAAAACATCTCAGTTACTATTGTAACATCCATTCCCTGATGGATGGAATGAGACGTTCTCCCTCCTACCACAACACTGAACTATCTGCTGAAAAAGCCAGGACACTGTCTCGGCTCCTTAGCACAAACCTGAATGAGTGGAGCAAGCCATCTCCTTTCATACCAGTATGTCGAGGGAATGCCATGCAAATTCCACCCGCCAATTCACATGGGCCTTTTCTGAAGTATCACCAAGTGCGACCCATCATGTCACTACATCGATACATCGTCTCGTTCTCGCCACCAGGAAATGTAAGTTACAATAGTAACCAAGGTGATAACAATAACAGTTAAATGCTCAAGCTCTTCAAATTTATGTAAATTCTGATTGGTTGTCAATGTTTTTGTGAATTTTTGTCGTCTGACTGTCCCATCAACTGTCTGGTTACCAACATTCTTTAAATTATATTATTTTGTGTTCAACAGAAGAAAGAAATTCATGTAGGTTTGGAACAAAATGAGGGTGAGTAAATTACATTTTAACTTTTGGGAGAACTATTCATTTAAAAAATGTATTTAATCTGTAAACAAAGGCCTATTACACATTTGAACGAAATTATTATTTTTTATAAATTATTTTAGGGTCTTTGGTATCCTGTAATGTCATCATTAAAATCCATGATTAAGAGGATATGTTGTATCCTTCACAATCAAGGCCTTTTTTACTGATTGAATATATTCATAATAAATGACTGGTTATATATACTGATTGATTATATATTTGTTATAAAAAATATAGAATTTGTATGTAGAATGTGGAGAATATGGTTTGATGTGACTGCTAGTAGTTCTCTGCTTTCTCTAGTAGTATGACGTCTGAGAGCCAGAAAGGTCTTTCGCTATTCTACTTGCCCTTGCTACAGTATCTTATGTTGAAAGTGAATTTAGAAAACAAAACATTTTTCACATCACTGTGAATCCACAGCAGTATCACATAACTGAGTACAACAGAAACAGAAGAAAAAACAATGAAAACAATCCTTGTATCTCTTTTCTACTTACAAATCTCAAACACCCTCTCTCTCATTACAGATTCAGGTGGTGAGAAGAGTCTTTTATGATGATTTTCCATAGACATAATGATTTTTATACTGTATCGCCTGTACTGTGTGTTATATCCCCTAACCCTAACCCAACCCCTAAACTCAATCCTAACAGAACACTTTTTTTAATAAAAAAATAAAAATACAGCAACATAATTTAGTATGATTTCCTCATAGGGAAAAAAAGGTAAAAAATGTCTGGTATTACTACTTCTTGTGGGGACGTTTTCTCTGCACAATGAAGGGAATACCTGAACCAAACACACACACACACATCTGCAGGATGAGGCATGGAGCCAGTCAAAACACTCTGCAGAGGGTCTAAGGCACCAGTAGGAGGCGCTTAGTTGATAAAAATCTATTTATCACGATTTTGACAGCCCCTCTCTCTCGTCCATGGATAACGTTTGGATGGGTGGTCTGGGTATGACCTCACTGAAGCAGAAGACACAGCTATACTTGTTACATACCCAAGATAAAAGATTTGAAATGAAACCTCTGCAATAAAGTTGAGTCGCATGATCTGTAGGAGGGAACCAGGGATTGGGATATGAATCAAGGTCAGGAATAAATCAGAAAACCAAGTCTAGAACTAAATAAAACAGGGGATTGCCAGTTGCCCGTTAAAATAAAAAATCACATTTTTGATTTTTGGATTCAAAATGTATGGATTTAGGCTGATCTGATCTGAGGTTTTATAGAAAATCTAAATAAAGAAAATCAAAATATACTACAAAAACTACAAAATATACTACATGTGTTTACAGGCTCTTAAATGTCAGACCAAGAAGAAACAATTGGAAGGAAGGACATGAGATAAGCTGGTGTGAGGTCACTTCCTGCCCCCCCAAAAAACTGAATGAACAGGAAGGAGCCTACTCTGTCACACTCACAACAAAACTATAGTTAGATGTTGCCCTACCAGCTTTACTGTACTGTATACTAGTATACTATATAGTTTTATAGTGCCAATTACAGAATATACAGCTGTTATACAGTACTGTACATAAAAGTAACTACACGTAAGTGAATACACAAGCATCAATTACAAAATAAAATTAAGTAAAGTGAACCTAATGCTGTCATGATTCCTGTCTGGTGCTCTCCTTGTCTCATGTTGACTTTTGTTATTTCCTGTTCTGTGACGTTTTGTAGTCCTTTGTAGTTTTTCTTGTTTATTAGTCTCTCCAGGTGTTTCTAATTAGCCTAATTAGTTTTAATTCTAATTAGTTATCTTGTTTAGCTTGTTTGCCTGTGTATTTAAACCCCTGTGCTTCAGTTGTGTTTTGTCGGTCATTGTTTTGAAGTAGTTTGCTGTTCTTGTCCCTGTCCTGAGTTCCATTGGATTACATGCTTGTTTTATTAAAGTGCTTGCATTTGGATTCTCTCTCTGCTTCATTCCTGCTCCATCCTTACAGGATGACTGACCATAAAATGAATCCAGTAGCACAAATTATGCGCCTCCGTCAAGGAGATCGACCCATTAAGGACTTTGTTATGGACTTTTTGGAGCTGGCTCACTTGACCTGGATGGATGAGGTATGTCTCATGATATTTTTTTCATGGAGGACTATCTTAGCCGCTCAGCTCCTTAATGCCATTACATGACCCTAGCTGGACTTTTGAGTTTTATATTGACTTGGCCCTGCAACTGAGCGGCTCAGCTTTTACTGTGGGTTTGGTGGACAAGGCTGAGGACCTTCAGCACGACATGCCTGAGCTTCAGCAGCCAGCTAGCTGTTGTCCCGGAGGTGGTCCCCGTGCAGCCTGCTGTCAACCCGGAGATCGTCCCGAAGCTGCCCACCATCAGTCCTGCCATGGCAACGAGGGCTGTCTTCCTCTTTTGTGCATTGGCAGTATTGCATGCATGGAGGAAACACAGGAGTTCTGCCGATCCAGAGCCTGTTCACGTCACGTCTGCCAATCCAGAGCCTGTTCACGTCACGTCTGCCGATCCAGAGCCTGTTCACGTCACTTCTGCCGATCCAGAGACTGTTCACGTCACTTCTGCCGATCCAGAGACTGTTCACGTCACTTCCGCCGAGCCAGTGTCTCCGGACAAGATGGCCGCCGCCGAGCCAGAGACTGTTCACGTCACTTCCGCCGAGCCAGTGTCTCCGGACAAGATGGCCGCCGCCGAGCCAGTGTCTCCGGACAAGATGGCGGCCGCCGAGCCAGTGTCTCCGGACAAGATGGCCGCCGCCGAGCCAGTGTCTCCGGACAAGATGGCCGCCACCGAGCCAGTGTCTCCGGACAAGATGGCCGCCACCGAGCCAGTGTCTCCGGACAAGATGGCCGCCACCGAGCCAGTGTCTCCGGACAAGATGGCCGCCACCGAGCCAGTGTCTCCGGACAAGATGGCTGCCGCCACGCTGTCTGTTCCTGAGCCGGTGTCTGTTCCCGTTCCTGAGCCGGTGTCTGTTCCTGTGCCTGAACCGGTGTCTGTTCCTGTTTCACCGCCGTGGCCGCCTGAGGGGTCTTCGCCGCCGTGGCCGCCCGAGGGATCTTCGCCGCTGTGGCCGCCCGAGGGGTCTTCACCGCCTGGTCCACCCTGGCCGCCTAAACCGCCTGGTCCACCCTGGCCGCCTGAACCGCCTGGTCCACCCTGGCCGCCTGAACCGCCTGGTCAACCCTGATCGCCTGAACCGCCTGCCCCGTCCTGGTCGCCTGCACAGCCTGCTCCGCCCTGGCTGCCTGCATGTCCAGCTCCGCCCACGTTCCATGGCCCAGGTCCGCCCACGTTCCATGGCCCATGCCCGCCATTGCAAGGCCCTGGTCCCGTTCCCTGCGCGGACCTGGCCCTCCGCGCGGACCTGGCCCTCCATCCCTCCCCCGGGACGGCCTCCGCTCCACCACTATCCCGAACTGTCTTGTTTTGTTGGGCATCGGGAGCCGCCCATAGAGGGGGGGGGGGGGGGGGCTATGTCATGATTCCTGTCTGGTGTTCTCCTTGTCTCATGTTGACTTTTGTTATTTCCTGTTCTGTGCCATGTTTTGTAGTCCTTTGTAGTTTTTCTTGTTTATTAGTCTCTCCAGGTGTTTCTAAGTAGCCCTGCCCCCTTGTTATCTTGTTTAGCTTGTTTGCCTGTGTATTTAAACCCCTGTGCTTCAGTTGTGTTTTGTCGGTTGTTGTTTTGAAGTTGTTTGCTGTTCTTGTCCCTGTCCTGAGTTCCATTGGATTACCTGCTTGTTTTATTAAAGTGCTTGCATTTGGATTCTCTCTCTGCTTCATTCCTGCTCCATCGTTACAAATGCATACCTAATTATAATAGTTTTACTTGAACCATTCAATCATGTTTTACATGGTAAAAATTAAATTGTGTAGAGTATCAGAGATAAGAAGTTTAAAAACAATGATAATTATATAAATTATATTCTGAGGGCAGATCAGAACAAGAGAACCCATGAGCACTAAATTAGTAACATTTCTGTGCCAGTGATGCTATCTTCACATTCATGGTGTCTCTGGGTGAGCAAGTGCAGAAAAAAAAAATATGTATATATATTCTTAATAAGCGACATATTAGATTGTCATCATTTACTTATTAGATTAAATGCTCAATTCATTTTACAATGTCTTTATGAAGCTTGAAAGTTTTGCTTGAATTGACTTTCAGTGGATGGACAGAAATCTCTCAGGTTTTACTTTCTATAATAACTGGAGAAAGCTTTTAGTGTTGCAATTTATTTAAATCGGAGATGCTTGGCTTGTGCAGAACACCGAAGCACACCTTCCTATTACTCTGTGTTATACTGTTTAGCATCTGTAAATGAGTTAAACGCTATATGATTTCTTGAAACTAGCATACATATCTTCTTTAATTTAAAGTTTAATGGATCTTAAAACTAAGCAAAAGTTAAGTTTGGCTTTTCATAAGCATTAAATATTAATACATTTTAGAATAAAATAGTAAACTCAGCTTGTTTTAGGAGTTTGTATCTAAAAGAAAAGGCCAACAAAGGAAGACATAATAAAGGAATGTTGCAGGTTTAATAAAACTTAGAGGCATAGTTCACCCAATAACAAAAAATCAGTTATTATTTATTTACCCTCAAGTCATTCCAAACCTATAAGACTTTTGTTCATCCTTGCAACACAAATAAAACTGGTTTTAGGTGATTAGAAGTCAGTCTATTTTTTATCCGACTTTAGCATACATAATATATACACATGGTATAAACAAATATATCCCCTTATACCCTACCCCCAAACCTACCCATCACAGAAAACCTTTGCAATTTTCTGAATAAAAAAAAAAAAAAAAAAAAGTTTAGTTTTATAAAGCCATTTAATTTACGAGGTCACAGGAAGTGTGATGTACATGTGTTATGTGATGTAAAGCATTATGGGGTAAACTATGAAAGAATACGGAATATATGTAGGCTATGTATATATATTTTTTTTCTTAACAGTCTTTACTAAAGCAATGAACTTCATCTGACATGAGCTGCTAGAACATCATAATCAACTCACAACCACGAATGCAGAGAAAATTTCAGACTGCATATTACATCTTACTCAGACATAGCAAGCTGATTGTGGGTTGAACACCTGCTGTAACCTCTACTAAGCCATAAGGTTCCACCTTTAGCCATAGTTCCACCTTTCATACAAGTGCTCATAAATTTGGAAGAAAAGAGAAAGCCCTCCTCCTTCATTATATAAATAAAACAGACAGAATATCCATCACATTTAATGCTCCTTAAATAAACAGCAGCCTTCATTATAACAATTTTAAACTTTAAATGAAGTCTGGCATAAACAGCCTCTGGATGTTTTTTTTATAGTTTCAGCAACAAATGCCATTAAAGCTTTCAGATACTCACAGCTGCACTGACTTAAATATGACCACTTCCCCTCTCATTCAACACAGTTCTCCTCTACCTCAGGTCCTTTGTGATCCTAAGTTACCACAGTATGTTTATGTCTCAGTATGAAGGCTGTCTGAAGCACAGCTGGACTGAAAGTCTCCAGTCCAGACAGAGTAAGAAGCCTGCGGGCTGCGGCTGCCTTGCAGGTTTCTTCCACTCATGGCTCATTTGCATCTTGCTAATTTCTCATGGACAGTAAGGGCCAAAACTCAACGGCCCATTCAGGATGTCAGAGTCAGAGTAAGTTCAGTATCCAGCTGAGATCAAACACAGAACAGAAAAGCTTGGAGCTCAGGCTAAAGGGGATGAAGCACAGAAAGTCAAAATCATATGAAGCAGAAGACTGTAATAACTCCTCTCAATAACAATAATGACAGGCATTTATGTTTCACACAGTGTTTGAACATCTTTTAAAGCAAGAGATGAGGTTAAAGATAATAGGATCCAAACATAGACCAGGGCACCTCGTGACAGACCAAAGAAAGGATTCCTAATAAAATAACGTATGTGCACCACTGCCTGGTTCAAAAACATTGAATTTGCTTGGAAATATTAAAACAATTCCTATGAGAAGACAATTGACCAGCTGTGTGGTTATTTAAAAGTTTCATTCATCTATTTTGAGGGAAAAAAAACATATGCTCCCTTTATATGCTCCCTTTATTTTGAGTGTCTATACTACTACTATAGTAGTTAATACTACTATAGACTAAGATTTAAATTATTCATTTGATACAATGCACTTACTGTGTACATACATGTTCTTATATATATATTTCTAAATTCCTACATATGATTACATCAGTAATTAGTTTCTGTAATTACCCCTACCCCTAACCTAATCATATCATGAAACCAGTCTCTAACCTTATTTTTTTTTTTTTTTATTCATTTAGCTGACGCTTTTATCCAAAGCGACTTACAATTGCTATATCTGTCAGAGGTCGCACGCCTCTGGAGCAACTAGGGGTTAAGTGTCTTGCTCAGGGACACATTGGTGTCTCACAGTGGATTCAAACCCGGGTCTCTCACACCAAAGGCATGCGTCTTATCCATTGCGCCATCACCACCCCTTATCCGTGTCCCACCTCAATAGAAGTGTTTTGCAATACAACATAAATACAATAAGAAGACTGTACCAAACATTATTTTTTGACGTAATACATTGTAGTTAAAGACACCCAATATACTGTACACCCTGACCAAAAACATTAATATTATTGGACTGTACTTACTATGCCCGTCAGAACCAGGGGATTTCCGTCCGACGTAATTTGGCGATGGACACCTTGTCGTAACCAACGGATGGTGGAGACTGTCATGACTTCTGGTGTCTGTTGTTTTGGTGACACTGATTTCATGCTTTCTTGCTGATCCATCTCCAGGACTCGGTGGCTCGCTCTTTCTGAAGGTGGTCTCTGGGAGTTTAGCACTAGCATGAGGAACAATGGTAGATGCTGCTCGTGTGATGGGGGCAATGGTCTCCAGTGTCTTGCTAAAGGTGACTGAGTGCTTCTGCATCTCAGGGGTCTTACTGTGGCCCAAGACATCTGGTCTCTTCAGCCCAAACCGGGTCATTCCAGGACTAGGACACAATAACATTTTATCTTTTAGTTTAGCATTACATAATCTGAATTATACAACTGTTAGTTCTGATATTCTGATCTGATTGGACAAGAGTGCTCATATTTCATATAAAAGCACTAGGGCTGTTTGTATCACTTTTTCACTGTTCACTTGTCCAGCACTATTTTGCTGGCTAAGCAGAGACAAAATGAAAACGTACTCGGTTACTAACGTAACCTCGGTTCTCTCTAGAGAGGAAACGAGTACTGCGTAATATCTTACGCTACGGGGAAAACCTCTTTTCCACGAGATATTGAAGCCAAAAATTATCCTTAATTTTGAATTAATGTAAAACGCTGTGCAGCAGCATGCAGACATAGGCAAGACGGCTTGCGCGCCTATTGGCTGCCCTGCGGCAACAGCAGCAGCCTATCGAGAGACGCTCTGCGTGACACATATCCAATGGGGGCATTTCGCGCCCATTTCGTCACGTCCCGCCAGGAAGGGCGTGGTCTCTCCCTATAAATATAGCTCGATTAGGCTGGTACAACTGGTTTTCATCGCCGAAGCGAACCAGAGCTGTGTATGCACGGCAAGATACGCAGTACTCGTTCCCTCTCTAGAGAGAACCGACGTTATGTTAGTAACCAAGTACGTTCTCTTACGAGAGTATCTCTCATACTGCGTAATATCTTACGCTATGGGGAACACAATGCAAAACGCTGTGCATACTGGGAACCGACACCAAAGTCCCAAGGGCAGTAGCCCGGGGCTCATATAGTGCATAATCACCATAGACTCACAGAGAGTCGGAGAAGAGAGGCTGCAAGCATCATTCCCCATGAAATAGCATCCTACAGGAGCTAGTTATGTTAACAGTGTTTCACGCAGACAGGGTGAACGTGTTCAGCCTGAACTGGGTAATAGTAGGGGTGATTCAACACCCATGGAGCTGTTTTATCGCTCAGCGAGCGATGCACAAGCAAAACTCAGCATCTGGGCCGGCACAGCGGGGCAGATAGCACTGAATTCTATACCGACAGAAGCTTGGCTTGTAAGGCGGGAACCTCTAGGTTGTAAAACCTTATAAATGTAGACGGCGAAGGCCCAGCCCGCAGCCGTACAGATATCGGTAACCCCACTATACCACGCCCACGACGAGGCCACGCCTCTCGTGGAGTGCGCTCTGACACCCAAAGGACACTGCAGGCCCTTAGAAGTGTAAGCCAGTGCTATGGCGTCGACTATCCATCTGAATAGGCTCTGTTTTGATGCGGCCAGTCGCTTGGAGCGTCCGCCAAACAAAACGAAGAGCTGCTCAGTCTGTCTGAAGACCGACGAGTGGGACACATAAGCTCTCAGTGCCCTGACAGGACAGAGGAGACTTGCATCCTTCTCCTCATCACGAACCGGGAGGGTGCACAGGGAAATAACCTGGGCCCTGAACGGTGTGTTGAGGGATGTGGGCACGTACCCGTGCCTTGGTTTGAGTATGACTTTTGAGTCATTAGGCCCAAACTCCATGCATGACGCACTTACCGAAAGCGCTTGCAAGTCCCCTACGCGCTTCACTGAAGCGAGAGCCATAAGGAATACCGTTTTGAGAGACAGATGTTTCATGTCTGACAAATGGATTGGCTCGAATGGGGCACCTTTCATGGCTTCCAAAACCGTAGAAAGGTCCCACACAGGGACTGAGGGGGGTCTGGGAGGATTCAGCCTCCGAGCTCCCCTGAGGAATCGCACGACCAGGTCGTTTTCCCCAGTGACTGGCCAGACGTCGGTTTTGCAAACGCCGCTATGGCCGCCACGTATACTTTGAGCGTGGATGGGGTTCTGCCCTTATCCAGCAGCTCCTGAAGGAAGGAGAGCACTTCCGTAACCCCGCAGTCTGCGGGTGAAAAGCCCTGAGCTTGACACCAGGCAGAGAACACTGACCACTTTGAGGAATAGAGCCGTCTAGTAGACGGGGCTCTAGCCTGTGTGATTGTATTTAACACTCCCTCTGGGAGGTTAGCGGGTACCCGTTGATGGCCCATGCATGTAGGGACCATAATTCCGGGCGAGGATGCCAAATCGAGCCCTTTGCCTGAGAGAGGAGGTCTCTCCTCACCGGTATCGGCCACGGGGCAGTGCTGGTCCGCCGCATTAGGACTGGGAACCAATTCTGGTTTGTCCAGAGCGGAGCCATGAGTAGCACTGGGCATCCGTTTTCCCTGATTCGTTCCAGCACTTGAGGCTGGAGCGAGACGGGGGGAAAGCATAGAGGGGGCAGCGGGGCCATACGTGGGCCAGCGCATCCCTGCTCTTGGAGAAAAAGTTCGGACAGTGAGTGTTTTCTTGGGACGCGAACAGGTCTACCTGCGCTCTGCCGAATGTCTCCCACAGCAGTTGGATCGTCTGCAGGTGCAGCGACCATTCCCCTGCTGGGACATTGTTTCTGGACAGACGGTCTGGTCCCAGATTCAGGCGACCAGGCACATGCGCTGCTTTCAGTAAAGGCAGGTTGTGCTGAGCCCAGACCAGGAGGTGTTCCGTCAGCCTGTAAGGTTTCGGGACCTGACGCCACCCTGGTGATTTATGTATGCCACCACTGACATGTTGTCCGACCGGACTAAGACGTGGCGGCCTTTTATCTGGGGACAAAAGCGCCATACCGCGTTGTCGACTGCCAGCATTTGCGTAGGAGCTTTTCCCGTTCTGACCACTGGCTGAAGAACGGTCTGCCCTCGAGCAGCGCTCCCCATCCCGAGGTGGAGGCGTCCGTGGACACCACTGTCACACTCGAGGGAGTCCCCAGACTCACGCCTGACTGATACCAGTCGGCTATTTTCCAAGGTTCCAGAGCCGAAACGCATTTCATGTCGACCCTGAGGCGAAACAGACCAGAGGTCCATGCCCGGGGTGGAACTCGCACTTTCAGCAATAACTGCAGTGGGCGTATGCGAAGCAGGCCCAGCTGGAGTACTGAAGATGCCGAGGCCATGAGGCCCAGCATTTTCTGAAACTTTTGAGTGGGACTATAGAGCCGCGGCGAAAGGATTTCGCGGCACGCTGAATGTCCAGTTCTCACTCTGGCGACAGGCATGCTGTCATAGACAGCGAGTCCAGTACTGTTCCCAGAAAAGAGATTTTCTGGCTGGGGAACAGCGAACTCTTCGCCCAATTGACTGTGAGACCCAAATTCTCGATATGCTCGAGTAATGTGGTTCTGTGTTCTATGAGCTCTGAATGTGATCGAGCTAGAATCAGCCAATCGTCCAAGTAGTTCAAAACTCGCATGCCCTGAAGTCTCAGGGGTGCGAGGGCCGCGTCCATGCACTTCGTAAATGTACGGGGTGCTAGGGATAGGCCAAACGGTAGGACTGTGTATTGGTATGCCTGGCCCTCGAAGGCGAATCTCAAGAATTGCCTGTGACGTGACGCTATTTGTATTTGGAAATAGGCGTCTTTCAGATCTATTGACATAAACCAGTCTCCCTGGCGCACTTGCGCGAGGATTTTCCTGGTTGTCAGCATTCTGAACTGGCGCTTCATAAGCACTCTGTTAAGCTGTCGCAGATCTAGAATGGGTCTGAGACCCCCGTCTTTTTTCGGTACCAGAAAATATCTGCTGTATAGCCCCCCTTCGCTCTGAGCCTGAGATAAAGGTTCTATAGCCCCTTAGCTCAGCAGTTTCGCTATTTCGGCTCGAAGTAGATGAGATACTTCGTTGTTTACTGTGGTTTCGACTCGCGCCGTGTAACGGCAGGGACGTCGAGCGAACTGTAACGAATAGCCTCTTTTTATAGTGTTCAACACCCATTCTGATTTCCCCGGAAGCTTTGCCCACGCATCTGCGTGAATAGCTAGGGGTAGAATGAAATCCGGGCTCTGGCCATGGCATAGCGGCGGCTGCAGAGCTTCAGTGTGCTGAGAAATAAACACTGTGTTTATAGTGTGCGAGGCGGGAGGCGCGCCGATCACGGCGGGCAGCCTGGTCGCGCTCGAATTCTCTATGACAGGTTGTGGAGAGATAGCGAGCGGGACAAACCCGTGGGGTTGAGCGTGTCTGTGAAGGAATGTGGGCGCGGGACGGCGGGCACATTCACTGCACTGAGAACACCGTCGGCTTGTGCTGACCGAATGTGTGTCGGTTTCGTTTTTACAGAAAATGAGGGACACGCATCGTGTAGTGTTTGTGGGCACTGTGTCGTGGGCACATTCACTACATTTTTGCACAATCGACATGAGTCGATTTTATTTGTGCTAGCCCTGAACTGTGGCGGGCTGTGTCTGTGTGTGGGAATGGGCACTGAGACGTGGGCATTCTTACAACACTCATAACACCATCGGCTGTGGCCGGAATACCAGAAAATACACTCTTTTGGGATTTATCTGGGTCGCCGTAAAAATGGCATTTGTGTGCAGGCAAGCGGGCTGTGGTGCCGGCTTGTTTACTGCGAAATACACTGGAACAGTCACATTGTTTGGAACTGAACGAGCGAGAAGTTTCGGTGGAGTCTGGCCGCGGCGAGACTTAAACACTGTGGGTTTTAGCTGACTGTATGTGTGTTGGTTTCGTTTTACAGAAAACGTTGCACATGCAGTGTGTAGTGTTTGTGGGCACTGGGTTGTGGGCACATTCACTACATTTAATGCACAATGACATGAGTCGATCTCATTTGTGCGTGCCCTGCACTGTGGCGGGCTGTGTTTGTGTGTAGAAATGAACACTGGGCTGTGGGCATTTTTATTACACTCATAACACCATCGGCTGTGGCTGGAATACCAGAAAATACACTGCTTATATGATTTTTCTGGGTCGCCGTGGAAACGGCATTGTTGTGCAGGCAAGCGGGCCATGGTACCGGCTTGTTTACTGCAAAATACATTGTAACAGTCGCATTTTCTTGGAACTGAACGAGCAAAAAGTTTCGGTGCAAGTCTGGCCGCGGCGAGACTAAATTTTTATCTGCTGCGAGACCTGGGATCGAACACGGGTCTCCCGTGCAAAGGCTCGCCACTGAGCCACAGGGGGAAACGACAAGAGCTTAAAATAGCTCGAGCAGATAAGAGAGCGTCATCACAGTTTGTGTGTGTTGGTGTTTGTTTGCAGGCGTGTGTGTTATACAACAGGCTCATTGCTGCAATATTGACATTTTCAGCCACTCAAACTAAGAGGAGCTGAGAAATGTTTGAGAAATGGAGATTGGTCAGGCCTCGGCGGGACTAAAAACACACTCTTTCCTCATTTCGCCGGTGACGCATGCCCACGGGGGGCGGGGGCGGGGGCGGGGTAGCTTTCTTATAACGTAAAGAAAGCTAGCCGCGGTTTTGATGCTGGCCCGTTTCCCTGACGACTCGCGGGCAGAAGGGGGAGGTCCACAGAACTCGCCCAATCCTCACTGTCCGACGCCAGGATAGAGCAGCTGGCATTCTCTACAGATGCAGCTATCTCGTCGTCATTAATGGCGGAAGCGGCGGCGCGCGGCAGCCGTTGTCCGTCAGCCAGCGACTCGAGTGAAGCTGGTGAAGCTGGCGGGCGAACCAGCGAGCTATCACGGGCTGGAGAAGGCTCGGGGCTGTTTCGTCGACCTCAATTGTGTAAGCGGCGGCAGACGGCGGCCGCTGTCCGTCGGTGAGGGACTCCAGCGATGCCGGCGAAGCTGGCGGGCGAACCGGCGAGCTTTGGCGGGCAGGAGAAGGCTCGGGGCCGCACTGGGCACGGTGCTTTTACGGCGCTGCGCTACAGCGGGCTGAAGTGCAGGCTCTGAGAATGATGCCAGGCGAGTCCTCAGAGTCACCATCGGCAGTAGCTCACAGTGAGGGCATACGCCGTTGACGAGAGCGAGAGCCGCATGATCCTCACCCAGGCAGGAAACGCAGATGACATGGCGATCCTCTTCACTGAGTGTGGCTCGGCACGAGCCGCAGGATCTATGCATCTTGAAAAAGACGCAGCTCTTTTAGGAGAGGGAGAGAGACAGTGAAAAAATGTGTGTCGCAGCAGCGAACACACACACATTTACAGAAAAGGATATAACGCCGGAAAGCGTAGCAGGTGCGGCGGCTAAAGTTGGCGATGCCAGCGACTTCAGACTCAAGGCTCGTCCCGCTGTGTGCTTTTCTCAGACGGCGTGGCTTCTCACTCCGGATCCAGCGATGCGGTGATGCTTCACTGAAGAGATGAAAATCAGTTGTACCAGCCTAATCGAGCTATATTTATAGGGCGAGACCACGCCCTTCCTTGCGGGACGTGATGAAATGGGCGCGAAATGCCCCCATTGGATATTAGTCACGCAGAGCCTCTATCGATAGGCTGCTGCTGTTGCCGCAGGGCAGCCAATAGGCGCGCAAGCCGTCTTGCCTATGTCTGCATGCTGCTGCACAGCGTTTTACATTAATTCAAAATTAAGGATAATTTTTGGCTTCAATATCTCGTGGAAAAGAGGTTTTCCTCGTAGCGTAAGATATTACGCAGTACGAGAGATACTCTCTCGTAAACCTGACCCTCAGGAGAGCATAAGTAAATGGTACAAAAATGTACAAAGGAGATTGTACAAATTTGCCACATTCTTTATTACTTTTATTCATGTAAAATATTAAAGTTACATTTTAGACACAATATTTGCAGTTACTTTTTATATTTTTGCTTCACCGACAAATGTAGTTCTGTACAAAACCAAAACAGGATCAAAACAGTTACATATCTCAGAGCAACACACAATAGTGTTGTTTTGTTCATGACTCAATGTTTTTAAACAAATTGATTGAGTAAATGATTGAATGACTCATTTAAAACACACAAAAATAAACTGACTGCTGTATTGTGCATATTTGAATCCAAATAACAGATTTTCTTAATCGTTGATGCAGTAAATCCTGAAAACATCTTTGCATTTTTCTCTTCCATCTTCTGACTTTTCAGCATTATTGAAACCAGTCATCTAAGTGGCTATAGCCTAGTCTTATTTTATTCTGTCTGTGAACTACAGAGCTTGCTCATTCAGCTCTAATTCTAACCAAAAGTGCTTACAGCAAGACCACACAACTGGAATTGCTAGACAATGCCACACAAGATAATTTTGGTCTTCTCAATAAAATCTAGTAACTGGCAGATATGTGAAAATTGCAAATATACATGTAATAGTTTATACCTGGGAGATCCTTCAATAGCTTTGCCGTTGTTGTTGGATGAGATGTCAAAGCCTAGCTCTGTCCTACGTGACACAGGTTCAGGGGTTCGTGCCTTGGGCCTCAAGGTGTCAGGTGGCTTGGTACCATTGGAGCCCAGTTCGTAATACCTTCCACTGGTCGGAGACATGGCTGAACGCTGAACATTGGATGGTACTCGGCGTGTGTGAGATGATGAAGAGTGTGAGGATGAGTCCACATCCTCCACTTCAAATGAACGTTTCAGAGCTGGAAGAAAAGGTCAGATTGGAAAACTTTCAGATTGGAATTTAGTGTTAAATTCCTAGATTTATCTTCTGTAGTCAACACATGTATGGCCAACCACCAACTTTTAGAGAAAGAGCTGAGGTTTGAAATACAAATTATGTAATAATACAAAAGAAGCCATTCATTTGTACTCAACCCAACAATTATATTTTATAGTGTTAGAAAAGTAATGGAAGGCTGAGGGTATCCAGACTGTGAGGCAGGTCAGCCAAACCCACAGCAAACATTCTGCAAATGGTAAGTGACATGGTACCCAGGGTGTCTTTATCAGCACTGAAGAGTTATGAAACACCATTTTACTTTATAATGAATTTTCAGTTGGGTGGAACAGCCAAATTCAGTGCTCTGGCTAAAGATTGGGCCTAAAACAGCAACAACGTGAACAGAAATACACTTTATTTTAGATATCAGTAATTGTAAAATAAAGCAAATTACTGGATAAAAAGCTGAGTGAATATGAGCAAAACGTCTCAGGTTACGTATGTAACCCTGGTTCCCTGAGAGGGAACTCGAGCTGCGTTAAGACGCGGTGGGAACCCCATACCCACTACGCCATAAAGACAAATGCCCGTTCTGTGAAGTCCTTGCGCACACTAGAAGCAAGCAACCTAGCCCCAGGAGTGGAGAGGTGTAGGTCATAAAATCTGACAAATGTATGTGGTGAGGACCAGCCTGCCGCATTACAAATGTCCTGAAGGGAAACACCCAAAATTAAAGCCTTAGAGGCAGCCATACTCCTCATAGAATGGGCCCGAACAGCCATAGGTGAAGGCTGTCCGGCCACTTCATAAGCAAGTGAGATAGCCTCAACTACCCACTTGCTCATTATCTGTTTAGATGCAGGGCAACCAATCTTAGGTTACCCGAAGCAGACAAATAATTGTTCTGATATACGCCACTGAGCAGGTCTGTGGACATACGCATCCAAAGCCCAGAAAGGGCATAACAGATTAAGTTTTTCCTGATCTGGGGTATTAAAGGTGAAGGACAGAAGGCCTGCAGCACAAATGACCCACACATTTAGTAGGGACCTAGAAATACAACCCGACCTGGGGTGAAGAAATACTATCACCATACAAGGTGCAAATCCAAGTACGTGCAGGCCTCAGCCTCATGTACCACGGAGAAGACGAAATTAAGGATCTCTCCTCAGAGATAACCCAGCAAAGAAACATTCATTACAGAAATCAAGTACTGTACCAACAGGGCAAAAACAAGATTCAGAAGGCGTTCTCTGCACCAGGCAGAGAACAGTTTCCATGTCAATGCATATTTAGTCTTCTCGTGGAGGGAGCTCTAGACTGGAGTATGGTCCCCACGACCTCGGTCGAGAGACCTGAATCTATGAGCTGGGACCCCTCAGAGGCCGAGCCCACAGTATCCATAACTCCAAAGCTCCCAGGAGCAAAGATATCGGGAAATGCGTACAGGTGTAGCGTCAACCACACCTAATACATCACATCCAGTCCAAGCGGAGCTGGATGCGTGAGGGAGACCCACAAAGGGCAATGCATTGTACAAACGATGCGAAAGGTCGACCTGAGTTGACCGAAGTTCTCCCTAAGAAGCTCCACCACCTCGGGGTGAAGTCTCAATTCCCCGGGCCACAGCCCCTGCCTCAACAGGATATCTGCTCTGATATACGAGACCATCAGTGTGTTGTCCGGACCCTTTGCCGAGCGAACACTCATGTTTGCCCCTGAGTTGTGAGGGAAGCATCCGTCGAAAGCATTATGCGTCGATAAGAAGCCCCTAACACTGGGCCTGGGCGAGGAACCAAGGTTCTTCCACATGACCGAGGCACAAAGGCATAGCCGCGTGACCTTGATCATGCGGAAACGGATTTCCCCTCGGAGAAAACCCCTTGGTCCCGAGCCACTACTGCAGGGGTCTTATGTACAGAAGGCCAAAAGTACTACGTTGGACGCAACTGCCATGAGCCCCAACCAAAGACCTTTCACCGAGCGGCCACTCATGACCGCCCCCCATCCTGTGAGGGAAGCATCCGTCGATAGCGTGACACGTCGACAAGAAGCCCCCAGCACTGGGCCCTGGGCGAGGAACTAAGGTTTCTTCCACATGACCGAGGCACGAAGGCATAGCCACGTGACCTTGATCATGCGAAAACGGATTTCCCCTCGGAGAAAACCCCTTGGTCCCGAGCCACCACTGCAGGGGTCTCATGTACAGAAGGCCAAAAGTAACTACGTTGGACGCAACTACCATGAGCCCCAACAATCTCAGAGACTGTTTTGCAATGAGTGACTGACCTAGTTTTACATTCTTTACGGCTGTGAGAATCGCAGAAATACGTGCAGGAGACAGACGTGCTTGCATTGTTGTCGATCCCATATTACACCTAGAAAAGTGGTCCTCTGAGCTGGGAGGAGTACACTCTTTTTGGTGTTGAGCCGCAACCCCAACCTCCTTATGTGGGACAGAATGACACCTCGATGTTGAACTGCCAAAAGCTCGGACTGAGCTAAAATCAACCAATCGTCGATATAATTTAATACGCGAATGCCCTGGAATCTCAGAAGAGCCAGAGGTGCATCCACGCATATTGTAAAGGTGCGGGGTGATAACCTAGGCTGAATGGAAGAACCCGATACTGGTATGCTTCGCCCCTGAAAGCAAACCTCAGGAACCTCCTGTGATGAGGATGGATAGATAAGTAAGCGTCCTTTAAGTCTATTATGACAAACCAGTCCTCAGACTGAGTCTGTGACACAATCATATTTAACATAAGAATACTTTGAACTTAAGATTCTGAAACCTGCTGTTTAAATGACGCAGGTCTAGAGTAGGACGCAACCCCTCATCCTGTTTCGGAACAATGAAGTAATGGCTGTAAAACCCTGACTGTCTGCCCGGAGGAGGAACCCCTTCTACAGCTCCTTTTGCAGAAGTGTCAGCACTTCCTGCTCCATAACCAAAGCCTGCTCGGGGTCCACCACAGTGGGGAGGACCCCTAGAAATCTGGGTGGACAAGAACCGAATTCTGAACCCTTTCCTATAGTGTGCAGGACCCACTGAGAAATATGTGGCAGTAGTTTCCACGCTGCCAGAAATTCTACTAGGGGAACCAGTCTCTCAAGACTGGCCTCTGGATTTGGTTGAACAGTCACTACGGTGCCCTGAAGCGGCGAACCGGCAGGGAACAACCGAACTGACCGCTCTACGACCCTCCTCGGAGGATCGTATGGGTACGCTGACACCTCGGTGCCCTGAACGGCGAACCGGCAGGGAACAACCGAACTGGCAGCGCTGCGACCCTCCTCAGAGAGTCGCACCCCAGAGGGCGCCGAGGAGAAACGATTTCTCAAAATCGTCCCTGCCCCGGAGGAGCCCTCAGAAGCCTGATAGCCTCGTTTTTTGCGACAGGACTTCCTGTCTAAGCTTTATTAGAGATGACGATAGTCCTCAGATCTTGCCTACCTCTAAATAGCTTAGTTCCTACGACCCTCCTCGGAGGATCATTGGAAAAAGCAGGCACCTCGGCACCCTGAAACGGCGAACCGGCAGGGAAACCGAACTGACTGCTCTACGACCCCCCTTGGAGGATCGTTTGGGGACAGTGACCCCTTGGTGCCCTGAACGGCGAACCGGCAGGAAAACCGAACTGGCAGCGCTGCGACCCTCCTCAGAGAGTCGCACCCCAGAGGGCGCAGAGGAGAAACGATTTCTCAAAACCATCCCTACCTCGGAGGGGACCACCCTTAGAAGCCTGATAGCCTCGGCGTCAGGGCTTCCTCTTTGTCCAAGCTATTTTAGAGATAAAACAGTCCTCAGATCTTGCATATCTCTAACTGGCTAGACTGCTACCGCCACCCAGGTCCCCCTCGATTGTGGAGGAGCCCAAATGGCGATGCTCGTTTTGCACTCTGTGCTGCGAGGAGCTTTGTAGACCGAGACTGCTCCTGCCCAGCAGTCTCAGGAACATTAGATTGGTGAGGAAGAAACCTCTGGAACGCCGCTGAATGGTTTATTTCTTAGTTTTTTTTGAAAGCGGAGCGTCCAGAAGAACAGACATAATTTATCTTATTTATCTTATTTTTCTTTATTTTTAAAACAGAAAAACTTATATATATATATATATATATATATACATATATATATATATAAATATATCACTCCGTGGCCACCAGCAGGAAAACAACCAAACTGGCCGTGCTGCGACCCTCCTCAGAGAGTCGCCCCCCAGAGGACGCAGAGGAGAAACGATTTCTTGAAACCGTCCCTCCCCAGTATAGTTTAATTGTTTTTGCATGGCGCAATTCTCGAATAGCGTCAGTGCTGACATCCTCGCATTCATCCATGTCCTTATACTTTACCCACCAGCGCTGCCTAATAAAATTTATTTATTTAAGATGGCTGGTGGGTAACGTCGGGGTTAAAAATGATTACACCGACTCGGGAGAGAGAAAGCTTGCAAGCGTCTCTTTAAGCAGGAGAGGTTGAGAAACACTGCTATAGTTAGATGTTCGGGCATTAAACACATAAAATAGAAACCGGCTTATTCCACGATCTCAACACCTCAGTGTGGGAAAAACGGCAAACCCCCACCGAGGAGGCTGAGATACAGAGTTTTTCTGTTTTTAGATATATTTCATCTAATAAACTCTTTTTATTTTCACTCTCATAATGTTCAGCTGGCCAGTAAATATTTAACTAGCAACAGCACTAGATAAACCTCCTTTTAAAGCTCCTCTTTATTCAACAGAGTTATGAGCTGACTTATTTATTTATGTATTGAAAACTCAAACATCTGCCTTTTTCTCAATATCTTTATTTGTTTTGTTCTCTTTTTCTTTTTTTTTTTAAAACATTTGTTTATTGATTTTTTCAGTGACATAACAAAATCAAGAGGTAAAAATTCGGGAATCAAAACAGTGTCCAATACAACCAACAAGAAATTAAAATAAAATAAAGAAAAAAAAAAATAATAATAATAATAAATAAATAAACAGAACAAAACAAAAAAAAAAACACAAAAACACAAAAAGCAGTCACCCACTGCTAAATAAAAGCCCAATATGTTCACTTACAGAGAAATAAATAAAAAACATCCCAGCATGCTACAAATTCCACAAGAAAAAACTGACAATTAGAAGACAATCAGGGTGCCTACTCTGGAATAGCTGTAAAAGTCAATCCCTCAACATGTGCAAAAAATGGACCCCAGGTTTTATTAAACTTTGCAAGAGAACCATGTATCGAGCACCTAACTTTCTCCAACTTCACGAACTGAAGGATGTCCCTGATCCAAGACGAGTGAGAAGGCGGTGCAGGAGACTTCCACCTCAATAAAATCAAACGTCTAGCCAATAAGGAGATAAAGGCTACAAAGTCAGCTTTATATTTAGGAAGCTGCAAAATAGGAGGCAAAACACCAAACAAAGCGGTACATGCTGTTGGGTCAAAATGAACCCCTGTACAAACAGAAATAGAATTAAATATCTGCGTCCAAAAATTATGTAGTGAAGGGCAAGACCAAAACCCATATGGGCATGGGTAGCTGGAGCCTGACGACATCTAATGCACATGGGATTGACATCATTATAGATTTTAGAAAGCCTAACTCGAGTGAGATGGGTACGATGTAGAATTTTGCACTGGGTCAGAGCATGTCTAGCACAAATTGAAGAGGAGTGAACCCGACGCAAAATGGCCTCCCACAGATCCTCCGAGATCCCTTCCCCTAGATCCTCCTCCCATTGGGTTTTAATTTTATGCTGCGGGGTAAGCTGCAAAGAATAGATAAGATTGTATAAACATGAAATAGCACCCTTAATGGTAGGCAATGGGGTTAAAAAGGAGTCAATTAGAGAGGCATCTGGGAGATTTGGGAAGTTGGGGCTAAGATTGCGAGTGAAACTTCGAACTTGAAGATATCTAAAAAAATGCTGCCTAGGCAAATGGAATTTCTCGGAGAGTTGCTGGAAGGATGCAAATGTACCAGCAATATACAAGTCCCTAAATGCCTTGATGCCGTAGTCAGACCACAAAG
Organism: Gila orcuttii; assembly: GCA_026230005.1. NCBI lineage: Eukaryota > Metazoa > Chordata > Actinopteri > Cypriniformes > Leuciscidae > Gila > Gila orcuttii. The sequence continues at coordinate 24,446,023 of JAPDVR010000011.1, forward strand.
AAAAGGCCCCATCGATTAAGGAAGGGTGAAAAACAGGGTTAGCTGATAAAGGTGCTAGAAAAGAGAAACTCTGTAGACCAAAATAGCGTCGAAATTGCTTCCAAATTTTAAAAGTGGATTTAACTAAGATATTATTGCAAAATGGGGAGGGAGAAAAGCTAAGAGGAGCGTGGACGAGAGCAGTCAACGAAGCAGGTTTAACAGAAAACAACTCCATACTCAGCCATGTAGGAGAAACTGGTGCCCCCTCCAGCGAAATCCAAAGCTGAATTACTCTAAGGATGGAAGCTCAGTAATAAAACCTCAAGTTAGGAAGGGCCAAGCCCCCAAGGGTCTTAGGTCTCTGCAACAGCTCCTTTCGCAAACGAGAGACCTTCCTGTTCCAGATAAACTCAGTGATTGATTTTTCTAATTTGTGAAAAAAAGACTGAGGGAGAAAGATAGGTATGCACTGGAAGAGATAAGACAATTTGGGAAGGATATTCATCTTAACCGAATTGACCCTGGCCACAAGGGAAAGAGGCAACAGTGAACACCGTTGAAAGTCCATCCGTATCTGATCTAACAAAGGGGCAAAATTATAATCAAACAAATCTTTAAATCGGTCACAAATCCGGATACCAAGGTATTTAAAGCCAAATGGAACAATTTTGAATGGGAAACCCTGAGCAGCATTCTGGGCACCTTGCTTTAAAGGAAACATCTCACTCTTGTCCAAATTTAGTTTATAGCCTGAAATCTGACCAAATGAACTAAGGATGTCAAGAGCAGCTGGAACTGAGATAGAGAGATTGGACACATATAGTAATAAGTCATCGGCATAGAGGGAGACCTTCTGTTCAAAACCATATCTTGTAATTCCAGTGATGCGTGCCTCTAAACGAAGCGCAATAGCCAGAGGTTCAATAGCAACCGCAAATAAAAGAGGACTCAGAGGACAGCCTTGACGAGTGGAGTGATGCAAAGGGAAATACTCTAAATGGGTGTCATTAGTTCTGACTGAAGCCATAGGGGATGAATAGAGCAACTTAATCCAAGAAATGAACTCTTGGCCAAAACCAAATTTCTCCAAAGCGAAGAAAAGGTAGTTCCACTCCACTCTGTCAAAAGCCTTCTCCGCGTCTAATGAGATTACGGCTTCCGGCCCCATTGACGTAGAAGGATTATAAACAACATTGAGAAGTCGTCTAAGATTAAAGAACCCATGTCTGTTCTGGACAAAACCTGTCTGATCAGGAGAGATTATTAAAGGCAAAACTGATTCCAGTCGCATAGCTAATAATTTTGACAGAAGTTTTACATCTACAGATAAAAGACTAATTGGGCGATAACTTGAGCAGGACAGAGGGTCCTTATTCTTTTTTAAGAGTAATGATATAGATGCCTGATTTAGAGTCTGAGGTAATTTAGAAAGAGTAAGAGATTCATTGAACATTTCTATTAAAACTGGTGCTAATTTGTCAAAAAAGGTCTTGTAAAACTCCGTTGGAAAACCATCTGGGCCTGGACATTTTCCAGACTGCATAGAAAATGTTGCCCGTTTTAAGTCATCTATGGTGATTGGGCCCTCTAACTGCTCAGCAATATCAGCATCTACCTTAACCAACTCCAGTGAGTCAAAAAAACTATCCAGGGCAGACAGATCAGACCCAAACTCAGAAGTATATAAAGAAGAGTAAAACTGTTTAAACTGATCATTAATTTTTTTAGGATCGGTAGTGACGGCAGAAGGAGTATTAATTTGTGAAATCTGCTGAGAGGAGGAAGCCTGTCGAAGCTGATGGGCCAAAAGTTTGGTCGCCTTATCCCCAGATTCATAATAACAATATTTAGCCTTAAATAAGAGCTCCTCAACCTCTTTAGTAGAGAGAACATCAAACTCAGCCTGAAGAGAGAGACGATCCTTATATATGTTAGGGGATGGGGAGGACGCATAGATATTATCAAGCTGGGAGATTCGTAACCTCAATTCCTTTATTTTTTTTTTTCCTTTGTTTGTTTTCATAGCTGCTGTATGAAATAATTTCACCTCTAATGTATGCTTTCAAAGTCTCCCAAAGAAGGGAGGCTGAGATCCCTGGAGTACTGTTGGTAGTAAGAAAAAAGTCAATTTGATTAGAAACAAACTTAACAAAATCCTCATTAGATAGCAGGCGCGTATTGAAACGCCAGGGGAGGCAGGTACGTTCGCGCTCCTGTATGAATAACTCCAGTGTGGTCGGGGCATGATCTGATATTAGAATAGTATCATAAGAGCAAGATTGAACAGAATGGAGAAAGCGGTTGTCCAGGAGAAAATAATCAATACGAGAAAAGGAGTGATGTACATGAGAGAAAAAAGAATACATTTTACCAGACGGATTAAGAAAACGCCATGGATCAGAGACCCAGAACTCATCCATAAAGGATAAAATGGTCTTAGAAGACTTTGAGGGCACACCTGGTCTAGTAGAAGAACGATCTAATAACGGATTAAGCCAACAGTTGAAGTCACCCCCCATAATAAGTAGATGTGTGGACATGTCAGGTAATTTGGCGATCAATTGAGTGAAAAAATTTTCATCATCCCAGTTTGGACCATACACATTAGCCAGAATCACAGATTTACTATATAGCTTACCCGTTACAAACACAAACCTTCCATTGGGGTCAGCTATTACATTAGAGCACACAAAAGGAACCGATTTGTGAATCAAAATTGCAACACCCCTAGATTTACAATTAAAACTAGAATGAAAAACTTGACTGACCCACCTCCCCTTTAATCTGATATGGCTGGAAGCTTTTAAGTGAGTTTCTTGAAGGAAAACAATATGGGCTCCTAATTGTTGAAGATGGTGAAGAACTTTGCTATGTTTAATAGGCTGATTTAGACCATTACAATTCCAGCTAACAAATTTGAGTCCTGTCCCTGATTGTCGAGGCATCCTAGACTGCTGCATGCCAGTCAAGTATTAGTGTACACTGCAGCATAGAATGTATAACAGTCACAGAAATAAATTAAAACATGGGCGACCTGACTAAACAAAACACAAAACACACAATGAGAGAAAAAGGGAGAACTCCTCACACACCCACCCACCACCCCACGAGCTGAAGCGTCTTCCCAACTAAGACGCGCGCAAATCCCACAAACTACCAAAAACATCCTAACACGCTCCGTTAACAGCACAAACCAGTAGTGCTCATGCAAGTTTGTAATAAAGCATAAAAATATATATATAAACAAACACAGTAGCAAAATATGAAAAGTGACTCAAGTCCAAGTGACACAAACTTTTACAGGACAGCTTCAGAAACCGGGTTAAATTAACCCCCAGTTTACCAAACGAACTGCCAGCCGCTTTCAAACTGTAGCCCCAGAAGAGACACCAGACTTTAAGTTCACCTTGACAAAGTCCATCGCAGTGGCTGGGTCCTCAAAGGTGTGTGTAACTCCATCGGGAAGAGTGATCTTTAAAGTCGCGGGAAACCTCAATCCAAACTTCACTCCAGAACACGAATGTAACAGACGTTTAACGTCCGTGAATGCAGCGCGTTTCTTCGCAACTGACGAAGTGTAGTCAGGAAAGAGAAACAGTTTCTTGCCTTGATGGAGAAGAGGAGCCTCGCTAGCCCGGCGTAAAATGTCATTCCTCACGTGAAAAAAGTGCACACGAAGGGTGCGTTTACCATCACTGGGCTTGGATCGGAGAGTGCGATGTGCACGATCGAGTAGGGGTAACTCCCCCAGACCGAGGGAGTCCATCAGCAGCTGGGCAATAAATTCGGTTGGGCGCCCACCTTCGGCCCCCTCCGGCACACCTACCAGCCGAATGTTGTTCCTTCTCGCTCTACCCTCCAAGTCCTCACATTTGTCGGCCAGCAGTTTAACCTCGGCTTTCAGCGTGGAAACTGTTGAATCCAGTGAAGTTAGCAGGTCACTATGGTCAGTGCACGCGTGCTGCAAATCCGTGATAGCTTGATCATGAGAGCTAAGTTTTTGTTGCATCGGTTCAATTGCGTGTCTAAGCTCCTCTCTTACCGAAGAAATGTCCGCTCGAAGCTCGCAAGACAGCGAGTCTATTTTTCCGCAAATGTCCCCTTTCAACTGGTCTAACATAGCCCGCAGGTGATCCAAATTGGGCGCACACTCCGGGTCCATGATCACCTTCGGCGGAGATGCGGGCTCAGTCGAGGGAGAAGCCTTAGCACGGCCTGTGCGAGCCGCATTTCCACGTGAAGTTGACATTGTCGATTGAAATTCCCCCAAAACACACCAAAACTGACCAAGTACTTGTCACAAATGTACACCAGCCAAATTAATGAAAAGAAACTGTGTTAAAGTGTTAAAATAGACACAAACTCGCGGAGCAAAAGGGAGACACGTCCTACATGCTCGGTGTCCAACCTGTCTCCGTTCTCTTTTTCTAAACAAAACACTAACGATACCAATTCCTCGGAACTGGAAATCGCCAGCACTGGATCTGGCAGGTGAAAGCTGAGATAGGGCGGAGCCCGTCCCAACCCCCGCTGTCAGATCCGTTTTCGAACCCCGTCGCCGCCGTGCCTCGGCAACAGCGGGAACCGCGTGGGGTGCGCGAACCGATCCGTCCTCCTCGAAGAACGCCCGGCGGGAGCGGAGCGTCCTCACGGACAGCTTCTCGCAAAGCTCACAGTCAGCCCCCTCGAGAACTGACTGTGGAATGCTCCACTCCCAAATAGTAACAAAAAGCTAATGTGTGTGTCCATACCCGTGACATAACATGGGCAGGGAACAACACAAAGCTCCTTGCTCTCTTTTGCCATAATATATATATATATATATATATATATATATATATATATATATATATATATATATATATATTGCAACTTGACAGACAACAATAAATATGACAAGGACAGAATACACAGATCGCTTGCTGAAGGCACAGAACCTGTCGCGGTCTGATTTCAGGGTTGCTTTATTGTTTCCTGGTCGATGACGTCACCCGCCTATGACGTCTCGCTCTTCCATTGGACTGATTATACACGTGCTTCACGACGCAATCACGCAGAGCGTTCCCACCGCGTCTTAACGCAGCTCGAGTTCCCTTGAAAGGGAACAACATGCACATTCATTCACAATGTACTGCAGTACCATCACATCCTATATGCCGAGTACACAGTTTGCGTAATCTCTGTTGCTCAAAAAAAAACTTTAATTCAATATTAACATAAACATAAATGTAAACATTAAAAAATGCATTTTAGGGTGAACACTGTATGTTTTGGCTGGCTGCAAATGATCATAATTGATGGACAACTATGCCCGGGAAAAGACAACAGCAGTCTGCCGCTAAGAAGTGAAAAAGAAAAAAGCCCAAAATGAATCCTGTGCATCACTTTCAGGTATGTTCACAAACATGTGAAACTTTATATTTTTAGCTATTAAAGTTAATGGGTGAGATTAAACATGTTCAATTTATGTCATGTAATTTAAATTATTTTAATGTGCATTGCATTTTATACCATGGTAAAGATATTTGTATGGCTGTCATGAATCCTCGATTAAATTCAATTGCTTGATTTTTAAAAAATCCTTGATTGCAATTTATCTGTGTCAGTTGACCAGCAAAATACCAGAAGTGGCACATTCCACTGACGAGAGTCCATTAACCGCATTATTAGACAATTTTCTAAGGCTGCATGATATGTTTGAAACAAAAATTTAAAACAACAACAATAGCCGTGTTTCCACTGTTGGGCCAAAAGCGAGTGTGCTAGTGCGTGCCAATTCTGCTTAGGGCACCCATTTGGCCAGCAGCGGCCCTGATGTACTGTTTATCCTTGTAATAATTACTGCCAGCTAGTTCCCTTTTTCTCAGAAGGTCCCATTTTAATTCCTTGTCTCTGGAGGTATTATTTTGCTTTACAAAACAAAAACGTGTCTGTCCTCATTAATCCACACCCAATACTAAAGACCATTATTTGGGTATGAGAGATTCAAAGATTTTCATAATATTTCAGGCAGACTGAAAGGCAATCGCAGACCAATTGTCAATCGCAGATCAAAATAATTGCAGATCATCTTCATTGTTCTGTTATTATTTTTTTTGCCACACCTGCTAATAGCAAGTGATTTATGAGGATAACTGACCACAGAAGGGAAAAGTACAAAACTGAGCATTCTCCTATTTAAAGTTATTAAGACTTACTACAGTTGCAATGGATGTCTTTTATTTGAATCAAGCACATCACATACTTCAGCTAGGAGTAGCGTTGTAACAGTTCTATATTTAATCATGTTTGTGCTTCTCAAATGTATCAAGTTCCGCAAAACTTGCATTCGCTTTAAGGTAAGTGTTATTTTGGACTTTACGTCTTTCCGTGATTGGATGCTTTTCAAACTCTTTCTCATTTTTTATGTATTTATTGTAAAGACACCTTAACCCTCTCAAGTTTTCTACTTGTGTTCTACTTGTGCACCCAGATGTCCTGTTTGGTGCCAGTGCCTGAATGCCAACATCACTTTTGGAAGGATGAAGGTCACTGGATCGCCAGAGGAGCTACCCTGGTTCTGGTATTTAATTAAGCCTTTTGGCATGATCTAATTATCGGGTGAACTGGAGGCTAAATGACTCCATGCTTAAGATGTATGTGTGCGATTATAAGTGTAACAAAAGCAGCAATGCTGCTATTCTTTATTTTTTCTTCTTAAGGATTTTTCTTGAGTTTATTTTTGTGGCCGACCTTATTGTATATGCATTTGAGATCACATGCATGTCCAAACCACTCTTCCACTGGATTCAAAATCCCACCACCCAGTTCTTTATGACTTGGGAGAAAACACAATCTCTGTAAAGTGGGGCCAGATATTCCAGAGACAAGTTTTCCCAGAGTGCCAGCAATATTCACAGTGCTTAGAAAATCCCTTATGAGTTTCTCACATTCAGCACACAAACAGTAATGAATAAAGCATGCAACAACACAACATACAGTATGGCATATTGTGTATGGCAAATTATTTAATTGTAATGTCACTCAGCACAAACTGATAAACTGTCAGTATTTGTTATTTCTTTGTACAAATACTTTACTCAGGTGAACAATTTGGAGTTTCTGAGAAAAGCAACAGTTGACTAACAGCTTCAGAGGGAATAAGGTAGTAACATTAGAAACCTTTCATCAGATTCATCTCCCGATTTGCAACGTTTCAAGCACTTTTCATTTTGTTATATGAAAGGCACATACATATTAGATTGTATTAGACTGTATTTACCCTTGTCCAAGACACAGTCCCAGTTCACTTGTCCCAGATGACTTCCATCGTAAAAAATGTCTTTATCACACACACACACACACACACACACACATACACACACACATATGTGTGTGTGTGTGTGTGTGTGTGTGTGTGTGTGTGTGTGTGTGTGTGTGTGTGTGTGTGTGTGTGTGTGTGTGTGTGCGTGTGTGCGTGTGTGGGGGGGGGGGGTGAGTGTGTGTGTATTCTTTTGAACTTTCTATTAATCAAGAATCATGAAAATAATGGTGATAATAATAACATTTTCAATAAGAATAAATGTTTCTTGAGCAGCAAATAAGCATATTATAATGATTTCTGAAGGATCATGTGACACTGAATACTAATGATGCTGAAAATTCAGCTTTGCCAACACAGGAGTAAATAAAATTTTAAAATATATTCAAATAGAAAACAGTTATTTTAAATGGTAATATTATTTCACAATATTACAGTTTTTAATGTATTTTGGATCAAATAAATGCAGCCTTGGTGAGCAGAACTGACTTCTTTTAAAAACATTTTAAAAAATCTTACTGATCCCAAACTTTTGAACGGCAGTTTAATATTATTAATTATAATCTAATCAAGAGTGAGTAAAAAAAGAGTAAAATAAAAAAACTCCAAATGAAATTTGGTCATGTGGGTTAAAAAAAGACACAGAATTAAGATGTGATGTATTGTTAACATTGTTAGTTGACAAATTAAATAAATGAATGAGAGTGTGAAAAGTGAGTTTTAAGGAAGTTTAGTTTTTAAAAGGCCGTGGGTTCAAAAGTGCCCTTACCTGAAGTAACACCCATTTACACAATTATATTCACATTTGACTATTACCTGATTTTCTTGAGGTTAGCTTCCAAATAAAACTTGTAAAAAAAAAAAAAAAAAAAAAAAAGTGATGCACAACCCACTGACCAGCCTTTCAGAAACCTGCTCCGACAGCTGTTTGTGTACTAAAACAATATGCTTTTAAAAGTTTTATGGAGTGACATTTGATGCTGTATCTACAGCTGTTTGGCTGGGTCGAGCATAGCCCATGAGCTCTTTTTGGCTTCAGTTTCTGAAGAAAAGCCAGAATGCTTTCCAGGGATTATGGGAGCACTCAGTTTGTCCATCCCACGCACCTGGAATTAAAGTAAAAAACAGAAGAAAAAATAGGATCTGCAAAAAGGAAATCCATGCCAGAGCAATGTGTATGACATATCCTGTAAGCTCTTACTCCAGGCAAAAAAATATAAAAATCCATTAAAATCTACTGTTCTCAGAAGCAACTGCTCCTAAACCAATTCAAAGCTCTGTTAGTTTGACTGTGCTAAATTGTGAAGCCATACTTAGACACCAAGCAGATGTAAGATAAAGAAAAAAACAGGCAATTAGATAGTTTGACTAACAAATAACGTCTACGGTTACGTATGTAACCCTCGTTCCCTGAGTACGGAACGGAGACGTTACGTCGGATGACGACGAATGGGGTTTTGCTTAGAAAGCCTATCAACTTCGAGTATTACAAAACGAGCCAATGGCAAAGAAATGCCATGGGTCTGCGGAATTTGCATGACGTAACTCCGCCCCACCTCGTGGGTATAAAAGGAGGAAGTCCGCAACAGCAGTTTATGTTTCTTCGCTGAGGAGCCAAGACTGAGCTCAGGCGATCCCCGCGGTACAGCGGAAAGTGGCAGGCAGACGTAACGTCTCCGTTCCCTACTCAGGGAACGAGGGTTACATACGTAACCGTAGACGTTCCCTTTCGTTGTCACTCCGAGTTACGTCGGATGACGACGAATGGGGTTACCAGTCTAATCACGCCACGTTCTCAGCTGTCTTCCAGTGCCCTGCGTAAACCGAGATCCCTGTCATAGACGGACAAAGGACTCCATTTAACACAGGAATACCAAGGTACACTGGGAAGCATATCCCAAGCTAGGGGAAGTATGCAATTAATGCCAACCCAGAGGGGGGGACTTAGAGAATACACATATGACCCGAAGGAAGCATATGGAGAACACTGGGGTGTCCAGCCGCAGGTGGAATATTTCAACCCCAGGGGTGGCAAGGTGGCTTGCCAATGGAAAGACACATGCTCAGAGAGGCTTACAGTGGAAATACACATGTGGGGGTCGCTCAAGGGAGGGACCATGCACACGGGAGGCACCTAGCCGACGCACAGGCAAGAGACACTGGCGCCGACGTCAGGAGTGCTGGAGGAGCTCAGGGCTTTCGGGAAAGCTCACCTGAGGAGAATATCGCACGTATCCAGTCCATGGAGTGGAATGGCGAGCAAGCGAAGACACCTGAGCGGGTCCGGTACTAGCTAGTTGAAGCGAGTACATGAGAGGACACTGGCTCCACTCGGAGATAATAGAATCTGGCGAATGTGTTAGGTGTCGCCCAGCCTGCAGCTCTGCAGATGTCTGTTAGCGAGGCGCCATGCGCTAGAGCCCAAGAGGATGCCACACTCCGGGTGGAGTGGGCCGTCACACCAAGGGGGCACGGTCGACCTTGCTGTAGGTAAGCCAAAGCAATGGCGTCCACTATCCAGTGAGACAACCTTTGCTTGGAGAGAGCCTTTCCCTTCAGCTTCCCACCATAACAGACAAAGAGCTGGTCTGAGGTCCTGAAACACTGCGTCCTGTCTACATAGGCGCGAAGAGCACGTACTGGACAGAGCAGTGCCAAGGCTGGGTCTGCCTCCTCCGGGGGCAGCGCTTGCAGGTTCACCACCTGGTCCCGAAAGGGAGTGGTAGGAACCTTGGGCACATATCCGGGTCTCAGGATCACGTGAGAGAAGGCCGGCCCGAATTCCAGGCACGATTCGTCGACGGAGAATGGAGGCCAGTGCAACCAGGAGCGCTGTCTTCATTGACAGGAACTTAAGCTCGACTGATTGCAGGGGCTCAAAGGGAGCACTCTTCAGGGCAGTTAGAACCACTGAGAGGTCCCAAGAGGGAACGAGAGCAGGGCGAGGAGGATTTAGTCTCCTCACTCCTCTCAGGAACCTGATGACCAGGTTGTGCTTCCCTACCGACTTACCTTCGACCAGGTCATGGTGTGCGGCAACATAGACCTTAAGGGTGGAGGGAGACAGCCTTCGCTCCAACCCTTGCTGAAGGAAGGAAAGCACAACGCTGATTGAGCATTTCCGGGGGTCTTCTCGGTGAAAAGAGCACCAGTTGACGAAGAGGTTCCACTTCAACGCATAGGCGTGTCTCGTGGACGAAGCTCTAGCGGAAGTGATGGTAGCCGCCACCGTCGGACGTCGGAAGGGTACTCAAACCTACCTCGAGCCGTCCAGGAGCCACACGTGGAGGCTCCAGAGATCGGGGCGAGGGTGCCACAGGGTGCCCCGTCCCTGAGAAAGAAGGTCCTTCCTAAGAGGAATGGGCCAGGGAGGTGCTGTCGCGAGGAGTAAAAGTTCGGGGAACCAGGTCCGGTTGGGCCAATACGGCGCGACCAGAATGACCTGCTCCTCGTCCTCCCTGACCTTGCGCAAGGTCTGCGCAAGAAGGCTCACTGGGGGAAACGCATATTTGCGGCCCGGCGGCCAGCTGTGCGCCAGTGCATCCGTGCCGAGCGTGCCCTCGGTCAGGGAAAAACACAGGGCGCAGTGGGTCGAGTCGTGAGAGGCAAACAGATCTACCTGTGCATCCCCGAACTGGTCCCAAATCAGCTGAACCGACTGGGGATGGAGTCGCCATCCTCCAGGGAGGGGCTGAAGCCGTGAGAGCTCGTCGGCTGCACAGTTCAGCGCTCCGGGAATAAAAATGGCTCGAAGCGACCTCAGATGCTTCTGACTCCATAGGAGGAGGTGGCGGGCGAGTTGTGACATACGGCGGGAGCGTAGACCACCTTGATGGTTGATGTACGCAACAGTGGCGGTATTGTCTGAACGGACTAGTACGTGTTGAGCCAGGAGCAACGCCCGGAAGCGGTGCAGGGCAAGGCGTACTGCCAACAACTCGAGGCAATTGACATGCCAAAGCCACTGGGGTCCTGTCCAGGAGCCCGCAGCAGCATGTCCATTGCACATGGCACCCCAGCCCGTGGTGGAGGCATCTGTCGAGACAACAACATGGCGGGAAGCTCGTTCCAGGGGGACACCCGCCCTGAGAAAACTGAGGTTCGACCACGGGGTGAAGAACTGACGGCAGGTCGGAGTAACTGGTACTCGGAGCGTGCCTTGTTGCCATGCCCACCTCGGGACTCGGTCGCGAAGCCAAAGCTGAAGTGGTCTCATATGAAGCAATACGAGCGGCGTGACCGCGGCTGCAGATGCCATATGCCCCAGGAGCCTCTGAAAAAGTTTCAGTGGAACCGCACTCTTGCCCTCGAATTGTCTCAGGCAAGTCAGCAGTGACTGCGCGCGCTCGCTCGTAAGCTGCACGGACATGGCGACCGAGTCGATGTCCATACCGAGAAAAGAGATCCTCTGCACGGGGCACAGTTTGCTCTTCTCCTAGTTGACCAGAAGGCCCAGACGAGCTAGGTGCCGGAGCACTAGGTCCCTGTGTTCGCAAACCTGATCTCGAGAGTGAACTAGGATCAGCCAGTTGTCGATGACCAGCCAGACGACCAAAGTGGAGCGGACTCCCCTGAAGCGGGGAGGAGACCGTGCGAACTGAATCGCATAGCCGAGCCTGACGGTCCGCGCGATCCAGCGGGACAGACGGGGAAGCTCTAACCAGGCTCCCAATAACTGAACCAGCGGGATCATGCGAACGACAGGCGTCCCCCCGGAGGGGCAGCTAAGCGGAGTAACTGGCCCAGACGTGGACGGCACAGCGGTCCGGTGTGGGGGCACAGTTAGCAACCGCGCCCTGGCAGAGGGGGCCAGGGGAGGACCAGGCTGGTCGTCCCGCGGGGGCCTGCTCTGCCAGAGGTCTGGCGACAGAGGGGGACAGGGGCGAAGCGGTCCGTGGACGGCACGCCGTGTCAACCACCTCTGGGACAGAGGGGGGACGAGGAGAGCACGGCTAGTGGGCGGCGCTCTGTGTCGTCCGAGAACTCTGTGTGCTCAGAGACGGGAGAGTCAGTTCTATGGAGAGTAAGGATTCTTCCCCGGCCCTCCACCGGGGAAAGGAGTGGTCCTGCTACCAACTCCTGGAAAGAACTGAGTTCCATCTCTGAGGAGCCCCTCTCAAGAGCGCCGCCTAACCCGGCGTGTAGCGGGGGGCGGGGCTGGAGAGGGCTGTGGCGTCCGACCGCGGCCTCCAGAGCCGGCCCGGGAGAACGGGCGGGGTGGGAGCCGCGGGGGGGCGCCCTCGGCGGTGGGCAGACCGAGGGACCTGAGCGGACGGCGGGGCCGTCGGGACAGAGTCAACCTCAGCCTGCTCCATCCCCGAGGAGCCCGTCTCAGGAGCGCCGCTTTACCCGGCGTGTAGCGGGGGGCGGGGCTGGAGAGGGCTGTGGCGTCCGCCCGCAGCCCCCAGAGGGGTGGGAGCCGCGGGAGGGCGCCTTTGGCGGTGGGCAGACCGAGGGATCTGAGCGGACGGCGGGGCCGTCGGGACAGAACCAACATCAGTCTGCTCATGGGCGGCTGAGAGCTGTTGGGCAAGCCCTCAACCGCACCGCCGAAGAGGCCGGACAGACGGGTCCGCGCGACATCCAGCACATCAGACAGGTTCAGCCACAGAATGGTGAGCATCACCTGACCCAGGGAGCGTACGGCCACTTTCGTCGCTCGGAGAGCAAGGTTAGTGGCGGCGCAGCTCAGTGAAGAGCCCTGGGTCAGTCCCGCCCTCGTGCAGGTCCATGAGCATCTGGGTCAGGTAGACCAGCAGAATGACCATGGCATGCAGTGAGGCGGCTGCCAGTCCCGTGGCGCTATAGGATCTCGCCACAAGCGTAGACAAAAAACTACAGGCCACGGACGGGTGCTTAGGATTGCGCCGAGAAGAAGCACTCTGAGGACACATAGCATCGCAACAGAGCGTTCAGCCGGGGGAACCCCAGTGTAGCCATGGGCAGCGGCCCCATCGAGGGGAGGAAAGGCGGATGAGATCAGCGAGCGGTCCCTGATCTCATCATGCACGTCCGGGAAGAATGGTTTTGGGGTTTGCCGTGGACGAGGGTCGGCGGCCTTACCCAAAAACCAATCGTCCCGGGAAAGCATGGCCGTCATCTCCGGATCAGACTCGACGAGTCGTCACTTCCAGGAAAATCAAACCCACCTAGTGAAGCTGCTACAAACATAATATCATCCTCTGTAGCTTCAAATGAAACACACGGGCCACCAGAGGGTAGACATTTACATTTATTCATTTAGCTGACGCTTTTATCCAAAGCGACTTGCTATATATGTCAGAGGTCGCACGCCTCTGGAGCAACTAGGGGTTAAGTGTCTTGCTCAGGGACACATTGGTGTTTCACAGTGGATTCGAACCCGGGTCTCCCACGCCAAAGGCATGTGTCTTATCCACTGCGCCATCACCACCCCTGTAGACCCGTGGGAATCACCTGTTCACTAGCGGGCACCGTCATTAAAGAGGGGGGCTGGGGTCGCGGACACATAGTCGGCGCCTTGTTCCAGACCGTAACCCTCAGGTCACCCTGGCCACCAGCCGAAGATCGGGGGGTGGATGAGGGGACTCTCACTCATGTGAGTTCACCGAGTCTCGACCTTAATGACGCGATGATCATGTTTCCACGGAGAAAACATGAGTCATCCACGAGCGCTGCTCTAGCATGATCAAGCCCAAACATACTAGACAACGCTCGTGCCCATCAGAGTCCGATACCAAGCTGCCGCACCATTCATTTTTTTTTTTTTTTTTTAAATGCACGGGCGAGCCGTCTTTAAAAAGACGTGCCGCGTGCGAGCTCTTTTAGTGAGAGAAAACTCAAGTGTTGAAGCACCCGGGGAGACACGCACCGACTAGCAGGCCACTGCAACAGATCAGCAGGAAGCACGCGCTCGCCGTAGATCGCCGTCACACCAACACTCGAGGTACTCGTTTGTGAAGCTGACAATTCAGAGATGGCTTGTGGAGAGAAGAATAAACTTGGCTCCGAAGCGAAAACATAAACTGCTGTTGCGGACTTCCTCCTTTTATACCCACGAGGTGGGGCGGAGTTACGTCATGCAAATTCCGCAGACCCATGGCATTTCTTTGCCATTGGCTCGTTTTGTAATACTCGAAGTTGATAGGCTTTCTAAGCGAAACCCCATTCGTCGTCATCCGACGTAACTCGGAGTGACAACGAAAGGGAACTAAACACATCTAGATAGTAAAAAGTTCAACTTTTGAAATCAAATGACCTGAAGTCGTCCAGTCTCTCTTTAGAGCAGCACACAATCATTAGATTCAGAACCAGGCCAGCATATGTTAAAGCAGCCAACCTTCACTGAAAGCTTTATTTTTCTTGGCATTCTAACAAGGCCTCTGTGTCAAGGCTTACGACAGCTTTAGGGCAGACCCTACATTAAGATAGACTTATATTTCCAGTTCCTTCATAGAACTAAAGAAGCATCAGTTTTTGTTTGTCCTACTCCTCAGAAAAGGGCTTAGTGAAGGGAATATGGTGTCAATTAGGAGTCAACAGAAAACAGGCCATAATTTAAAGAAAAAATATAATAATAAAAATTTTGCCTACACAAAAGATCAGAGAACATTGTGAAACCAAAAGGGTTATGGGCAGTATTTGGCAAAAAAAAAAAAAAAAAAAACATGTAAGGAAGCACATTTGGAAAATTCACCAGAATTAAAAACCCATATGGGACATATTAGTTCAACATACTAAGATTTGGGATGCAATAATACAAACTTTGCACATACTACACTGCTGCAGATCTTTTAGGTTTTTAGGAGGCTCTTCTGCTCACCAAGGCTGCATTTATTTGATAAAACAAACAAACAAACAAACAAAACAGTAATATTGTTAAATATTATGACAATTTAAAATAACTGTTTTCTATTTTAAGATATTTTCAAATGTAATTTATTCCTGTGATCAAAGCTGAATTTTCAGCATCATTACTCCAGTCTTCAGTGTCACATGATCCTTCAGAAATCATTCTAATATGCGGATTTCATGCTCAAAAAACATTCATTATTAATATCAATGTTGAAAACAGTTGTGTACATTTTTTTTCAGGATTCTTTGATGGATAGAAAGAACAGAATTTATTTGAAATATAATCTTTTGTAACATTATAAATATCTTTACTGTAACTTTTGATCAATATAATTCATCCTTGATGAATAACAGTATTGATTTATTTTATTTCTTCATTCAGCTTTGCTCATATGAATAAATTACACTTTACTGTATATTCATATAGAAAACAGCTGTTTTAAATTGTAATAATATTTTGCAATATTACTGTTTTTATTTTAAATCAAATAAATGCGGCCTTGGTGAGCAGAAGAGATTTCTTTAAAAAAATAAAAAAATCTTACCGATCCAAAATTTTTGACTGGTAGTGTACATAATACGGATAGTGAAGTTTTAAAGTGATCGCTAGAGATCACAAAAAATTATTCTAGTTTTCCAAAAAAATAAGTTTATTGGAGCATGCTTCAACTCCTAGAAATAAAACTAGGAGGGGTATGAAGGTAAAAGAGTAGCAAAACTCGAGAGCATGTAGATGTGAATTTGAGAACTTGTACAACAAATATTCATACTTCTACACTAAAATTTACACTAACAGCTCCAATGTTAAAAAAAACGTCTTGGGTTACGACTGTAACCCTTGTTCCCTGAGAAGGGAACAAGACACTGTGTCGATGACGACACTATGGGGAACACCCTTAGCGTAACGCGTCTGAAACATGAATGAAACGAATCCAATCCTATTGGCATTGCATGATGATGTAGCGTGTGACGGCATACACAGAAGCTAAAAAGGGACGCCGGCACACAACAGCGTTAGCTTCGCGATGAAGCAAGCCGCTCCCAGGCAGAAGGAGGCGTGACAAAGGGACGCAGTGTCTCGTTCCCTTCTCAGGGAGGAAGGCCCTGTACTTCTCCTTGATACCCGACAGATTAAGCCACAGATGCCTCTGCGTGGCTACCAGTGCTGCCATGGAGCAACCGATGGCACGGGCCGTCTCCTTGGGAACACGGAGAGACAGATCTGTGGCTTTGCGCAGCTCCCCAATATCTTCTTCATTCTTGAAATGGCACGTGTGATTCGTTTAGATTCCCCGCCGCAATGCTGAGCACATCTACATCTGAGTCAGACAGCTGCAGCACCGGGCTCTCAACCCAAGCGGAAGAAGCCGCGGGGAGGGCTTCCGCATGGGGAGTGAAGGGATCTGAGCTATCAGATGAGGACAGAGAAAGTGCCGAAGCAAGCCCCACGAGCTGAGCCACCCGAACCGCGGGGAGCGCGAGCCTGGCCGGCTTCATCAAATACAGCCAGGCGGGAGCGCAGCACAATGATAGATAGTGCTTCACAGTGGCCGCAAGCAGCCCCCTCAAGGCCCCTCTTGGGCGCTCCCAAGCAGTACACACACATATCATGTGTGTCCCCAGCCTTGTTAAAACGAGGGCAGGGATGCACACACTTTTTAAACTGCTCACTTGCCATTTCACAATATATATTTCACAAACAACAAAAACCAACAAAAACCTCAGTTGAAAAACTGGGGAAGGTGACAAATAAAAAATAGTTTTCATTTTATTTCCTTGTTTTATCTGTCAGCTCTACTGCCCATTCACTGAAAAGCATAACCATGTTTCATTACCAAAGTATTGGGATTAGAGAGTGGAAACCATTTACGTATACAAGCTCACTTATCTAGTCACTCTTACTCTTATGAAGATATTTGCCTGAGAGACAAACTCCAATTAAAGCCCCTGCTAATAAACAGGTGGGGGCCGACAGACTATGTCTGTCAGGCTCTAACTTACAGATGTAAAAGGAGCATAGCCTTGCTTTAACATCCATTCTGAAGTCAACAGAGACAGGAGTGGGTCACTTCACAACTCATCCACCTCAAACTTTATCCATATAGCTCTACTTTAAAAAAAAAAAAAGCTTAACCCCTATTCCTAGGAATAAGAGAAGGGCAACAGGTGACACTATCTATTCACTTGCCAGCTCCACTCACTGGATATCCATCAGAGAGCACAGCCCTGGGGCATCTCTTCCCCCTACAACTCGAGCAGCCACGGTAGCCTTCTGCTCATCTCTTCAAGAACTCGTTACCGGAGAAGGAACGGAAGACTTTGGAGGAGCGTTGTCCCATAAATGACGGAAATTTTAGTCAATGGCGGAAAAAGAGTTAACCCCACTAACACACTACCTCAATATTCGCATAACGCGAACTCGAAGGAACTATGCAGGCAGAGTAAGGGTGCCACCTTCGTGTGCAGGTCTGGGAAGGCTCAACTGAGCTGGAGACATATGACCTGGCAGATATCTCTCGTCTGAACAGCCATGGACAATCTCATGCTTCGTGCCCAACTAACTCCTGACAAAAAACCTTTCCACACATAATCACACAGCTTTTTACACTGCACACACACAAGCAGCCTCCTGAAGACAATGAAGCTGATGGCGAGTTTGCAAGCTCCCTATTTATATGCTCGGGTGCTTTGCGTGACCTCATCACACTGCGTCTGCCTGTAGTATTGGTGTGAAAAAACAGAAACTTAAGTTGTGTCCGAAACCGCTCCCTATCCATTATCTGTGACCCTGGATCACAAAACAAGTCACAAGTCACACGGGTATATTTGTGGCAATAGCCAACAATACATTGTATGGGTCAAAATTATAGATTTTTCTTTTATGCCAAAAATCCTTCGGATTTTAAATAAAGATCATGTTCAATGAAGATATTTTGTAAATGTCCTACCGTAAATGTATAAAAAATATAATCTCAATCTTTCGATTTTTTTTCCACCCTCAGATTCCAGATTTTCAAATAGTTGTATCTCGGCCAAATATTGTTCTATCCTAACCTAACAGACCATACATCAATGAAAATCTTATGTATTGAGCTTTCAGATGATGTATAAATCTCAATTTAAAAAAAATGACTCTTTTGACTGGTTTTGTGGTCCAGGGTCACATCCATCCATCTTCATCCGCTTATCCGGGGTCGGGTTGCTGGGGCAGCAGCTCCAGCAGGGGACCCCAAACTTCTCTTTCCCGAGCCATATTAACCAGCTCTGACTGGGGGATCCCGAGTCCCGAGTCTGACTGGGGGATCCCTTTGCCTTACGGTTCAGCTCTCTTTTCGTCACAACGGTGCGGTAAAGCGAGTGCAATACAGCCCCAGCTGCTCCGATTCTGCGGCCAATATCCTGCTCCAGTCTCCCCTCACTTGTGAACAAGACCCCGAGGTACTTGAACTCCTTCACTTGGGGTAAGGACTCATTCCCTACCTGGAGTTGGCACGCCACCAGTTTCCTGCTGAGAACCATAAGCAGGACAGCTCGCACGCCTATTGGCTGCCCTGCGGCAACAGCAGCAGCCTATCGAGAGAGGAGCTGCGTGACACATATCCAATGGGGGCATTTCGCGCCCATTTCATCACGTCCCGCCAGACAAGGCGTGGTCTCGCCCTGTAAATATTGCTCGATTAGGCTGGTACACTGGTTTTCATCGCCGAAGCGAACCAGAGCTGTGTATGCACGGCAAGATACGCAGAACTCGTTCCCTCTCTAGAGAGAACCGAGGTTACTTTAGTAACCGAGTACGTTCTCTTACGAGAGTATCTCTCGTTATGCGTAATATCTTACGCTATGGGGAACACAATGCAAAACGCCGTGCGTACTGGGATCCGACACCAAAGTCCTAAGGGCAGTAGCCCGGGGCTCATGTAGTTTATAATCACCATAGACTCACAGAGAGTCGGAGAAGAGAGGCATCATTCCCCATGAAATAGCATCCTATAGGAGCTAGTTATGTTAATAGTGTTTCACACAGACAGGGTGAGGGTGTTCAGCCTGAACTGGTTAAAAATACGGGTTATTCAACACCCATGGAGCCGTGTTATCGCTCAGTGAGCGATGCACAAGCAAAACTCAGCATCTGGGCCGGCACAGCGGGGCAGATAACACTGAATTCTATACCGACAGAAGCTTGGCTTGTAAGGCGGGAACCTCTAGGTTATAAAACGTTATAAATGTAGACGCGAGGCCCAGCACGCAGCCGTACAGATATCTTGCAAGGTAACGCCACTATACCATGCCCACGACGAGGCCACGCCTCTCGTGGAGTGCGCTCTGACACCCAAAGGACACTGCAGGCCCTTAGAAGTGTAAGCCAGTGCTATGGCGTCGACTATCCATCTGGATAGGCTCTGTTTTGATGCAGCCAGTCCCTTGGAACGTCCGCCAAACAAAACGAAGAGCTGCTCGGTCTGCCTGAAGGCAGACGAGCGGGACACATAAGCTCTCAGTGCCCTGACAGGGCAAAGGAGACTCGTATCCTCCTCCTCATCTTGAACCGAGAGAGCGCACAGGGAAATCACCTGGGCCCTGAACGGTGTGTTGAGGGATTTGGGCACGTACCCGTGCCTCGGTTTGAGTATGACTTTTGAGTCATTAGGCCCAAACTCCATACATGATGTGCTTACTGAAAGCGCTTGTAAGTCCCCTATGCGCTTCACTGAAGCGAGAGCCAAAAGAAACACCGTTTTGAAAGACAGATGCTTCATGTCTGACAAATGGATTGGCTAGAACGGGGCACCTTTCATGGCTTCCAAAACCGTAGAAAGGTCCCACACCGGGACTGAAGGAGGTCTAGGAGGGTTCAACCTCCGAGCTCCCTTGAGGAATCGCACGACTAGGTCGTTCTTCCCCAGTGACTGGCCAGACACAGGTTTTGTAAACGTTGCTATAGCCGCCACGTAAACTTTGAGCGTGGATGGGGTCCTGCCCTTATCCAGCAGCTCTTGAAGGAAGGAAAGTACTTCCGTGACCCCGCAGTCTACAGGTGAAAAGCCCTGAGCTTGACACCAGGCAGAGAACACAGACCATTTCGACGAGTAGAGCCGTCTTGTAGACGGGGCCCTTGCCTGCGTGATCGTGTTTAGCACTCCCTCCGGGAGGATAGCGGGTACCCGTTGATGGCCCATGCGTGTAGGGACCATAGTTGTGGGCGAGGATGCCAAATCGAGCCCTTGGCCTGGGAGAGGAGGTCTCTCCTCAATGGTATTGGCCACGGGGCAGTGCTGGTCAGCTGCATCAGGACTGGAAACCACGCCTGGTTTGTCCAGAGCGGAGCCACAAGCAGCACTGGGCATCCATTTTCCCTGATCCGTACCAGCACTTGAGGCAGGAGCGAGATGGGGGAAAAAGCATAGAGGGGACAGCGGGGCCAAACGTGGGCCAGCGCGTCCTTGCTCTTGGAGAAATATTTCGGACAGTGAGCGTTCTCGCGGGACGCGAACAGGTCCACCTGCGCTCTGCCGAATGTCTCCCACAGCAGTTGGATCGTCTGCGGGTGCAGCGACCATTCCCCTGCTGGGACATTGTCTCTGGACAGCCTGTCTGGTCCCAGATTCAGGTGACCAGGCACATGCGCTGCTCTCAGTGAAAGCAGGTTGTGCTGAGCCCAGACCAGGAGGCACTCTGTTAGCCTGTAAAGGTTTCAGGACTTGATGCCGCCCTTGCGATTTATGTACGCCACCACTGACATGTTGTCCGACCGGACCAAGACGTGGTGACCCCTTATCGGGGACAGAAGCGCCGCAGCGCGTTGTCGACTGCCATCATTTCCAGACAGTTTATATGTAGGAGCTTTTCCCGTTCTGACCACTGGCCAAAGAACGTTCTGCCCTCGAGCAGCGCTCCCCATCCTGAGGTGGAGGCGTCCGTGGAGATCAACCCGGAGGCGAAACCAACCAGCGATCCATGCCCTGGTCGGAACCCGCGCTTTCAGCCACAGCTGCAGTGGGCGCATGCGAAGCAGACCCAGCTGGAGCACTGAAGCTGCTGAGGCCATGAGACCCAGCATTTTCTGAAACCTTTTGAGCTGGACAGTCGAGCCGCGGCGAAAGGATTTCACGGCACGCTGAATGTCCCGTGCGCGCTCTGGCGACAGATGCGCTGTCATAGATAGCGAGTTCAGCACTGTTCCCAGAAAAGATATTTTCTGGCTGGGAGACAGAAAGCTCTTTGCCCAATTGACTGTGAGACCCAGATTCACGAGATGTTCGAGTAATGTGGCCCTGTGTTCTATGAGCTCTGATTGTGATCGAGCTAGAATCAGCCAATCGTCCAAGTAGTTCAAAATTCGCATGCCCTGAAGTCTCAGGGGTGCGAGAGTCGCGTCCATGCACTTCGTAAAAGTACGGGGTGCCAGGGACAGGCCGAACGGCAGGACTTTGTATTGGTATGCCTGGCCCTCGAAGGCGAATGTCAAGAATTGCCTGTGACGTAACGCTATTTGTATTTGAAAATAAGCGTCCTTCAGATCTATTGACATGAACCAGTCTCCTTGGCGCACTTGCGCGAGGATTTTCTTGGTTGTAATCATTCTGAACTGGCGCTTCGTGAGCGTTTTGTTCAGCCGTCGCAGATCTAGAATGGGTTTGAGACCCCCGTCTTTTTCCGGTACCAGAAAATACCTGCTGTATAGACCCCCTTCGCTCTGAGCCTGAGATAAAGGTTCTATAGCCCCTTTGCTCAGTAGTTTCGCTATCTCGGCTCGAAGTAGATGAGATACTTCGTTTTTTACCGTCGTTTCGACTCACGCCGCGCAAAGGCGGGGGCGTCGAGCGAACTGCAGCGAATAGCCTCTTTTTATAGTGTTCAGCACCCATTCTGATACCCCGGGAAGCTTTGCCCACGCATCTGCATGAATAGCTAGAGGTAGAATGAAATCTGGGCTCTGGCCGCGGTATAGCGGCGGCCGGAGAGCTCCGGTGTGCTGAGAAATAGACACTGTGTTTGTAGTGTGCGAGGCGGGGGGTGCGCTGATCACAGCGGGCAGCCCGACCGCGCTCAGCTTCACTCTGACGGGTTGTTGAGAGAAGGCGAGCGGGACGAGCCCCGTGGGGTTCGGCATGTCTGTGAGGGAATGTGGGCGCGGGATAGCGGGCACACTCGCTGCACTGAGAACACTGTCGGCTCGCGCCAACTGAAAATGTGTTGGTTTCGTTTTTACAGAAACCGTGGGACATGCTTCGTGTAGTGTTTGTGGGCACTGTGTTGTGGGCACGTACACTACATTTATTGCACAATCGACATGAGTCGATTTTATTTGTGCTAGCCCTGTATTGTGGCGGGCTGTGTCTGCGTGTGGGAATGGGCACTGACACGTGGGCATTCTTACAACACTCATAACACCATCGGCCGTGGCCGGAATTCCAGAAAATACACTCTTTTTGGGATTTATCTGGGTCGCCTTAAAACTGGCGTTTGTGTGCAGGCAAGCGGGCTGTGGTACCATCTTGTTTACTGCAAAATACACTGGAACAGTCACATTGTTTGGAACTGAACGAGCGAGAAGTTTCGGTAGAGTTTGGCCGCGGCGAGACTTAAACACTGTGGGCCTTAGCTGACTGTATGTGTGTTGGTTTCTTTTACAGAAAATGTGGCACATGCAGTGTGTAGTGTTTGTGGGCACTGGGTTGTGGGCACATTCACTATAATTAATGCACAATTGACATGAGTCGAACTCATTTGTGCGAGCCCTGCACTTTGGCGGGCTGTGTTTGTGTGTAGAAATGAACACTGGGCTGTGGCATTTTGAAAACACTCATAACACCATCGGCTGTGGCTGGAATACCAGAAAATACACTGCTTACATGATTTTTCTGGGTCGCCGTGGAAACGGCATTTGTGTGCAGGCAAGCGGGCCATGGTACCGGCTTGTTTACTGCAAAATACACTGGAACAGTCGCATTTTCTCGGAACTGAATGAGTGAAAAGTTTGGGTGTAAGTCTGGCTGCGGCGAGACTAAATTTTTATCCGCTGCGAGAGCTGGGCTCGAACACGGGTCACCCGTGCGAAGGCTTTGGGTTTCGCCACTGAGCCACAGGGCAATAGCTTAAAATAGCCCGAGCACATAAAGAGCGTCATCACAGTTTTGTGTGTGTCGGCGTTTGTTTGCAGGCATGCGTGTAATACAACAGGCCTATTGCTGCAATATTGACATTTTCAGCCGCTCAAACTAAGAGGAGCTGAGAAATGTTTGAGAAATGGAGATTGGTCCGGCCTCGGCGGGACTAAAAACACTTTCTTTCCTCATTTCACCGGTGACGCATGCCCACGGGGGGCGGGGGCGGGGTAGCTTTCTTATAACGTAAAGAAAGCTAGCCGCGGTTTTGAAGCTGGCCTTCTCTACAGATGCAGCTACCTCGTCGTCATTAATGGCGGAAGCGGCGGCGCGCGGCGGCCGTTGTCCGTCAGCGAGCGACTCGAGTGAAGCTGGTGAAGCTGGCGGGCGAACCGGCGAGCTATCACGGGCTGGAGAAGGCTCGGGGCTGTTTCGTCGACCTCAATGGAGGAAGCGGCGGCAGACGTGAGGGACTCGAGCGATGCCGGCGAAGCTGGCTGGCGAACCGGCGAGCTTTGGCGGGCACGCTGAGCACGGCGCTTTTTACGGCGTGGCGCTACAGCGGGCTGAAGTGCAGGCTCTGAGAAGGATGCCAGGCGAGTCTTCAGAGTCACCATAGGCAGTAGCTCACAGTGAGGGCATCCGCCGTCGATCCTCACCCGGGCAGGAAACGCAGATAACATGGCGGTCCCCGTCGCTGAGTGTGGCTCGGCACGAGCCGCAGGATCTTTGCATCTTGAAAAAGACGCAGCTCTTTTAGCAGAGAGAGAGAGACAGTGAAAAAATGTGTGTCGCAGCGGCGAACACACACACACAGTTTGAAAAGGATATAACGCCGGAAAGTGTAGCAGGTACGGCGGCTAAAGGCGGCGATGCCAGCGACTTCAGACTCAATGGCTCGTCCCGCTGTGTGCTTTTTCTCAGACGGCGTGGCTTCTCACTCCGGATCCAGCGATGCGTGATGCTTCGCTGAAGAGATGAAAATCAGTGTACCAGCCTTATCGAGCAATATTTACAGGGCGAGACCACGCCTTTTCTGGCGGGACGTGACGAAATGGGCGCGAAATGCCCCCATTGGATATGTGTCACGCAGCGCCTCTCTCGATAGGCTGCTGCTGTTGCCACAGGGCAGCCAATAGGCGCGCGAGCTGTCCTGCCTATGCCTGCATGCTGCTGCACAGCGTTTTACATTAATTCAAAATTAAGGATCATTTTTGGCTTCAATATCTCGTGGAAAAGAGGTTTTCCCCATAGCGTAAGATATTACGCAGTACGAGAGATACTCTCGTAAGAGAACTACAATGAAGTAAGTAACATGTAAGATAAAAGTAGTGTTCCTTCTGCACATCGAAAATCATTTTTGATTTTTCCCTGCCGGTCCTCTGCTTCAGGGTATCGAAAACGAGATGAAAATAGCAGGGCTATCCCCCCCACGGAGGGACAATCGAGAATTGCTCCTCCGCAGAGCCCTCAGGAAATCGATGTTTGTATTCAGCGTCAAGTGAGCTTCGGGCCACATCGGTTTTCAGTAAATGCGCGCTACAGTGTCCGCCCAAGGGCTTGCGGCCAGGCAGTGTTCGTGTTTGCCCATGGGAAACGGTTTTCGATTATTCCCTGCCGGTCCTCCACTTCAGGGTGTTGAGAACGAAACCGAAAGAGCCTCCCCTCAGGGGAGCCCTCGGGAAATCGATGTCTGTATCAGCCATTAAGTGCACTTCGGGACACATCGGTTTCCAGCGAATGCACAGTGCTCTGTCTGCCCAACAGGCTTGCGGCCAGGCAGCGCTCGCGTCCGCACATCGAGAATCGTTTCGACCAAACCCTGCCGGAAAGCCGATTCAGGGGATCGAGAACGAATCTTGAATAATACCCGAAATCAGTCTCAAGAGGCTGGTTGCCTTAGTAGAATATTTCAAAGCATGGTAAGATCTGCCAAATATTTCTCCTTGGTTCCTGCGCACAATAGAGAAGGGTTACAGGCTGCAGTTCGATTCCACCCACCGAAATTACACGGGTTGGTGTGGACTGCAGTCGACCCAGAGCAGAGTCAGGTATTGGAACAGGAAGTAAACTCCCTGCTGGTAAAGGAGGCCATAGAGCGTGTTCCTCCGCTGGACAGGAAGTCCGGGTTCTACTTCATAGTTCTCAAGAAGGATGGAGGGTTGCACCAATTTTAGATTTAAGGCGAGACACGGCAAGCAAAAACATCATTTTTTTTTCACTGGTCAATTTTGAGATTTTGGGATATTTGTCTTCAATATCATGGCTTCTTTCAGACTTGTGGTGAAAAAAAGTCTGAAATACACATTTAGGTCTTTATTTTACTACACTTTGTCTGTTTGCGTCTTTAGATTTCTCATAAATTCATCAAAAGTTGTCGTTATAAATCATCCCTCTGCTCCGCGATCGCGATCTGCACCCTGTCATCACACACACCGTTAGAAACCTCTCTCTCTCCTGAACAAGACTGCCGGATCCAAATATGGTCATTTCCTTTTTATCAGAAACCAATCGCGAAAGTAAAAGCGGGGATTTTACTCTAAATGCGCAATCTCATTGGCTGATGCTAAATCTTTAAAGCACGTTTTCTCAAAATGTCTTTTCTCTCATACTCCAAGTCCGAAATCTCCAGTTCAGTAGCACCTATATACACCAAACTTTCCAGTCTTGTATCTAGTTATATTATGAAGACATTTACAGAGGGATTTGTAAATATATTATTCCTAGCCTGATTTATATAACATTTTATTCCCAAAAACATGGCGAAAATAATTTTTTTAAGGCTATTGGCAGTATATTCTGATTTACAGGAAAACAAAAGTAGATATCCATAAATCCCTCTGTAATTTTTTCCCCATCTAATATGTGAACACAATGAAAAAATTATTTTGAACCTGGCTTTGTCCAATACTCAAATTTCATTTTTTAAAATATATGCAAAATAGCGCATATTTAATTAGACAATGCCTCATTTGCATATTTAAACATTAAATTACAGAAAACTTGTAATACATTTTTTTCTCATCTTAATGTAGGTAATCAACTGGCAAAGTTTCATGGTATTATCTGATAGTTAAAAAAAATCACCCTATTCACCTGTAGTGTTTCGCCTTAAGGCATTTGAATCGGTCTCTGAGGAGATTCAGGTTCAAGATGCTCACTATTCCCATCATCGTGTGTTAGATCAAATCTGAGGATTGGTTTGTCACGATAGATCTAAAGGACGCATACTTCCATATATCCATCCTTCCATCTCACAGGAAGTTCCTGAAGTTCGCTTTCGGGGAGAAGCGTTCCAATATTGGGTTCTTCTTCCGTTTGGCCTAGTTCTCTCCCCTAATGCATGGATGCAGCTCTAGCTCAGCTGAGGCTTCAGGATATCAGGGTGCGAAATTATATAGACGACTGGCTTATTATGGCCCAGTCACAAGAGCTGGCAGTTCGGCATCGAGATGTTGTCCTTACCCACATCCAGAGCATGGGGTTGAGACTCAACACGAAAAAAAGCATGTTGGCACCAGCCCAGAGAACCATGTTCCTGTGAGTGGTGTGGGATTCGGTCATGATGTGGGCACAATTGTCTCCTGCACGGATCGATTCCATCCTGGCCACAGTGACCAGGATAAAGCTAGGCCAAGCCATCACTGTAAAACATTTTCAGAGAGTGTTAGGGCTCATGGCAGCAGCGTCCAATGTCATTCCATTCGGCCTGCTGCACATGAGGGCCCTGCAGTGGTGGTTGAAAACCAAGGGGTTTCCCCGAGTGGGAACCCATTCCGCATGATCAGGGTTATGCGCAGATGCCTTCGTTCCCTATCTATGTGGATAAAAGCTTGGTTTCTGTTCCAAGGCCCCGTGCTGGGAGCATCATGTCGCCCTAAACCCGCTTCGACAGACGCCTCCCTCACGGGCTGGGGCGCGGTCATGGATGGCAGGGCTCTGAGGAGCTTCCTCCCAGACCTCAGGGGTCACCACGCAGACAATGTGTCAGTGGTCTCCTTCTTGATTCATCAGGGGTTTCTGAGATCGTGCCCTCTATCTATATTGGCGCATCAGATCCTCCTGTGGTCTCAGGGGAAATTGTTATCTCAGAGCAATGCACGTCCCAGGGACCAGAATCAGAGAGCAGACATCCTGTCGAGGCAGGGGCTGGGGCCTGGGGAATGGAGACTTCACACCGAGGTGGTGAAATCGATATATGAGAGGTTCGACCCAGTGGAAGTGGATTTGTTCGCTTCTCGAGGGACGTCCCACTGTCCAATGTGGTTTTCTCTCACCCATCCAGCCCCATTGGGGTTGGATGCCATGGTACAGATGTGGCCGAGGCTACGCCTGCACGCTTTCCCCCGATCGCTCTGCTCCCGGGAGTTCTGGAGAGGGTCCGTCGAGACGGGATCAGTCTACTTCTAGTTGCCACGTATTGGCCGGCCCGGGTAAGGTTCTCAGACATCATAGCACTCCTGGCAGGCCAGCCTTGGGAGATCCTCTGAGGAGGGATCTGCCTCCACAGGCCAGGGGCTCAATGTTCACCCTCAACCAGACCTGTGGAAACTTTGGGCCTGGCCCCTGAGGGGGCTCAGTACCTAGAGGCTGGCCTGTCGGCTGAAGTGGTTGAGACCATACTCAGTTCCAGAGCTCCTTCCACGAGGAGATTGTACGGCCTACAGTGGAATGTGTTTCCACTTGGTGTAGAGAGCGTGAGGTGGACCCAGTTAACTGCCCGGTTGGCTTCAGTGCTGGAGCTCTTCCAAGATCGCCTCTAGGCTGGTCTTACCCCGTCCACACTCAAAGTGTACGTGGCTGCCATTGCGGCTTTCCACGCTCGTCTGGGTGATGGGCCTCTGGGGAGACATCAGCTGGTCGTACATTTCCTCCGTGGGGCTCGGAGGATAAGACCTGCGGCTCGTACCAGAGTTCCCAGATTGTCCAATCTCCGTTGTATTTAGTGTGTCTTGCTGCCTGTTCTGCAGTCCTGTGTTATATTATCATTAAACCTTCGTTTTGGAATTATATCCTCACCTACGTCTGCCTTCCAGCCACCACCCATGACAATTTTACTGTAGCATGTCAACAATCACCACCATTTTAAAAGAGTGTGCATGTGCTTAACCCTTGTGGCGCCACGGGCGAGTTTACTAGATGTACCCCTCTACTAGATGGCAGACATGTCATACTTCATCCCCGACTCAAAAAAACGTCATGCTTCTATACAAAATCTTCGAGCTAGAGCGCATTGAATCAGTGCGAGCAAAAGCGGAGCTAGTGTGCGAGTGAGCCATTTTATCAGAGCAATATTGTCAACGTCAGCGAGTATTTGCATTAGATTATTATTATTATGAATATTATTATTGTGAATCCTTTGCCCAATGTAGATGGTCCTTTGCCCAATGTCAGTGGTGGGAACAATGTTTCCCGGGGTCGGAGTGTTCATCGCGAAGTTAGCAGGCGTGTTAGTGTTGTGGGGAACGGGGCGGGAGATTTTTTACCGCACTAGACACGTAGCTTTGTCTTCTGACCGTGTGCCTCTCCGCAATCGCGGTGACAGTATTGTGGTGGAGACTTTGTCTAATGCCACTGGGTATGTTAGACGAGGTCGAAGTATTCATAGGACAGTTAGGGGCAACGTGGAGGCAGGGTGGGGAGTCGTAATGACAATGACAGTAGTCCGACCTGTGCACACTCGGCGCGCACGCGAGGCATATCTGGCCGCACTGCTCGTAGCAGGAGCAGAGGCGGTGTGACACGGGGCAGAGGGCTATTATGCATAGTCTATCGCAAGCATATGAATAATATATATGTGCCCCATACATGGAATCAGAGTGCCTACTGTAGTAAATGGACAATCTCTACTGCAAAAGGCCAACCGCTACATGCATTCGGTTTGTTTCTAGCATTTATTAGTAATGATTTACACAGTTTGTTCACTACTTACTATTTACCTGAGCATTCAGTATTGTGCATTATAGCATACAGAAGGTGAGGGACATTTTGGGGGGAAAGAATTTCTGCATTTTATCATTTAAACGTGACTTTTCATGAAAATTCTATAATCCAAGATGGCCGCCACCATATGACGTCAAAATATGCAAATTAGATGGAAAAATGTAATCCCTACATAAACTTTGGGTCATCCTTAATATTTCTCTAATTTACAGAAAGTCTCTATCTTTTATTACTTTTAAGATATAGCCTTTTGAAATTAAGATGTCAAAATTGAACGTTTTAGGAAAAAACCTCTGGCGCCTAAAGGGTTAAGTGTGCAAGGAAGCCCCAGAGTATGACTTGAGAGGAACAACTCGCAATTAAACACATTAAATAAAGCAAAACGACAGGGATCAAAAATAATGAAGTAGTCCTCAGATGCCATGTTTATTACGGCAACTCTGAGAAAATACATTGTGGAGAAAGCTGCTGACTTAATGAATCGGGATTAAAGTGTATGCAAATTATGCTGCATGTAAACATGATTTAGGGTATGTTTACGTGGCATGAAATGTACTAAAAACAGAAAAGTTTCCTTTGTGTTTTTTGCATTCAGATGACAACGTTGTCAAAATAATCCCTGCACACACACGTGTCTGCGAAAACGATTAAAAAATGCTGTATTATGAATGCCAGGCCAGTAGTTGGTGAGGTCACTAGAAAAGAAAACTATGCGCCTATATACTGAACACTTAATACGCATGTTTTCACAAATTTGTATTTTAGCATAAAAAGTTTTCAATGTTTTGTTGAAAACGGTGTTGTGTAAACGACCCCTTAAAATATGACTGGCCTTTTGTAAATGAACAATAATAATCTGTCATTAATTGAATAATTCAATAATCTGATTCAATTAATTGAATCTGTCATTAATAATAATAATCTGTCGATTAATTAGCACAAGTTATTACTGCACCACCTGCATGTGAAATCATTAATTACAGTCCTATATTTTTTAACTAACATGGTTTAAATGACTGTGAAGTGACCAGGTTATTAATGTTTCAGAAAACAGTGGCAACAAGTTAATTTCTCCAACAATGCATTGTGCTATGGTAGTTAAGCAGCCAGATGCACCCCAGATTGGGGTTAAAAAATGTAAATACAATTTGACATTCTTTCTTCTCTGTGACAAGCAGGTGTCAGAAACAAAAAGTAATGCAGCTTTGATCCTGGGGTATATCTGCTTTTCCAAAAGGTCTGACAAACAAAAACACTTAAAATACTGTAGTTATACTATAGTATTGCTTTTGTGCATGCACATACTGTTCATACACACAAACAAACTTGAACTCCCTTGCACATTTAAAGTGACTATTTTCACAGTGTTATTGTAGGGGCGGTGGTACTGAGAGAAACTAATTCTATGCTACTCTTTCTCTGAATCTCTGTGCCAAAGCTGCGGTTATTCAACGCCCTTAAACACCAGTTTTTCTGAAAGGTAAGACTGGGTTTTCTGTTATAAAATAAAATAGCAGAGTAATAATTACTGATATTAATTTGGTTTATATGTGTGTCTGTGTAGACGTGTGGCGTCATGAGTCATTCAGGATATCCCATACGCCACTTTAATGGAACAAGACCACTACTTGCGGGTTCGGTTTGGAGGTCACTGAACGCAGGATGTTCACTTTAAAGGCTGTAGAAAGTACACAACCATGTGATTAAACGATTGGAAAAATGATTGTGCAGTTACTTTCAAAGTGATTAAAAATGTGTCCAGAGATGCTGCCTGTGAACACACACCATATATGTATCATAAGTCAGATAATTGGCAGAGGTATTTGCACACCATTGAGGACATATTTATGGATAATAAAATACCTAAAAAACTACACATAGTCCCTTTAACTGCATTGAATGTGCACTTATAGTGTACTTCAAATCTTAAAAGTATGTTTCTTAAAAACTGTACATGCAGATTATATTATATTAATTAAATAAAAGGGCACTAAAGTGTCCTTAGAGTTCACATTCATTTTTTCTTAACAGCTAAGTAGACCTTTAAAAAAGTACACTTTGTAAAATTGTTAAATTTACTTTAAAGCACATTTTAAATCATTGTTATTATAATCTGATTTTATGACAGGTAAAGTACTTGATTATAACTGTAACTGTTGTGTGTTATTCAATATTAAATTTAAATATTAAAGTATACTGTATTTTAAATGTACTGAACAGCAACTTTATCATTACAAATTAATCATTGCAATTAAATATATGATATACAAGTTTCAGTAGAATTTGCATTAAAGTATTTAGTTTACCATATATAATCGTCAATACATTTCAAATAAAAGTAATTATGGAATTACATTTAAAAAATATGTATTTACGCTCTACTTAAGTGGTTCAAAAAGCACTCTAAAGTTATGCATTTAATATCATTTTAATCTTGAATACATTTTCATTTAATTGCAATTAGCATGCAATGCAAACACATTACATTCAGTTCACATTTAAGGATATTCTTTGTTATTCTAAGTATATTACTTAATAAGTACTCTACACTCTATTCCAATAGTCCCCTTTAGACATTCTACTAACTATAAGTAACTTTGCAATTACATGTCAACCAACTCTCATTAGAGTATTAGTAGATAGGTTAGGTTTCGAGTTATCAGAATAAGTTTGCATACTTACTTATGTTACTTATAGTTCTGTGTCTATTGGGGGGACCAACACAATAAAGTGTTAGCAGATATTAAGCAGTTTACTAATACTCCAATGACTTGTAGTTGACATACAGTTGCAAAGTTAATTTTAGTTCTGTTCTGTTCTTAGTTCTAAACTCTCAGAGAGTTTAGCATGATAATGGAAATGACAATATTAATGTATTTGGTCTTGGTGGAATAGAACTGCTATGCTGCTGCTGCTGCTGCTGCTACTGTTGTTGCTGCTGCTGCTGCTGTTGATTATTTCTGCTGTTGCTGCTGCAGAGCAAGTATGGAGACTTGCTACTGCCAATACATACATAGACATGCTGCTGTGAGCATGTAAGACATGCTGCTGCTGCTGCTGCTGCACAAAAAGCATGCATGATACTACCTTACATTACCTCTGTCTAACATTTCATATGGTGTTCCAGGTTTCTTTTTTTGTTTGTTTTTTTGCATCATGGCTTAAAGCTAGTGAACGTACTCGGTTACTAACGTAACCTCGGTTCTCTCTAGAAGAGGGAACAAGTACTGCGTAATATCTTACGCTAGGGGAAAACTCTTTTCCATGAGATATTGAAGCCAAAAAATTATCCTTAATTTTGAATTAATGTAAAACGCGTTGCAGCAGCATGCAGACATAGGCAAGACGGCTCGCGTGCCTATTGGCTGCCCTGCGGCAACTGCAGCAGCCAATCGAGAGATAGGCTGCTGATAGAGCCTAGATAGAGCCTATCGCTTCGCGCCCACTACGTCACGTCACGTCCCGCCGAAACGGGCGTGGCCTGGACCTATAAATATAGCTTGATGGCTGATATAATCTGGTTTTCATCGCCGAAGCGAACCAGCGTGTTGCAGGCACGGCAAAGACACGCAGTACTCGTTCCCTCTTCTAGAGAGAACCGAGGTTACGTCAGTAACCGAGTACGTTCTCTTAAGAGAGGTCCTCTCGTACTGCGTAATATCTTACGCTAGGGGAACACAATGTAAAACACAGTGCATGCTGGGATCCAACACCAAAGACCCAAGGGCAGGTGCCTGGGGCTCATATAGTGCATAATCACCAGGGACTCACAGAGAGTCTGAGAAGAGAGGCTAGAAGCGTCATTCCCTATAAGTAGCATCCTCAGGGAGCTAACTACATCAACAGGGTTCCACACAGTCAGGGTGAAAAATATCTGGCCTGAACTTGGTAGCAGTATGGGTCTTATTTAATGCCCATGGGGTAATTTTATCGATCAGCGAGCGATGCTCAAGCGGTTTCAGTATTCTGAGCCGAAGCAACAGGGCAGACAGTACTGATTTTTTTAGATCGACAGTAGTTTAGCCTGTAAGGCGGGGACCTCTAGGTTATAAAACCTTATAAATGTAGACGGCGAGGCCCAGCCAGCCGCCATACATATATCCTGCAAGGTAATACCGCTAGACCATGGCCGCGACGAGGCCATGCATCTTGTGGAGTGCGCTCTGACACCCAAAGGACACTGCAAGCCCTTGGAAGTGTAGGCTAGCGCTATGGCATCAACTATCCACCTGGATAGGCTCTGTTTCGATGTGGCTAGTCCGTTAGCACGGCCACTGAACGAAACAAAGAGCTGCTCAGTCTGTCTGAAAACAGAAGAGCGGGACACATAAGCTCTTAATGCCCTGACAGCGCAAAGGAAGCCCGCATCCTTTTCCTCGTTGTACACCGGCAGGGCAGACAGGGAAATAACCTGAGCCCTGAACGGTGTGTTGAGGGATTTAGGCACGTACCCGTGTCTAGGTTTGACTATGACTTTCGAGTTATTTGGCCCAAATTCCATACACGTCGCGCTTACTGAGAGCGCTTGTAAATCCCCTATGCGCTTCACTGAAGCGAGAGCCATAAGAAACACTGTCTTGAACGACAAATGTTTCATGCTTGACAAATGTATTGGTTCGAACGGGGCACCTTTCATGGCTTCCAAAACTGAGAAAGGTCCCACATGGGGACTGAAGGGGGTCTGGGAGGATTCAGCCTCTTAGCTCCTTTAAGGAAGCGGATAACCAGATCGTCCTTCCCCAGTGACTGGCCAGTGGCTGGTTTAGTAAACGCTGCTATGGCCGCCACATAAACCTTGAGCATGGATGGGGTTCTGCCCTTATCCATTAGCTCTTGAAGGAAGGAGAGAACTTCCGTAACCCCACAGTCTGGGGGTGAAAAGCTTTGAGCTTTGCACCAACCAGAAAACACAGACCATTTTGAGGAGTAGAGTCGTCCAGTGGACAGGGCTCTAGCCTGCGTGATCGTGTTTAACACTCCCTCTGGGAGGTTAGCGGATACCCGTTGATGGCCCATGCATGTACGGACCACAGCTCCAGGCGAGGATGCCAAATCGAGCCCTTGGCCTGAGAGCTCCTCTCTCAGGCCAAGGGCTCGATTTGGCATCCTTTCCTCATCGGTATTGGCCATGGGGCCGTGCTGGTCAGCTGCATCAGAACTGGAAACCAAGCCTGGAGCCACAAGCAGCACTGAGGATCCGTTTTCCCTGATTCGTTCCAATACCTGAGGCAGGAGCAACACGGGGGAAAAAGCATAGAGTGGGCAGCGGGGCCAGACGTGGGCCAGCGCATCTCTGCTCTTGGAGAAAAACTTTGGACAATGAGCGTTTTCTTGGGACGCAAACAGGTCTACCTGCGCTCTGCCGAATGTCTCCCACACCAGTAGGACCGTCTGCGGGTGCAGAGACCATTCTCCTGCTGGAACATTGTTTCTGGACAGTCTGTCTGGTCCCAAATTCAGGTGACCAGGCACATGTGCTGCTCTTAGTGAGAGCAGATTGTGCTGAGCCCAGATCAGGAGGCGTTCCGTCAGCCTGTAAAGGTTTCGGGACCTGATGCCACCCTGGCGATTTATATAGGCCACCACTGACATGTTGTCCAAACAGACCAAGACGTGGTGACCTTTTATCTGGGGACAAAAACGCCTCAGCGCGTTGTCCACTGTCATCATTTCCAGACAGTTTATGTGTTGGAGCTTCTCTCGTTCTGACCACTGGCCAAAGAACGGTCTGCCCTCGAGCAGCGCTCCCCATCCCGAGGTGGAGGCGTCCGTGGACACCACCTTCACACTCGAGGGAGTTCCTAGGTTTACACCTGACTGATACCAGTCGATTGCTCTCCAAGGTTTCAGCGCTGAGACGCATTTCTGATTGACCTTGAGGCGAAGCAGACCGGAGGCCCATGCCCGAGGCGGTACACGCGCTCTTAGCCACAACTGCAGCGGACGCATGCAAAGCAGACCTAACTGGCGTACTGAAGATGCTGAGGCCATGAGACCCAGCATTTTCTGAAATCTTTTGAGCGGGACTATAGTGCCGCAGCGGAAGGATTTCGTGACGCGCTGAATGTTCAGTATGCGCTCCGGCGACAGGCGCGCTGTCATAGACAACGAGTCCAGTTCTGTACCCAGAAAAGATATTCTCTGACTGGGGAACTTTTTGCCCAA
Source organism: Gila orcuttii (assembly GCA_026230005.1). Taxonomy (NCBI): domain Eukaryota; kingdom Metazoa; phylum Chordata; class Actinopteri; order Cypriniformes; family Leuciscidae; genus Gila; species Gila orcuttii. Next base: position 24,481,351 of record JAPDVR010000011.1, read on the forward strand.
TTGACTGTGAGACCTAGATTCTCGAGGTGTTCGAGTAATATGGTCCTGTGTTCTATGAGCTCTGAGTGTGATCGAGCTAGAATCAGCCAATCGTCCAAGTAGTTCAATACTTGCATGCCACGAAGTTTCAGGGGCGCGAGAGCCGCGTCCATGCACATCGTAAATGTACGGGGTGCCAGGGACAGGCCGAACGGCAGGACTGTGTATTGATATGGCTTGCCCTCGAAGGCGCATCTGCTATTTGACATATTTGTATTTGGAAATATGCGTCCTTCAGATCTATTGACAGAAACCAGTCCGCTTGGCAAATCTGCGCGAGGATTTTCCTGGTCGTGAGCATTCTGAACTGGCGTTTCACAAGCACTTTGTTCAGCTGTCTCAGATCTAGAATGGATCTGAGACCCCCGTCTTTTTCGGTACCAGAAAATATCTGCTGTATAGACCCCCTTCACTCTGAGCTTGAGATAAAGGCTCTATGGCCCCTTTGCTCAATAGTTTCACTATCTCGGCTCGAAGTAGATGAGCTACTTCGTTTTTTACCGTAGTTTTGACGTCGAGCGAACTGCAGCGAATAGCCTCTCTTTATAGTGTTTAGCACCCATTCTGATACCCCGGGGAGCTTTGCCCACGCATTTGCATGAATAGCTAGGGGTAGAATGAGATCTGGGCTCTGGCCGCAACATAGTGGCGACCAGAGAGCTCCGGTGTGCTGTAACGTAAACACTGTGTTTGCAGCATCTGAGGCGGGGGAGCGCTGATCACAGCGGGCAGCCTGGCCGCGCTCGATTTCTCGATGGCAGTTTGCGGAGAGAGAGCGAGCGGGACAAACCCCGTGGGGTTCAACATGTCTGAGAGAGAATGTGGGCGCGGGACAGCGGGCACATTTACTGCACTGAAAACACCGTCGGTTTGAGCTGACTGAATGTGTGTGTTGATTTTGTTTTCACAGAAACCGTGGGACATGCATTATATAGGGTTTGTGGGCACTGAGATGTGGGCACATTCACTACATGTAATGCACAATCGACATGAGTCGCTGGCCGCGCTCGATTTCTCTATGGCAGTTTGCGGATAGAGAGCGAGCGGGACAAACCCCGTGGGGTTCAACATGTCTGTGAGAGAATGTGGGCGCGGGACAGCTGGCACATTTACTGTACAGAAAACATCGTCGGCCTGAGCTGACTGAATGTGTGTTGGTTTCGTTTTTACAGAAAACGTGGGACATGCATTGTGTAGTGTTTGTGGGCACTGAGTTGTGGGCACATTCACTACATGTAATGCACAATCGACATGAGTCGATTTTATTTGTGCGAGCCCTGTACTTAAGTGGGCTGTGCTTGTGTGTAGGAATGAACACTGAGTCGTGGGCATTTTTATTACACTCATAACACCATCGGCCGTGGCCGGAATACAGAAAATACACTCTTCATGTGATTTATCTGGGTCGCCGTGAAAACGGCTTTTGTGTGCAGGCAAGCGGGCCGTGGTACCGGCTTGTTTACTGCAGAACACACTGGAACAGTCGCATTTTCTGGAACTGAACGAGCGAAAATTTGTCGGTGCAAGTTTAATGCACAATCGACATGAGTCAATTTTATTTGTGCGAGCCCTGTACTTTGGCGGGCTGTGCTTGAGTGTAGGAATGAACACTGGGTCGTGGGCATTTTTTTATTACACTCATAACACCATCGGCCGTGGCCGGAATACCAGAAATTACATTCTTCAAGTGATTTATCTGGGTCGCCGTAAAGACGGCTTTTGTGTGCAGACAAGCGGGCCGTGGTACCGGCTAGTTTACTGCAGAATACACTGGAACAGTCGCATTTCCTGGAACTGAACGAGCGAAAATTTTCGGTGCGAGTCTGGCCGCGGCAAGACTTAAACACCGTTGCTTACCTAGGAGGGCTAGGAAGACTTTGAGGCCTTGGGCTTTATCTCAATCTTCGGCCGGGGCCCACGCGGAGGGGGGCGGCGGCCGGCAGAGCGAGAGTGCGCGAGAGTGGTATCCTCTGTTTTTTGCACCGTCCACACGGAGAATGCTGTTGAGACAGAAGGTGCGCACTCTGGCTGAGAAGGGGGAGTTTCAAGGACTTCGCGCCTTCTTCATGAAGCTCAGGAAGAAAAAAGGCGCAGGCCTAGAAGGCGGTGGAGCGCGGTACCTTTGCAGGAAATACCCGTCCAGCCGGTTGTGTGCGGGCTGCGCGGGCGCCGTCCACTCAAGGCCGAGCCTCGCCGCGGCCTGTGAGAGCAGATGTATCAGCTCGTTCGATGCTGGCCCGCTTCCCTGACGACTCGCGGGCAGAGGGGGGGAGGTCAACAGAGCTCGCCCAATCCTCACTGTCCGACACCAGGATAGAACAGCTGTCCTCCTCCACAGATGCAGCTATCTCGTCGTCACCAACGGCGGAAGCGGCGGCGGACGGCTGCCGCTGTCCGTCGGTGAGCGATTCGAGTGAAGCTGGCGAAGCTGGCGGGCGAACCGGCGAGCTTTCGCAGGCTGGAGAAGGCTTGGGGACCCGTTGAGTACAGCGCTTTATATGGCGCGGCACTATAGCGGGTGGAAGTGCAGACTCGGAGAAAAAATGCCAGACGAGTCCTCAGAGTCGCCATGGCAATAGCTCACAATGATGGCAGCCGCCGACAGCGAGCGCAAGAGCTGCATGATCCTCACCCAGGCAGGAAACGCAGTTGACATGGCGGTCCCCGACGCTGAGTGGGGCACGGCACGAGCCACAGGAATGAGGCATCTTTAAAAAGACGCTTGCTCTTTTAGATAAGAGAGAGAGTGTGAGTCGCGGCGGCGAACACACACTCGGCCGAGTAAAAGGATTTAGACGCCGAAAGCGTAGCAGGTACGGCAACTGAAGGCGGCGAGATGAAGGCCAGCGGCTTCAGATGCAAAGGCTTGTCCCGCAGAAGGCTTATCTCAGACGGCGCGGCTTCTCACTCTGGATCCAACGATGCGTGAGCTTCGCTGAAGACATGAAATTCAGATTATATCAGCCATTGAGCTATATTTATAGGCCCAGGCCACGCCCGTTTCGGCGGGACGTGACGTAGAGGGCACAAAGCGCCCCCATTGGATCTGACATCACATGGGGCCTCTCTCGATAGGCTGCTGCATTTGCCGCAGGGCAGCCAATAGGCACGCGAGCCGTCTTGCCTATGTCTGCATGCTGCTGCAACGCGTTTTACATTAATTCAAAATGAAGGATAATTTTTTGGCTTCAATATCTCATGGAAAAGAGTTTTCCCCTAGCGTAAGATATTACGCAGTACGAGAGAACCTCTCGTAAGAGAACTATTACTGTGTGTATCTGGTCACCTGTCTAGATACCTTACATTTATTGGCTTGACTTATGTGTATCTGGGTTAGCGAAGTCCAGATTTATTTAACTAGTGTCTTAGCAATGTGTGACAACCTTTAGATTTATTTAACTAATGACCTAAACTAGCTATGTGTGCCTGAGCCAATATGGCTCAAGCTTACCAAGCTAGAAATGTGCATTGTGTTGTTGTGAGGCAGGCATCACAGAGGAGTTCACCCAGCTGGAAGAGGAGCAGATGGCAGTGCGTTTTGGGAACTGGACAAAGATTTTTTTTTTCCTTTTTGCTCACTTCCCTCTCTCGCCTCTATCCCACCTCATACTTCCGTCTCCTTTTCTCTCGCCTCATCTGTCTTTACCCCCAGATGTTGCAGGTGCTGTGATGTATTAGAGCGCAGTCTCATTGGTGCTCCCCGGCCCGTGAAGGGCAATGGGTGTATGTGTTAAGCAGGGCGGTGGCAAGAGCCATGGGATCGGAGCGATCACTTGTGCCATCTAAAGTCCCAGGTAGGAGCTCCGGAATGATAAGAGGAGGAGTGACAGTGAAGGATGAGAGAGGACCAGGCCTGGATTTTATGTTGTTGTTTTATGCTTATATATGCCAGTCGTCCATGGGGGGCTACCGCTTTACTCTGGTTTTGTTGTTTGTTTATTTTTGGATTAAATGTTTATGTGGAACATACTCTGCCGGTTCCCACCTCCTTCTTCCCTTATCAACACACCTTGTTACAATAAATGTAAAACTTTATTTTGATAGTCCACTTTAGACGTATATGATTTGTTAAAATTGCATTAGCACAACAGGCTTTCTCTGCTTTATTCCACTGCAACAGTATCCAGAGTGTTATCTATATGTAACACATGATCAGTGTTTCTCTCTGTGTGCTTGTTATCTTAACTATGCTTAAGTGTTGACAAGTAACATAATCTTGTGTCTGAGCTCTGAGAGGAGACTCAAGGGTCAAAAAGTTATAGGATTCTGCGATCACTTTCAAAACAATCCGGTTTGTTAACTGCCAAGGCAACATGGGCAAACCAATGGATACGCAGAACCAGGAAGTAGCTCTGCCCTCAACTTCCTCGATAAAGCTGAACTTACAGTTTGGAAATCTGTTCCCATCCCTGATAACAGACACACACACACTCCACCACAACACAAAAAGCTTTACACACATACTGTATGAGCACCTTTTAACACAAACACACTTTCACAGACTCCATCAATTTCCTTGTCATCATTTTCACCACAAACAAAAGTTATATTTGTATCTCCAGTATATATAATTTCTGGGTGCAGAAAAGCTCCAACGCCCCTCTGTGGTCACCTGTTAAACTGCATAGCAAATTCAATACAATTCTACAATGTTAGTACTTTGATGTTGAAACACATACAAACAAATATTTGTAGTTTTCAGTTTTAGATGACATTCTGATCAACCATACAATGACAGACCATTATGGTGTGCAAAAAGAATGGATGAAAAAATACAAAACAATATACTGTATCAGGGTGAGTGCAAGGCGTGTGGCATTGCCCACTAACAGCTGATGTTACAGGAGCTCCAAAGATTTGAGGCATGCCACACAGCAAACCTCTCCCAGCACAGCTGCTCTGCGGTGTGATACTGACACAATCCTTATGGGAGATTCTGCTGAGTAAGGTAAACCTTCTAACTGTCACTCTCACACACACACTCTAGTAACTTAGTCAAATTTACTAGGGAGTTGTCCACATTCAACAAAAGTATACTTCTATATTGTTCTCCTTCACATTGAACAATTATGCCAATCAGTTAATCAATGAACTGTGTTTAACGACAGTATTGAAAAAAATAATAAATACTTAAAATGCAGAGTGAAAGAAGTAGAATGAGAAAACTCAAAAAGCAGAAACTAAAATCAGGTTCCACTTCCTTATTGATGAAATCACACCCATGGTCATGTGTCTTCCTTATAAAATTAAAAGCACAATCAACATAGACCAAACATAATGATTTGTGCACTTAGACATATAGATAAGTAGATAGATAAATAGACACAAATGGCACAGTACAGTTTATTCGGACCAACTACAGTTCTTCTAAACTGATTGAATCCAACTGAGAAGAAACTGAGAGTAGTGAGTGTCACAACTGTGCCAGATCAGAACCTGCACAAAGTGTAAATTACAAAAACAGTACTTTCTATACATCTCTCTAAAGACAAAATAAAAGTTAAGGGTGAATTTCAAACTGATTTACCAAGATTCTGAAAGAGCAAGAAAGATTTACTTACCAGCAATTCTGTCTCGCTCCATAGCTGGATTATGGCTCCTAACAGCCACATGTGGTTTCTAGCGTTTCTCCTCCTCTCCCTTTATTTGCAGACTTCCCCTTTTGCTTTTTCCGAGAGTTTAGTCAGTCTCCCCCCCCCCCCATCTCTCTCCCTCTCTCTCTCCCCCACCCACTTTGTTCTTTCTTTCTTTCTTTCTTTCTTTCTTTCTTTCTTTCCTCAATTTTCCTTCCCCAATACAGATCTTAAAATAGTTCAAAGTGTTTAACTGACAAGAGCTTCCAATGGAACTGCTCTGACATGTGCTGATCATATGGCTTCATTCGATCTTCTTTTGTCTTTCTTTTGACCTCCTTTGACACTGAAGCCTTATTGTGTCTCTGAGATGGGGATAAGCCATGTGACTGTATAAAAAGCCTCATGCTCTCACCATGAAAGCAAAGAAGAGAAGTCTGAACTTGATACAGCTGAAGCAACATGAATTTTCTATTTCATTACATTATTGAAATGATGCAAGTATCTGTACACTATTTTTGTGAGCATTAAGGCTTTTTTAATTCATTGGCCATCACATACTGCATTTAGGAGTTTTGGCAAATTAACTGTTCTATGGCTGTACAGATTGCCTGTTTGTAATTCAGTCATTAATATGGTCTTTTTTTTAAGAACAGCATTAAATAAAAATGAGCACCCAACCCTGAGCATATTTTTGCCGGTGATGTGCGGGCTTTCACTCAAAACAAAATCATGATAACCTATGACCTAAACCTCACACATCTAAGATCAAATCTAGCGTGGCATTCTGATTAGTGTATGTGCAAGATATTAGGATACAAGACCTCCTCTCTATTTCCAAAGGATAAAAACAGCCTCATATCACTCTACCATACTGATGATTATTACTTCTGGGTCAATGATGACGCAGATGAAATAAGCCTATAATAATCTGGTTCTAGAAATAATTGGCTTTTTTAGGAAATACAGTATTTCTTTTGCTCGAACATGCTGTTGATATAAATCTTCTGACAGGGTAAAAGACACGCCTGCAATCTAAATATCAGTGGTTATACTGCTAATGGTTTATCTTTAAATAATACTTTACATAAAAGTAAGGTTTCAAAATGGACTGAAAACCAATTGAACCCTTTGAACCTTTACCAATTGAAGAAAAAAGCAGAGTGTGTAGCTATGAAGGAAAGACATCAGATAAGAAAGGAATTTTTAAAGGGGTGTAAGACTTTAGCCAGCAATACTTCCTCCAACCACTAGGTCCGGCCAGGTAACACACTGTACCATTCCCGTTTCAGTTGAAATAGACTCTCATCAAGAATCACTGTCTTTTATTATTATTGACACACCCGAGTTCCCAGTTATCCTTGGTTACCCTTGGCTAGTTTTTACAATCCTCAGATTGACAGGCCAACTAGCTGTTTCACCAGATGGAAATATACATGTCCAACAGATGGAATTCTTACAATTCCTAAGTCTTTTTTGGGGCCTAAATGACAACTCTGGATCCAGCCCGAGTCAAATACGCCAAAAACTAAGGTACTGACGTTACATACATTCATAAGGCACTAGAGAATGGATTTATTCTGCTTTCCACTTCACGTTTCGTGGGTAAGAAGGACAGAGGTCTTTGCCCATGCATTGACAATTGTAGAATCACATTGAAGAATCAATATCCACTGCCACTTATGGCCACAGCCTTCAAACTCCTCCAGGGAGCTACTATCTTCACTAAGTTGGATCTCCAGAATGCATACCACCTAGTGAGAATCCAGGAGGGGTACGAATAGAAGATGGCTTTCAACACCCCTACTGGTCATTACGAGTATCAGGTGATGCCTTCAAGCTAGCTAATGTCCCAGCCGTCTTCCAAGCACTTATCAAAGATGTCCAGAGAGAGATGCTGAACCAATGTTTGTTTGTGTATCTTGTGATCTTTTAATATTTTCCCAGAGTTATGAAGACCACATTCAACATGTTGGCATGGTTCTGTCTTGTCTGCTCTTGAACAACCTCTTCGTCAAGCTAGAGAAAAGTGAGTTCCACATCACTAAATGCTCTTTCTTGGGTTTCATCCTTTCATGTGGCAGTGTACAGATGGATACCTGCAAGGTTTGTGCAGTCCTGGAGTGGCCCCACTCTGATTCATTGAAACAAGTCTAAGGCTTCCTGGGTTTCAGCAACTTTTATAAGAGATTCATTCGAGGCTTCAGTTCCATTGCGTAACCTCTCACAGCTCTAACCAGGAAGTCTGGCACAACCTTCCAGTGGACAGATAAGGCTAACCAGGTATTCAAACGACTCAAACAGCTATTTACTTCAAATCCCATATTGTACAATATGGGAAACCTCCCTAAAGGTAAACTTCATCCCCTCACTATCCTGAGATGACCCTGGTCCCACATATCCATGGATTTTGTTAATGGCCTACCCAACTCTCAAGGTAACACAATGATTCTTGTAGACGGCGGAACTTCTCATGCAACATGTCTTTAGAATGCATGGGTTTCCTCAGGATTCCTTTTGGACTTCTAATCGGTACCACCATCAGCTTGTCCTCAGGGTTCCATCCCCAATCCAATGGCCAGACAGGGAGAGTGAACCAGGAGATTGAGAAAAACCTTGGGTGTCTAATCTCAAACATCCCGAGTACATGGAGTTCCGAGCTGGTCTGGGTGGAATTTGGCCATAAACCTCTCCATCACTCATCATTGGGTATATCTCTCGAGTCACGGAAACAAGGTCCTAGATACATTGGACCTTTCAAAATTCTCAAGAAAATAAACTCATTCTCTTACTTACTCCTATTGCCTGGGTCCATGCGCATACACCCCACATTCCATGTCTCATGCCTCAAATCTGTCATCAATCCTGCCATGACCAGTGGTACTGCTCCAAGTCACAAGGGGGCACATGATGTCTTTTGCCTGCAAATCGGCGCAGGATGTCTTTTGCCTGCAAATCCTCCTCCCACTTGCCAGGGGGCAACCATTGGCAAGAACTCTCAGTTGTACTTAGCAATCATTTTTGATGATGCTCACCTGTGTAGGGCCCTTTTTAAGTTTGCCTTTAGTCATTGTTTTTTGTTCAGTCTTGAGCCTACTCACCTTTGTATCCAATTGCATTCCGTGAGTCTATTGTGAGCCTTTGTGTATGTTTTGTTTTCCTTTTTGTGACTATTGGAAGCTTTGCTACTAGTTTATGTGTTTGTACTTTGTTTTTGGACCTTCTAAAAGTAAAAGCGACTTGGAGTTTACCTGGAGTTTATCCTCCTTTTGTTATTCCTCCACACATGAGTCCCAAAATTCTCAACCTTGAGTTAGCTCACTTAGTGAGAACACCAGCTCTGTGTCCAGGAGACCGGGATCCTAGTCCCACTAAAGACAACATTCAAGATCTTAGTCTATAGTCTGGCAGTTCCTGCTTCTGTATCATTACAAGGGGTTACAGCAGAGATTAAGGGTGTTTTCACACTGGCAGTTTAGTTCGGAACAGGGCACAGTTCACATGAAAAATTGCTAATGTGAAAGCTGTCATGCGGACCTGGGAGCGCACCGAGGTACCGAACACGAGACTACCACGTTTCGTGTTAATGTGACTCGGGTCCGCGCTTGTTCAGGAAGTAAAGTAATTTACGCATGCGTTTTAGCAGATTACGATGTATTTAGTTCAATAAACCACATATAAGGGATGATAGTGATGATGATTTACCTTGGATACGAGTGAGTGTGAGCCTGCAGTGTATTCGCGCATAGCAATCAGGGCAACACATTAATGGCAATCCACTGTCTCCTAAAAATAGTCAGTTTGCAAGCTGCAGAAAGACGCTTTCATAAGACACACATACAGTAAACCCAAGTATTGTTTACTCTGCTGCGCATAATTGTATCATATTAATAAAAAAATCTATATATTTACCCTCGTTCCGTGCATGTTTGTGATGACGTAAGATGCACGCAAATGAACCAGGGTTCGATAGAGTCAAGTTGAGTGTGAAACCAGATCAACGCTCGGGGAACAATCGCACTCAGACTCGGACCTCATCAAATGTGCCAATTGTAAAAATGCCCTACATTAGTGCACTTCTTTAAATAACATTTGGCAAAATCCCAGCAGTGCAGATATTTGTTCAAATACCATAAAGCAGTTAAAACAGAATGTAAAAAACAAAATTTAACAATAATTTAGTAATTGTACTAAATAATAAAGGAAAGGGCATAAAAAATAAATATTTACTTATTTATTTTGTATAAAAATACATTTGAATTATTATTAATGATTTTAAATTAATAATAGTTTACATAAGATCATATTTTAATCTTCAAGTTTTTAAACAATTCACAATAGAAATGAATCTTAAATCCTAAAACCCATATTCTTAAAATACTATGGCAACTATACAAGTATTATATGAGTAGTATTTGATGAGGAATGTTCAAGTTCACAAGAAACATCTCACTCTATTGACTTACAAATCATGCTTAAAATATTGTGGAGAGCACTTTTGAGAAGACGTGAAATTGTCAGAAAATCAGGAGGTGTGAGCAAAAGTCTTTACTCTTCATCCTCACTTTTGTCTAGGAGAAACAATTGAGACATTAAAATCATCTCTTTAGTGCTTTTTTCCATCATTATTCAAACTGTCAACTAAGACGAGTGAGAAGGCTGGATTTAAAGTCTGGCTGTGATGACAGATCAGATCACTGAAAATAATGGCACAATAACAGGGATATTTATAAAGTCTTACATATTTATAAGAAATATTTATAAAAAAATATTCTGGGCACACACTCGTCTGGCTGTGGTGGATGAGCAGCGGCTGGAGAAAATAGGGAAGGCCCCAAGCTTTTAGCAATCCATGGAAGAGTCAGAGGAGATCTCTGCCATACCTTTCAGCCCTGCCATCAAGCCTGATTCACACATGCACGCAACACAATCTTCTGCAGCCTGTTATCAAAGCACATTCTTCTTGCATGAATGAACATCCTGTAAACACAACACACACGCATGCTTATGTTTTTTCTTTCTTTTTCAATTAAGCAGATGGACAAAGGCACGTGTGCAAGAGCATCCATGCACAAAACAGAGATGCAGATAAATCCACAAATAGCATCAGCATCAGTGTAACTAAAGGGCACATGCCTTACAGCCATATACACTCTGACCTACAAGCATGACTCAGACATCCACATTTTGTTATATAAGCATGTAGTGTTTAATCATCAGACCAGTCAAGTCTGATGGCAAGGCTGCAGGGGAGCAATGTTTTTTGAAGCACAGGAAGTAGTCAGAAAAAAATGAGATATACAAAAAAGGGTCATGACAGCAGCAATAAAGGGATGTGATGGGGTGATTCAATGAACAGAAAAGACCAAATAAGAGGACTTTTAAGTGATACAAATTGTGGAAAAATATAACAAGTATTTCTTAAAAATACAGCATACAGTATTCCTCAAAGTAATTAGGTGTTTTTTTTTTTTTTTCTCAACTTCTTTAGGCACTGCACAGACCGGTGTATGATATCAAAGTACTGCAAGAGTGATTAGAGAGCAGACGGCTCTGTATTCTTTCGAATTGGTCTTGCGGTACTTTGATGTTATACACTCATCGGCCTCAAACACGCGTAATTTTTCCCCCCAAACCAGTTCAGCCGAAATCCCACCCTGCAGCTAATATCATTGTTTAAGATTACAGTGACAGGTAGATTTAGGGATCAGTGTTTGGTGTAGGCAATCAGTAAAGTGATTGACATGATCTATGAAATCTTTAGAATCAGCTGCAGGGCAGGAAGTTGGGGGGGGGGGGGGTGTTAGGCGCCCACACCTATGGTGTTTTTTCTAGATTATGATCTGTGTGTCGCTCCTCTTTTTTGACCTATTTGGACAACCTTCTTTTTGCCACTATATACTATCTCACTGATGCCCTCTAATGAATGGTGAGGCTTATGATTAGGGTAGACTGGTTTCCTCTGTTCGATGGCTGCCAAATGGGTAACACTTAATTTCAATGGTCCACTTTAGACATTATGCTAACTATGAGTAACTTTGCAACTGTTACATCTGTTTCTGGCTTTGAGGTTTGTTTGAGTTCCAAGCCTGCTATTTTTTCAATGTTCCCAGTTCAGTTTCCTTTGTCTCTGTCATCTGTTTCCATAGGCTGAATCCATCCGCTCAGTTGTCAAAATAAACTCCTTGTTAACTTCAACCTCCTTCTTTTGAGTCTGATTCCCTAACAGAAGTCAATACAGAATACAGACTGACAGCAAGATGGGCATCCTCCTAGTTCCCCTAGACCCTGCCGATCTACTTTTTTCCATCTCCAAGGACCACCACCCGATCGAGTCATACACAGAGGTGTTCCTCGACCTTGTTCACCAGGTGTCCTGGAACCCTCAAATTCATCTTTTGGATTGGTCAGGACGATCCACTCTTCAGACGATTTCCATCTGCTGCCACCACGTGTTCCTTGAGGAAATACATCAATAATATCCTGTGGGTGAGTGGATCGTCCTACACCCTGAAAGAAGCAGATTCAGATTCCCTTTCCATCCCTGTCGCCATTCCAGAGCCTCGTCCCAAGATGGCAGCCGCCACTCCAGAATTTTGAGTTTATTTTGATTAAAAGTTTCTGCTTGCAAATATATCCAGCACTTTTCTTTCATCGTTTTTTGCATTACTCATTACCACGTCAACTTATTTTATAACCCAAACCCCAATAACTAACTCTAACCTAACAGTCTACTAATAGTCTACTACAGCCTATTAATACTCTAAGAGTTAGTTAACATGTAGTTTCAAAGTTACTTATAGTTAGTAGAATGTCGAATGTGGACCATTAAAATAAAATGTAACTGCCAAATGTTGCACCTTTCCAAATGTCTAATAATAAAACATTTGGCCTGATGCTCACCAAAATAATATGTATTCTATGATGAGCAAGCGAAGGGATGTTTCTCCCTCTTTGTATTTTATTTTCTCCTTGAACGTGTTAAATGGGCCCTGACAATTCTTTACAAGTTCAAAATCTGTAAAGATCGCACTCCTCCCTTTTGTCACAAAAACAAAATGGCTGCCGTGGTGTGAGTGTGTGCTGCAAGCTGCAGTCTGCTGGACGAACGTTTTGCTTTTTAAGGTCACCGTGACATATTTTTCCACTCTAAAACTTTGTGCAATGGTCTACTAGTGGTTTTAAGAAAGGCATACTAAACTAATCTTCAGCTCTAAACCAACTAGTTATTGGACCATATCCTTGTGTAAGTGGAAAGAGGCTGGTCTCTCAATGGGTGACGAGACAATTACTCTCCAAAGCATTTTGGACATGATGCAGCAAATGAAGCTTGATGGGATTTCACACATGGACGCCAAAATTGATTCACTTGGAGCCAACTTGACCAAAATAGATGGATCGCTTCAAATGTTTGGAGAGCAGGTTATCGAGCTTGAGCAGAAAGTCAGCTCAAACGAGGATGATATAACAGACCTGGTCAAACGTGTGAAAGTGCTTGAAAAGGAAAACACTGACCTGAAATCATGGGCGGAGGACGCTGAGAACCGAAGCAGACGCTCCAACCTACGATTTATTGGCATCCCAGCGAGGGGCCGAGGCTAGAGATATCCTTGGCTTCATGAGACATCTGATTCCACAACTCAATTGAAGTCAATTTCCCCACTCCTCTGGTAATCGAGCGCTGCCATCGTACAGGTATCTAAGACAACTCCAGAGCCAAGGGTCCTAGGCCGATCCTGGTAAAGTTCCACTATTTACAGGATAAGCTAAAAGTAATGAAACTATCCAGGGAGAATAAGGAGTCCCTACAGTATAAAAGAGTTTGTGTCTTTATTTACCCAGACTTCTCTGCTGGTCTGGTCCAGAGACGCCGAGGGTTTGATGCGGTTAAGAAAATGCTCTGTGATCAAGATATTAAATACGCATTGATCTATCCTTGCACACTGAAAGTGAGTTGCCTTTGCTGGTAAGACACAATTATTTTGTACTCATGAGGAAGCTGAGGAATTCCTTGGTGATCTCTCTTTTATGAACTCCTCCATTGAATCTGACATGACAGCCTAAAGTTAGTGATCGAAGGCTGGTGCTAACAGTAGTACTATACTCAGCTTGCTGATGGACTCTTTAACTCCTTAGTTCTTTTCCCTTTTTGTGGTGATTTCCTTGCCGAACTGGCATTGAACTTATTATTTATTATTTGTATTGTTGTTACTGGCATAAGGGCTGCTTGAGCGGCCGCTGCCTTACTTTTTGTTTCTTATTTGCAAATCAGTGCTGGGAGCAGTAAGGGTTGGAGCAGCTTTACTGTTTGCCGTATAATATGCTGCAAATGCCGTAAAATGGTAGCCTGGATGCCAGCCCGAACCCCGCCCACAAAATGTTTAGGTCGGGAAGTTCGGTCTGGACTCGATCCGTTGAGGAGATATTATGCCCGAACAGAAAATTGTTCGGACCTATCAAATTGTCAGGGTGGGCTTTATACGATGATGGACAGATGAGCAATGGTAACGTAACCATCCACGTCATCAGAGCGCTTGGGTTGAATTCATGGCTGCCGCTGGAGAATTGAGTTGTGTATATTCCGCTATCACGTGTGTTATAGAAGAAATAGACAGCGCATTAATTTTAGAAGAGGAACAGAGAACCGCGATCAAGGCATTTGTCGATGGGAAAGATGTTTTTGCCATCCTTCCTACGGGATTCGGAAAAAGTTTAATCTATCAACTTTAATCTATCTCTCAACATACGTCACTTACTCCGTTGCTCTGATTGGTTCTAGGTCTATCCAATTGAGAGCAGAGGCCTTTTATTTCCTGGTTCGGTTGACACACGCCCCATGATCACAGCCCAATGGAGCAGTATCAGACTCACATTCTGACTAGAATCTGAGTATGACGGCATCAGGCTAGTAAAATGCCGCAATGCTAAAAGATGGGTTAGTTTCGGTTATCTAAATGGGATAAGTTTGATATAGGCAATTAATATGTTGAATGTTTGAACAAATTAAATATTGTAGCATTTACAGTCTCCAATTTTTATTTTTTATCAGTATAATCATTACTTATGTATTGTTATCTGATGATTTCATGCAATCTTAATTACACTATATAACTATTCCAGCATTAATAGACCTGGACCTTTTATTTTTTTATGTTCATTAATGGGTCATGCAGACTGAGCTGTGCACATAGGTTTATGTATATACTTTGTTTTTGTGTGTGTGTGTGCGTGTGTGTGTGTGTGTTTGTTATGCTCTCCTACTACCTTTCTCATCCTTTCCCTGATGCTATATACTATAACCTGCGTTGATGCTCTATATGTATTTTTGCTTTCACATCATGTGTATACTTATTCTATTATTTAGGAGTAATGCCCTCTAATACTAAAGGTTTACTTGTTATTCACTTGAACATTAGGAGTTTGCCATCTAAAATTGATTTGGCTCACTTATAATAAACCACATATAATTACTCTTTCTGAAACTTGGTTAAGCAGTGTTATTTCTGATGAT
This sequence comes from Gila orcuttii, assembly GCA_026230005.1. Classification (NCBI taxonomy): domain Eukaryota; kingdom Metazoa; phylum Chordata; class Actinopteri; order Cypriniformes; family Leuciscidae; genus Gila; species Gila orcuttii. Next base: position 24,496,474 of record JAPDVR010000011.1, read on the forward strand.
GAAGTCAAACTTGACAATTATGTTCTATTCAGGAAAGACAGGGGCTCAAGAGGTGGGGGCCTCTTTAACATGTATCTTCAAATTTGACTGCAGAACTTGTATTGCCAAGTGAGAATCCTCTGCACTTTGAAGGGCTCTTTGTTAAAATTATTTTTCATGAAAATAAACAACTAATCATAGGAAATATCTATAAACCTCGGTATGCTCCTTCTGAAACCACTGAATGTACAGTATCCTGTCTACCATTAATTCTTTAAACGGTGCTAGTGAAAAAATGATATTAGGTGATTTTAATTTCAATTGGCTAGTTCGCTCTTCTTATAAAGACCGCAATCTATTTAACAGCATAAATTTAACTCAACTCATAACTGAACCTACCAGAGTTGGTCCTAGCTCTGATTCTCTGATTCTCTGATTCTATTACCTGATTCTCTCAGTAACCACTTTATTGTTTTTTGTATCTGGAAAATCAAAATGCCTCATCTTCCTCCTAAATTAATCATAGTAGGGAAATCAAATAATATTAATCCTGAACACTTTATCCAAGATATACTAAACATAAATTGGGAGAAATATCAGTTAATTCCATCTGTTGAAGACGCATGGAATTACTTTTATACTGAATTTGTTGAGCTAATAGATAAACATGCTCCTTGGACATCAATCAAAGTCAAGGGTCGACACTTACCATGGATCAAAGGAGATCTCATACGCTTATTCAAACAAAGAGATAAGGCATGGAAAAAATATCGTACATCAAATGATTCTGCTGACTGGATGCTTACAAAGAATTAAGGAATAAATGTAAAACCAATACTAGAAATGCCAAAGCAAATTACTATAATGACTTTATCAGCTGATTTTAAGAATCCAAAGCAATTCTGGAAGAGAATCAATTCTATAACCAATAAACCCACAAAAAACCTTATTTCCCATATCAGAGTAAACAATGAAACTATCAGCGAACCTTCACTAATTGCAGAGGCCTTCAGTCAGCATTTCTCCACAGTTGGCAGTTCTTTTTCTTTTTCTCCTCACTCTGATTTTTCCTTGACCCAGAATAGGTGCAATAGTTCCTTCTGCTTTAATACTATCACAACAGCTGATGTTCAGCAGGTTATTGATGGCATAAACTCCAGATGCAGTGCTGGCCCAGATGGTCTGGAGATCAAGTTCTTTAAACTCGCCTCTCATGTTGTATCATTCCCACTGGCTGATATATTTAATTTATCATTGGGAACTTGTGAAACACCCCGATCATGGACTTGCGCCAGAGTAACTCCTCTTCATAAAGGAGGTGTTATCACAGATATTAATAATTACAGACCTATTTCAATTATTAATAGTGTAGCAAAAATATTTGAAAAACTAATCTTTAACCAACTTTCTAAATATCTTAATGACCAAAACGTCTCAGGTTACGTATGTAACCCTGGTTCCCTGAGAGGGAACGAGACGCTGCGTTGAGACGCGGTGGGAACGCTCTGCGTGATTGCGTCGTGAAGCACGTGTATAATCAGTCCAATGGAAGAGCTAGACGTCATAGGCGGGTGACGTCATAGACCAGGAAGCTATAAAGCACCCCTGAAAACAGACCGCGACAGCTTCTGATAAGCCTGAAGCAAGTCGATCAGGGCATGCAGGAAGTATGGCAGGAGAACGCAGCGTCTCGTTCCCTCTCAGGGAACCAGGGTTACATACGTAACCTGAGACGTTCCCTTTCAAGGGAACTCGAGCTGCGTTGAGACGCGGTGGGAACCCCATACCCACTACGCCATAAAGACAAATGCCCGTTCTGTGTGAAGTCTTGCGCACACTAAGAAGCAAGCAACCTAGCCCCAGGAGTGGAGAGGTCTAAGTCATAAAATCTGACAAATGTATGTGGTGAGGACCAGCCTGCCGCATTACAAATATCCTGAAGGGAAACTCCCGAAATTAAAGCCTAGAGGCAGCCATACTTCTGTAGAATGGGCCTGAACAGCCATAGGGTGAAGGCTGTCCGGCCGCTTCATAAGCAAGTGAGATAGCCTCAACTACCCACTTGCTCATCATCTGTTAGATGCAGGGCAACCTATCTTAGGTGACCCGAAGCAGACAAATAATTGTTCTGATATAAGCCACTGAGCAGCTCTGTGGACATATGCATCCAAAGCCCGGACAGGGCATAACAGATTAAGTTTTTCCTGATCTGGGGTATTAATGGTGGAGGACAGAAGGCCTGCAGCACAAATGACCCGCACATTCAGTAGGGACCTAGAGATACAACCTGACCTGGGGTGAAGAAATACTATCACCATACCAGGTGCAAATCCAAGTACGTGCAGGCCTCAGCCTCATGTACCACGGAGAAGACGAAATTAAGGATCTCTCCTCAGAGATAACCCAGCAAAGAAACATTCATTACAGAAAATCAAGTACTGTACCAACAGGGCAGAAACAAGATTCAGAAGGCGTTCTCTGCACCAGTCAGAGAACGGTTTCCATATCAATGCATATTTAGTCTTCTCGTGGAGGGAGCACTAGACTGGAGTATGGTCTCCAAGACCTCGGTCGAGAGACCTGAGTCTATGAGCTGGGCCCCCTCAGAGGCCGAGCCCACAGTATCCAGAGCTCCCAGGAGCAAAGATATCGGGAAATGCGTACAGTTGTAGCGTGAACCACACCTAATACATCACATCCAGTCCAAACGGAGCTGGATGCATGAGGGAGAACCACAAAGGGCAATGCATTGTACAAGCGATACGAAAGGTCGACTTGAGTTTGACCTAAGTTCTCCCTAAGAAGCTCCACCACCTCGGGGTGAAGTTTCCATTCCCCGGGCCACAGCCCCTGCCTCAACAGGATATCTGCTCTGATATACGAGACCATCAGTGTGTTGTCCGGACCCTTCACCGAGCAACCACTCATGATTGCCCCCGACTTGTGAGGGAAGCATCCGTCGATAGCATTATGCGTCGACAAGAAGCCCCCAACACTGGGCCTGGGCGAGGAACCAAGGTTCTTCCACATGACCGAGGCACGAAGGCATAGCCGCGTGACCTTGATCATGCGAAAACGGATTTCCCCTCGGAGAAAACCCCTTGGTCCTGAGGCACCACTGCAGGGGTCTCATGTACAGAAGGCCAAAGGTAACTACGTTGGACGCAACTGCCATGAGCCCCAACCAAAGGCCTTTCACCGAACGGCCACTCATGACCGCCCCCCATCCTGTGAGGGAAGCATCCGTCGATAGCGTGACGCGTCGACAAGAAGCCCCCAGCACTGGGCCCTGGGCGAGGAACCAAGGTTTCTTCCACATGACCGAGGCACGAAGGCATAGCCGCGTGACCTTGACCATGCGAAAACGGATTTCCCCTCGGAGAAAACCCCTTGGTCCCGAGCCACCACTGCAGGGGTCTCATGTACAGAAGGCCAAAAGTAACTACGTTGGACGCAACTACCATGAGCCCCAACAGTCTCAGAGACTGTTTGCAGTGAGTGACTGACCTAGTTTTAAATTCCTTTACGGCTGTGAGAATCGCAGAAATACGTGCAGGAGACAGACGTGCTTGCATTGTTGTCGAATCCCATAATACACCTAGAAAAGTGGTCCTCTGAGCTGGGAGGAGTACACTCTTTTGGTGTTGAGCCGCAACCCCAACCTCCTTATGTGGGACAGAACGACATCTCGATGTTGAACTGCCAAAAGCTCGGACTGAGCTAAAATCAACCAATTGTCGATTTAATTTAATACGCGAATGCCCTGGAATCTCAGAGGAGCCAGAGCTGCATCCACGCATATTGTAAAAGGTGCGGGGTGATAACCTAGGCCGAATGGAAGAACCCGATACTGGTATGCTTCGCCCCTGAAAGCAAACCTCAGGAACCTCCTGTGATGAGGATGGATAGATAAGTAAGCGTCCTTTAAGTCTATTGTGACAAACCAGTCCTCGGACTGAGTCTGTGACACAATCATATTTAGCGTAAGCATACTTTGAACTTAAGATTCTGAGACCTGCTGTTTAATTGACGCAGGTCTAGAGTAGGACGCAATCCCTCATCCTCTTTCGGAACAATGAAGTAATGGCAGTAAAACCCTGACTGTCTGCCGGGAGGAGGAACCCCTTCTACAGCTCCTTTTGCAGAAGTGTCAGTACTTCCTGCTCCATAACCAAAGCCTGCTCGGGGTACACCACAGTGGGGAGGACCCCTAGAAATCTGTGTGGACAAGAACTGAATTCTGAACCCCTTTTCTTTAATGTGCAGGACCCACCGAGAAATATGTGGCAGTAGTTTCCACGCTGCCAGAAATTCTACTAGGGGAACCAGTCTCTCAAGACTGGCCTCTGGATTTGGTTGAACAGTCACTACGGTGCCCTGAAGCGGCGAACCGGCAGGGAACAACCGAACTGACCGTTCTACGACCCTCCTCGGAGGATCGTATGGGGACGCTGACACCTCGGTGCCCTGAACGGCGAACCGGCAGGGAACAACCGAACTGGCAGCGCTGCGACCCTCCTCAGAGAGTCGCACCCCAGAGGGCGCCGAGGAGAAACGGTTTCTCAAAACGGTCCCTGCCCCGGAGGAGCCCTCAGAAGCCTGATAGCCTCGTTTTTTTTTTTTTTTTTTTACGACAGGGCTTCCTGTCTAAACTTTATTAGAGATGACGACAGTCCTCAGATCTTGCCTACCTCTAAATAACTTAGTTCCTACGACCCTCCTCGGAGGATCATTGGAAAAAGCAGGCACCTCGGCACCCTGAAACGGCGAACCGGCAGGGAAACCGAACTGACTGCTCTACGACCCCCCTCGGAGGATCGTTTGGGGACACTGACACCTTGGTGCCCTGAACGGCGAACCGGCAGGAAAACCGAACTGGCAGTGCTGCGACCCTCCTCAGAGAGTCGCACCCCAGAGGGCGCCGAGGAGAAACGATTTCTCAAAACCATCCCTACCCCCGGAGGGGACCACCCTTTAGAAGCCTGATAGCCTCGGCGTCAGGGCTTCCTATTTGTCCAAGCTTTTTTTAGAGATAAAAACGTCCTCAGATCTTGCATATCTCTAACTGGCTAGACTGCTACCGCCACCCAAGTCCCCCGATTGTGGAGGAGCCCAAATGGCGATGCTCGTTTGCACTCAGTGCTGCGAGGAGCTTAGTAGACCGAGACTGCTCCGCCCAGCAGTCTCAGGAACATTAGATTGGTGAGGAAGAAACCTCTGGAACGCCGCTGAATGGTTTATTTCTTTGTTTTTTCTTTATTTTTAAATCAGAAATACGTATGTATATATATATATATATATATATATAAATATATCACTCCGTGGCCACCAGCAGGAAAACAACCGAACTGGCCGTGCTGCGACCCTCCTCAGAGAGTCGCCCCCCAGAGGACGCAGAGGAGAAACGATTTCTCGAAACCGTCCCTCCCAGTATAGTTTATCTCTTTCTTTGTTTTTGCACGACGCAATTCTCGAATAGCGTCAGTGCTGACAACCTCACATTCATCCATGTCCTTATAATTTACCCATTTTTTTTTTTTTTTTTGCGCTGGGTAACGTCGGGGTTAAAAATAATGACGCCGACTCGGGAGAGAGAAAGCTAGTAAGCGTCTCTTTAACCCGAGGCACTGTCATACCATGATACTTAATACCCATAGCCTTACTATAGTTAGACGTTTGGGCATTAAACACAAAATAGAAACCGGCTTATTCCACGATCTCGACACCTCAGTGTGGTGTGGAGATAGGGAAAAAACGGCAGTCCCCGACGAGGAGGCTGAGATACAGAGTTTTTCTGTTTTTAGATATATTTCATCTAATAAACTCTTATACTCTCATAATGTTCAGCTGGCCAGAAAATATTTAACTAGCAACAGCACTAGATAAACCTCCTTTTAAAGCTCCTCTTTATTCAACAGAGTTATGAGCTGACTTATTTATTCATTTATTGAAAACTCAAACATCTGCCTTTTTCTAATATCTTTATTTGTTTTGTTCTCTTTTTCTAAACAAAACACTAACGATACCAATTCCTCGGAACTGGAAATCGCCAGCACTGGATCTGGCAGGTGAAAGCTGAGATAGGGCGGGGCCCGTCCCAACTCTCGCTGTCAGATCCGTTTGCGAACCCCAAAATGCGAGTCGCCGCCGTGCATCGGCAACAGCGGGACCCGCACGGGGAGCGCGAACCGAAACGTCCTCCTCGAAGAACGCCCGGCGGGAGCGGAGCGTCCTCACGGACAGCTTCTCGCAATGCTCACAGTCAGCCCCCTCGAGAACTGACTGTGGCATGCTCCACTCCCCATTAGTAACAAAAAGCTGATGTGTGTGTCCCCACCCGTGATATAACGTGGGCAGGGAACAACACAAAGCTGCTTGCTCTCTTTTGCCATAATATATATATATATTGCAACTTGACAGACAACAATAAATATGACAAGGACAGAATACACAGATCGCTTGCTGAAGGCGCAGAAGCTGTCGCGGTCTGTTTTCAGGGGTGCTTTATAGCTTCCTGGTCTATGACGTCACCCGCCTATGACGTCTAGCTCTTCCATTGGACTGATTATACACGTGCTTCACGACGCAATCACGCAGAGCGTTCCCACCGCGTCTCAACGCAGCTCGAGTTCCCTTGAAAGGGAACTTCTTATCTCCACACCAGTCAAGTTTTCGATCAAATTTCTCGACCACCACTGCTCTTCTAAAGTTCACAAATGACATACTGTCAGCATCTGACAGTAACATGTCAACAGGTGACATATTTATTGATCTTACCAAAGCCTTTGATATGGTTGATCATTATCTTCTCTTGGATAAATTGTATGCTATTGGTCTTTCTTCTGACTCTTTATTATTTTTTAATTCTTTTCTTCATCGCAAAAGACAGTGCGTTACTTTTCAAGGCAGCCAGTCAGGCTTTAAAATTATAGATAAAGGTATTCCACAAGGTTCATCTTTAGGTCCTCTTTTATTTTCTATTTTTTTCAATGATTTACCGCAAAACTGTCCTGACTGTTTAATTCACTTATATGCAGATGACACTGTAATATACTCCTCCATTTCTGATATTTCACAAATCCAACACTCTCTACAAATAGATTTTAACTTAGTTCAAAAATGGTTTTCTTCTAATTAACTCCTCTTGATCAGGGAAAAATCTTACAGTATGTTGTTTTGCACTCAACCTAATTCTTTGCCTTTATCTAAAAACTGGTTTATTAGTTTCTTTGATGGAACAACTTTAAAAAAGTCAAAGAATTAAAATATCTTGGTCTCTGGCTTGATACCCAGCTCTCCTTCAAACTACATATTAACTCAATTTGCATGAAAATATATGGTCAATTGAAGTGACTTTACCGCTCTGTCGATTGCTCTTCACAACAGGTTAGGAAAAGAATTATTACTCATTTGATACTTCCAATACTTGATTATGCTGATGCTATATATGGAAACATCTCAGATTCAAATCTTCGACCTATCTCTGTACTATATAACAGTCTTTGTAGATTTGTGTTCAGATGTCCTTACAGAACTCACAACTGTCAAATGTACGAGTCTTTGAACTGGCTGGCTCCCAAGTCAAGAAGGCAATTCCATTGGACACTACTTATTTTTAAATGTATTCATTTCAATTTCCCTTCATATCTGAAATATTACTTAATTCCTTTTAATACACAGTACAATTTAAGGCATATGGAACAGTTTTTCTTTCATACACCCAGAATTAGCAAAGAAATAGGTTGTCGTGCATTTAAATGTAAAGCTCCATCAGACTGGAACAATCTTTCCTGCTCGCTCAGATCTATAACCTCTTTTTAATATTTTCAAATCATCTCTTTTTACTTATTTTGATACATTGTGTTCTTGTTTCTGATTTCTCTTTTTTTTTTATTGTATCTGTTTCTATTTCTATTCTATTTATGTATCTGTACGGGTTTATGGATGTATGTAAGCATATTTACCTTGATTTTGTATTTGCATTTTCACAGATGGTTCACCATTTTTCTTGGATTATTGTATGGGCCAAAAGGGAAGGGACAACGTTTATGGGAGCATTGTTAGAGTGTGTATGTCACCTAGTGACCAACGTTAAATTATAAACTCAGGTCCCAGCCACAGAAACCCAACAGACAGTCAAGGTTGCATACAAAAAATACACTTTATTTATGGGCCAGCAAGCATTAAATAGAAACACTAATACGTAGGAGAAAGAGTTCACTAAAATCAAGTCTCTGAAACCCTTTTGAGAGAGGTTAAGATTCAGTGACTGGGTAGCTTCTCAGTGGTTTGCTCCAGCTGTCTTCCCTCAAAACAGTCAAACGGACCCGTCCAAAGGGTCACGGTAGTCGTCAGACCCACAGGAAAAAGTTACGGTACTCCAGGCAGCAAGCAGCGAGCGTCGAGGGAGGTTCGAAGATAGCCACTCAGTCTTCGAGACAACGCCAGAACCACAGGATGGGTATTGCCAAGGCTAAAAGCAAGCAACCACAATGAACACCAACACCACCAGTAGCAGAAGAACACACATTCACACTGTGTGGTAATAAAATATAGTTACGGCCCTTCAGGCAACAATAGCGAGCGTTGAGGGGGGTTCAAAGGTAGCCACACAGTCTTCAGGACCATGCCAGACACTGGAACCACAGGATGGATATTGCTGAGGCTAGGAACAAGCAACCACAATGAACACCGACACCACAGATAGCAGAAGAACACGCATTCACACTGTGTGGTAGAAAAATATAGTTACGGCCCTTCAGGCAATAATAGCGAGCGTTGAGGAAATCCAACTGCAGTATACCGGTGTTCGAGCAGCGAGGCCTGGGAACCTGGGGATAACAGTTACAGAGCAGGAGCATGCATTGACCACAATGACAGCTGATCAACCACCACCAAGCAAAAAAAAAAAACCTTTCTCTTCCAAAGGACCAGTTTTTATCTTCCTTCAACCCAAGCATGGCCAGCCGGTAAACAATTAGTTGGTAATTGAAATCATCAGCATCAAAGAAGAGGCAATAATAAAATTACTCAATGACAGGAAGTATCGCCCAAATATGGGTAAAAAGGTGGAGCATTATAACAGGATCTAATAAACTAATTTCATCACATTAGTAGGGGAGGAAGCACAGTCCAAATATGGGCATAGTAGTGAACAGGAAACAGGTTGCCAGATTTGTCCATGAACGTGTGTCTAAAAAGAGTCAAATAGGGCAGATTAAGTAGTAGCCACAACAAAACCCACTACAAATTTGATGCACACGCACAGTGAATAACCACTACAATTCAGAGTGCAAATATGTTCATGCACACAGTAAACACCATCACACATGATACACCACACACAGTAAGGCCCTAATGTCTCTTCCAATTAAAAACAAAAAAAAGTACTGGTTCAACCTGTGACATTTTCCCCCCCACTGTTCTGGTGGTCGCCCCGACCACCATCTATATGTGCCCGTACCTGGTTGGGGGGTGCCCCCTGGTGGATCTTTGTGACTGCCTTAGTGCCCCACCTGTTGGACTCACCATAGGGAGGTTTGGCGGACAGGACACTGTTTCAGACTGTATTATATGCTCCAATTCACCTGTCAGTTCTTCGGTCAACGGGTTTGGAGTCTGTGACGTTGGATCTACTCCAGCTGCAATCAGCAGATCTCTCTCTGGGTTTGGTGCAACTGAAGTGATGGCGGGGGTATGACCAGTAGGCTGGTGCTGATGGACGAGTGGAGTGACCATGACCGGATACCAGGACATGGCCTGTATTTGACTTGTAGATGGTTCCCCTTCTGAAGGTCCCTCCCTTGACATGTTAACCGGGCAACAGCGCAAGTTATTACGGTGAATGGTCTTAGTGGGGCCTTCATGACCTTCTGGACAAATTACATAGACCGGTCGATCGGCTCGAGGTCGGGCTACCACCACCCAAACATCCGGACCCCAACGCGGTGCCAGCTTGCCCTTGGCACGTCTTCGAAAATTCCTCGGAAGAACACGTTCCCCTGGAAGAAGCGAATCCACTTTGGCCCGTCGATCATACCTTTGCTGGTCCTTCTGTTGCTGCCTCTCAGCATTTTCCTTTACTATGTTGTAGGCTTGTGTCAGAATTCTGTAGTGTTGCTTCACCCAATCTGACAGGGAATATCTTGGTACGGGAGGGGATGAGGCTACGACCCAGTCCACTGGGAGGCGCGCATGTCGGCCAAAGACGATGAAATGAGGGGTCATACCAGTGGAACCATGGGTGGTGTTATTATAAGCCTGCAGTAACGCAGGGAGACTCTGTGGCCAGTGGTTCTGATCAGCTTCTGAAAGAGAACTAAGGAGAGACAGCAAAGTTTGGTTAACTTGGTTAACCTCTCGCACGCACCATTACCTTGAGGATGGTAAGAGGTGGTTCGGGACTGTTTACATCCATACAACTGGCACAGTTGTTCCATTACTGCTGACTGAAAGGCCCCCCCACGATCAGAGAGGATCCTTTCTGGGCACCCCACCACCTGGATCACGGCACTGTACAGGGCTTTGGCTGTAGTGGTCGCAGACTGGTCCTTCGTTGGTACTGCAAAGGCATACTTGGAGAAGAGATCAGTCATGACTAAGATGTACGGGAAATGGTCCCTGGGTCTTCCCAGTGACAGGTAATCTATGCCCAATACCTCAAAGGGGTAGGATGTGTAAATTGGTGCCAGGGGAGCTTTTACCTCAGGTCCAGGCTTCTGCCGGAGACAACGAGGGCAGGTCGCCGTCCAGGTCTGCACACTCTTCAGCATGCTTCTCTGCTTCTTGATGGCCCAAGCTTTCATGATACTGTTGCCATAGCGCTCGTGTTTCCTGCTCCGGGACCAACACTTGCCAATATATCTCACCAGTCCTTGGGTCGGTGCATCGGCGTTGCATTTGATTGTCATGAATTACAATATGTTCCCACTCACGAAGGAGTCGCTTTACCTGTTGAGGAGCCCCTTTTCGTTCATGCGGTGGTGGAAGCGTGTTTGCAGCCTTCCAGGTCCACAGAAGCTGCAGCCCTGGGTCCTGAAACTGGCAGTTATACCATCGGTCCGGAGTCTGATGAGTATCCTCTACAGGACGGGCCGAATCAGCTGGTTCAGCCACCACCCTTACCACAGCGTCGACACACTCGCCTGGCAACCTGAAAAGGGCATCAGCATTTTTGTTAGTTCTACCAGGTCGAAACTTGATGGTATACCGGTAGTTGGCCAGCTGGTTCACCCAACGTTGCTCCACAGCTCCCAGGTTGGCAGTGGCTAGATGTACAAGCGGACTGTTGTCTGTAAAAACTTCTATGGTGGCCCCCCACAGGTAGTCTTTGAACTTCTCTGTTATGGCCCATTTCAGAGCTAAAAGTTCGAGTTTGAATGAGCTGTAATTTTGGTCATTTCTTTCCGTGAGGTGCAGACTCCGGCTGGCAAAAGCTATGACTCTCTCTTGGCCATCCTGTTCTTGGGCCAGTACTGCTCCCAAGCCTTCCAGGCTGGCATCAGTATACAGCCGGAAGGGCAGAGAGAAGTCGGCATATGCAAGGACCGGGGCACATGCCAAGTTTTTCTTAAGCCTGTCAAAGGAATCCTGGCAAGCTTCAGTCCAATTCACCTGGGTATTTCCCTGTCGAACAGTGGCCGTTCCTTTCAGCAAGGTATGAAGAGGGGCAGCAATTTGTGAAAAGCCATGAATGAATCTCCTATAATACCCCGCAAAGCCCAGAAAGGAACGCACCTGTTTGATGGTTTGTGGGACAGGCCATTCCCTCACCACGGCTGTCTTCTGAGGGTCAGTGGCTACTCCCTGGTTGCTGATGACATGGCCCAAGTAGGTTAGCTGTTGCTGGAACAACTTGCACTTCCTTGGTTGCAACTTCAGGCCATGCTCATGGAACTTCCGAAACACCTGTTCCAAGTGGTGAAGATGGCTGTCAAAGTCAGGTGAAAACACGACCACATCATCTAAATAAATTAACAGAAAGTCATGCACCATAGACCCCAAGCACCTCTGCATGAGCCTCTGGAAGGTTGCTGGTGCATTACACAGGCCAAAAGGCATGCTGTCAAATTCATAGAGGCCCATGGGGGTGGTGAATGCGGTCTTCTGACGGTCTTGGGGGTCCATTTCTACTTGCCAGTATCCACTAGCGAGGTCGAGTGTGGAATACCATTGGGCCCTCTTCAGCCTGGTGAGGGACTCTTCGATGAGAGGTCAGTGGATAAGCATCCTTGTGCGTAACTGCATTCAGCTTACGATAATCCACACAAAACCTCCAAGTGCCATCCTTCTTTTTAACCAGGACTACTGGGGCTGCCCATGGACTGGAGCTTTCACGAACCACCCCACTGTCCAGCATGCCCTGGAGAAGGGTCCTCAGTTCCGGATACAGACTTGGGGGAACGGGACGGTAGCGCTCTCGACAAGGCGGAGCAGTACCCGTGGGTATCTGATGCTGTTCTGCCAAAGTCATCGTCATGCGAGGCGAACACGCTGCTCCATTTCTTTAAGAGCTGCATGAGGCGTTGGTGTTGATCTGGGTTTAGACCATCTCCCCCAATGGCAAAGACAGGATGGAGATCTGTAAGAGTAGAGGGTTCAGAGGGGTTAGTCACAGCTCGAATTGCCACTTCCACAGCGCCAGAGTCGTCAGGCTGGAACACTAACTCCTGTCCCATTTGGACATCGCACTCGTCAGTCTGTGTCACTTTAGCCAATGGCCGGCGCAGTGGGACCTCTACTGGATAAGGATTTGGGTTGCACATCCTCATTGGCAGATTACCTCCACTCACCACTACTAGGGACTGTGCTACATACCATTCCCCATCCTGATCCTCGAGGGGTTCTATTAATGCATTGTGGACTGTCTTGGGGGCTCCTTCCTGAAGTTGAGCCCATACCACCATCTCAGACTCAGGGGGGATAACCACTGGTGGCTGCCGGGGCAGTCGGGCAATGCCTTGAAAGGGAATGGCAGGCCCTTCAGCTGTCACCCTCTGGCAAACGGAGAAGGCTTGTTCCCAAACTTGACCTGCTACAGGCGACACAAGAGACTTAAAAGCTGTCAACCCAGGGTGCTTACCCTTGGTCAATTCATCCCAACAGTGTGCAATTACATTCATGCCTAGAATGGCAAGGTCTGCTCCCATACACCCATCTTCAACCACCACCATCCCCTTCTGTGGAACCTGGACACCGCCAACAGCAAAATCAACAACTGCATAGCCAACATACGGTATCTGCAGTCCATTAACAGCTCGTAAAGTTAGCCATGGAGAGTCATGGGCACAATTCATGTTAATATCCCCAAAATGTCTTATAAAGAAGGCTTTACTCACCAGGGTGACTTGTGAGCCAGTGTCAAGGACACAAGGGATCATTTTTCAATTAGCCTCCACCTCAACATGTGGACATTCTCCTACAAGCTGGGACTTGGTCACTCCAGCAGAGTGGGCAACAGTCCCTGCCACACGCCCCTCGGTGGCAGGGGGTGCTAAAAACCTGAAGTCGACCTACGGCGAGTTGGACAATACCTCTGGATGTGCCCAACTCCTCCACAGTCCCTGCATATGGGCCTCCCCTCTGTGTCCCATTGGAAGGAACCCCTACCTGGTGGTGTCTGTTGAGGTCTTGATCGTACAGTTGGACCAATGGGCGGCTGGGGTGGTACACCAGGCTGACTGGCCATTAGGGGGGTAGGTGATATTTGTTTGCGGAGTTCTTCAACAATGGAGGCACTCAAACCCTTCAGTTGCTCTGCCAATTCTTTGCGCAATTCTGCCTGGAGTTCGCTTTTCAGTTGACTCAGATCAGGTGTATCGCAGTTCGGGGTGTTAACTGGTGAGGTCGCTGCTGTGGGTGTCACTGCCCGTCTGCCCCAGGCGTGGTCTTCTCCATGTTGCTGCTCTTGCTCGAGAGCCACAGCCTCAGTGCAGACAGCGGCAAACGTCAACTGTGGATTGCGGCGCACTTGCCGATGGATCTCCTGATGGATTGGGCCTGGTCTTAAGTTCAAGGTGAACTGATCTAACAGGTACTCACCCTCTTCTTCTTGGGTTGGCTCACGTCCTTGCCAGTCGAAGTAGAGTTCCTGTAATTTCAAGATAAAGGATCCCACTCCCTCATCCTGACCATGCCTGCAGCTGAAGAACCTGGACCTCCGCTGGGCTCGACTTCCTCCATCACCATACTTCTGCAGGGCGTCCAGCAGTGCCTTAGTGTCGGCCTTCTCTTCTGCCTTGAATAACCGTGCCTGGCGCCTCGCCTCCCCATCTAGAGCTGCCAACAGAAAATCCACACCTTGTTGTGTAGTTAACCCTTGGGCCCTCAGCATAGCTTCTACCTGAGACCTCCATGAGCTAAATTTTCCCCTCTCACCACTAAAACAGGGTATCCATGGCCCCCCCATAAACCATGGTACCAACAAATGAGCTACTCCCTGACTACCCCCACCAGCCACATTTCCTTCTGCCTCTTGGTTAGCTGCACTACCGGGAGGGTCAGACATGACTGTTGTGTTCCGCTGCTGGGATCCTGCCGACTACGCCAGAAGAGGCTGTCACCTAGTGACCAACGTTAAAATATAAACTCAGGTCCCAGCCACAGAAACCCAACAGACAGTCAAGGTTGCATACAAAAAAATACACTTTATTGATGGGCCAGCAAGCATTAAATAGAAACACTAATACGTAGGAGAAAGAGTTCACTAAAATCAAGTCTCTGAAACCCTTTTGAGAGAGGTTAAGATTCAGTGACTGGGTAGCTTCTCAGTGGTTTGCTCCAGCTGTCCTCCCTCAAAACAGTCAAGTGGACGCGTCCAAAGGGTCACGGTAGTCGTCAGACCCACAGGAAAAAGTTACGGTACTCCAGGCAGCAAGCAGCGAGCGTCGAGGGAGGTTCGAAGATAGCCACTCAGTCTTCGAGACAACGCCAGAACCACAGGATGGGTATTGCCAAGGCTAAAAGCAAGCAACCACAATGAACACCAACACCACCAGTAGCAGAAGAACACACATTCACACTGTGTGGTAATAAAATATAGTTACGGCCCTTCAGGCAACAATAGCGAGCGTTGAGGGGGGTTCAAAGGTAGCCACACAGTCTTCAGGACCATGCCAGACACTGGAGCCACAGGATGGATATTGCTGAGGCTAGGAACAAGCAACCACAATGAACACCGACACCACAGATAGCAGAAGAACACGCATTCACACTGTGTGGTAGAAAAATATAGTTACGGCCCTTCAGGCAATAATAGCGAGCGTTGAGGAAATCGAACTGCAGTATACCGGTGTTCGAGCAGCGAGGCCTAGGAACCTGGGCTTAACAGTTACAGAGCAGGAGCATGCATTGACCACAATGGCAGCTGATCAACCACCACCAAGCAAAAAAAAAAAACCTTTCTCTTCCAAAGGACCAGTTTTTATCTTCCTTCAACCCAAGCATGGCCAGCAGGTAAACAATTAGTTGGTAATTGAAATCATCAGCATCAAAGCAGAGGCAATAATAAAATTACTCAATGACAGGAAGTATCGCCCAAATATGGGTAAAAAGGTGGAGCATTATAACAGGATCTAATAAACTAATTTCATCACATTAGTAGGGGAGGAAGCACAGTCCAAATATGGGCATATTAGTGAACAGGAAACAGGTTGCCAGATTTGTCCATGAACGGGTGTCTAAAAAGAGTCAAATAGGGCAGATTAAGTAGTAGCCACAACAAAACCCACTACAAATTTGATGCACACACACAGTGAATAACCACTACAATTCAGAGTGCAAATATGTTCATGCACACAGTAAACACCATCACACATGATACACCACACACAGTAAGGCCCTAATGTCTCTTCCAATTAAAAACAAAAAAAAGTACTGGTTCAACCTGTGACATGTATGTATATGAATGTGAAGGTATCTAAATGTTTGTTATAGTCCTGTGTTGTATTTACTTTTCTTTCTTTTTTTATGATTTTCTATTATGATGTTGGTCTCTTTGTACTGTAGGGACCCCCTCGAAAATGAGATGGTTCATCTCAAGGGGCAATCCTTGGAAATAAAAAAAATCTAAACATGGTCTGGAGAAAAACGTGTATGGAGGTACATTTTCCATGTTTTTCTATTTTGCATGAAGATGCCCCCTATTAAAGTGTCTTTGACTTCAATATTAATCTTTGATTATAACCTAGAAATAATTCTGGACTTTCAAATAACACCATGACAACAAATAACACCAACAACCTAATAGTCAGACTCAATAAACAGCTAAAACACATAAAAAGTGTTCCGTTTTCTGTTGAAAACGGTGTTGTGTAAACATTAACCGTCAGTTCTGGCAGGTCACGTTAGTCAAGCTTGCATCAGCTGACTCTCAGCTAATACACGTCTACCTATAGGAATATGACGCCTATCACTGCATACATATAAGCTCCTTCAGTATTATCAGCAGCTATTGCGTTTCTCAGGAGCTAATTACCCTCCTCCATCCCCAGCTCCTCCTCTCATCCAGTCAGTATGGCATTCTGATTCCCTTTGAATCAGAATAAATTCTCGAATGATGTTGTCCTTCAAAATCGTCTCTGGTTACGTAT
This sequence comes from Gila orcuttii, assembly GCA_026230005.1. NCBI lineage: Eukaryota > Metazoa > Chordata > Actinopteri > Cypriniformes > Leuciscidae > Gila > Gila orcuttii. Next base: position 24,513,042 of record JAPDVR010000011.1, read on the forward strand.
GTAACCCTAGTTCCCTGAAGGGAACGAGACGCTGCATGACAACGCTTTGGGAACACCCCTGCGTGAGTGCGTCATGAAGCACGTATGAAATCAGTCCAATGACGAGACGGAACGTCATAGGCGGGTGTCGTCATCGACCAGGAAACTATATAAGCACCCCAAAACACAAGCGCGTCAGCTTCTGATAAGAGTGAAGCAAGTGCTCACGGGCATGCTGGGAGTATGGCAAAGACACGCAGCGTCTCGTTCCCTTCAGGGAACTAGGGTTACATACGTAACCAGAGACGTTCCCTATAAGGGCACTCGAGCTGCGTGACAACGCTTTGGGAACGCTAATACCAACGTCGCCATACGAGCAAGTGTCCGTCGTGTGAAGTCAGAGCGCACATTCGGACGAAAGCACCTGCGCCCCTGGAGTGGAGCTGAAGTCAAGATGAGGACCATCCTGCCGCATCGCAAACGTCCTGAATTTATACTCCTGACAAAACAGCCTTAGAGGCAGCCATACTCCTGGTTGAATGAGCCCGGACAGCCAAAGGAGAAGGCTGACCGGCGGACTCGTAGGCAAGTGAGATGGCCTCGACCACCCACTTGCTCAACCTCTGCTTAGATACTGGACAGCCCTTCTTAGGGGGTCCAAAGCAAACGAATAGTTGTTCACTCTTTCTCCACAGGGCAGCTCTGTGGACATACGCATCTAGAGCCCTAACTGGGCAGAGCAGATTTAGTTTCTCTTGGTCCGACGTCAACAATGGAGGAGGACAGAAAGCCTGCAGTACAATAGGCCTGACCACATTAGTTGGAACCTTGGGAACATTCCCCGGTCTAGGAAGTAGGAAAGCCTTAACCATGCCGGGTGAAAATTCCAAGCACGAGGGAGAGACCGACAAAGCTTGAATATCTCCTATTCTTTTTAATAATAATATAGCAAGAAGAAATGCAGTCTTTAGAGTGAGGAATTTCTCAGAAACTTCTCCAATAGGCTCGAACGGTGCTAGAGAGAGACCTTCTAGAACAACCGCCAGGTCCCAGGTCGGCACCCTCGTGCGAACTGCTGGCCTCAGCCTCAGAGTGCCACGAAGGAAACGGGTTACAAGTGGGTGTCTCCCGAGAGAAGCTCCACTCAAAGGGACGTGGTAGGCAGATAAGGCCGCCCCATACACCTTCAGTGTGGAGTGGGATAACCCTGTGGAGAAACGCTCCTGAAGGAATTCCAGCACTGCACCCACTGGGCAGTTAACTGGGTCCAGCTGGTGTTCTCCACACCAAGAGGTGAACATTTTCCACCTCAAGGCATATAACTTCCTAGTGGCCGGAGCTCTGGAGTGGAGGATGGTCTCCACGACCTCAGTCGAGAGACCAGATTCTATGAGCTGGGCCCCCTCAGAGGCCAAGCCCACAACCTCCATAGATCTGGGCGGGGGTGAAGTATCGACCCACTCGCCTGAGAGAGAAGGTCCCTCCTGATCGGAATCTCCAGAGGAGAGCCGTCGAGGAGAGGTATTAGGTATGCAAACCAAACTCGGGCCGGCCAGTACGGGGCTACCAACAGTAGACTGACCCCGTCCCGGCGAACCCTCTCCAGAACTCTTGGGAGCAGAGCAATCGGGGGAAATGCGTACAGGCGTGACCTCTGCCACTCCTGTACCATAGCGTCCAACCCCAGAAGGGCTGGAGGACTTAGGGAAAACCACAGTTGGCAGTGTGATGTTTCCCTGGATGCAAATAGGTCTATCTCGGCACGACCAAAATGTTTCCATAGGAGCTCCACCACCTCGGGGTGGAGTCTCCATTCCCCGGACCTCGGCCCCTGCCCCGACAGGATGTCTGCCCCCTGATTTAAATACCCGGGGATATAAATCGCCCTCAATGAAAGAAGCTTCCCCTGGGACAATAGAAGGATCTGGCGAGCCAGCTTGTATAACGGGCGCGAACGCAGACCCCCCTGATGGTTTATATAAGAGACCACCGATGTGTTGTCTGACAAGAACATGATGACCTCTCAGGTCTGGGAGGAAGTGTTTCAGAGCCTGAAACACCGCCAGCATTTCTAGACAATTTATATGCCATTGAAGATGATGGTCCTGCCACAGACCCTGAGCTGAGCGACCACTCATGATCGCCCCCCAGCCTGTGAGAGAGGCATCCGTCGTTAGTGTTACACGACGACACGGAGCCCCCAACACAGGCCCTTGGGACAGGAACCAAGGTTCTTTCCACATAGCCAGGGCGCGAAGACACCGTCGCGTGACCCTGATCATGCGGAGCGGTTTCCCCTCCGGGAGAACCCCTTGGCCCTGAGCCACCACTGCAGCGGTCTCATGTACAGCAGGCCGCAAGGTATAACGTTGGACGCTGCTGCCATCAGACCCAGAATTCTCTGATATTCTTTTACAGTAAGTGACTGGCCTAGCTTTGCCTGTTTGACGGCTAAGAGAATCAAAGCTATACGAGCAGGAGACAGACGTGCCTGCATCATCGTCGAATCCCAAACCACACTCAGAAAAGTGGTCCTCTGTAATGGAGAAAGCACACTCTTCTTGGCGTTGAGCCTCAACCCCAACTTTTTGATATGGGCGAGCACGACATCTCGATGCCGAATCGCCTGATGCTCCGATTGAGCTAGAATCAACCAATCTTCGATATAATTTAAAATGCGGATGCCCTGGAGTCGCAGCGGAGCCAGAGCTGCATCCATGCATTTCGTGAAAGTTCGGGGAGACAGTGCTAGGCCGAACGGAAGAACCCGATATTGGTACGCCTCACCCCCGAAAGCGAACCTCAGGAACTTCCTGTGTTGAGGAAGGATGGAAATATGGAAGTATGCGTCCTTTAGATCTATCGTGACAAACCAGTCCTCGGACCTGATCTGTGACACGATCTGCTTGAGAGTCACCATCTTGAACTTGAGATTCCCTACTGAGCGATTTAATAGGCGCAGATCCAAAATTGGACGTAACCCCCCATCCTTCTTTGGAACGATGAAATATCGGCTGTAATAACCCAACTCGCTGCTGGGAGGAAGAACTCGTTCTATAGCCCCCTTCAGCAGAAGAGTTTTCACCTCCTGTTCCATAACCAGAGCCTGCTCGGGGCCCACCACTGTGGGCAGAACCCCTCTGAAGCGAGGTGGGCGTGATCTGAACTGAATCGCATACCCATTCTCGATAGTCTGCAGGACCCATTGAGATACATTTGGAAGGCTTTTCCACTCTGCCAAAAAATCTACTAAGGGTACCAGTCTTTCGAGACTGGCCTCTGGAATATTTTGAGTGGCAGACACAGTGCCCTGCAACGGCGCAACGGCAGGGAACAACTGGTCTGACCGCTTTAGACCACACCTCAGAGTGGGCGAGCGTCCCTCGGGAAAGCGCTCGCTGGGACCGTCTACGCCCCGGCACGCAGGCGGGGTTGGTAGAACCGAGAGAGAACGGGCGCAGTGTAATGCGGCGAACACCTTCCCCTCTCGGTGGGGACCACCCTCAGCATCCTGACGCTTTTGGCGTCAGGACCTCTTCTTCGACGAGGCCTTCTTGACAACAATAACTGTCCTCAGATCAGCCCTGCCCTTAGACGACCTCGTCTGTGAGCGCCGCGTCTCGTCCCAGTTTTGCTGAGGAGGAGCATGAGACGCAACGCTCTGTTTTTGTTGCGCCCGGTGTGAGGAGCTACTCGACGGCCGGGGCTGCTCCCGCCCAGCAGCCCCGGAGACATGAACACGGAGGGGGAGAAATTTCTGGAGCGCCGCCACCTGCTTTTTCTCTTCCTGAAACCTCTCGATGACCGAATTCACTGAGTCACTGAAGAGGCCAGCAGTTGAAAGCGGGGCGTCCAGGAGAAAAGATTTTTCCTTTTCTTTCATGTTGGATAAATTCAACCATAAGTGTCTCTCCGTTGGCACCATGGCTGCCATAGAACGGCCCACTGATTTGGCCGTCTCCTTGGTGGCACGGAGAGATAGATCTGCTGCCTGAAGTAATTCTCAAATTACGTCAGCACTAATTTCATCCCCCTCACTCATATCTTTTAATAGGTCTGCTTGATATGCTTGTAATATCGACATAGTATGTAAGCACGCTGCCGCTTGACCTGCCGCCGAGTAAGCTTTGCCCACCAAAGCCGAGGTATTTCTTAATGGCTTTGTGGGCAATGCCGTTGTCTTAAATGACGATGCCGTATCTGGAGATAGATGGCTCGCTAGCGTTTCTTCAGCCTTAGGCATTGCCCCATAACCATAATTCTTAGCCCCAGAAATATTTGAATAAACAGATGTTTGCTGGCTAAATATTCTGGAAGACACTGGTCTTTTCCATGACCTCGACACCTCGGTGAGGAGGTCAGGAAAGAATGGAAGACACCGGCGTGGAGGTGCAGCGCGAGAGGGCAGAAATATTTCATCTAGTTTACTTTTTGAACGAGATTCCTGTCTATCAGCTCGCCACTCTATGCTTAATTTTTCTACAGCACGAGTGAGCACCTCCATAAGCTCCTCACTAGCAGGAGACTGAAGTGACGAGTCCCCAGTCTCTGCTGTATCAATACTTTCAACATCCAGATCCTATGAACTGGATAATTGAAGTGATGGTGCCTCAGCCCGGGCGGAAGAAACAGCAGCGCGTGCTTCCGAACCCGGATCTGAGGCACTGGATCTATCGGGTAAGGGCTGAGATAAGGCTCTGCCTTATCATCTAATCCCCGCTGATAGATCCATTTGCGATCCCCACGATTGAAGCCTTCGCTGTGCCTCGGCAGCAGCGGGACCCGAACCGCGGGGAGCGCGCACCGAACCACTCTCCTCGAAGAGGGCTCGGCGGGAGCGGAGCGTTTTCACGGACAAACGCTCGCAATGCTCACAACCAGCTCCCTCGAGAGCTGACTGGGCATGCTGCACTCCCATACAAACAACACACAGATCGTGAGTATCCCCACCCGTAATATAATGTGGGCAGGGATGAACACACTTTCTGAACTGCTGTTCGCTCGCCATATTATATATATATATCGTCTCTTTATAGTTTTTTTATATGTGAAAAACTCCTGCCTAGCAATTTCTAAGGACAGACAAAAACACTTTGAGACACAGACTGATATATTCACACACAGAGCGCTTGCTGAAGACTCAGAAGCTGACACGCTTGTGTTTTGGGGTGCTTATATAGTTTCCTGGTCGATGACGTCACCCGCCTATGACATTCCGTCTCGCCATTGGACTGATTTCATACGTGCTTCATGACGCACTCACGCAGGGGCGTTCCCAAAGCGTTGTCACGCAGCTCGAGTTCCCTGATAGGGAACTTGAATTAATGATATCTGCAATACATTCATGTTGGTTCAGTTTACCTTAAAGGGGGGTGGTTGCTGCTCTCCCTGCTCTTATCCATGCTAGGCTTCATGGATGCGCAGGGAGTTCTTGATCAGAACCATACCGCCAGTCTTGACTGTATGCTAATTGTCAATCGTATTTGACGATAGTGGTCCTGACAGAAATACCCTCAGATCGCAAAGTTTCAAGATAAAGCTTCAATCAGTTAAAATTATTTAATTGGCATTAGGTATATAAATGAATTAATAAGTGATTAATACAGATGAATAAATGCTGTGACAATTGTTATTCTTAGTAAGTTCATGATACCAAATGCATTTATGCATCACCTCATTAAACCTTAAACAGGCAAGAGTGGAAAATGCTAAGCAAAAAATGTCATGTCATTTTTTTATATCATCTGGACTTAAATAAAACCTATCCAAAAGATTTTTTTTTAAATTTGATATATTTTGGATTTTATGAGTTTCCTGAGTCACGTTGCCTGATTAGGGTATAAAAAAGACCAAGTCATTAATCTGTTAACTGTTACTGCCACTGCATGTTTAAAACAATTATATCCCATATTTCACCTGATCTAATGTTGACAAATGATATATCATTCGAAAGCTTACGAACTCAAATTCAGCCTGTGAAACCCGTTTTGAAATTGGACGTTGCGTTACCATAGAAACAGTACTCTAAGTTATTTTATCGGGCTCCTCCCCTTTTGGGCATCGTCATGTTTCATAATTTATGATCAAAACCTTTTCTAATCTTGACAAAACACATATTGTCAGAAAGGTCTGAGTCTCAATGTTCCATATTTTGTGACAGAAGTGATATTTGGACAGAAATTTATTAATTTGTTATGGCAGAATTCATACAATTAAATTCAATGGAACTCTCTATTCGTTCCGGTGAAATTAAAAAACAACATGCATACAAACGTATCCTTGCCTGATATACAACCACTGATAAACATAATCGGTTTTGATGAAAAAAAAAAAAAAACCTGTATGAGTGCGGATAGAACCCAGAACCTCTGATACGCTGGGCAAAAGTTATGCCACTGGACCATTGAAACGTACTCATATTAACGTGAAAATTCTCATCACAAACAACATAAATCAAACCTATACCAAACATATACCAAATTATACCCAATGTACCATTTAAATCGATTGCTGGACATCGTAATGTTATTGTACATACAACTGCTAAACACGCTCTTTGCTAAACAAGAGCGTGGAGTACATTTTCTTTGTTTTAAAAAGTGGGTGGGACGGGGGCATTTTCAAGGTGTGTCCTGCCTTTTACCAAGCTGTCCTTTGCAAAGCACAATGAATAGCGCGCTCCGTGAGTAGGCGTGAAAGAATTAAAGTTAATGAGCTCGTAATGAGCTCGACTGGAATCGCTCTCTTTTCATACAGATTACAGAAGCTGAGAATATTTGTTTTTTATATAAATTACTTAATTTAAAAGATGCGATCTCAAGCTTTATGTCCGTGAGTATGTTTGCCTGAATTTTCGCGGAGTTACAGATCATTTTCAAACGCGTTTCAAATTGGAGTTCACTGACAGAGAGAGTGCAGAACTCGCATCATGTTAATTTTTCTTTATTTGGCAAAAAGCAAAACACTTTATTTTTATTGTGAGTATACAGAAAAAATATAGAAACTGAACAGGATCGATTGATGTATAACACGAAAATGAAAGATAAAAATTAACAGCGCATTTTGAGTTTATTTTACAATGCTAAAAAAAAAAAACGAGCAAAACGCGGGGGCGCGTTTTTGGTCCCCAGAGGGTTAATGATGTCACGCACATGGTGAGGTAATAACTTATTTTATTATCTGTTTGAGATCTAATTAATACTGTTTTGCTATAAATTACAGACATGGCATTTGAGTGTCACGGATATGGTGGCTGTAATCATGTGCCAGACGATGGAGATAACAAAGAAGCGTCCTGGAGTCTTCATCCGGAGGGTGAGCAGGGTATGCAGACTTCAGGGCGGTACCGACAGCTCAGGGGACCAGGGCGAAGCCGACAGCTCAGGGGACCAGAGAGGAGCTGGTTGTGCAGGCGGCCAGGGTGGAGCAGGCTCTGCAGGCGGCCAGGGCAGAGACGGCCCTCAGGCGGTCAGGACGGAGACTGCAGTTTGGGTGGCCAGGGCGGATCGGCCATTTCCATGAGGTCCAGATTTTGCCACTCTGGCCGGGGACCTATAGCTCCCCCAAAAAAAATTATTGGGTGGAGCTATGGGCTTACGCTCAGGAACTGATACAGGCTCGGGAACAGACACTGACGCATCTTGGCCGGAGACAAACTCTCAGGCATGGCGGCGGCCATCTTGGCTGGAGACAAATTCTCAGGCGTGGTGGCAGCCATCTTGGATGAAGACGAGGACTCAGGCGTGGCGGCGGCCATCTTGGCTGGAGACAAACTCTCAGGCGTGGTGGCGGCCATCTTGGCCGGAGACGAGGACTCAGGCGTGGCGGCGGCCAATCTTGCTCGGAGACGAGGACTCAGGCTTGGCGTGATGCTCAGGCTGGGCAGGCATGACTAGAAGAAGCTCAGGCTTGACAGACATGACGTGAAGAAGCTCAGGCTTGACATGAAGATACTCTGGAAGGGTGGTCTCGATGGGACGAGACTCTGGAAGGGTGGTCTCGATGGGACAAGATTCTGGATTTGGTGGAGGGGTGCTAGCACCCACTCCACACATGCGGCGAAATCTTCCTGAGGACCGCTCCCTGGGAGGCATGCTTGGGACTGCTCACTGAGGCTGGAGATGTAAAACACAGAGAGCGGTCGGGATAGCGTATTAGGGACGCCAACTCCAAGAAATCCCTGGTGTGAGACTCCAGGGAGGGGTCCTTCTGCTCCAGACATAGCAGGGCAACGGTGGGAATGTTCATGGTGAAGTTGAAAAACAAACAAAAGAAAACAAAAACAAACAAAAGCACCACGAAAAACACCACAAAAAATAAACTGTAGATGGTCTTGTTTTCTGTCACGAATATGGTGGCTGTAATCAAGTGCCAGACGACGGAGATAACAAAGACTTTAATCCAAGGATACGCATGAAAAGATACAACCACATACCACATAGAACTCTAAATAATACAAGACGAGGAACAGACTGAAATAGAGGGCTTAAATACATAGCAAACAAGAGGAACTAATCAGACTAATTAACTCAACACACCTGAAACGAGAAACCTAATTAATTAGTAACCAAGGAGACGAACAGTTAGGGAACAGAGGAGAACTGATAAACAGAGTAGAAGATTGACAAACTCAGACATGAACAGAACAGAGAAACAAATCAACAAGCATAACCCTGACACAGAGGACTATTTCTAATTCTTCTCAGTTTTTTTGCTTTATTTCCAGATTCAATCATAGGCTCGTTCTTTACTAGAGCACATTCGCACATAAGCACTCTTTAAAAACGACGCTTTAAATCTCTTGACAAATTTAAAGATGTAAATTACATTTGTATGTATTCTAAATAAAATATAGCCTATAGATTGTACTGAATGTCAGCTTGCTTATTTGGCTCAAGATAAGGACTTATTGAGTCCACATGTCATGCAAAAAAGAAACTCTGCTTCTAACCACAGGTCGAGAGCTGTCGTTCCAACAACACAACTTTGTGATGCTGTTTGTGTATGTTCGTTAGAACGATGGTTTCGGGAAACACAGACTCGTTGAACTATGCTGATAACATCCGAACTTGCAACCATAGTTGGCTAACGATGCTTTTGGGAAATGCACCCCTGAATAGGCTTCCCAAGTCAGTTCTATACAGTTCTACACTCTACACTGAATACAGACCATCAAGAATTGCAGTTCTTTGTTATGTTGTTAGTCAATATTGTGCAGATTATGAAATCTGTCCTGAAATCTGTATGAAATCAGTTTACTATGAAATTGCTAATGTCTAAATCTACAGCACCAGGACTGAGACAAACCCCTCTCATGTGGAGTTTGGCCACAGGCTCCACAGACTTGGCCACACTTTTTGGCTGAGCACACAACTCTAAATATGAAAACTCTAAGCATAACCTTGAGAGTTACATAACTATTAATTAGAATGACAATCCAGACAATCTGCAGTATTTAAGCATTAGGTCTTTGCACGTTACCTGCAGTTCTGAGCTAATGGTTTAGCTTAAAGGTACAATAATTAAAGGTACATTTATTTTATGGTTTGTTTGAAGTAATTAAAAGTATTTTTGAAAAATATGTTTTAAACCAAGTACATTCACAAGAGATGTTGACTCACATAGAGCAGATTGTTTGATGGGGACTGACATTTGGACATGCTCACATGACCAGCTAAATACTTCTCACTTTATCTCATTAACCCATGTTATTCATTTATTATCACCAAATATATTAATCATGGCTATTTGGGCATATATGGCATTGATTACTCTTTATATGTTACTTTTATGTGTGTTTGTGCAAATAAGAATGTAAATAAAGCTTTGTAAAAAACAATGCATCAGGTAATTGCCTGTTATAACAGTAATAAAATACAAGAAATAATCAAATACAATTCTAGTGGGTTTAAAAATGTCCTGGTTGCGTATGCAACCCACCGTTCCCTGAAGGAGGGAATAGAGGATGTAGTCGACGTCGACTGAATGGGGATCACGCTAGGGAGCCAATCGTCTTCGAGTACTATCGAACAAGCTAATGTAATTGGTGTGCGTGATTTACATCACACACTCCGCCCCTGCGGCGCGGTTATAAATACGGAAGTGGATGCACGCACTAGTTGCTTTTCGCTGAGAAGCTGAGCGTAACTCGGAGTCAGCGGTGGTCCAGCGGTAGTGGCAAGGGGACTACGTCCTCCGTTCCCTCCTTCAGGGAACGGTGGGTTGCATACGCAACCAGGACGTTCTCTTTCAGTCAAGAACGTCAGACATAGTCAACGTCAACTGAATGGGGATCAACCATTGAAAACGCCACTAAAGCTGCCACCTTCCAGTGCCTAGACAAAAGCCTTCTAATGCCCCCGCAATTTAAGGTGGGGAAGGACAGGGCTTAGGCCAGGGAAGTCACTGCTGTTCCTACAGGACCACTGGGAAAGCGTTCCCTGTACAAGGAAGGAAGGGACGCTGCGGAAGCCGCATCCTGCCCGAAGGGAGGTAACATGGAGAATACACATATTAACTGGGCGGATGACCGGCAGTACAACATATGGAATGTCACTGGGGTGGCTCCAGCCTATAACAGAGGGGAGACTCACTGGACAGTGACAGCAGAGCAGACTCTGTCGAGGGAAGACACAAGCTCGCCGCAGGGAGACGTAGCATGGAAGAATACACATATGGGATCACCGTAGGGATCGCAACATATGGACTCAGCCTAACACAGGTTCCACAAGCTTACGAGTGGTAGGCCTAACACCGGTCGTTCCGCCACGTCCGATGTCAGAGGGGTGTGGAGGAACTCAACAGGGTTCGTTTAAAGGGAACTCAACTGGAGCAGAAATGGCGCACGTATCCAGTCCGTAGGAGGGGAATGGCGCAGCAAGCTGACTCTTCGAACCCGGGTTCACCGTGAAACTGGCTTCATGAGAAGGAAGCCCACGGGAAGCAGCGGTTCGACTAAGGTGTCGCCCAGCCCAACTCTAGAATCTTTCAGCAAAGCACTTTGTGTTAACGAAGTGAGCACACACTCATTTAAGAGGAGCTCACCACCTAAGTGGATATATTTGCATCTCGGAGTCTTCACCAAGATGAAGGCAGCCACTTTTCAGTGAGCCAACCTCACTTGGAAACAGCCTTCCCTCTCTGCTGATTTCCTTAACAGATAAGAGCTGGTCTGAGGTCCTAAGGCTTGCGTTCTGTGCATGTTACCCGCAGTGAAGCGGACAGACCAACATTTACATTTAGTCATTTAGCAGACGCTTTTATCCAAAGCGACTTACAACTGAGGACTAAAGCATGTGAAGAGTGAAGAGGCAAGAACAACGCAGGAAGTGCTCAAAATACAAAGTTCAGGCATTGCTCAGAGTAGCAAAAAACCAGACAAGGGAGGATTTAAAGGAAAAGGACATTTTTTTATTTTTTTTATTTTTTATGTTTTTTTTATTTTTTATGTTAAGTACTCACGGAAGAGATGAGTTTTCAGTTGTCTTTTGAATGCTGTCAGGGATTCTGCATTATGGACGAGGGTGGGAAAATAATCCACCAGCATGGAACCGTGAATGAGAATGTTCTGGAGAGTGATTTAGTGCCTCGCTGTGATGGTACCACGAGCCGTCACTCATTGACTGATCGTAGGCTTCTGGTAGGGGTGTAGACTTGTAGGATTGAGTGAAAGTAGGACGGAGCTGAGCCTGTGGTAGATCTGTAAGCAAGTGTCAAAGCCTTGAATTTGATGCAAGCAGCGAGTGGTAGCCAGTGCAGTGAGATGAACAGAGAAGTGACGTGGGCCCTTTTGGGCTCATTGAAGACAAGGCGGGCTGCAGCATTCTGGATCATCTGTAGAGGTTTAGTTACACATGATGGAAGTCCAGCCAGAAGAGCATTGCAGTAATCAAGCCTAGAAATAACCAGGGCCTGGACGAGAAGTTGTGATGCATGCTCTGTTAGGAAAGGTCTGATCTTCCTGATGTTATACATTGCAAACCTGCATGATCGAGCTGTCTTCGTAATGTGGTCTGTGAAGGACAGCCGGTCATCAAATATTACTCCCAGATTCCTGACCGACCTTGATGGGGTGATTGAGGATGACTCTAGTTGGATAGTGAAGTCGTGCTGTAGAGACGGATTGGCAGGGAGGACGAGAAGCTCAGTCTTTGCCAGGTTGAGCTGCAGGTGATGTTCTTTCATCCATGTCGAGATGTACGCCAAACAGCTTGAGATACGTGCAGCTACTGTGGGATCATCTGGTTGAAATGAGAGGAAGAGCTGGGTGTCATCAGCATAGCAATGGTAAGAGAAACCATGTGCCTGTATGATGGGTCCCAGTGATGTGGTGTAAATGGAGAAGAGGAGTGGTCCAAGAACTGAACCCTGAGGAACCCCTGTGGTCAGTTGATGTGCTTTGGATACCTCGCCTCTCCATGCAACCCTGAAGAACCAAAACCAGGGCTGGGTCTGCCTCCTCTGGGGCAGCGCTTGCAGGCTCACCAACTAGTCCCCTAAGGGCGAGGTAGGAACCTTGGGCACATTCGTTGACCGAAAGCGAGCAAGTCCCCACCCTCTAGTAGAGACCAGGCGAGCAGGAGAACTGTTTAACAGAATTTTTAACTCACTGCCTGCAGTGGCTCAGGAGCGGTCTCTGCAGTGCAGTAGCACCAGAAATAAGGCCCAAGAGGATAAAGAGGGGCGCAAGGCAGATTTCCTTGCCCCCTCAGGAACCTGACAATCAGGACGTGCTTCCCCTGCTTTTGCATCATGATGTGCGTCAAGAAAACAGAGGCAACAACATTTTGAGGGTGGAGGAAAACAGCCTACTCCAACCCATCTTGCAGGAAAGAGAGCACAAAATGACCGAACGCTCTCAGGATCTCCTCACGGAGAGAAGACTCACTCAACGAATAGGTTCCACTTTTAATTGGCGTAAGCAGAACTTCCTCTTTAGGGGGTGCTTGCAGAAGTGATGGTAACTACCACATATTCCTGCGGTAGCCAGCTGAACCTCAGCTTCAGGAGCATCTCTGCTCAACACCCGAGTGTGATAAATTTCACTGAGCTTCAGGAGCATCTCTGCTCAACATGTGAGTGTGATGAAAATCACTGAACTTGAGCAGGCGTCAAGCAACAATGAATCGCATAGCCACCTTCTTAGAAGGCTCACTGGGGAACGCATTTCCGCGGAGCCCCGGGGCCAGCTGAGAGCCATTGTCTGTCCATTGTCTTGTGTTGTCCGCTCAGACAGAAATAACACAACTGGCAGAGGGACAAATCCGAAGAGGCAAACAGATGTAACTGTGCGGCCCCGAAGTGGTCCCTGCCCAGCTGGACTGCCAGGGAATGCAGTCTCCACTCTCCCTGGCCACAGCTGTCGTGAGGCTCATTGGCGGCACGTTTGAGCAGGCCGGAAGAAATGGTGGAATGAAGCGACCTCAGAAGCTTCTGACTGCAAGGAGGAGGTGACGGGCGAGTTGTGGCATGCGAGGGAAGCTTAGCGCAATTGTCGCGATGCCCGGACCAGTACCAGCTTGCTGAGCAGCGGTGGCTCAAAGCGAGGTGAACAGGAACAACTCGAGGCACGAATGCCAATGCAATCGGAAGTCGCCCAGGGCTCCGTTAAAGCATGCCCTTTGTACATGGCCACTCAGACGGTGTTAGTGGACCTCGTTCTAGGAGCGGCTTGGCCGGGAGAAACGAAAGGTCTAATCACGGGCTGAGGGTTTGGCGGCAGGCCGGGGTGATCTGTTGTTGCACTGGGCGTGCCACTCTGCCACAGTCACCTCGGGACTCGATCATGAAGCTAGTGCTGAAGCGGTCTTTATATGGAGGAAGCCAAGTGACTGCGTCTGCCATATGCCCCAGGAGCCTCTGAAAGTTCTTTCAGTGGGACCCTTTCTCACTTCTACAGAGCACCAGCAGAACACACTCTTTTCTTGAATAGACGTGTTGGACCGAGTCCTTCTCCAAACTGAAAAAGAGATACTCAGCCCGTGGGCGAGATTACTCTCTCCCAGTTGACCTGAAGACCCAACTGGCTATGAAGCACTCGAAGGGTAGGACCTTGTACTGATACTTCGCACCTTCGAACGCAAGAACACCGAATGGTCTGTGGAGCGGAGGGATCGAGATCTGAAGTACTGTCCTTCAGGTCGAACGCTGCAGACCAACCTTGGGGACGGAGCATTTGGAAATGCATCTGCGTTTCAATTGACACACGTCCAAGATGGCCATGACCCACCACTCTAGGGTACAATTAAATACGGGTTTTTATAGAAACCGGTTTTCATATCGACTGGAGGAAGAGGGTACATCGCGTCCTTCGCCAATAGGACCGCGACGTGCGCACACAGGACAGGAGCAATGCTCAATACGTAGGTGTGATGAATATCACTAATCTTAGGAGCATCTTAGCTCAACACTTAGTTATGATTAATATCACTGAGCCAGGGCGGAAGCCGAGTCTGATGGTATAGTTTTGGGCCATCTGGACCGGGTGGGAAGCATCTTTTTTGGCTTCTACGAACAGGGCCAGGTCCAGGGAACCACAGACGTGCCCGAGGTGGAGGACATGGGCCCCGGCTCTGAAGGCCCGGAGGTGGCCCGAAGCATGGTCTGAGTGTGGTGTATGACACTTACCTGTCTCCACGAGACGGCCAGGGATGCGTGAGAAGGCGGCTGACCGGGTCTTCAAACCGCATCCATGGGCCGGCTGGCGAATAAGAGGGGGCTGAAGGGTGCAAGGCTTTGCAGGGACACACACTGCCAACTAGCCCTCTTGGGGCCCAGGAAGGGAGAAATTGCTCTTTCTTTGAATATGTGGGTGCCGCTGGCTCCGCATTTTTGGGAACCAGCGGGGGAACAAACACACACATAACACAGAAAACTTCACTCGGTCCTCCTACGAGTGAAGGGAGTGGCCGTTGACCATCTCCAAGAGCATTCCTCCCTCCCTGGGTGGCTCGCCTCAGGTTTAACGCTTTCGCTGTCACTTGCCACCTGGCTTGGCAGCGCCTGTAGCAGGCAGGGCGCCCCTTCTGCCGCCGGCTCCACGCTGAGACCTGGGTGAAGCCTGCTTCGACAGTCCAGTGGGAACTGAGGCAGCTGCAGGCGGGCGCCCTCGGTGACGAGCAGACGGAGGATCTGCCCCGACAGACGGGTGGAGGCAGCAGCAGGTCGTCGGGGCAGGATGTGCCGGATGGCCTCCGTCTGCTTCTGGGCGGCCGAGAACTGCTGGGCAAAGTTCTCAACTGCGTCGCCGAACAGTTCCAACCTGGGAAATGGGAGAGTCCAGGAACCGAACCTTTTCCACTTCTCTCATATCCACCAGGTTGAGCCAGAGATGGCGCTCCTGGACCACAAGGGTGGACATCGCCAGACCGACCGTGCGAGCTGCAACCTTCGTGCCCCGGAGGGCGAGGTCGGTTGCAGTGCGGAGCTCACCCATGAGCTCACGGTCTGGGCTACCCTCGTGCATGTTCATGAATGCCTGGGCCTGGTGGACCTGGAGCAACGCCATTGCATGCAGAGAGGAAGCGGCTTGCCCACAGGCTTTGTAAGCCTTGCCCGTGAGAGTGGACGAGAACTTACAGACCTTAGAGGGGAGACGAGGATCCCCCTTCCATGAGGTAGCGGTCGCTGGACACAGCTGCATCGCTCCACTGGAGGAATAGCCTCATAACCCTTCACCGCTCCCCCATCAAGGGTAGTGAGGTGGGAGGAGCTACTCAGGCAGTTTCTGGCTGAGAAAGGTGCCATTCATGCCCTTGTCAACTCCTCATGCACTTCAGGAAAGAAAGGTACCAGAGCGGCGGGCTGAGAAGCAGACCGACCCGCTCCGCTAAACCAATCATCCAACTGAGACGGTTCGGGACACAGTGGAGGGTTCCACACGAGCCCTGCTGCTTTGGCGGCCTTCTTGAGCATAGCTGCCATCTCTGGATTCGGCTCGGGCAACGCTGGTCTCCCAGAGGGAGGCAGCGCAGCCGAGTCGTCATCTCCAGAGCCCAGCTCCCCGTCCGATGCTGCGATGGACATCCTGTCCTCTAGAGGGCCCCCGAACGAGACGGCTGGTCGGTCTACCACAGAGGGACCAGCACGCTCATCGGGGAGCTCCACCGGCTGCGGTGCAAGAGAGGAGTGAGGGATCCACAGGGCCTTGTCGGGTGGATTACCCGTCACTGTGATCCTCAGGTCACCCAGCCCAGACGACACTCCAGGGCTCTTCTGGGAAGGTAACCCAGAAGAGACACTAGAGCGGGGCCTGGGGATGGGGGACTCCACCTTCACGAACGAAGGCGAGTCACGACCTTAGCACCGAGATGTTCATATTCCCTCAATGGGAACATGACTCATCCACAAGAGCTGCCTCAGCGTCTTTTAAGCCCAAACACGTGATACAACTCTCGTGACCGTCAGAGGGGGACAGAGCCCTACCGCACCCAGAAACACACGGATGGAATGGCATCTTAAAAAAGACGCAAACGCACCCGTTTTGCTCTTTTAGAAATGGGACCCGTCACCAGTGCCGGAGCACACAGGAATGACCGCGGCAACACTGAATTCAGCAAACTGAAAACAGTGAAGCACTCACTTTTTTGCCCTCAACCAGCCGTCAAAAAACACACAAACACAAAAATTTACTTGCTGTTAAAACAGCAGTTGAGAGCTCAATGCTCGCAACCATCGCTGCATTGCACTGTAGAAACCACCAGCTTGGAGAGTCTTTCCACTTCCATATTTATACCCGCGCCGCGGGGGCAAAGTGTTTGATGTAAATCACGCACACCAATTACATTGGCTCGTTCAATAGTACTCGAAGACGATTGGCTCCCTAGCATGATTCCCGTTCAGTCGACGTCGACTACGTCTGACGTTCTCGACTGAAAGGGAACTCCTTGGGCTGGAAAACATCAAACTAATCAAGCAATCCTGGTGCTATTTTGCCTGGAGCCCTGATTAATTTCTGACCCGTACTTTGGCTTAAAATGTTCTTTACATTGGTTCTAATTAAATGAACATTCAACACTTGTGATTATCTGTGATGATAAACATACTGTAGGAGAGATCATATAAAATAAAGACTCTATCAGCCAACAGGGCTATGGAAACAACAGTACCCTAACAAGCATCTGGAATTTGTGGTTTTGGCTAAATGTTCATGCCTTATGACTTACCATAAGCAAAAAACAATAACAACATGACCTGTTTTTCTCCATCTGTTCAAAAGCTTTTTCAGTCGTGACATCATGCATTAGCTGCAAGCTTCAAGAGCTATTTATGTATAACCTTATGGGCCTGCTGCATATGATGTCATAGCAAGTGAGAGTGAATAAAGTTATTCTGAAAAAAATAATAATTTTAACATGAGTTCAAAAAAACATTATTTATGAATAAAGAATTATTTTCATAAAGTCTAGACAGCATAACTGTAAGAAAAAATACATTCCAGGAAAACTAGCTCATAGCAGTGGAAAGGGACTGCAGAGAGCTAATAAGTCATGAATCACTTCCTGTTACAATGTTAATTCCACTCTTGCAAAGGAGTAAGTGAAGTTTTTCAAATGTGATGATAAGGGAAGCAACGGCTTGATATAGTATACAGTCTGCATGTGTAGGAGATCTTGAATCTTTGAAAAATATTAAGCAATCCAATAAACACTTTTTAACATCATTAAAAAGGAATGCTAGCAACATCCCCATTCTTCTATTGTCGAAAAGAACCTGGCATAAGTGACATCTACATATCCTATTCTTATTATTAACAAAATGTAAACCATCAAATCACTCTTATATTTGAATATTTTCTAAGAGAGAACTTTACTTCTCTAGCTTTAGGCATTAGGAAATAATTCTGTGAACATCTATTCTCCACACTGTAAGAAAAAAAGTTACTGGTAATTGTCTGCCTGTTCATTATTCATTATTCATTTTAAAAATATAAAAGATGTACTCAGGACTAAGTGACTTAATTTCTGAATATAGAGGGTCCCTAGAATAGCTCAAGCAAGACAGTCCATTTGTGTGTTTAACAATAACTGCCATTGACATGGCTTCAGATACTGGACTAGAATATCCAGCTTTCATGAAATAAAACTAAATATTTGTGCTACTATCACTTCAACATTCAGAGAAAAAATATGTATATACCCTAAAAATGCTTGTCATGGAAAATTGGTATGGGGTAAACACAATTCACTGAATCATGTTCACAAAATTAGCATACATATGAAGGTATTCCATTTTCATAGAGCATAAAGTAGGCTATATATTTCTGGTTCAACATGTGATCTGATTTGATGCGGCTCTATTTTCACATTCAATTTAAGTGTCTTCTGCATTTAGTAATAGAGGTCAGCTGGCCTCATGCTTGAGTATATTAATAGAGCTCTTAGATTGAAAGAAAGCTCCAAGATAAAGTGAGCAGGAAGAAAAAATAGAGATAATGTAGTAATTACTTTAAGAAAGAAAGAAAGAATGAAGGAATAAACAAAATAAGTGTCATACACTATCTCACCATCACCCAAAAAACATGATGAAAATCTTTTTAAAACTCTAGTCACATACTGTACATATAATGAAAGATGAAAGTCTTACCTTGATGCGAAGTTGTTTTCTTCATTTTAAATAAATACCGGTAACCACTTTGATTGCACTATAGTTTCATTTCTTTAACATGAATGTTTTATTTAACCTAATTTAGAATTTTAGTTTTATTTTTTACTTTTTTTATTGTTATTATTATTAAATATTTACACAACGAGTCCATTGACGTCCCGTTATCCGTTCACGTGTAATCCGCGCGCGGCTGCATCTTCCACTTGTCAAAGAGAGCGTGGCTGATAACACTAGTGTAGGGCGCGCGCATAGGATCACATCTGCCAGGAGCGCGCTTTATACACACAGTCTACTGCAAGAGGGATTTGATGGCTCGATAGCAGTTTCCTGCTATTAGTAATTAAGTAGATTTACTTCAAGAACAAAACTAAATAAAACTAATGCTTTAGAGCAATAGAGTAGCCTACCTAAGTCCATGGACCGCGGAACGTAGTACCAATAGAGGGGGGTTGGGCACGTCTTCAATTTTTTTAAAAACATTTCAGAATCCTGCTATGCATTATAATTGTCCCAGATTCTTGTTACTGAAGATAAAGACTTCACCCTGTACGAATGTACATTATAATATCAGAAACAGTGCTAATAGTAGGTTTATAAGTTAGATGCCAGATATATAATAGATTTTCTTTCCTTTTAGAGATCACAGTTCTCCCACGATACTGAAAACAAAACATAGACAACTAAACGAAATTACATGTAATTCACTTGAGGTTCTGACTAAATGTTCTATTTAATGTTATAAATTAATCTATGTTTAAAATGTAATAAATGAGTCTATTAAAATATTTATTAATTTAAATTCTTTATGTAAAACATTGTTGAAATGAATGAATAAAGAAATTAATTGAAATTAATGAATGTTTGTGAAGTTGTGTCTATAGTTTACATGACCGCTGCTCCCTCTGGATTAGCGGCTGAGTGAAAGCAGATTTATTCCGGTGTGCACTTCAAAAGATTTAATAGACACTGCAGAATCACTGCCATTTAGGAATACGATCATGTGTGTGTGTTTGATCTGAGACCGCAATCTTTAATGATTAAATGTGTATACATATGGGCCTAGCCTATGTGATATTTGTACCAGACCTCTAATGTAATCCAGGCCGACCCCCTGCTTCTGTAATCCATGCCACGGCATCAGTAGACTTTGGAAATAGAGCCATGACATTTGGTATCGCTGCCTGTGCTGATACTGTTGTCAAGGACCCTTTGCTGATTATATACATTCAATAGCCACATCAGTTTATGTACATTTATTTTCCTCCTAAAAAGCATTTGAAACAAATATCTGTTATTGAAAATGTTATATGTTTAGCTCATATGTCTATGTTAATCAAACTTTAAGATAAACACTAAACAAATAATTAAAGAATGAAAGGTCATGCTATCATGGCCAAGTTTTTTAATTTTTTTGCAGCAATTTGTTCAGGATATACAGACACAAAATGATTTTAAAAAGTTAAAATTATAAAAGCAATGAATGATATCCCATAATAATTTAATATACATAGCTTTACATTTGTAACAAATAAATATATTGTTTATTTGATCAAATTATCATATTTTTAAATATGATGCTTTCATTATAAATATGGTGATTATCTCTTAGGTGGGTACCCTACTTAATATATGACATTTACCATCTGAATCTAACAATGTCATGTCAACAAATGGAACATTCAGCCAACTCTTGATTATCATGTTAATTATTGAAAAGTTTTTATTTAATTTTATTTAAAGGTGACATATTATGCCCCTTTTCACAAGATTTAATATAAATCTATGGTGTACCCAGAATGTGTCTGTGAAATTTCAGCTCAAAATACCCCCCAGATAATTTATTGTTTTTGGGTGGAAATGTGCGGATTAAGGGGCGGTAATATTATAATATGATCCCCTTTCTATGTTTTTACGTGCAACATCTGATCGGCTTATTTTTTGACATTGCAGAGAAAGGCTTACCAAAACAAAGTTACAGGGCTGTCACTTTTTACATTTTGTTTGGTGGGTAGATGCACCAGGAACCCGATTATAGCACTTAAACACGGAAAAAGTCTGATTTTCATGATATGTCCCCTTTAAAGAAAATTATTTGAATGCTACATTTCTAGCATCTGTATAACTGCATTTTTCCATCTTAAAAGTATTGATCTAAATTATGACAAATGCTCTCAATAACAAATGCAGAAAAGTTAGTTCATGCGTTCATGACCTCAAGGCTAGATTATTGTAAAGCTCTACTGGGTGGTTGCCCTGCACGCTTAATAAACAAACTCCAGCTGATGCAAAATGCAGCAGCTAGAGTTCTTACTAGAACCAGGAAGTATGACCATAACACTGCATTGCTCCCTATTAAACATTGCATATGTAGCAGGACGCAGCTGTCTGGCTCATGCCTCCCCAAGTGGTACTTAATTTGCTGTGCTGTGAGTGGCTCTGGGCAGTTAACTGCGAGCCAACTGCGATGGCCAAGCCCCTTTATAAACTGGGACTTTTCTTTTGACAAGTGACATCACCGGTACGCGACTGTTGTCTTGTTTACCTGCCCAGTGACCTGACGTCTGCCTTGGTTATCCGTTTTACCGTAGCGCCGCAGGTATGACTAGCTCCATTTCTCTTTCCACTCATTTGATTTCATAACTTGGGCTCATAGGGAATGTTTTGTGTTGTAGAATCCCCGGCTGCCGCAGTAGCCCTTTCACCAGCTGAGTGTGCACCCTGCTATTGGCAATCAGAGCTTGGGGCTCGTAACTCATTGCTGTTAATCATAGGTATGTGGCTACACTGAGTAATAGTTGAATGGTTACAGTGGGATACGTTTGTAAGTAGACATCCTTTGTTTGTATGTTTTCCATGTTACGCCAGCTCACGGGTTTCTTCGTCGTACCGGCTACTCTTTCCCACGGGACCTGTGATTATTGGATCCACGGTTAGCTCAAGTTAAACAGGCAACTTGCATAGGTTAAGTTGTTTGCTGTGTTTGTGTTTATTTCTTTGAACTCTTGTATGGAGACTTTTCTCCCGCTGTTGATATCCAAAGGGATTGGCCTATTTGTTGTGATTGATTTTTTTGTTCGACTCTTTTTGTTTCCTTGATTTGTCTACATTGACTGGAGACCTTGCTGATCCTCAATGTGGCCTCTCCGTCCCTTTGTTTATTATTGTGTATGGTTTATTTTGTTTTGTTGATGTTTGATTGTTCATTTTGATTTATTGTGTGATTGTTAGTCTTTATTCATATTGTTAGCCCTAGTACAACCTTGGGCTTTAGAAAAAAATATCAAACATATCAACATATCAGAAATGTTGGTGTAATAACGTCTAAGTTACTATATAACCCCCGTTCCCTGAAGGAGGGAACGGAGACGTAGTCGACGTGTCAACAGATTGGGATCACGCCAGGGAGCCTGTCTCTTCGAGTACTATTGAAACAATGGAATTGGCGTGCATGATTTGCATCACACACTCCGTCCCCGTGGCGTGGATATAAATATGGAAGTGGATGCACGCACTAGTTGCTTTTTCGCTGAGCGTAACTCGGAGTCAGCAGTGGTCCAGCAATAGTGGCGAAGGGACTACGTCTCCGTTCCCTCCTTCAGGGAACGGTGGTTACATAGGAACCTAGACGTTCCCTATCAGTCGGTCACATTTGACGTAGTCGACGTGCAGACAGATTGGGATCCAAATTTAACCACGCCACCAGTGCTGCCACCTTCCAGTGCCTAGACAGAAGTCTCCTGATCCCCCCACATTCTTTTGAGGGGGAGATGGGACAGGGCTTAGGCCAGGAAAGTCACTGCTGTTCCACAGGACCACTGGGATGCGCGCCCTATCAATGGAAGGAAGGGACGCTGCAGAAGCCACATCCTGCCCGAAGGGAGGTAACGTGGAGAATACACATATGGACTGGGCGGATGACAGGGCAGTACAACATATGGAATGTCACTGGGGTGGCTCCAGCCTATGACAGGGGGGGACTCAACCGACAGAGGGAAGACACAAGCTAACTGCAGGGAGCCGTACTGTGAAAGAATACACATATGGGATCGCTGTAGGGATCACAACATATGGACCCAGCCTAACACAGGTTCCACCAGTGCATACAAGTGATAGGCCTGGCTTTGGACGTTCCACCACGTCCGTTGCCGAAGGGTATGGAGGAACTCAACAGGGTTTGGCTAATAAGGGGAACTCTGGTTGAGCAAAAATTGCGCACGTATCCAGTCCATAGGAGGGGAATGGCACAGCAAGCTGACACTTCGAACCGGGCTTACAGTGAAACTGGCTTCATGTGAAGGAAGCCCACGGGAAGCAGTGGTTCGACACATAGGCTAGTTCTCTAGCGAACGTGATAGGTGTCCTCCAGCCCAAACTCTATTTAACATCTGTTCAGCGAGGCACTCTGTGTCAACGCCAAGGAGGTAGCAATACTCTCACTTAGGAGGAGCTCCCCACCCAGGTGGGCACGTGCATCTTGGGAAAACTTTCTCACCAAGATTAAGGCAACCACATGTAGTGGGCCAACCTCTGCTTGGAAACAGCCTTCCCTTCTGCTGGTCTCCGTAACAGACAAGAGCTGGTCTGAAGTCCAGGCTTTGCATTCTGAGCACGTATAACTGCAATTGAGCGGAGGGACAGAGAAAAGCCAGGGCTGGGTCACCACCTGGTCCATTAGGAGAAGTAGGAACCTTGGGCACATATCCAGGCCGGGTCTCAGATTTCGTGAGAGTTAGCCATTAGCAGGAAAGAAGCACTGAAATGGTAAATATCACTCATTTTAGGAGCATATCTGCTCAACACCTAGGTGTGATTTGATTTAAATTTAATATTTAATTTTTAAATATTTTAAAAACATTAAAGATTAGATCAAATTAGCAGAGAATCAACTTTGCGTTGCTGTTGACGATCGCGTCAAGGATCAGACAAATTTCATGTGCATCATCAAAAGAGGTTGTTAGGAAAAGTGCTGAGCTGAATTTTCATCCCATCTAGTGGTTTAAAAGAGAACAAAGTTAAATGCACCCTTTAACCCAGTGTGCCTTTAGCCCCGTTGTACCCTAATCATCAGAGATGCTTATGATTACATTTGGAAACTATTATATTTGCACTATTCATGCCTCATAAAGCTTTTCCAAAGGATTTAAACCTATTAGGTTTGTTCGACTTGAAGCAGCACTGCGCAGAACGATCGGTTTATAACATCATGTACATCAAAAATGGACACTCTCAATGTGAGTGCTATCGTGGTCCGCGGCTCAGCAGCAACCCAGGTCAGACTCAGCACCATAGAAAGGAGAGCCAGAAGTCAAGCTAGGCCTCTGCCCGGCCAAACGCTAACCATTGCCTCTTAATGCTGTATCAGGTGCTGTTCTCCCACATCGGCGCAAGACGCAGCCTGTAATAATTCAACCATTTGCCACTTGACTCAGAGCATGGCAGGCCATCCCCAGAGTGTTGAGCTGGATTTTGGGGACAATCAAACGAGGTTACTTAATTTGCTCGCAGACCCCCACGCTTCAGGGGCATGGACTGCACTATGGTACGGAGCAACGTGGCACATGTCTTCTGTTCCTAAGTGATGAATTTGCTAGTGAAAGGAGCTATAGAAACAGTTCTTCCAGCTCACAGCGAGTCAGGCTTTTACAGCCGCTACTTCCTCGTTCTCAGAGTTCTACTTCTTGCTCTGCCAGAGGCATGGCCTCATCCTGAGCTTGGTCCAGCAGAGTGTCCATTGGCAACATCTGTGCGGCGGCTGGCTAGTCCTCGCCGTCCACCTTTGCCAGATTTTACAACATGGACGTCCCTGCTCTACAAGCATGGATTCTGTCTATTTAGCTGGGCTTTGACCTCTACGTGAGCTCAACCCACTAGAACCCTCCCTAGTGGCTCTGAGTCTCTTAGTCTAGGGCAATTACCTCGCCCTACTTTAGCCTTGATGCCCTCTGGGCCCCTATTGTCAAGTGTCCCAGGCAAAGGCCATGGAACGATTGTCGTTCTGCAGTTCTGTCGCTTCATTGGAATTGATCTAAGATCCTACGTCGGAATGCCCGCTTGTATAGACGGGTAGCCCCATCCATTTTGGCGGGCTTTAGCACCATAGGTTTGTGCAGCTCTGCTGCAAAGCCATTGGTTCGTGCAACTCCGCGGCACAACCATTGGCTTGTGCAGTTTCACTGCGTGATTCTATGAGGCTTCAGTAAATGGAGAAAAGGGAGTTTTCCAAATGCGTCTTGTGACGCAGTACTCGTTCCCGTTATCTCAGGGAACCAAGGTTACGTAAGTAACAGAGTACGTTTTTGTGAAGCGCTGCAACTGATTGATTGTAGAGAACATAAATGGCAATGGTCTCCATGATCAACTTGGGCTCGCAATGCTTTTGAGAATTTTTTTTAGGCCTGGACAGCATTCAGAATAAACACGCAAATGATCTATCCCGAAATGATTCTGATTGACAGAACCAGTTTATTTCATTATGCCCTACATTACTGCACTAATATAGTCCAGTTATAGAAATAAAAGTAATAAAACTTGTAGTATAGTAATAAAAGTTGTTGTAATAAAAAGATTTATCTTGAACTCAGTCATGGAAACATGTCTAAACCTTAATTAAACAATTTAATAATCAATTAAAAAAACAATTATACCTTACACTGTACCCTCATTGGACCAGCGGTTTGGAAAATGAATGGATGGAATATTCAGCTGCAGGCGTCATCTTATGGCGAGATGCAGGAATTCATTCAGCATGACTCTCACAGTGCATTATGGGTATTATATAGCCGTTGTCTATACATCAGTTGTACACTCATTATTGAGGTGCATAATGAGATTGAATGAGTGAACTCGAATATGGGTCACTATGGTTTCGGACACCACTACAAATGACTTAAAGGATATAAAAAGTGCCTTATAAGGATATAGGGGGTGATTTCAGGCATAGCGGAATCGCGATCCACTCTTTACGAGCATTGTCACCACCTATTGTACTGCATATCAACCCGTGTTTCTTACATGGTTGATGTGACTGAAGTTTAAACTGTATGGATTTTTTATACTCCATCCCAATCCGTGGACCAATCAGAGTGCATTTTCCTGCTAGCGCTGCGTGTTCAGCTCCGCTAACACTCACTTTTAGCTCTTTATGCTCCAGATCAGGTAAAGCATTCCCATCAATTCATACTATATACTAGACCCTAATCCTGAATCATAGTTTTTTTTTTAATAATGCACCTCTGCACTCCTGTCTGTCCAATAGAACTTTTTCTAAAACATCCTCATTCCTCACTCTATCCTCCCTATTCTTAAAGTGATTAAGTAACATAAAACCATACACCTTATATTTAGTACACATAAAAACGTCTACGGTTACGTATGTAACCCTCGTTCCCTGAGTAGGGAACGGAGACGTTACGTCGGATGACGACGAATGGGGTTTCGCTTAGAAAGCCTATAAACTTTGAGTATTACAAAATGAGCCAATGGCAAAGAAATGCCATGGGTCTGCGGAATTTGCCTGACGTAACTCCACCCCACCTCGTGGGTATAAAAGGAGGAAGTCAGCAACAGCAGTTTATGTTTCTTCGCTGAGGAGCCAAGACTGAGCTCAGGTGATCCCCGCGGTACAGCGGAAAGTGGCAGGCAGACGTAACGTCTCCGTTCCCTACTCAGGGAACGAAGGTTACATACGTAACCGTAGACGTTCCCTTTCGTTGTCACTCCGAGTTACGTCGGATGACGACGAATGGGGTTACCAGTCTAATCACGCCACCTTCTCAGCTGTCTTCCAGTGCCCTGCGTAAATCGAGATCCCTGTCATAGACTGGACGAAGGACTCCATTTAACACAGGAATACCAAGGTACACTGGGAAGCATATCCCAAGCTAGGGGAAGTATCCAATTAATGCCAACCCAGAGGGGGGGGGACTTAGAGAATACACATATGACCCGAAGGAAGCATATGGAGAACACTGGGGTGTCCAGCCACAGGTGGAATATTTCAACCCCAGGGGTGGCAAGGTGGCTTGCCAAGGGAAAGACACATGCTCAGAGAGGCTTACAGTGGAAATACACATGTGGGGGTCGCTCAGGGGAGGGACCATGCACACGAGAGGCACCTAGCCGACGCGCAGGCAAGAGACACTGGCGCCGACGTCAGTAGTGCTGGAGGAGCTCAGGGCTTTCGGGGAAGCTCACCTGAGGAGAATATCACACGTATCCAGTCCGTGGAGTGGAATGGTGAGCAAGCGAAGACACCTGAGCGGGTCCGGTACTAGCTAGTTGAAGCGAGTACATGAGAGGACACTGGCTCCACTCGGAGATTATAGAATCTGGCGAATGTGTTAGGTGTCGCCCAGCCTGCAGCTCTGCAGATGTCTGTTAGCGAGGCACAATGCGCTAGAGCCCAAGAGGATGCCACACTCTGGGTGGAGTGGGCCGTCACACCAAGGGGGCACGGTCGACCTTGCTGCTGGTATGCCAAGGCAATGGCGTCCACTATCCAGTGAGACAACCTTTGCTTGGAGAGAGCCTTTCCCTTCAGCTTCCCACCATAACAGACAAAGAGCTGGTCTGAGGTCCTGAAACACTGCGTCCTGTCACATAGGCGCGAAGAGCGCGTACTGGACAGAGCAGTGCCAAGGCTGGGTCTGCCTCCTCCGGGGGCAGCGCTTGCAGGTTCACCACCTGGTCCCGAAAGGGAGTGGTAGGAACCTTGGGCACATATCCGGGCCGGGGTCTCAGGATCACATGAGAGAAGGCCAGTCCGAATTCCAGGCACGCTTCGTCGACGGAGAATGCGTGAGAGAATGCGTGGCCTCTTGATGGAGGCCAGTGCAACCAGGAGCGCTGTCTTCATAGACAGGAACTTAAGCTCGACTGATTGCAGGGGCTCAAAGGGAGCACTCTTCAGGGCAGTTAGAACCACTGAGAGGTCCCAAGAGGGAACGAGAGGAGGGCGAGGAGGATTTAGTCTCCTCGCTCCTCTCAGGAACCTGATGACCAGGTCGTGCTTCCCTACCGACTTACCTTCGACCAGGTCATGGTGTGCGGCAATAGCGGCAACATAGACCTTAAGGGTGGAGGGAGACAGCCTTCGCTCCAACCCCTGCTGAAGGAAGGAAAGCACAACGCTGATCGAGCATCTTCTCGGTGAGAAGAGCACCAGTCGACGAAGAGGTTCCACTTCAACGCATAGACGTGTCTCATGGACGACGCTCTAGCGGAAGTGATGGAAGCCGCCACCGCTGGTGGAAGGGTACTCAAACCTACCTCGAGCCGTCCAGGAGCCACACGTGGAGGCTCCAGAGATCGGGGCGAGGGTGCCACAGGGTGCCCCGTCCCTGAGAAAGAAGGTCCTTCCTCAGAGGAATGGGCCAAGGAGGTGCTGTCGCGAGGAGTACAAGTTCGGGGAACAAGGTCCGGTTGGGCCGATACGCAGCGAACAGAATGACCTGCTCCTCGCCCTCCCTGACCTGCGCAAGGTCTGCGCAAGAAGGCTCACTGGGGGAAACGCATATTTGCGGCCCGACGGCCAGCTGTGCGCCAGTGCATCCGTGCCGAGTGTGCCCTCGGTCAGGGAAAAATACAGAGCGCAATGGGTCGAGTCGTGAGAGGCAAACAGATCTATCTGTGCGCCCCGAACTGGTCGCAAATCAGCTGAACCGACTGGGGATGGAGTCACCATTCTCCAGGGAGGGGCTGAAGCCGTGAGAGCTCGTCGGCTGCACAGTTCAGCGCTCCGGGAATGAAAATGGCTCGAAGCGACCTCAGATGCTTCTGACTCCATAGGAGGAGGTGGCAGGCGAGTTGTGACATACGGCGGGAGCGTAGACCACCTTGATGGTTGATGTACGCTACAGTCGCAGTATTGTCTGAACGGACTAGTACTTGTTGACCCCGGAGCAACGCCCGGAAGCGGTGCGGGGCAAGACGTACTGCCAACAACTCGAGGCAATTGACATGCCATAGCCGTTGGGGTCCTGTCCAGGAGCCCGCAGCAGCATGTCCATTGCACATGGCGCCCCAGCCCGTGGTGGAGGCATCTGTTGAGACAACAACATGCCGGGAAGCTCGTTCCAGGGGGACACCCGCCCTGAGAAAACTGAGGTTTGACCACAGGGTGAGGAACTGACGGCAGGTCGAGTAACTGGTACTCGGAGCGTGCCTTGTTGCCATGCCCACCTCGGGACTCGGTCGCTAAGCCAAAGCTGAAGCGGTCTCATATGAGCAATCCGAGCGGCGTGACCGCGGCTGCAGATGCCATATGCCCCAGGAGCCTCTGAAAGTGTTTCAGTGGAACCGCACTCTTGCCCTCGAGTTGTCTCAGGCAAGTCAGCAGTGACTGCGCGTGCGCGCTCGCTCGTAAGCTGCGCGGACATGGCGACCAAGGCGATGTCCATACCGAGAAAAGAGATCCTCTGCACGGGGCAAAGTTTGCTCTTCTCCCAGTTGACCCGAAGGCCCAGACGAGCTAGGTGCCGGAGCACTAGGTCCCTGTGTTCGCAAACCTGAGCTCGAGAGTTGGCTAAGATCAGCCAGTCGTCGATATAACTCAGGATGCGAACCCCGTGCTCCCGAAGGGGAACAAGGGCAGCCTCGACGACCTTCATGAAGATGCGAGGAGACAGGGCCAGCCCGAAAGGGAGGACCGCGTACTAGTATGCCTGCCCCTCGAAAGCAAACCGAAGGAACGGTCTGTGTCGAGGAAGAATGGAGACATGAAAGTAGGCGTCCTTCCGGTTCGATCGCTGCAAACCAATCCTGGGGCCGAATGCATTCGAAAACGCGTTTGGCGGTGAGCATCTTGAACGGCAGCCTGTGAAGGGAGCGGTTCAGCACGCGCAAGTCCAGGATTGGCCGTGACCCACCGGTTTTCTTGGGGACAATGAAGTAAGGGCTGTAGAAGCCGGACCTCATCTCGGCTGGAGGGACAGTCTCGATTGCACCCTTCGCCAGCAGGGTGGCAATCTCTGCTCTCATGATGGGGGCATTGCCACCGACCAAAGTGGAGCGGACTCCCCTGAAGCGGGGAGGAGACCGTGCGAACTGAATCGCATAGCCCAGCCTGACGGTACGCGCGATCCAGCGGGACAGCCGGGGAAGCTCTAGCCAGGCTCCCAGGAACTGAACCAGAGGGATCACGCAGACGACAGGCGTCCCCCCGGAGGGGCAGCGAAGCGGAGTAACTGGCCCAGATGTGGACGGCATAGCGGCCCGGTGTGGGGGCACAGTTAGCAACCGCGCCCTGGCAGAGGGGGCCAGGGGAGGACCAGGCTGGTCGTCCCGCGGGGGCCTGCTCTGCCAGGGGTCTGGCGACAGAGGGGGACAGGGGCGAAGCGGTCCGTGGACGGCACGCCGTGTCAACCACCTCTGGGACAGAGGGGGACGAGGAGAGCACGGCTAGTGGGCGGCGCTCTGTGTCGTCCGAGAACTCTGTGTGCTCAGAGACGGGAGAGTCAGTTCTTTGGAGAATAAGGATTCCTCCCCGGCCCTCCACCGGGAAAAGGAGTGGTCCTGCAACCAACTCCTGGAAAGAACTGAGTCCCATCTCTGGGGAGCCCCTCTCAGGAGCGCCGCCTAACCCGTCGTGTAGCAGGGGGCGGGGCTGGAGAGGGCTGTGGCGTCCGACTGCGGCCTCCAGAGCCGGCCTGGGTGAACGGACGGGGTGGGAGCCGCGGGAGGGCGCCCTCGGCGGTGGGCAGACCGAGGGATCTGAGCGGACGGCGGGGCCGTCAGGACAGAATCAACGTCAGTCTGCTCATGGGCGGCTGAGAGCTGTTGGGCAACCCCTCAACCGCACCGCCGAAGAGGCCGACCTGGGATATGGGAATGTCGGACAGACGGGTCTGCGCGACATCCAGCACATCAGACAGGTTCAGCCACAGAATGATGAGCATCACCTGACCCAGGGAGCGTACGGCCACTTTCGTCGCTCGGAGAGCAAGGTTAGTGGCGGCGCGCAGCTCAGTGAAGAGCCCTGGGTCAGTCCCGCCCTCGTGCAGGACCATGAACATCTGGGTCAGGTAGACCAGCAGAATGACCATGGCATGCAGTGAGGCGGCCGCCAGTCCCGTGGCGCTATAGGATCTCGCCACAAGCGTAGACGAAAAACTACAGGCCACGGACGGGTGCTTAGGATTGCGCCGAGAAGAAGTACTCTGAGGACACATAGCATCGCAACAGAGCGTTCAGCCGGGGGAACCCCAGTGTACCCATGGGCAGCGGCCCCATCGAGGGGAGGAAAGGCGGATGAGATCAGCGAGCGGTCCCTGATCTCATCATGCACGTCCGGGAAGAAAGGTATTGGGGTTTGCCGTGGACGAGGGTCGGCGGCCTTACCCAAAAAACAATCGTCCCGGGAAAGTATGGCCGTCATCTCCGGATCAGACTCGACGAGTCGTCACTTCCAGGAAAATCAAACCCACCTAGTGAAGCTGCTACAAACATAATATCATCCTCTGTAGCTTCAAATGAAACACACGGGCCACCAGAGGGTAGACCCGTGGGAATCACCTGTTCACTAGCGGGCACCGTCATTGAAGAGGGAGGCTGGGGTCGCGGACACATAGTCGGCGCCTTGTTCCAGACCCTAACCCTTAGGTCACCCTGGCCACCAGCCGAAGATCGGGGGGTGGATGAGGGGACTCTCACTCATGTGAGTTCACCGAGTCTCGACCTTAATGACACGATGATCATGTTTCCATGGAGAAAACATGAGTCATCCACGAGCGCTGCTCTAGCATGATTAAGCCCAAACATACTAGACAACGCTCGTGCCCATCAGAGTCCGATACCAAGCTGCCGCACCATTCATTTTTTTTTATTTTTTTTTTTTAATGCACGGGCGAGCCGTCTTTAAAAAGACGTGCCGCGTGCGAGCTCTTTTAGTGAGAGAAAACTCAAGTGTTGAAGCACCCGGGGAGACACGCACCGACTGGCAGACCACTGCAACAGATCAGCAGGAAGCACGCGCTCGCCGTAGATCGCCGTCACACCAACACTCGAGGTACTAGTTTGTGAAGCTGACAATTCAGAGATTACTTGTGGAGAGAAGAATAACCTTGGCTCCGAAGCGAAAACATAAACTGCTGTTGCTGACTTCCTCCTTTTATACCCACGAGGTGGGGTGGAGTTACGTCAGGCAAATTCCGCAGACCCATGGCATTTCTTTGCCATTGGCTCGTTTTGTAATACTCGAAGTTGATAGGCTTTCTAAGCGAAACCCCATTCGTCGTCATCCGACGTAACTCGGAGTGACAACGAAAGGGAACTACATGATACCATTTCAGATAAACCACACAAATCCCATAACCCATTTTCGTGCAAACCCATAAGTGCCAGTGTTGATTTCAATCCTGTGTGTCCCAGTCAGTAATACCTCTTTTTTTCTATTTCCTCCCTGGCAATTTATCCTTTTGCCTCCTTTCCCATAGGTACTTTAACATCCACCTCCCACTTGTCTAGTGCATTTTTTTTTTTTTTGCTAGTTTACATGTTCTTGTACCCAACAAAAATATACCACTATTCCAGCCTCTTTCACTCTGTATAATGATGAATATACTTCCATTAATAAATCGTCTCTGTCTGATCTTTCATGCAGTATGCTAATTAAAGCTGAAGAAGAATCCTATCATATTACTATTTTGTTTGGTCTAACTTGTTCAACTGTAGTCCTATTATTATAGATGTTAACTCTGCAGTGTACACTTATTATTCATTGGGCAATTTCAAACTCATTTGTGTTCTCAGATTTCAGAACATATATTCCTAATGAAACCTCTTGACAAATAGTTTTTTGTTTAGCAATTCAGCACTTCAGAAAGACTCGTTCATTTTATTTCTAACAACACACACCACAAGTTGCAAACCACAAAAATAAATACCTCCATTCATAGAAACAAATCGAACTGTCTAACACCAAATCTATATGTGACCGAATGGTTACCGGCAAAACGTGAGTCAGCCTAATCTAAAAGATAATTCCTAATATAATTTTTGTTTGTCGACTACGCCAAATTGTGACCGAATGGTTACCGGCAAAACAAGAGTCAGCCTAATCTAAAAGATAATTCCTAATATAATTTTTGTTTGTCGACTACGCCACCAAGGGACTTACACCTTAAGAATTCATTAGAAGCACACAGGTTCGTTATCAGCGAATGAATGGGCAGAGTCACGGGTTCTATGAAAAAAACACTTTTTATTCCAATAAACCTTCTGACACACTCATAAAACTCCCCCCTCAATAGGGCATTGGACTAAACGCTTAATTCAAAACATACACAAGGGAATTGACAAATTTTTTTTTTAAATATACAGCAACGTTAAATCACCAAAAGAAACAAACAACAAAAAACAAGAAAAAAAGGGAAAAAACAACATTAATTCAAACCAAGGTCAAACATATTCATCAACACAACCATGCAGGGCTGAAGGACATCTACCTTGGGCACCCCCTGCTGGTAATGACCTACAAGAAAAGCAAAATACTCACACCACACCACACAGGTGAAATACAACACTCAAGTGATTCGGGAGACCCCACTACCACAGCCCTCAGCTGTGCGGTAATTGGCCCTCAGCTCCTGCATAAAGATACAAAAAAAATGAATTCCAGTACAATAACCACAATTTCACATAACTTGTAAAGCAATACAAGACAAAAAGAAATTTAGTCAAGATGGCACAGTTAGCTGGACTACGCCCCAAATAATATTAACAAAGTTAGATATACAAGAGACAAAACAAAAGTGATAAATCACAATACTCAATCTTCAAACAGAAAATTACTCTCTTAGTCACTCACACAAACAAACAAAAAAATGAATTTTACACAGAAAAAAAGCAAATAAGTCAAAACAGTCAATAAATAAACCCAGGAGAAAAAAGGGCTCCCTAAATAAAAGACACATACAATAACACAACAAAAATAGGGTTCAGTAAAATGAAAATACACAAATTCAATTCACCATTGTACTTTTAGGCCAACACACACAAACCAGGTTAACTGAAAATAACACAAAAAAAAAGAAAACAGAGAAAACAAAATCATAACATCCAAGCGAAACAGCAGCGCTGCCCGGGCCGCTCACGCTACCGCTAAATATCGCAGCACGCCATGCCCAGCCTATCCAAAGCACATAATCAAAATATGGTAAATCAGATCGTAGCGAAAGAAAAATTATTCATACATACCGAGGGTAAGCCAATTTTCCCTGCATAGGTGAACAGCAACTGGTGCCACTCAACGCCACTAAACGCCACACACCACAGAACGCTGCAGTCATAGACATTATAAGCACACGCACATCAACCCCGAATCAATGTAAACACCACTTACCTGAATAAATAACCATCCAAGTCCAACCTAGCCAGTGTTAAAAGGTCCAAATGATCAACATGCTACCTTCCAGT
Organism: Gila orcuttii; assembly: GCA_026230005.1. NCBI lineage: Eukaryota > Metazoa > Chordata > Actinopteri > Cypriniformes > Leuciscidae > Gila > Gila orcuttii. The sequence continues at coordinate 24,547,035 of JAPDVR010000011.1, forward strand.
CTATACCAGCACAAACAGAGAATATTTAACAGTCACATCATAAACAAGCAGATCAAACGCAATCACTTACGCATACATTTCCTTCATACAGCCCATCAAGCCAAAATGACAACTCATGCTCTCGTTCAGTTGCTAAACCAACATGTCTCAGGACACGCATATTTTTTACGATTATCAAGTTCCGACCATGAATTAGTCCCGCCGTCTCTCCTGCTGCACGTCGCAGTTCCTGCATTCAGTGCCGCATCTCCCCATGGGCACAGCGGTTTTCGGAGTGTTTGATTAGCCAAGGCCTCTTAAGAGAAGTCCTGCTCCTTCTAGGCCCAAAACACCCTGGGTAACCCATCACATCAAAAGCCTCAACATCGTCAGCTCAGCCAAAATAATCCGGCAGGAAGAGAACTGAAAAATTATTCTCAACTTGTCCAGCAGAAAGAACCTCGCTTTCTGGGTGCCATTTGTTCCGCAGATCACCGATCCCACCGACATGAATCAACAACTCTGCAATTCACAAGAGGCGATCTTCTCACACTGGTTTTCAAGGCCACTCCCAAGGCTTTCAAGTCGGTTTTTCAAGTTTTGGTAGGCGCACCCGCACTGTTAATATGTCCCCTCTACCTTGATTAAACTTCATTCAAGCATTTAACTTGGCTCTCTCCTGCTTCCTGAACCAGCGTCAGAGTTCAAATTGGTGACTACGGTGATGTGGCATGTTCCTAATAACTGCTGATCTGCAGACTGCAATGCAACATCCTGCAACGCTTTAAACAGCAGGGCTGGATAGCTCGCAAAGATTTGCGTTACGGATATTCCACAGGGCAGTGGTAATTTAATAATATCAGCGTAGTCGATCCCACACTCACATGGGCAGTTTGCAAAATACTCAATTACAACTGCGCAAGTGAATAGAAATAAAATAAGCTTAAGAGTAACAGAATATTAAAATGACTTTAAATGCATATGCCATATTCACAGGTCGCACTCATCATAATGTCTGCTCACTCACCAGTGTTCGGTAATGTATACATTTATTAAAAAAATTGGTAATACTTTATTTTACATATGTTCCATGTAATAACCATAGTAATAACAGTGAATTATGCCTAATTACATGCAATTAACCCTCAACCAAATCCTAATCCTACCGTAACCCTATATTAAGTACATGTAGTTAATTAATATTACACTGTACTTAAATATTTAATTACACTGTAACAATGACACCTTAAAATAAAGTGTAACCAAAACATTTTTAAAAATCTGAAAAGGAAAGAAGCTGAGCTAAAAGAGAGCAAGTTGGTCATTGGCTGTTATGCATATGCTGTAGTAGATATCTCTACAATGGCAGTAAATGACATATTTACATAAGTGTTGTAATTTCACAAACAACTTGTTTACACCATATTTACTTAAAATTCATATTATTAAGGTCCTTTTATACTTAAAATCTAGATCTAAAATATTAGAAAATGTGCACAATCGCTGTAACACACAACCTTTCCTGGGGACTACTTTAATCCACTGATATATGTGATCGAAATATTTTATGTGACGGGTATTTCCACATTAAAATTTACAGAGAAATGCAGTCTAATGATGCTCTGGTCAAAGGCCACATATACTTAGCCAAAAGTTGCTTAACACAGTAGAACTAACAGTCCTATTATTAGTTTTAAAATAACAAAGCAATCACCGGAACTAATCACAGTGAATAAGACTCGAGTGACATTGTTTTTACTCAACCGTATGATTTCAATGTTCATGTATCTTTCTATTCAAGAGACTCAATTGGTTGTTGTGGCCAGTGACCTCCCAGCCATGAATAAAACTATTTCTACAAAGAGCAACTTGGGAGCCATGTCAGGCATATGCTGTGCATCTGAGAAATGGATTCTACGCTCAAAAGACAACAGATCATCAAGTATCATTGAGGTAATGATAGTCGCTTCTTGACGGGACGCCGTCACCTTACTCCAGGTAAGTATCGTATTAAGAAGTCAGATTTAGTTGGTTATATTCATATTAAGAATTTCCATGACATATGTTTATAAAAAATTAAAAAAATCAAATCAAATATTGTCCAAAATGAACCAACTGGCCTGGTTGATTCACTTCCGTTCATAAGTTGGGGTCAGCAAGATAAGATTTAAACCCTGTTTTATATTTCAAAATATTAATGTGTGCGCAATTCAGTCACATCATCCTTGGGAAAAAAAAAAAAAAAAAAAAAAGCCCAATTTAAGTGACCCGATCCAGCTAAACGAAGGGTGCATGTCCGATCTCAGATTTTGGATACTTGGAAGGCAAGGCCAGATGAATTTCCAAGCTCGCTTAGGCTTCGTTTCGTCCGCGCTTCACGAAAATGATCCTATAGCGTCCTTTGGGATTTGACGTGGTCGCAAAACATATTATATTGTTGTGCTAACAAAGCATGGTGTCATCATTAAGGCAGATCTTATTGTCAGGCGAACATGCCATTCCTGAGACGTTAATCTGGCTATCAGTCGTCTTCAATTTTATAATTAAGGTTGCGCTCATTCCTGGCCACTGCAATGCCATAGCTACGCGCTTTCACTCTTTGTTCCAGGCTTTCAGACGGCTTTGCCCTTCAGCAACCAGGATCCATCACCCTGCCCTACTCTAGCAGAGATAATGTTAAATTAGTCGCTCCTCTCAATCCAGCTAGACCATATATCTCTGAAGGCGTGGCTCCCTAACCTTAAAAGCTTATATTTCTGCAGTGTTTGTTTATAATGTCTCGCTTTTCTTTTCAGATTCCTCTTTTCCCATCCTGATCACGGCTGGTTGTTCCTTCCTCGTCTACAATTACGAAAATCGTAATTAAATATTCTTCCATTCGTAGTTTGTTCGCAGGCATTCAAATTCACGCAAGTATTTTAATCCTAATTATCCAAGTCTTTTCACCGTACTTTCTCTTCGCTTGCTACTCAAAGCATAGCCAAGTCCTCTAGTAAACCTCCGATAAATGCCTGCCAATCAGATTGTATTACAAAGATAAAAAAGGTGTATTATTGTGCCCTTTTCGCAGGATGTGTGGTGGGTCTCTGGTGTCACCAGGGTGTGTGTGCGGGGTTTGGCTCGGAATGCCCCACAGATATTTTTGCATAGTATGCTGGAATTGTCATTTTGAGGGTGAGTAAAGCATATAGTTTTTGTCTGTCCCTTTTGATGCGGTCGGGCTGCTGCTCCTGGCACAGGGGTCGGAGTTTCAACAGCTCGTTTGCAGCTTCGATTACCTCTCACTGACAAATTTCAAAACTTTTAGCTTTATGTTCAACCGGAGTCAGACAAAGATGGAGAGACTCAAGAAGTGTCAACATGTAGACAACATTTCAAATGGTTAGTTGATGAATTATGTATCTTATGCGTAGTTATCTTCTAGACACTGATTAGCTTATTCTGTCTTGATATTCTGTAAATCATGTTGCATGGGCAGGATTTATGTAAATTTAGGGTTTGTGATGCCACTAACCCGGAAGGAATGTTGTGTAGTTCCTCTCAGCGTTGTTGTAGTCCTTAAAAAGCAATTTCTTAAATGAAATTCTCCCATTGCTTGAACTTTGAGCGTTGTAACTTTGCAGATGTTGTTTATGCTTAAACAGCAACATTACACACTAAGTAAGTTAGAAAAGCGAAATCTATTCAGCCACCCTTTTATTACCTCCCGTCCGCAATGGTCTCTTCTTTTCCTATTGTCATATTCAGATTGTAGCCGTGTTTTTTACAGCTTTCATGGCTCATGCATTCAGGGGAATTTACTTCAGAAGCTAAACACTCCAATCTTCCCCATGGTCTTTTCTGATTTACGTTTCTCACCTAATTTTTTTACTCTCTTCTTAAGCACTCTAAGAATGAATCTCAAGGCTCTGGTATCACATTATAAATTTCTAAAATTAGTAATAAATTCTGTCCCTTCTCATCTATGATTAAATTTCTAAAAACTCCCCTCTATTTATCCTAACTAACGGAGCACCTCTGTCTAAAGCCTGGTTCAGGACTCATCTAGTTTCTGTCCTCAAAGGTTGCAGTTTATCTCCCTCCCAGTATACACTGGTCATTCCTTCAGGATCGAGGTAGCCACTACAGAAGCTGAACGTGGCATTTCTACTTCAGCTATCAAGATCCTGGGCAGATGGTCTTCCTCTGCATTCGAGTTATATATAAGACCCGATTCAAAAATCATCCTCGAAGCTCAGCAAGCTCTCCAGTAACGGTTCAGGTAAATACCTATGCAACTACTGGTGGTGGTGTTATGCTCACCCATTTCTCATTATTCTGTCAATAGTCTCTACCTTGCATTCTACAAATGGCCAATGAGATATTGTCTATGTGTGGCCTTGTGGCCTTGTCTCAGTGTGGCCTTGTCTCTATGTGGCAGTAGTAGCCATTGTTGTCTTGTCCCGTGTGGCCTTTATGGTCTCGAAAAAAAAAATGTAATAAAAAAAATTCTGATATTGCAAGAGTGTGACCGTGTAGCCTAATGTCCTTGTCCCATGGTCTTGTGGCCAGTTATGGCATTGGTTCTGTGTGGCCTAGTGGCTGTGTCTCGTTGGCCTTGTATCCATGTGGCATTAGCAGCCTTGTGGCCCAGCGGGCCTTGTCTCTGTGTGGGTCTCAAGGCCTTGTAGCACAATGTTGTAAAAAATGGCCAGTGGTCTCGTGGCCCTTAGTGGCTCGGTTCAGTGTGGCCTAGTGGCCGTTGTCTCTGTTCAGCTTGTCTCAGTGTGGCCTTAGTGGCCTTGTGGCATATTGTTTGCCTTGTCCTTTGTGCCTTTGCGGCAGTGTGGCTCTCCAGGGCATAGGTTTTGTGTGGTCTCCCATGGCCTTGTGGCATATCGTTGCCTTGTCCTTTGTTCCTATCGCTGGCAGTATGGTCCTTTGGGGCTTAGGTTTTGTGTGGCCTAGTGGCCTCGTCTATGAGTGTTTTTGTTTCTGTGTGGCATTAGTAGCCTTGTGGCTCAGCTGGGCCTTGTCTTTGTCTGGGTCTTCGCGGCCTTGTGGCATATCGTTGCCTTGTCTATATGTAAAAAATGGCCAGTGGTCTCGTGGCCCTTAGCGGCATTGGTTCTATGTGGCCTAGTGGCCGTTGTCTGTGTGGCTAAGCGGCCTAGAGGCATCGTTGCCTCGCTAAAAAATGGCCATGTGGTCTCGTGGTGTGACATTAGAGGCCGTTGTGGCTGATTGTCGGCCTTGTCTCTGTGGTCTAGCAAGGTCGTGTGGCCCAGCGTGGCACTGCTCTTTGCAGCCAATATGGCCTGGCCAAAGGTGGCCTGGTTTTGTTTGGCCCAAGATGGCCTGGCTCTGTGTGGTCTATCATGGCCTTGTCTTTGTGTGGTCCATAGTGGCCTGGCTCTGTGTGGTCCATTGCGGCCTTGTCTCTGTATGGTCCATCACGGCCTTGTCTCTGTATGGCCTATAGTGGCCTGGCTCTGTGTGGTCCATCGCGGACTTGTCTATGTGTGGTCCATCGCGGCCTTGTCTATGTGTGGTCTGTTACGGCCTTGTTCCGTGTGGTCCATAGTGGCCTGGTTCTGTGTGGCCCAAGGTGGCCTGGCTCTGTGTGGTCCATCGCGGCCTTGTCTCTGAATGGTCTATAGTGGCCTGGCTCTGTGTGGTCCATCGCGGCCTTGTCTTTGTATGGTCTATAGTGGCCTGGCTCTTTGTGGTCCATCGTGGCCTTGCTCTGTGTGGTCTATCACGGCTTGTGCTTCCAATGGCCTGTCTCTATGTAACTATGTTAGCCTCATTCTCAGTTTAGCTTCACTATCCCCCAGTGCCTTGCTTCCCTTCAACTCATTTCCTGTAACTCAAACAGTAGAGCGTTGGAGATTATAACACTAAGGTCATGGGTTCATTCTCCTGGGATCAAGAAATGATAAGACGTAAAGTGTGTATTGAAATGTAATATTAGTCGCTTGGGATGAAAGCGTCAGCAATGGATAAATGTTCAAATGTAACAACAGCAGCAAGAATATTAAAAATGCATAATGCATAATACATGTCTTCACATAGTACCCTACAGATTCACTGCTTCTCACAATGATGAAGGGGCCCTCTTTACTAATTAGCTATCGACCTATGAGTCTTCCCACGTTCCATGTTCATGCTATTATGCTAACTCTTTTTTTTCTTTCTATGTTTAGGAACTACAGGATTCACGACTGGTGGGTATACTTTTCTTACTGTTCTTTGGGGATGGGCTCCGTCCCGGTTGAATTATTCTTCCACCTATTTTTGGGGGTCGGCTGTGTCCCTGCCTTCGTCTTCAGGCAGGAAATGCAGAGTCCGGACCCTCGGATTGCGAACTATGGACAGGGCCTACGCCAAAGAACTTTATATCATAATATTGCTTGCTGGGCTGTCAATAAATGTATAATTGTTACAGTATTTATTCTCCCGAGTCTTTCAGGTAGAAATGGAAGCTTTAGCATAAGTTCTGCCGGGAAGACTCAATTGCTACGTCACTTATTACCTTCTCATCTATCCAATCGTGTTCTAATACTCGTGGTATAAAAGAACGGTACTTACATATGTCTGAGTTCGCAGATGCTGACGCTTCCATTCACCTCCATCCTCCCCACCATCACCAAGACGGTTCCTTCCCCTCCATCCTCCCCACCACCACCAGGGTGGACCCTTCCTATACTACCCAGGGGGTCGGCTGCGCCCCTGCCTTCGTCTTCAGGCAGGAAATACAGAGTCCGGACCCTCGGATTGCGAGCTATGGATGAGGCCTACGCTAAAGAACTTTATATCATAATATTGCTTGCTGGGTTGTCAATGTATAATTGTTACAGTATTTATCCTCCCGAGTCTTTCTGGTAGAACTACATTCACATGCAGACCATTGACAATAAAGTTCAAGGGGAGACCTATGGAGAAGTTTTTCTTGAAATATGTAACTTGGTGGGATTTTTTTAGCAGTGTAAAAGAGAAATTGCTAAAAGTGGAGGACCACTTTCACTACCGCAAGAGGTCACTATGAGTATCAAGTCATGCCCTATGGACTGGTTAATGTCCCATACACCTTATGAATGAGGTGCAATAACAGATTTTCTGCACTATTTTTTATTGTTTACATTAATATATCGATTTCCTTATCTTCACTCACCGAGCAGGTCAAAAAGGTAAGATCGGTACTCCGATTACTCCCATAGCCAGCAAATTTACCTCAAAGCAGATAAATGTTATTTACATCAATCCTTCTTAGGATACATCATGTCATCTCAAGGAGTAGATGAACCCAGAGAAGGTGACCACCATTACTTTCTGGATTGAAGATTTTACTTTCTGAAGGTTTACAATGCTTTTTCAGCTTTGCCATGGGGCCCATGTGGAGCCAATGGACAAATTTATCTGGGCCCCATTTAGGTTGCCCATGCAGGGCTCAAGTGACAACCCATCAAAAACCCACATGGGAGTTGAACTTGCATGACTGAAATAGCTATCCAAGAGGAATTTCAAAGATTAGAGAAATTACTTGTCTCAAAGGGACTTTGGTTCAAGACACTTTTGTCAGAACAAGATAGTGTACTTTCTCTTAACAATACAAAAATACAGCAAGCTGCACACTGGTGACACCTTCTGGCCAAGATGTTGTAAATTCTATGCATGTATAATAATGCTTTTTACAAACCAAATGTAAATATTTTCATGAAAGTATAATCTATTAAATGTAATCTGCAAATGATTAAATACCATTATATATGAAGTGTCTGTAATTTGTGCTATTTTATTAATTTGTAGTGCTTGTTTTATGTGTTTTAGGTAGGGATTTGCTAGCATATGCCAATTGGAAACAACTATCATTCTTTATTTTTCATTATACATGCTGTGTTTGAAATTAAAACTGAACCTATGCTATAAAAGTGACCCAAGATCAATTAAAACCATATATTAGACCAGTGGTTCTCAATTCTGGTCCTGGCGACCCCCTCTCTTATAGGAGAGAACTCCATCAACTGAGATGCATTCTGACTGATAGAGTCCCTAAGCAGTGTTTGCTGATCCCTATTCCTTGAGCAAGGGACAATATATGTAATAAACGTAAATAAAAATCATTTTGTTATTTGATGTGTATTTAATCAGATAAAATATACATGTTACATTTAATTGTCATATTAAACATCACAACAGACATTTATCACACAGTTTGGCACTTTAAATATGACCATTTATATTTAGTAAAATAATAATAACTTTTTTCTTACATAAATGCACTTGGATATATTATACACATGTATATTAAGTAAAAATATGGTTATTTATATGGAATTTTTTTCACAGAACATGTCATCATACCTCAAACTTCTCTAATATGCACTACTGTAGTTTCATCTGTGTGTGTGGTGATGCTGGGTGTTCCCAATGAACACATTTTGCCAAGTAAAGTAAACATGCTCATGGAATAGGGAACAGTGAACACTGGGGAATCGGAACACAGCCCAGTTCATGTAGCTCTCTCCTAATGTGCTGATGATGATATAAATAAGGTGTATTACACTGGCTCCAGGGTTCACCAGATCAACACCCCCTAATAGTAAACCCCTAGAATTTTTAAATGTTCCTAAACCAAAGTTTGAAACAGCATGTGTAACAAAGTCATGTTTGCTAAAATTGTGTGACTTTTGTCAATTTGATTGTAGTATTTTAGTTATTTAAAAATGTCAATTTGTTAAACTCTACGAACCACTGATTTAAAATAAAATATTCGTAAAGGTTTCGAAGTTTAATGGCAAGCTGATTTTTCGAAAGCACCATAACTACCTGTTCGGCTAGTCTTGTTTTTTGTTTTGGCTTGAGTATTCTCTGCCTGCCATGACTTCCCTCTCTGCCTGGCTTTTTCTGCCTGATCTCCAATAACTCCTGTTACTGTTTCCGGCCTGCCATGCACCCTAATTTAGCCCTCCTCTTGTCTTGTTTCATTGGCCCTGCCTGTTGGTTCTCAATTCTTACCTGTCCTTGGCCTTTGAGCCAGCACACTTGTCTGATTCTCACTGCCCAGGTCCCATCTCCATTGGTTCTGCCTGACCTTGGTCCCATTTTTTCTTCCCTATGTTTCTATGTTTTCTTTTAATTGTTCCTCTGTTTCTGTAAAGCGACCTTAGGTTATAGAAAGGCAAAATTTTACCTTTAGGGGTACAACAGCTTGCTGCAGGGGCAGTACCCTTAAAGGAACATCTTTGTACCTTATTTACCCCTAAAAGATTCATAGTAGTACACTGTAAAAAGTGGTAACCGGCAATACCTTAAAGTGTAAATTGCAGGTTACATTTTTCAAGAAGATAATGCAATGTGCTTATTAAACATAAAGATAACCGCCCACCATTGTTTTGTATGTTTTTTTATACCAAAATGCTGAATATAATATGAAAATTACTCTCTCTCCCTTCCACTAGCTGGGCGTGACGTCATAAAAGGGACTCCAACCCTAGAGTTACCGTTAGTCTAACGGCAAGTAGGCTAGCAGTTATATTGGAGACCTAAGTCAGCTAGCAAAAATGGTGTTGATGAATGAAATAACTCCAGTAAACATACTCGTGTGTGCTGGCTTCAAGAGGACCGGGGTTCTTGCCTGAAATGAGAGTAAGCTATTCGCAAAACAAAACGGGTTTCACGGGCATGCGTCAAAACCAGGATGCTGCGTGAGGCACGTCAGATTTGCCGGTCGTGGGTCGAGCTGCTCCACTAAACTCCAAAACGCGTTCAACTCACGGCAGCACATACTCTCCACTGCTGATTCCATTGGGTGGCATAGCCCACACAAACACCTATCAAACACAGGGATAGGGACATCGATCTCTTTTTTTCTTTCTGACAATGAGCATCACTAATTAGTTGCAATTTAGCACACACAGTATCGTGTTCTGTCTGCAGATGCCAGCAAAAGCGCCATTGTGCCTGTGCAGTGTGTGCATCTCTACAGCTCTGATTAGGAGTACTAACACCATATAAGTAAATAATGTCTTCAGTCGTTGTCCCTCCTTGCTATTCTACATGACAAGATTTTGAAAAGACTTTGGCTTATTCCCTAATGTTATCCGGGTTAGCACCAAGTTAACCTAGGCTAGCTCTAGCTACTCACCAGGACACCTGGCCAACCCTCCACTCATTTTCCTCACACCAAGCATTGATAACTCTTTGAGGGCCATGATTTCTGGCAATTTCCTCCCATCTCTCATGCCTGACTGGTTCAAAATTGTCCATAGTCAAGCCACAAACAGTAGGAATCTAGCAGAGTATGGGTTGCTACCATAGACATAATAAATATATAGACGCCCTATTGGCCGCTAGAGCGTACGTCAACGGCGCCGCCATATTCCGGAGGGCAACTTTCCCATACCTCTCATTACGGGAATTGAGAAAAATGCCTGCTTCGTGTGCTGCTTGGGGTTGTACAAATCGCCACACAATTGAAAACAGGTCTCGGGGAATTACCTTTCACAAACAAGACTGAACATTTTTTTCTGGTTGTATTTGGTCATTATATAATTAGTAATAGTAACGTACACCACGTACAAACCACTGAAATCGGTTGATAAATGTAAACGTTATTATTGTTTTTATCCAGGAAAACCGCAGCTCACCCATTTACCTGCATTTGTTTACAGCGCAGTCTTGCCCTCAGCAAAATGGCGGACACATTGACGTATCGCAGCAACGTTCCAAAGCGGCCAATAGGGCGTCTATGTATTTATTATATCTATGGTTGCTACTCCCTCTTTTTTTTTTTTTACATTTTTTATTCATTTAGCTGACGCTTTTATCCAAAGCGACTTACAATTGCTATATTTCAGAGGTCGCACGCCTCTGGAGCAATTAGGGGTTAAATGTCTTGCTCAGGGACACAATGGTGTCTCACAGTGGATTCAAACCCGGGTCTCTCACACCAAAGGCATGTGTCTTATCCACTGCGCATTCACCTCCCCCTTATGACGTCATCACCCAGTTACGGTAAAAAAACATGCTACCTTTGAAGAAACCCCAATAAATGTTATTTTAACGCATTTTAAGACAGAAATGTTTAAATATATACATATTGAGCACTTTAATTTACACATTAATTGGTTGTGGTGGTTAACCTGCAATTTACACTTTAAAGAGCTGTTTTTACTTTATTTAACCCATAAAATATATATTGTTGGTATAAATTAATGATTTAGGTTGATTCAGCAATATATAATTTTTAGGTTATAATTTTTTATAGGTACATATTATACCACTTTAAGGTACTAATATGCACCTTCTATGGGTAGTTAAGAAACAAATTGTCCCTTTAAGAGTGCTGTCTCTGTGACAAGCTGTTGTAAATGTACTCTATTGTAAATGTACATTTTGTTCTGACAGTGTATAAATAAAATATTATTACTCATCATTATTCATTCATTCAGTCATTAATTTATTAATTTTATTCATTCATTCATTTGTTTGCAAAATGAAGTATAAGCACTCCACATAGCAAGCGATCTTGGCCCGAATTGGGCCTCAAGCTTGCACTGCTGGCGTCATGCTGGCAATGGCATGTATCCTGTCAGCCAGAGCTGGACCATGTGTGGCATTGATGGCACAACATGAGGGAGGAGTATGGCCCAGATAAATCCAGTGATCATGGTCCAAATCAGGATTGTGACCTTGGTCCAATTAAGTGCTCTTTAATGCAGTTGGCATGCCTGATTTGATAACGGTTTCATTCTGTTATGACTTGTCATTTCAAATAATTAATTTTAAACAATACTACAGTTTAAAATATTGAATTGATTAAAATGTATGTGATCATTTAACCATAATCATGCAATATTTTATTAATTTTGTTTACCATGGGGCATAATTGTATTAATATGCTGACATAAAATACACCGTATTTTGTTCCTGTGTTGTAATCCAAATCTTCGGGATATGATGCTTTGTGTGAGGAACTGTTGTAGAGTGAGATTTAAAAGTTATATGTGAATATTTATAACAGTCTAATGGGGGCAGTCTAATACAGTTCAATGTAGCTTTAAAAGGAGCAAAGAAGAACCTGTTGTTTGTGCATTTGGAGTCAACCTGTGATGTGGTTGATTGCACTGTTTGCTGTTGAACTCACTCAGTACATTATCAATCTTTAAGTTATTACAGCGACAGATCCTAAAACTTTTATTCAGAGGTATGTATCTCTTTCCTCACAAGTGATAATAAAAAATAGGTAAAAAAAAAAAAAATCCCAACCACACAGACCAGCAGTGTGTGTTTCAAGACCACACCACATGCAGTGAGTTCATGTCAGAAATCAGAAATGCTTAGAAACATTGTGCTTGGCATGTTTTTGGTTTTTGGTTTCAGCCGACAAAGTTTAATTCCTGTCTGGCTAGGGCGCTTCCCATAACGTTTACGCATAAGGTCAGTAGGCGGAAGTAGGAGGTCTTTGTAGCGGCTCAAACGCATTCGACCACATGAGCATCTACATAAGAAAGCAATCCAAGCGAATGCGTTTTTGACTACCTCTGGAAGTGGTCAAAAGTGGACAAGCTCAAAACGTTTTAGGCCCTTAGACTCTTGCCCTGATTAAACATGGTATTAAGATATGTTTTGGTCGATCGTATCACAAGAGGACTACGCTAAATACAGGTGTAAACGAGTTCTAAAATGTTTTGAACTTGTCCACTTTTGACCACTTTCAGAGGTAGTCGAAAACACATTCAGCCGGATTTTGTAGTGTAAACGCTCATGTGGTCGAATACGTTCAAACAGCCACAAAAGATTGCCTACTCTTCGCCTACTAATGTGTAAACACTACAGGAAGTGCACTGTTACAGATCTGCCAGGCTCCTACACCAGCCAATCCCAGCGCACTTCCTCTCCTGAGTACTAATCAGTGTAATCACACACACCTGCACCTCATCCGCATCCTCATCACCACAGCTAAACACACACCTCGCCCGAGCTTATTGTCTGGTCTCGTTCCTGAACGAAGTGGACACTTACCTTGTTTCCTCTAGCGATTGTCAAGCTATTCCAGCGAACTGTCTCCAGTGTTTCCTCCAGCGTCTCCTCCAATGTTTCTCCTGTGATCCTTCTTCAGCGTCTTCTCAGTCCTCCGCCTTCTTGTTCCAAATCATCAGATCTGCATTCCTGTTATACAGCGAGGTGTGTGCATCCGGTCAATCGTCCATTCAGCCACCCACCACCCTCCGGTCCTGTAAGCAAAGACAAACCATTTACCGCCCAATTCACATTCTCCAAATTATAATTTGAACTACTCACTTACCTGCTAGTTTCATCTCTGCTCATTGTTGCCAATAAAGCTCCTGTTAATTCTCATTCTCTTTGTCCAAGTGTGCTTCTGACACTATAACAACAGTGTAATAATAGGCTGTCAATTAAGATAACACAATCCTTTGGAGGTACAACAGCTTTTTTTTTTTCTTATTTGATATAAATGTAGTTTTTCACTTTTTCTATTTTTCTATTTGTATTTTAGGCAGTTTAGAGGACCTTGTGCTGTTCTAGTGTTAACCCAGCAGCAACACTGAAGTTTTACTTCAGAATAATGTGTATTACATGGACCCTTATAATCGGATTGACGGCTCAGTCGGACTAAAAAACCTTCATGTAAACACCTTAATCGATCTGATTGAGCTCGATCCGATTGGAATTTCGATCTGATTGAAAGGGGTGGTTTATTCCTTTTGTAATCCGATCAAAAGAACATTTAAACATTTGATTGGATTGAAAACCGAAACTGAAAAGATTGCGCATGTGCAATGACGTTGAAATAGCGTAATGACGTATGACGCACGGAACGAACTGTCCTTCCTGTTAAATAGTGTCATCTTAATGAGTGTCACGTTATTCTAAAATTCTCACTCAGCGTCTGTGAAGTGGAGCAGGACAATGTCCCACCAATCCGTGTTTCAGACTCTCATCCACAGACGACGACGCTTTGGGCATGGGGGTTTTACTGCATGATAAATATAAGCAGCACGGCAAAATGGTTCATATGCTCATTGTCTCCAAATCATGACCAGAGACGGATAAATATTAAGTCTGCTGTTTAAAACAAATAAAGAACTAATAGAGGAGAATAGTTATGCACGAACAGCGGCAGTATATTCGTGCAGTTTGCGCATGTCAAAAAGTCAATTCCGATTTGAAGCTTGTGACATATAAACGCGCACATCAACCCAATTACTTTATTTGTCGTTCATGTAAACACCATGTTCAGATTCATCATTCGGATTGATTTCATTCCGATTGAACCAAAAGGTGCCCATGTAAACATAGCTACTGTTCAGCTTTACTGTTTTTTCTCTCTCTTTTTACAGTCCTCTATACTTTATTTACTGAGAAGTGATCAAGGTTTAATACTTGGGCATTTCACCCATGCAATTGTTAAATTACTTTTAAGTGGACAGTTCCTGTGGAATTAACATGTAACAACACTGATGGTACACAACAATTACCTTAACGATTACATATTATTTTAAGTGGACGGTTCTTGAGGAGTTACCATGTAAGAACACTTTTATTATAGTGTTACACAGAGGTTTAGGTTTTACATATTACACAGTAAGTTGTGACACTTTTGTACTTTATATTAAGTGGACAGTTCCTGAGGAGTTACCATGTAAGTACACTGTTGTTATAATGTTAGACAGAGGTTTAGGTTCTGTATTGGGATTGGGCTAGATAAGTCTCAGGTGTGGCAAAGTTTTGGAGTTTCTGGTTTACTTAAGGCTGAGAATCGTTACCAATACTGAAACCTATTCAGGCACAGTGCAGAGCCAATTATGGGTTATTGTGGCTAATTTGTGGCCATTGTCTTTAATCAAGATCTGAGCCTCTACAGGGCCGCCATTCTTTGCGACATGTGGGCCATGGAAAAAGGGGTTGTGTGGACCGGAGCTGGGCCAGAAAAAAAATATATATATGTGGGACTTTGTTTGCTGCTTTGAATCTGTTTAAATCAGTGCCGTGAGTAAAGATAGAGGCACACTTTCTCTGTGTCAGACTCATCTGTGTTCAGATGAGTCTGTGCCATACAACAATTAACATTCCCCACCACAGAAACACTTGCTTGAACACAGGATGAACAGAACTGACCTGAATGATCTCAATCAGAAAATTGATTGTATGCTCATTTAAAAGTACAGCCTAGATCTCGTTTTTAGTACGTTCAAAGTTTATCAATTTTGTAGGGTCACAAGGGAATGCTAAATCAAATCAAGCAAGTGTCAGGTTGAAGACAGGAAGCCAGTCCATCCACAGTGTTAAAACTCACTTCATACTATCACTTACACCTATAGACAATTTTAGCTTCTCCAATTAACTTGATCTTTAAGTCAAGGGAACCCATCCCAACACAGGGAGAACATGCAAACAAAACACAAGAAACAAAAGAAAGGTATCCAAGATCTTTTGTAAAATCAGTTTAGTTTTATTTGTTTTATTCAGCTTATCCATTTGTGACTCCGCTTTTATTGCACTGTACTGTCACTTATTGTATCCAATTTCAAGTTGCACGTACGTGTGAAAGTTACACGTACGTATGTAATGGAGAGTTCCCTTTCGAAGGGAACTCAACAATACGTCAACGACGTTATGGGGAACGCCTCAGGCGTGACCGGTGTCTGAAATCACTATCAAATCACGTCAATCATATTGACCGGCGACAGCCCGTGAATCATTAGCGTGAATGATTAACGTGCGACCTGGAAGTATAAAAGGGTGCCTTGCAAACATGACAAATCACCTCATCGTCTTCAGGGACTGTCTGTTTGAAAACGCTACTCAATGAAACGGTAAGAAAATTAAATGTACAGCACACGAGTGTGCTTTTTCTGCCTGGGAGAAGAGCGCGCACGGGAGGTTCTCGAGGGAATCCTCTGTGTGAACTGTGAGCGTTTTTCTCTTAAAACGCTCCGCTCTCGTCTGGCCCTCTTCTCGAGTGAAGGGGGTTCAACGTCTGGTCCTCGTGGTCCCGCTCGTGCCGAGGCAGAGCGGCGACTTGCATCATGGGCTTCCAGATAGAGCTCGTCGATCATCTTGAGAGTGCTGTAAACCTCTCAGATGATTCGACGGCTGACGAGGGCGAACTGCAGGTCGATGATGAGGATTTTTCACCGACAGTTTCCTGCAGTTGCTGCTCTTCAGGACGAGCAGGAGATGGCTGAGGAGGTTTATAAAAAAATAAAAAAAATCAGGTAGATCCTGAACCCTCTCAGCCACCCTGCCCCGTGTATGCAGGTCTGGTGGATGTTGTGGAGCGCGCCGCCAACAGGCTATAGCTGCCATGGCAACGCGCTAGAGGAGAGACCGCTCACGGTAGGCTCGGCGATCGGTTTCTCCACGGCCATACACCACCAGCTCAGGTGAGCCTTCCATTCCTTCCTGATCTTCACACAGAGATCTAGAGGGCATGGAAGAGCCCATACTCTGCCCGTATTCACTGACATCAGCTGGTTAATTTCGCTGATGTTGAGGGGATCACAGAGCATGGGTATGTGTCGATGCCGCCCATTTGACGAGTCGTTTGCGAACTATCTCGTGTCTGGGCAGGCGTCGACACTGAGAGCTCCATTTCTGCCATCCAAACCGCTAAAGACAACAGCGCGTTTGAATGACAGAGCATACACGGCAGCAGTTCAGGCTGGTGCTTCCCTGCACACCATGGCGGTGCTGCAGGCATACCAGGCCGACCTGCTGCAGGATCTCGACCAGGGGGCAGGGATGTCCCCTGAGGCGGTTACTGAGCCGCGCCGAACCACGGTTCTTGCGCTCCGGGCCACCAACCAAACTGCTGCCACGATCAGTCGGTCGATGGCGACGATGGTGGCCACGGAGAGACAGCTTTGGTTAAACCTGGCCGACGTTGAGGAGAAAGAGAAGGCCTTTCTCCTCGATTCGTCGGTTTCGCCCTCTAAACTCTTTGGCCCCTCCGTGGAGGCGGTGCTTGGGAAGTTCAGGGAGGCGAAAGCGTGCTCAGCTGCTTTTAGGACCTGCATACCGCTGAGATCCGGTTCCACGCCCAGGCAGGCGCGAGGGCCTGGCCCTTCACGGTCTGAGGACCGTAGACAGGGCCAGAGAGCCAGTGTCGCCTCTCGTGCGCCCCCTCCGTGGAGGAACAGGGCGCAGAAAAGGCGTGACTCCCGCAAGAAGAGGGATCTGAGGGAGGTTATCCAGCACAAGTCGCTGATGGATAATCTCCCCGGAGGGCTTCATTAAAAAGAAATCCAGCCCTCTCCTCTCTTCTGACTCCCCAGACGTTCATTACATCAGGCCTGGGGCTGGGCCTGTGATAAGAACGATGTTCCAATGGCCCGCCTAGGCTTGGTTAGTAGAAACGCCTCTTTCAGGCATGTAAAGTGGTGGACCCCAGGTTCATAAAGAACTATCTGGCGAGTCTTCACTCCGCATGCCGCAGGTGAGCTGACTGGTCTTTTCAAGAGTAAATTTTTATGAATTAAAATTCCGAAATGTATCTCTCTACAGACCTCGTTCCCTGTATAGAGCTATGGGGTCATGTCATTTGCCATGTCATCAGGTAATAAGGTAAGAGAAGTTTCCTGGATTATTAGGGCCCTGAAGTTCCCCATTAGGTGGCCAGAACGATAACTATGTTAGCCTTCGGGTTTTTTAGCCACCTCAGGGTAGAGTAGCTGGTCTCTCTCTTAGAATTTGTTACTTAGAGTGTTGACTGACGCTAGAGCTTTAGATAGATCTTATGTCCGGCCCACGGGTCCGTTTGACTTCGACTGAGTATTTCGCCCCTTGAGCTCTCTTTGGGTTTTCATTAGGCTGAGCGATTCACAGCCTTTGTATGGAATAATACAGACTATATTCTTTAGTAAGGCTGTGGCTCCTCCAAGCCCTCAGATAGATCTATGCCTGCAGGCTGGCCCTCACCAGGGCCGCCTCTGTAGCTGGCCTAGGCTGTGCCAGGGATAATAAAGGCGCTCTGCTAAAAATTTAGCATTGCTTCCTCTGAACCTTCACTTTGTGAATGTAGGTTTCTAGTATCCCTGTATAAACAGCCTCCTCCCATGGGAGTCGTTAGGCCAAGGCCCGCCCCCTTCTCTGCATTCTGGGGAGACTAGAGTAATGCAGCATGGTGCAGAGGATGGTTTGTAAGGACATGGTAGGCCTCAAACAGGCCTCCGTGGTATTTATGTCTTTATTGAGCAGGGTTAGGCCGTCTTTCGCTTCACGAAGAAGACTGGGTTTCCTGCCCTACCCTGCCATGCAGAACTGGCCTACGAATTTAGGCCGCCAGTTTAGGCTTCACTCACCTCGCTGAGCTACTGCTTGAGCACTAGGTTGTAGGTGGTTGGCTTTCATTCAAGCCCCACTCCCCTAGGTTGGGCACAGATAAATTTCTGTCACCCCTAGAGCCGCTGGCAGGCCTGCACCCTGGTAACCTCAGGGTGAGGTGTGAGTATTCCCCTGTGATTCAGGGTAGGTCTGAGCGCTTCACTGCCAGTTCTGTTTTTATCCTACCTCGCACCACTATGGCTCGGGTCGAGTATGAAGTAAGCTTCACTTCTTCTTTGGTCGAAGTACGCTCCCCTGAAGCCAGAGCATTGCCCTGAGCTGACGCCCATGCATAGATGGTAGGCCCCTGACTGATTGGGGCCTCCGTTGAGGCAGAGTGGTGTATGTTGTACTCCCCTTGTTTTTAAGGGTGCTAGCTTTCTTGCGGAGTACACTGCCATGGGCAATGTGATTAGGCACCAGGATGCTGTAGGCGCTGTGTAAACAGCTTTTCTGCCAACGAAGGCTGCGCCATTAGGTAGTAGGCCTCAGCAGGCCTCCTTGATTGGACAGCCCCCTAGAGGGCACCGTAGGCCAGCTCACTTTACGTGGTTGGCCTTGGTGGTTCGGGCAGTTGACTCACTGATGGGTAGTAGGCCTTTAAACAGGCCGCCTCGGAGGTGAGTCCCAACATTGTGGGACAGCTTGTGTGGTATGGTTCCCAACAGTGTACTTTATGGCAGAATATGACTTGCTATTAGCTAGTAGACCCGACCAGGCCTCCCTGATAGGCAAGTCCCCAGCTGGCTGGCCTAGCAGGCCACCTTATACTATCACCCGGACTCAGGGCTCAAAGCTACCAGTGGTTATCAGGTAGTAGGCCATTCAGGCCTCCCTGAAGGTGAATTCCCACTTAAGATGGTTATCAGGTAGTAGGCCTCACCCGGCAGCCCTGAAGGCGAATTCCCACTTACGTTGGCTATCAGGTAGTAGGCCGCTCTGGGCCTCCCTGAATGTGAGCTCCCAAATATTTTGGCTGTCAGGTAGTAGGCCTCACCAGGCCTCCCTGAAGGTGAGTTCCCACATGCTGTGATTATCAGGTAGTAGGCTCCTCCAGGCCTCCTTGAATGAGAACGGTCAGGTAGTAGGCCTCACCAGGCCTCCCTGAAGGTGAGTTCCCACATGCTGTGATTATCAGGTAGTAGGCTCCTCCAGGCCTCCTTGAATGAGTATGGTCAGGTAGTAGGCCTCACCAGGCCTCCCTGAAGGTGAGCTCCCCACATACTGTGGTTGTAAGGTAGCAGGCCTCACCGGGCCTCCCTGAAGTTGAGTTCCCACGTACTGTGGTTATCAGGTAGTAGGCCTCTCTTGGCCTCTCTGAAGGTGAGCACCCCACATACTGTGGTTTTCAGGTAGTAGGCCTCTCTGGGCCTCCCTGAAGGTGAGCACCCCACTTACTGTGGTTATCAGGTAGTAGGCCTCACGGGCCTCCCTGTAGGTGAATTCCCACTTACGTTGGCCATCAGGTAGTAGGCCTCTCCGGGCCTCCCTGTAACGTTCCCTAGTGGTGCTGGGTTTATGAAGCTAGTGGTCTCTTTCTATCAGTTTCAGCTAGCCTTAATAGGCAGCTGCTGAAGGCGAGCTTGCGACCTGGCTCGCTAAAGTGTTCATTCTCTGCTATTGGTTCCCTCTCGGAACTTTTTCTGCCTACAGCCTGGTTCGCCTACCAGGCAGACCTGTGCTCCCCTCACTATGAGCATGCGGCTTCCTGAGTCTGGTCAGACGGTCGTAGGCCTCTCGTGAGGCCTCCCAGTTAGATCAGCCCTTAGGCCTTCACAGGCCTCCTCAGTGGTTTGAAACACAGACACTGGGTTGATCCGTGGATCGAGTAGAGAAACTCCCCTCGCTAGCAAGGGTTGGAAAGCACTATGCTGAGTCATACTCTCCGGGATATCCCGTCTCTGAGATCCGGGCCGAGTGGTTCACTGCCAGCTTCGCAGTCCCTCAGGTTGGATGCCTTACCTAAGGCTTTGTTGTCCAGAGGCTCTGTCTTCAGACAGACAGGATTTGGCCAGACTAAGAGTCTATGTACTGACGCCAGGTCAGGCCGTCCTGGTGGCATTTCGGGGTGAGTACGTTCCCCTGAATAGTGACTGGCTGGGGTTCCTTCGGGTTCCCTAGCCACATTCCCTAGCAGGGACCCCTTCTAATTGGAAGCTGTGGTTCCAGGCCCGGAGCCTTCCCAGGTAGACCTTTCATTTAACCATGTTTATGAAGGTTTTTCTGTGAGGCTGTAGCTTGGGCTATGACTGTAGGGAATGCTGTCACTGACAGCCCAGTGTGACCTGAGGGTGAGTGGTTCTAGCGTTTCATTTGAAGTTGCTGGTTCTGACAGTTGTCACTGCCACTTGGCATGCACTCCCCTTAGCATGGCGGAGTTGGTATATCGTTCCCCATAACGTCGTTGACGTATTGTTGAGTTCCCTTCGAAAGGGAACGTCTCAGGTTACGACTGTAACCTATGTTCCCTGAGAACAGGGAACGAGACAATACGTCTCCCTGCCATGCCTAGGGGCTTGCCTACCGTACAGTCCCTTCAGACGATAAGGTGATTTGTCATGTTTGCAAGGCACCCTTTTATACTTCCAGGTCGCACGTTAATCATTCACGCTAATGATTCACGGGCTGTCGCCGGTCAATATGATTGACGTGATTTGATAGTGATTTCAGACACCGGTCACGCCTGAGGCGTTCCCCATAACGTCGTTGACGTACTGTCTCGTTCCCTGTTCTCAGGGAACATAGGTTACAGTCGTAACCTGAGACGTTTTTGCTACATTTTGGACATTTGATCCCCACAATCTTGCAAGATTTTCCAACATTGTGGGGGACCAAATGTCCAAAATGTAGCAAAAACTCTCCATCAGTTGCAGGACCAGGTGATGGTCCACAAATAAAATGGCCAAATAATCTTGCTAAATTATATTATAATACAAATCTGAAGTGTTTGTGTAAGAAGGTTTAGGAGTAAGGGTTAGCTCAGTATTGAAAAAATAACAAGTCAATGGAAGTTCCTATTCCATACACAAATGTTTGTGCATGTGCATGAACTAGATGTTTATTGGTGACAATCTCAAAACAAAATAATCCACATCCCTACAAAAATGTAACTGAAACAGAAGCAACCAAGAGAAAATATGGGTTTCTATATTAATGCATGCTAAACTGCTCCGCGGTTTAGTCACCTTTTTATTTATACTAGGTCCAAATGCATTAAAAATAATTCAGTTCATCTTGACAGGAATGTAAATTGTTTTTCATGCACAAGAGATATCTTGTGGTCAAACGTGTCATTTGCTGTGTAAACCAGCTACAAAGCAGAAGATAAACAGGATGATGCTTCTGACCACAGACCCAAATGGAGCTATATATTACTGACGGGTCAAGCATCATCACTGTGGGCAAACAGAGAATGGACCTACTATTATTAAATACTGCTGGTGTACATCACATATATCCTTATTGCGTTGCCTTTTACATTGCATTGCTTTTCCATGTTATTGTACTTTTATGAAAATCTGATATGTACGCTTGTTAAATTGGCGTGATATTCTCCTGCACATTTATTGCATACAATAAATAATATATATTAAATGGAATCAATTGTAGCTGATTTTAATTAATTCATATTCATATAATTTATATTGATTGAAAGTTTATTTTATATGTTAAGAGGTCTCTTAACTGAAGTAATACCTTCAGTTGGCTTTGCATGTAGCTAATATACAACAGTGTGATAATCTTAAAGGGGTGATGAACTGAGAAATCAAATTTTCCTTGAGCTTTTGACATCTAAGAGGTCATCATATTATAAGAATATTCTGTAAATTTCAGAACTGAAAACGTCCTTGTTAGTCCAATAAATGCTTTTATTGACACCAGGCTCAGCAAACGACTCCTTTTTCAAAGTGGGGAACTATGACGTCAAAGAGGATAAAACACCACCCCCTCTGAAGAAGATCAACGCCTACTTCAACACGGCTACTTTAGCCCCGCCCACCGATTCGCGCATTACACGCATAGCTAAATAACATGGGCCTACCTCGTGATGACAAACCGGATCGAGCTACCGAGCAATAAACATGACATTTACAAAATATTGTGCAGTGCCTGGTTGTGGAAGAAGACAGTCGCTGCATAAGCTTCCTCTGGATTCCAATAGGAATGCTTGGTTAAACTTTATTTTTAATGACGTTCCAGCTGATGTGGGTAAAACATTGTCCGTTTGTTCGCTTCATTTCACTGAGGATTGTTTTGTAAACAAGACACAGATCGAGACTGGATTTGCAGACAGATTAAGATTAGAAAACGGTGCTGTGCCTTCTATATTGGATCCGACAGGAATGGTGCAACACACTTATGTGAGTACATTTTTTATTTAAAAAATAATAATAATCTGATAGGCTAGTATTGCATTGTTACAGATTGTTTGATATCTAATAATTATGTGTACATGTGTATCAGTCTAATCGTTACTGACGAGTGAGTTGAAACTCCTTATAATATGCAAAACTGTTATCCACTCACAGCAGTGGGCGTTTACTTCCAAGTCTTCAATGCGAGGCGCCCATAAAAACCGAGCGTTATTGAGCTAGGCTCAAAACTAGGGTAGAAAATAGCCTATTACTTATTCATTTTGATATTTTTGAATGTAAAAACCAAGTGAACGTCATAAGTTGACCTCAGACAACAATATAACATTTTTTAAAAAGCTAGTTCATGACCTCTTTAAAGATTTTAACTCTACAGACATGACAGTATTTACTAAAACATTTAGCATTTACCTAAAAGGCATACATTTGTGCATGTATGACAGAAAGTAAAAGGGAGAGTTGGAAATTTCTCTTTGTGCAGAGCAGAATTTTGTTCCGTATTAGTGTTTTCTTATGTCATTCAAAAAATTCTTTAATGAATTAGTTGATGTACTGTAAAACATTTGGTGTATAATAAATCCATCTGAATTGATTTGAAATAATTTGGACAATTGTTTAATATTTTTTGTTGTATTGTTGTTGTTGTTTTTTACAGTGTAAAGGTTTACAACATTTTGCACAACAATATATTCAGAAACAAGAGATACTAAATAAAATACAATACATTCAAATGCAATCATGCTGAATGATGAGTAAAACAACACACTTACATACTTTAACACTTTTAATACAATAAAAGCTGTTTAAAACTCTACTAACACTAGTAAGCACAAGAAACATTTGTGTTTTGATGCATTTTGAAAGGTTATAGAGAGGAAGAAAACATGACCACAACTGCAAAGGTGGAAACCCAAGTAGACAAATTAACATCAGAAAGTAAAATACAAACGCAAACAGATGCAGTGCAGTGTTTAGCTTCAAGTTTGCCATGAGAGAAAATGGCTTTTCTGATTAGCTGATTATGAACGAAATATGAGTGAAAGGTGATTTGTTACTATAATGCCATCAGTCATTTCACCACTGGCCTATAGTGTTAGACTGAAGCCAACTATGTGACAAAATGATTTAGGCTCCTTTGCACATGCATGTGCAAACTTAACCACAAGTGAGGTCTTTGACATTTCTCTCTGCTGCATCTTTTTTTTTTAATTCTTAACACTTGAACTATTTTTCATTCTCCCTGATCAACAGCATTTTAAATTTAATCCCTTGATATTCACACTAAATGAAAAGAATGATGCCTCACATTCTAAACTGAAAGAAGGCTGCAGAAACAATTATTACACACAAGGTACATAAGAATTCAAATATAAAGCAATAAATCATTTGAAAGCTTTGCCAATCCAAATAGACAGTAAAACAACCTAAAGCCTTATCAATCACAAGTTTTTATCGAAGTTGCTTGGAAGATTCATAGTCTGGGTTGATGAATGTGCGTACAGAGGGCTGGCCGTTCAAATTGCTCCGTTTCATCTCTTCATAAACTGACTCTGAGGGTGGATTTGATGGTGTGTATTTCTTGTTCCCCCAACAGCCCTTCATCTGAAAAAGAAAAAAAAAAGAAAAAAGAAGTCTCATTTTAAAATGTCAAATATTATGTGAAATAAATTAAGAAATTGCTATGTTCTTGACCTATATTCTCCAAATATTTTGCCAGTTTTTAAACAGACTGTGAGAAAACAATGTACGAGCAAAACATGATAATTTAAAACATAGTTATAGTTTTCAACCCTGTTGCTAAAGCCTCCCAACCCTGCTCATTTTGAATGTCTCCTTTGTCTGACACACTCATTTTAGGTCTTGGAGTGCCTATAATTAGCTGATGACCTGAATCAGGTATGTTTGATCAGGGGGACATTCAAAATGTGCAGTGTTGAAGGGGCTCCAGGTCCAGGGCTGAGAACCACTGATTTATAAGAAGAGCTAAAGGACATTTTACTTGGAATGCAGAGAGACGCAGAACAACAGGACACTTGCCAAGCTTGTTTACAAGAATCTAATCGTTTGCATGACTTCTAGCGGCAAATACCACAAAAGATAATGTGCCATTGACCAATCACACAGAGCATTTAGCTTTTTTTTGTGGTCCAATAATAACATGAGAAAACTGTTACTGATTTTACTGAGCTCTATGACTTCCGTTTCTCAAATGAAGATAAGAAGAAATAGGCCAATACAGTTAAACAATAAAGACCTACATCAGTGGTTCCCAAACTGTGGGGCACAGAGTTCTAAAAGGGGTGTTTGTGGGGTGGGGTGGGGTGGGGGCTGGGGTGTACAGGAATAGTGTACAGTCAGCATATTGTTATGCAAGCCCACTGCATAATTATCCCGCTTATTATGTGGCTACTTGACAAAATAAGTAAATAATTGAACACAAAATATTAATTTGACATATTTGACTACCTCGTTCCTTGGTCTGTTAGCAGTTGTAGCGGTTGTTGTCATGCAATACCAGTCTACTAGATAGTCTACACGACTGAAAAAGCAGAATGGAGGATCGCAGGGAGTCATGGAAAAATGTATATGAAAGCTGCATGGTTCTGCATTAAGCATGGACAAGTTTGTGACACTTGCCAATGCCAGGTAAACATAAAGCAGACAATGATGTAAAATTCACAAATACCAAAACAACGAGCCTACACCAGATGCTAGGAGCGTGATGTGGCAAAAGCAAGTAGAACCCATTATAACTAGTGATCCTTCAGCGATGCTATTATATTATTATTGTTTCACTTTATTTTGATGTCCCTAGCACTGTTACGTTTTGGTTTTGTTTCATGTTCTTGTTTCATGTCTGTCATGTGATCCCCTGTTCTAGTCTAGTCTAGATTTCTCTAAATAAACTGCACTTGGCTTCTTTTCAACTTGCCTTCAGTGGACGTTCATTACAAACCCATTCTGTTGACTATACAGGTCCTTCTCAAAAAATTTGCATATTGTGATAAAGTTAATTATTTTCCATAATGTAATGATAAAAATTAAACTTTCATATATTTTAGATTCATTGCACACCAACTGAAATATTTCAGGTCTTTTATTGTTTTAATTCTGATGATTTTGGCATTCAGCTCATGAAAACCCCAAATTCCTGTCTCAAAAAATTTGTATATCATGAAAAGGGTCAACTAATGAATCAAATAATTAACTCTAAACACCTGCAAAAGATTCCTGAAGCTTTTAAAAACTCCCAGCCTGTTTCATTACTCAAAACCGCAATCATGGGTAAGACTGCCGACCTGACTGCTGTCCAGAAGGCCATCATTGACATCCTCAAGCAAGAGGGTAAGACAGAAAGAAATTTCTAAACAAATAGGCTGTTCCCAGAGTGCTGTATCAAGGCACCTCAGTGGGAAGTCTGTGGGAAGGAAAAAGTGTGGCAAAAAACGCTGCACAACGAGAAGAGGTGACCGGACCCTGAGGAAGATTGTGGAGAAGGACCGATTCCAGACCTTGGGGGACCTGTGGAAGCAGTGGACTGAGTCTGGAGTAGAAACATCCAGAGCCACCGTGCACAGGCGTGTGCAGGAAATGGGCTACAGGTGCCGCATTCCCCAGGTCAAGCCACTTTTGAACCAGAAACAGCGGCAGAAGCGCCTGACCTGAGCTACAGAGAAGCAGCACTGGACTGTTGCTCAGTTTTGCATGTCATTCGGAAATCAAGGTGCCAGAGTCTGGAGGAACACTGGGGAGAAGGAAATGCCAAAATGCCTGAAGTCCAGTGTCAAGTACCCACAGTCAGTGATGGTCTGGGGTGCCATGTCAGCTGCTGGTGTTGGTCCACTGTGTTTTATCAAGGGCAGGGTCAATGCAGCTAGCTATCAGGAGATTTTGGAGCACTTCATGCTTCCATCTGCTGAAAAGCTTTATGGAGATGAAGATTTCATTTTTCAGCACGACCTGGCACCTGCTCACAGTGCCAAAACCACTGGTAAATGGTTTACTGACCATGGTATTACTGTGCTCAATTGGCCTGCCAACTCTCCTGACCTGAACCCCATAGAGAATCTGTGGGATATTGTGAAGAGAAAGTTGAGAGACGCAAGACCCAACACTCTGGATGAGCTTAAGGCCGCTATCGAAGCATCCTGGGCCTCCATAACACCTCAGCAGTGCCACAGGCTGATTGCCTCCATGCCACGCCGCATTGAAGCAGTCATTTCTGCAAAAGGATTCCCGACCAAGTATTGACTATTGAGTGCATAACTGAACATAATTATTTGAAGGTTGACTTTTTTTTTTTTTTGTATTAAAAACACTTCTTTTATTGGTCGGATGAAATATGCAAATTTTTTGAGACAGGAATTTTGGGTTTTCATGAGCTGTATGCCAAAATCATCAGTATTAAAACAATAAAAGACCTGAAATATTTCAGTTGGTGTGCAATGAATCTAAAATATATGAAAGTTTATTTTTTATCATTACATTATGGAAAATAATTAACTTTATCACAATATGCTAATTTTTTTGAGAAGGACCTGTATACTGTCACTCTCATTAGAGTATTAATAGAGTACTAGTAGACTGGTAGGTTTAGGTTTAGAATAAGCTGACATGTAGTTCCAAAGTTACTTACAGTCAGTTGAATGTCTGTTGGCAGACTAACACACAATAAAGAGTTAGCAGATATTACTCTGAATTCTCTAATGAGTGTTAGTTGACACATAGGTGCAACGTTACTTATATTCAACAGAATGTTCAAAAAATGACCATTAAAATAAAATGTTACCCAAATGGGTTTACAACTTTTGTTTTATCCGCGTCCAGGTTACATCCTCTGTTGTGGTGCAGACCTGGTGGGTATTGAAGGACGGCGGAATACGGAGCCGACACGCAGCGGAGCCGATCCGCAGCCGTTCAGCAGTTGGTGGAAATCCGGGGTTAGATTCACCAGTACAGGGGGTAACGAAGAGAGACCACAGTGTTGTCTGCCTCAAAATATTAGCTTCTGATAGTATGAAGCTAAAAAGGTTAAGAGGCCAAGTAGTAGTACTGTATTAATTTCAATATTTCAAATAAATACAATTAAATTTTCAAATCAAGGTAAGAGTAGCTTTATGTGGCTGCATATATATATATATATATATATATATATATATATATATATATATATATATATATATATATATATATATATATATATATTCCTGAAAGAATTTTTAAAAAAAGTTGTATTGATAATAATCAGAAATGTTTCTTGAGCTGCAAATCATCATATTCAATTATTTCTGTGAGTTTGGAAACCACTGACCTACATTTAATTTTATTTAGTTATTATTTTTGTTATTTTATTATCTGTTACATGCAATAGAATAGTAATATACATTGATAAGCTAAAACATTATAGTCACAGTTGAAGTGAATATTGTTGATCATTTCCTAACAAGGCCTCATATTTAGGAATGGGTAGATTAGATGGTAAGCAAACAATCATATTCAATGTATTGAATGCAGGAGAAATTGGCAGGAATAAAGATCTGAGCAACTTTGACAACTGACAAATTGTTATTGCAAGGCGAGTATCTCTGAAACAGCAAGGCTTGTGGGTTGCTCCCGGTCAACGGTGTTGTGAATTGATTTATTGTGAAATTATTAAATTATGGGAAAAGTATATTTCAAGGTGGCTCTTCTGATATAAAAATTAAAAATCCTTTTGCTTGCCAAAACTTTCTCAATCAGTGACACTTTCTCAATCAATGTCAAGGTAATGAGTCTGTAACCCTTATATGCTCTCAGGAAGACTCAGCTGCTGAAATGTATTAATATTTCACTTCAGCATTTGGCAAGCCAAAATTTTCTCAACTCCGTTCCTGGGGACTCACTGTTATGCACATTTAGTATGTCTCCTTTATCTGACTTTATGACCTTCTTCACTTATAAGATTGATAATATCAGAAAAAAATTATAACTATGCAACCGTCTACGATTGATCAAACAGAGGTCATAGATCCTCTTCTTAATATTATTAATTCATCTTTGTCACTAGGATACGTACCGAAAACTTTTAAGCTGGCTATGATTAAACCACTTGTTAAAAAAATGCAACTTGACCCTACAGAATTAGTCAATTACAGGCCGATCTCAAATCTACCTTGTCAAAGATACTAGAAAAGGCAGTATCCTCACAACTATGTTCCTTTTTAGAAAGAAATGGTATCTGCGAGGATTTCCAGTCAGGATTTAGACCGTATCATAGTACTGAGACAGCTCTCATTAGAGTCACAAATGATTTGCCCTTATCATCCGATCGTGGCTGTATCTCGCTATTGGTGTTACTCGATCTTAGTGCTGCATTTGATACTATTGACCACAACATTCTTTTAAATAGACTCGAAAATTATGTTGGCAATAATGGAATTGCATTAGCATGGTTTAAATCATACTTATCTGACCGTTATTAGTTTGTAGCAGTAAATGAAGAGATGTCTTATCGATCAAAAGTTCAGTATGGTGTACCACAAGGCTCAGTACTAGGACCGTTGCTGTTCACTCTGTACATGCTACCCTTAGGAGATATTATTAGGAAGCATGGCATTAGTTTTCACTGCTGGTGATACTCAGCTCTATATTTCTTCAAGCCCTGACGAAACTTACCAATTCACCAAATTAACGGAATGCATAGCTGATATAAAAAAATGGATGACTAGTAATTTCCTACAATTTAATACTGAACAAACAGAGATTCTAATTACTGGACAAAAACAGTTCTCACCTAATAACCTAGAATACTGTCTAACACTTGATGGCTGCTCTGTCAAGTCCTCGTCATCGAGGACCTCATTAGGAACCTGGGCGTGCTCTTTGATAGCAATCAAATATATCTCCAAAAAATATATCTCAATGACAAATGCAGAACAATTAGTTCATGCGTTCATGACATCAAGGCTAGATTATTGTAATGCTCTTATGGGTGGTTGCCATGCACGCTTAATAAACAAATTACGGAAATGCTTAATTTTACAGTACAGTACTTACAGTGTACTTACCTAGAAAGTACTGGGTAATATAAGGTAAGTGCATGGGTTAAGGGTAGGTTTAGGGGTAGGTTCAGGGTTAGTACCTAGTTATTACCCAGTTATTGTAATTACTATAATAAGTTCATAGTATGTACATGGGAAACAGGACTGTAAAATGAAGTGTTACATAAATTACAGCTGGTCCAAAATGCAGCAGCTAGAGTTCTTACCAGAACCAGGAATTATGACCATATTAGCCCGGTTCTGTCAACGCTGCATTGGCTCCCTATTAAACATTGTATAAATTTTAAAATATTGCTGATTACTTACAAAGCACTAAATGGTTTAGCTCCCCAGTACTTGAGCGAGCTCTTAACGCATTATAGTCCTTAACGTCTATTGCGATCACAAAATTCCGGCCAGTTGATAATACCTAGAATATCAAAATCGACTGCTGGCGGTAGATCCTTTTCCTATTTAGCACCAAAACTTTGGAACAATCTTCCTAACATTGTCCGGGAAGCAGACACAGTCTGTCAGTTCAAATCTAAACTAAAAACACATCTCTTTGGCTTAGCATACACATAACACATTATAGACTTCTATAATTCAATGTTAGGCTGCATATTTCCCATAAATCCTGATGCACTTTGTAAATCATAAGAAGGATGGCGTCTACGTTAATATTTGTCTCTCTGTTTATCCTGAGGTTTATCGCAGTCCGCCGGATCCAGGCTGTATCCAGATCTGATGAAGGATCAGCGCCTGGACACAACGACAACGCAGTCCTGAAGTGTCAACTAGTCTCTCCCTTGTGAAGGCCTCCTTCCCTTTTACCTCTGTACTGATAGAATGTTGTCGGTATAATTCCGATTCACGTGGCTACGCGGAAGCGCTAAAAAAAAATTTTTCAGAGCCACCAGGCACTGTTTTATGCAAATGAGTGGCCGGATTGCATTAAAGAATTTTCTGTTAGAATGGTGTCGTGTTAGCGGCCCTTAAGTTAATAACTAATGATCGTTGCGACGGAAGTGAATCAATCAAAACTAACTTTAGCTGGACAATAACTTTATTCTAGAGCTGCTGTAAAGCCAAAACAATCTCTGTTACTTTAATTTCCTATTATCACTGTAAAGCTGCTTTGAAACAGTCCATATTGTTAAAAGCGCTATATAAATGAAGGTGACTTGACTTGACTCTGATGCACTCAGTTCAGTTCACGTTCTTTCCTAATGAGCTGATGATCTGAATCATGTGTGTTAAATAAAGAGGACATCTAAAATGTGAAGAGTGGTGGGTCCCCAGGCCCGGAGTTGAGAACCAATGGTGCATAGTGTACATTTAAAATCATCCCAGAACTTAAGAATTGCAAAAAAAGTTACACAACAGAAGATTTTCAACATCAAACCACAAAAAGCATCAATGAAAAGTAATTTGTCACATGAGAGCTCAGTAATGCACTTCAGATATATGCATAATGTTGTCCATAAGTTTTGTTTTTGCTTTTGAACAACATCCTAATTTTATGCTTACCTTCATAATCATACAGCAGATACCATTGATGCACAGTAGCATGACAACACACAAAAGGAGGACGATCTTCCCAAGAGGAAAAACATCTTCTGTGCAGTCTTTTTCTTTTTTTCAATGACAGAATAAATAAAAAACATCAGGGCCAGATAATTATAGAATTATACTTTTTATACTCTATGCATTTTTCCATTCAATATTAATCAGAAAGTGATTGTACTTCTAAATCTCTCCATCAAAATTTTCCCATTCACGCCATTTACATACTAAACATATGCGGTACATTTATATAATAAACTCATCATGTTTTAGAATACAATTATGTACATGAAATGTAAGATACACTTACCTATCCATAACCAAGTGAAATTGCCAACAGTATTTTTTTCTTCCCAATTAAAATGACACCAGTAAAGCCCAATGTCTTCGGCAGTTACATGTAAGAGGGTGACACTAAGGTTGGGAAGTGCTCCACTTACACTGACTTTGGATTTGTTCACTGTTTTAAATTCAAGACGGTTTTCTTTGTAAAAGTAGAAGAGTAGCTGCTGTTTACTTGCTTCATCTTGTTTGTACATGTACACTCCATCCTGAGGTCTTTTATCAGTAGCGCACTCGATGGTGACATTATGCCCAGAAGATTTGATTACTGTTTGAAGAAAAGCAACTATCAAGACTTTTTTTTCTGCAAACACCTAAATACACTAATGGATTTGCAAAGCTATCTTGTGTGTGCTTGGTATTTTCTTAACTTTTCTACACAGTGTATTCTACTGCAGGGTCTGTCATAGCAATATAATCCAAAGTAATATTTTTAATTGGATAACAAAATGTAACACTATACAATAAGGTTTATTTTGTTAACATTAGTTAATGTATTAACTAACATTAAATAACCATGAGCAATATATTTGTTACTGTATTGTTTTATATTTGTTAACGTTATACAGCTGTTCAATGTTTGTTCATGTTACTTCACAGTGCATTAACTAATGTTAACAAATACAATAAAATGTATATACATACATATATGCATACCTTGCACCACTGTGGCTGCCCATGACATGCTTCTTATACAAATACTGATCAATAAAAAACTGAATCTCACGACGTACAGCATCTTCGCAGCTCTTTGTGACAATGACTAGTTTCTGTTCAACATCAGGTGGAAGTGGTCATGCAAAGCTCATCAGAGACTTTTTTTTTGTAAAGGAAGCTGAGGAGAAAGGGGTTCTGCAAATACATTTACATTTACATATTTAGCTGACGCTTTTATCCAAAGCGACTTACAATTGCTATATGTCAGAGGTCGCACGCCTCTGGAGCAACTAGGGGTTAAGTGTCTTGCTCAGGGACACATAGGTGTCTCACAGTGGATTCGAACCCGGGTCTCTCACACCAAAGGCATGCGTCTTATCCACTGCGCCATCACCACCCCATGAGGATGACCTATAGTAGGCCTATCCTATGTCATCCTAGATCCTGAGAAAATGTATATTATATATAATAATACATATTCTCAAATTGCCTAAACCTAAACAAGTAATTATTGATGACATATTGTATAAGCTTTTTTTTTTTTTTTTTAGAATACTGGTGAAATGCTGTAAACTTATAAACTATAGCTCTCCACATAAATGTTGGAGATTGTGTTGGAGATTGTTGAACCTAGTGCACATTGCTTTGAAGAAATGCAAAAGCAATGCTTTAAATTTAATGCACATACAGAGATGGAGTTTGTGAGAAGCAGCATCTACTGTGAACCATTGAGCTCTGACGCTGAAAAACACTGTAAGCTGCACACCTGAAACACGGTGCTGCTCTTCACTCTGATAATCACACTACTAACCTATATTGCGATTTCAGTTTATTTAAATGAATTGTGCAGTCAAGCTTTTTTTCTTTTTTAACTTTACTTTCAATTTCATTAGCTTTTCATCAACTTACAAACCTGCTTTGGTTCTCTCACAAACCCCCATTTGAGAAATCCTCTTCTAGTAAGTCACATTTATGGAGTGTTGACACATTTTAATCTGTTTATTTTATAAAATGATTGAATATGTATAGCCAGTCAAAATATTTGTCCAAAATAAAGATTGGTATTTTGTTTTTGTCAAAATCTTATTATCTTATAATCTTATTAAATAACAAAATATATTATTCATACATATGCTTACTCTAAAGCAGGGGTTCTCAACTCTGGCCCTCGATATTCACTTTCTTACAGAGTTTAGCTCCAACATTGACCAAAATCGCCTGCCTGCAACATTGTAGGCTATGTTTGAAAACGCCCCCTGTACTATTTACTATCACACTATAATATAGTCCACTTGAAGGAGTAAATGAAAACGAGTCAGTGAATTTGGACACTGAGTGCGGCAGAACTTCTGCTTTTGCATAGTTTGTGCTTGCTCTTTTATAATCATTTGTAACTTAACAAACTAGCAGATCCAACAGGAATTAAAAGATTGATCTTGAACTCTGTCATGGAAAATAGTTTGTAAAAACATTAATTAAACAATTTAATAATCAATTAAGAAGGAATTTATACTAGGGCTGTCAAAAGATTAATCGCGATTAATCGCATCCAAAATAAAAGTTTGTGTTTACATAATATATGTGTGTGCACTGTGTATAATTATTTGGTATATATATAAATACACACACATGCATGTATATATTTAAGAAATATTTGCATGTATATACTGTATATATTTATATATAATTGATATTATATATATAAATATAAATATTTTATATATAAATAAAAAAAATCTTAAATGTATACATGCATGTTTGTGTATTTATATATACAAAATAATTATACAAAGTGCACACACATATATAATGTAAACACAAACTTTTATTTTGGATGCGATTAATCGCGATTAATCTTTTGACAGCCCTAATTTATACCTGTATGATATTAAGCTGTAGCCTCATTGGAGCAGCGGTATGGAAATTGGATGGATGGATGATTCAGCTGTGGGCGCCATCTTCTGGCAAGAGTACCCATAATGCACCATCACAATACATTATGGGTATTATCAAGCCGTTGAGTGTCCATCTGTTGTACACTCGTTATTGCGGTGCATTATGCGATGGAATGAGTGCACTAGATAAAATCCACTATGCTTTTGGGCACCACTACAAATGACTGTCCTCTAGTGCCCTATTTAATGGTATAGGGCGATTTCAGACACAGCCAACAATCTTGAAGACCTTGATTAGCTTAATCAGGTGTTTGATTAATGCTGGAGCTAAACTCTGCAGGAAAGTGGACCTTGAGGGCCAGAATTGAGAGCCCCTGCTGTATAGGTAGTCTATGGATAAGCATTCAACCCATCCAAATTAGTTCACACACTTTAGGAGTTGAGAGTAGTGAACAAACACACACACTAAATCTTGGACAAACACATCAGGAGCAGTGGACAGCCATTTTTGCTGTGGAGGCCATGAGCGATTGAAGCTTTCCTGCAGGTATTGAGAATTTACTTTGGGTTACCAGTCTGACTCTCTAACTGCCCCAGTTGTACCACCAACATGCATTTTACGGTGATACATTTTTTAAAGTGTAATAGGGGAAACAATTGCATAATTTATGGCCATTACACAATTTTAACCCTCTATGGTTAAATGTTGATATATTATTGGTACAATATGACCTCATCTTCCTCATCACAGTATGACACCTCATCCTCACCCTCATCAACAGGCAGTTGTGTTTTATACCTTTTTTAGGTGCTATAGAAAAATGTGCAGATCACAATATGTGCAGATATAGTGTGTGAATTACTATTCTTATAAGTGCATTACAAAATAATGCAAAAATGCAAATATATTTAGATAACTCTTTTCCTCACAAATATAATATATTTGTTTCCAACCTATGCCTGGAATGGCCTTATGCGAATCCATTGTGGTACAATGTTGCCTCATGTCCTCTAAAACGTTTGATGATATGTAATGTAAAGTTCTTGAAAATACTTCTTTACTTTCCAGTGAAGGTGACTCATATTTTTTTGTGGGTGATTAACGGGACGCAAATTAGTGAAAAATGCACTTTTCATTGAGGAAAATATGGAGCCATGTGACCTGTGCACGTGCTGAAACAAGACACAAAATAGACCCCTGTGGGTCATGTGACTACTCTTTTGCTCTTTTATTGATTATTATTTGAGTTCATCTCCCCTGAGATAGGTTTGACCAATAAATGGGTGTCTCATTTTATTAAAAACGAACTAAAATTGACTATGTTGCCTGGAGGCAACACTGTACCATAGTTAAAAAGTGTGGTGCAAGTGCGCCTGCTGTTGCAGTTCTTATGCTGCTCTGCTCACGTGCTGTGGACATAGGATGTATTTTAGGATCCAAGTTAATGTCGGTGTGAAGTTGAAAGTTTTGAGGTCAACAATAAGGTTGTATCTTGGCAACGCTTTTGCTAACTGAAAGAAAACTTGTTAGCCATCAGTGACATACTGATTTGGGCAAACCTGCAAAGTTTGCTGAAAGCACCACCTTCTGGTCAGATAAATCTGCTCAAAACTTTCCATGCTCATATAAATTTGAATGATACAGTTGGTTAATGACTTCATGGGCACCATTTTTGTATGAAGCCACCACTGAAACTGGTTCAACCAATTGCCTAATCACATCCTTAGAACTGTGGGACATCACAGGCACCAAAGAATGGAGGACAACCAAAATGGTTGTAACACCTTTTGATCCAATATCTGTAACTCATATTGCAAAAAGGATTGAACAAATGCATAAAACATGGGCTAAATAAATTATAAAAAAACAATTGTTACCTTATACTTACCTATATTGTCCCATTATTATTGTTATTTTAGAAATACATCTTAGAATGTTTCAATAATTTTGATCTGTTGAATCCTTTATATCTGCACACAATAACATTCTAAGTGGTTAAACTGAAGTGTTACAACTGAGCCTGTGTTCCCTGGGCTCCACATACTGTACTGTACATAAATAATTAGATGTAATGATGAATGTGACAGGTAACCATAGTGTATTTGCAGTTCCCTTTCAAGGGAACTCGCGTTGCGTCGATTGACGCTAAGGGAACGCTTTGCGTGATGATGTATTGAAGCACATGTAAAATCAGTCCAATGGCGTGACGGGACGTCAGAGGCGGGTGACGTTATGAACTAGGAAGTATATAAGCCGGTTCAAAACCAGCCGCGACAGCTTCTGTGTCTTCACAAGCGCTATATGTGAAACTGTCCCTGTTATTTGTTGTTGTCTGTTTCTATATATATATATTTCTATATATATATATATATCAGTATGGCGAGCAAGCAGCAGTTCAGAATGTGTGTGCACCCCTGCCCGCGTTATTTAACAGGTGGGGACACACACGTTCTTTGTGTTGTTTGTTTGGGAGAGGAGCATGCACGGTCAGCGCTCGAGGGCGCTGGCTGTGAGCACTGTGATGTGCTTCCATTGCGGACGCTCCGATCCCGCCTGGCGTTCTTTTGCGAGGAACTGGATGTTGTAAGTGTTGATACACGTGAGTCTGGGGATTCGCCACCTCAGTCTCTCGCGTATGAGGAGCTCGTTAAGGTTGTGACGAGAGCGGTCGAGAGACTAAATATAGATTGGCCGTCAGATAAGCAGGACGTTCGTTCGAAAAGCAAGCTCGACGAACGCTTCCTGCCCTCTCGCGCACAGCCTCAACACCGGGGTCTTACGTTTTTCCCCGATCTCCACACTGAGGTGTGGAGATCGTGGGAGAAACCTGTGTCATACAGAGTTTACAGTGCACAAACATCTCACTACTCAAATATTTCACAGTATAAAGAACATGGTTATAGGGAGATGCCAAAGGTGGAAGAGACGCTTGCGAGCTATCTCTCCCCTGAAGCTGCATCTTCTCTTAAAGCCCCGGTATTACCCACCAAGCCAGTTAGAGTGACATCTAGTTTGGTGGGTAAGGCTTACTCTGCTGCTGGTCAGGCTGCAGCATGCCTCCATACTATGTCGCTGCTGCAGGCTTACCAGGCAGAGATATTAGGAGACCTTGATGAAGGCGGGGGAATTGGCCCGAACGAAGTTTGCGAACTGCGTCGGGCGACAGATTTGTCTCTCAGGACCGCCAAGGAGACGGCTACATCTATCGGCTGTTCTATGGCAGCCCTGGTGGCCACTGAGAGACATCTCTGGTTGAATCTTAGCAACATAAAAGAAAAGGACAAACATTTTCTTATGGATGTGCCGATCTCGACTTCTGGCCTCTTCGGCGACGCCGTTAATTCGGTCGTTGAGAGGTTTCAGGAGTCAACCAAACAGGCGGCGGCATTCCAAAAACTCCTCCCCCGTCGGATTCATGTCTCCAGGGCTGCTGAGCGGGAGCAGCCCCAAACATCAAAAGCCAGCTCCTCACATCGTGTCACTCAAAAACAGAGCGTGGCTTCCCGTGCTTTCCCACAGAAAAACTGGGGACAGGGAAAGCCCACTCAACAGCAGCCTTCAAGGCCTAAAACGGATCTGAGGACCGTTATTATGTCCAAGAAGGCTGCAAAGAAAAGGTCCTGACGTCCGAGGGTGCAGGCCATCGAGGGCAGTCCCCCCCGAAAGCAGAGCGGTTAACACCTCATTATACGGTGGCCGTCTCCCTTCGGTGCCCTCGGGGGACCGTTATGCTAACCCTGCCACCTCGTGTGTTACAGGGCGCAGCGGTCTACGGCGAGCACATATCTCAGGGTCCACCCGGAAACGTAGTGGTCCTGGGATGCCCGCCCCCTCCGAGGAGGGTTCTAGAGCAGTCAGTTCAGTCGTACCCTGCCGGTTCGCCGTTACAGGGCGACGAGCTGATTGCTCAACAACAACTAAATCCAGAAACCAGTCTCGAGAGGCTGGTACCTCTAGTAGAATTTTTGACAGCGTGGAGGCTACTGCCAAATATTTCTCGTTGGGTCCTGCAGACCATAGAAAAGGGTTATCAAATTCAGTTTGGGTCTCGCCCGCCCAGGTTCATGGGGGTCCTACCCGCCGTGGTGGACCCCGAGCAGGTTCTGGTAATGGAACGAGAAGTGAAAAACCTGTTGGAGAAAGGGGCCATAGAATATGTACCTCCCTCCAGCAGGGACACCGGGTTTTACAGACGATATTTCATCATTCCGAAGAAGGATGGGGGGTTGCGTCCCATTTTGGATTTAAGAGTTCTGAACGAATCAGTCATGCAGCTAAAATTCAAAATGTTAACTTTGAGACAAATCGTGCCACAGATCAGATCCAAGGACTGGTTTGTCACAATAGCTCTCAAGGACGCATACTTCCATATTTCCATCCTTCCATATCACAGGAAGTTCCTGAGGTTTGCTTTCGGGGGCGAAGCATACCAATATTTAGTTCTTCCATTCGGTCTAGCACAGGGGTCGGCAACCCAAAATGTTGAAAGAGCCATATTGGACCAAAAAATAAATAAAAAATCTGTCTGGAGCCGCAAAAATTTAAAAGCTTTATATAAGCCTTATAATGAAGGCAACACATGCTGTAAGTGTTATATTTGCTTTATTAGACCCCTACTATCAAAATGATAAGTAGTAGGCTACAAATTAGAGCTTAGATCGGGCCCAAAAAATCAAGCCCGACCCCGACTATTACCCGAGCCCGTGCACGTTGTGTCCGAGCCCGGCCCGACACATTATTAAACGTAATTATGAGCCCGAGCCCGATTTAAACCCGACCATTTTTTAATACGTGGGTCGTTATAACTGACGTTCTCAACTTTCTATGTTACTTTCTCCCGCCCACAACATTTGTTTTGTCCCGCTCCCGCCCGCAAATAGACTTTTTTCTGTACCTCCAAATACTTTCAAGTTAGCCTACGTGTCGCCACCATACACATCAGCATAAATACTCCTGATAAATTATTTGTTATTAAAAAATTAACACACAAACCACTGTTAATTTAACATTAAAGCAAGCAGCTACTGCGTGCATGGTTTGGCATGACTGAATGCGAGCAAAGTGCGCTCCCTTAATAATTCCTAAAAAGCTGACAGTTCATCGCGATCTCACACATGTTATTATCAATGAAGCTGACTGCACAATGAATCTTTCATAATATCCACACTTTGTTTGTTATAATTAGAGGATTTGCCAGCATACATAATTCAGCACTGAACGTCTACGGTTACGTATGTAACCCTCGTTCCCTGAGTAGGAACGGAGACGTTACGTCGGATGACGACGAATGGGGTTTCGCTTAGAAAGCCTACCAACTTCGAGTATTACAAAACGAGCCAATGGCAAAGAAATGCCATGGGTCTGCGGAATTTGCATGACGTAACTCCGCCCCACCTCGTGGGTATAAAAGGAGGAAGTCCGCAACAGCAGTTTATGTTTCTTCGCTGAGGAGCCAAGACTGAGCTCAGGCGATCCCCACGGTACAGCGGAAAGTGGCAGGCAGACGTAACGTCTCCGTTCCCTACTCAGGGAACGAGGGTTACATACGTAACCGTAGACGTTCCCTTTCGTTGTCACTCCGAGTTACGTCGGATGACGACGAATGGGGTTACCAGTCTAATCACGCCACCTTCTCAGCTGTCTTCCAGTGCCCTGCGTAAATCAAGATCCCTGTCATAGACTGGACGAAGGACTCCATTTAACACAGGAATACCAAGGTACACTGGGAAGCATATCCCAAGATAGGGGAAGTATGCAATTAATGCCAACCCAGAGGGGGGGGGACTTAGAGAATACACATATGACCCGAAGGCAACATATGGAGAACACTGGGGTGTCCAGCCGCAGGTGGAATATTTCAACCCCAGGGGTGGCAAGGTGGCTTGCCAAGGGAAAGACACATGCTCAGAGAGGCTTACAGTGGAAATACACATGTGGGGGTCGCTCAGGGGAGGGACCATGCACACGGGAGGCACCTAGCCGACGCGCAGGCAAGAGACACTGGCGCCGACGTCAGGAGTGCTGGAGGAGCTCAGGGCTTTCGGGGAAGCTCACCTGAGGAGAATATCGCACGTATCCAGTCCGTGGAGTGGAATGGCGAGCAAGCGAAGACACCTGAGCGGGTCCGGTACTAGCTAGTTGAAGCGAGTACATGAGAGGACACTGGCTCCACTCGGAGATTATAGAATCTGGCGAATGTGTTAGGTGTCGCCCAGCCTGCAGCTCTGCATATGTCTGTTAGCGAGGCGCCATGCGCTAGAGCCCAAGAGGATGCCACACTCCGGGTGGAGTGGGCCGTCACACCAAGGGGGCACGGTCGGCCTTGCTGCTGGTATGCCAAAGCAATGGCGTCCACTATCCAGTGAGACAACCTTTGCTTGGAGAGAGCCTTTCCCTTCAGCTTCCCACCATAACAGACAAAGAGCTGGTCTGAGGTCCTGAAACACTGCGTCCTGTCTACATAGGCGCGAAGAGCGCGTACTGGACAGAGCAGTGCCAAGGCTGGGTCTGCCTCCTCCGGGGGCAGCGCTTGCAGGTTCACCACCTGGTCCCGAAAGGGTGTGGTAGGAACCTTGGGCACATATCCGGGCCGGGGTCTCAGGATCACGTGAGAGAAAGCCGGTCCGAATTCCAGGCACGCTTCGTCGACGGAGAATGCGTGCAGGTCCCCTACCCTCTTGATGGAGGCCAGTGCAACCAGGAGCGCTGTCTTCATAGACAGGAACTTAAGCTCAACTGATTGCAGAGGCTCAAAGGGAGCACTCTTCAGGGCAGTTAGAACCACTGAGAGGTCCCAAGAGGGAACGAGAGGAGGGCGAGGAGGATATAGTCTCCTCGCTCCTCTCAGGAACCTGATGACCAGGTCGTGCTTCCCTACCGACTTACCTTCGACGGGGTCATGATGTGCGGCAATGGCGGCAACATAGACCTTAAGGGTGGAGGGAGACAGCCTTCGCTCCAACCCTTGCTGAAGGAAGGAAAGCACAACGCTGATCGAGCATCTCCGGGGGTCTTCTCGGTGAGAAGAGC
Organism: Gila orcuttii; assembly: GCA_026230005.1. Classification (NCBI taxonomy): domain Eukaryota; kingdom Metazoa; phylum Chordata; class Actinopteri; order Cypriniformes; family Leuciscidae; genus Gila; species Gila orcuttii. The sequence continues at coordinate 24,588,226 of JAPDVR010000011.1, forward strand.
ACCAGTCGACGAAGAGGTTCCACTTCAACGCATAGACGTGTCTCGTGGACGACGCTCTAGCGGAAGTGATGGTAGCCGCCACCGCTGGTGGAAGGGTACTCAAACCTACCTCGAGCCGTCCAGGAGCCACACGTGGAGGCTACAGAGATCGGGGCGAGGGTGCCACAGGGTGCCCTGTCCCTGAGAAAGAAGGTCCTTCCTCAGAGGAATGGGACAGGGAGGTGCTGTCGCGAGGAGTACAAGTTCGGGGAACCAGGTCCGGTTGGGCCAATACGGCGCGACCAGAATGACCTGCTCCTCGTCCTCCCTGACCTTGCGCAAGGTCTGCGCAAAAAGGCTCGCTGGGGGAAACGCATATTTGCGGCCCGGCGGCCAGCTGTGCGCCAGTGCATCCGTGCCGAGCGTGCCCTCGGTCAGGGAAAAATACAGGGCCCAATGGGTCGAGTCGTGAGAGGCAAACAGATCTATCTGTGCGTCCCCGAACTGGTCCCAAATCAGCTGAACCGACTGGGGATGGAGTCGCCATTCTCCAGGGAGGGGCTGAAGCCGTGAGAGCTCGTCGGCTGCACAGTTCAGCGCTCCGGGAATGAAAATGGCTCGAAGCGACCTCAGATGCATCTGACTCCATAGGAGGAGGTGGCGGGCGAGTTGTGACATACGGCGGGAGCGTAGACCACCTTGATGGTTGATGTACGCTACAGTGGCGGTATTGTCTGAACGGACTAGCACGTGTTGACCCCGGAGCAACGCCCGGAAGCGGTGCAGGGCAAGACGTACTGCCAACAACTCGAGGCAATTGACATGCCATAGCCGCTGGGGTCCTGTCCAGGAGCCCGCAGCAGCATGTCCATTGCATATGGCGCCCCAGCCCGTGGTGGAGGCATCTGTTGGGACAACAACATGCCGGGAAGCTCGTTCCAGGGGGACACCCGCCCTGAGAAAACTGAGGTTCGACCACGGGGTGAGGAACTGACGGCAGGTCGGAGTAACTGGTACTCGGAGCGTGCCTTGTTGCCATGCCCACCTCGGGACTCGGTTGCGAAGCCGAAGCTGAAGCGGTCTCATATGAAGCAATCCAAGCGGCTTGACCACGGCTGCAGATGCCATATGCCCCAGGAGCCTCTGAAAATGTTTCAGTGGAACCGCACTCTTGCTCTTGAGTTGTCTCAGGCAAGTCAGCAGTGACTGCGCGCGCTCGCTCGTAAGCTGCGCGGACATGGCGACCGAGTCGATGTCCATACCGAGAAAAGAGATCCTCTGCACGGGGCAAAGTTTGCTCTTCTCCCAGTTGACCCGGAGGCCCAGACGAGCTAGGTGCCAGAGCACTAGGTCCCTGTGTTCGCAAACCTGATCTCGAGAGTAAGCTAGGATCAGCCAGTCGTCGATATAATTCAGGATGCGAACCCTGTGCTCCCGAAGGGGAACAAGGGCAGCCTCGACGACCTTCGTGAAGATGCGAGGAGACAGGGCCAGCCCGAAAGGGAGGACCGCAAACTGGTATGCCTGCCCCTCGAAAGCAAACCGTAGGAACGGTCTGTGGCGAGGAAGAATGGAGACATGGAAGTAGGCGTCCTTCAGGTAGATCGCTGCAAACCAATCCTGGGAACGCACGCATTCGAAAACGCGTTTGACGGTGAGCATCTTGAACGGCAGCCTGTGAAGGGAGCGGTTCAACACGCGCAAGTCCAGGATTGGCCGTAACCCACCGGTTTTCTTGGGGACAATGAAGTAAGGGCTGTAGAAGCCGGACCTCATCTCGGCTGGAGGGACAGTCTCGATTGGACCCTTCACCAGCAGGGTGGCAATCTCTGCTCTCATGACGGGGGCATTGCCACCGACCAAAGAGGAGCGGACTCCCCTGAAGCGGGGAGGAGACCGTGCGAACTGAATCGCAAGCCGAGCCTGACGAAACGCGCGATCCAGCGGGACAGACGGGGAAGCTCTAGCCAGGCTCCCAGGAACTGAACCGGCGGGATCACGCAGACGACAGGCGTCCCCCCGGAGGGGCAGCGAAGCGGAGTAACTGGCCCAGACGTGGACGGCATAGCGGCCCGGTGTGGGGGCACAGTTAGCAACCGCGCCCTGGCAGAGGGGGCCAGGGGAGGACCAGGCTGGTCGTCCCGCGGGGGCCTGCTCTGCCAGGGGTCTGGCGACAGAGGGGGACAGGGGCGAAGCGGTCCGTGGACGGCACGCCGTGTCAACCACCTCTGGGACAGAGGGGCACGAGGAGAGCACGGCTAGAGGGAGGCGCTCTGTGTCGTCCGAGAACTCTGTGTGCTCAGAGACGGGAGAGTCAGTTCTTTGCGAATAAGGATTCTTCCCCGGCCCTCCACCGGGGAAAGGAGTGGTCCTGCTCCCAACTCCTGGAAAGAACTGAGCCCCATCTCTGGGGAGCCCCTCTCAAGAGCGCCACCTAACCCGGCGTGTAGCGGGGGGCGGGGCTGGAGAGGGCTGTGGCGTCCGGCCTCCAGAGCCGGCCCGGGTGAATGGGCGGGGTGGGAGCCGCGGGGGGGCGCCCTCGGCGGTGGGCAGACCGAGGGACCTGAGCGGACGGAGGGGCCGTCGGGACAGAGTCGACCTCAACCTGCTCCATCCCCGAGGAGCCCGTCTCAGGAGCGCCGCTTAACCCGGCGTGTAGCGGGGGGCGGGGCTAGAGAGGGCTGTGGCGTCCGCCCGCGGCCCCCAGAGCCGGCCCGGGTGAACGGGCAGGGTGGGAGCCGAGGGAGGGCGCCCTTGGCGGTGGGCAGACCGAGGGATCTGAGCGGACGGCAGGGCCGTCGGGACAGAATCAACGTCAGTCTGCTCATGGACGGCTGAGAGCTGTTGGGCCAGCCCTCAACCGCACCGCCGAAGAGGCCGACCTGGGATATGGGAATGTCGGACAGATGGGTCCGCGCGACATCCAGCACATCAAACAGGTATGGCCATCGAATGGTGAGCATCACCTGACCCAGGGAGGGTACGGCCACTTTCGTCGCTCGGAGAGCAAGGTTAGTGGCGGCGCGCAGCTCAGTGAAGAGCCCTGGGTCAGTCCCGCCCTCGTGCAGGTCCATGAGCATCTGGGTCAGGTAGACCAGCAGAATGACCATGGCATGCAGTGAGGCGGCCGCCAGTCCAGTGGCGCTATAGGATCTCGCCACAAGCGTAGACGAAAAACTACAGGCCACGGACGGGTGCTTAGGATTGCGCCGAGAAGAAGCACTCTAAGGACACATAGCATCGCAACAGAGCGTTCAGCCGGGGGAACCCCAGTGTACCCACGGGCAGCGGCCCCATCGAGGGGAGGAAAGGCGGATGAGATCAGCGAATGGTTCCTGATCTCATCATGCACGTCCGGGAAGAACGGTATTGGGGTTTGCCGTGGACAAGGGTCGGCGGCCTCACCCAAAAACCAATCGTCCCAGGAAAGCATGGCCGTCATCTCCGGATCAGACTCGACGAGTCGCCACTTCCAGGAAAATCAAACCCACCTAGTGAAGCTGCTACAAACATAATATCATCCTCTGTAGCTTCAAACGAAACACACGGGCCACCATTTTTTTTTATTTTTTTTTTTTGGGTAGACCCGTGGGAATCACCTGTTCACTAGCGGGCACCGTCATTGAAGAGGGGGGCTGGGGTCGCGGACACATAGTCGGCGCCTTGTTCCAGACCGTAACCCTCAGGTCACCCTGGCCACCAGCCGAAGATCGGGGGGTGGATGAGGGGACTCTCACTCATATGAGTTCACTGAGTCTCGACCTACATGACGCGATGATCATGTTTCCACTGAGAAAACATGAGTCATCCACTAGCGCTGCTCTAGCATGATCAAGCCCAAACATACTAGACAACGCTCGTGCCCATCAGAGTCCGATACCAAGCTGCCGCACCATTCATTTTTTTTTTTTTTTTTTTTAAATGCACGGGCGAGCCGTCTTTAAAAAGACGTGCCGCGTGCGAGCTCTTTTAGTGAGAGAAAACTCAAGTGTTGAAGCACCCGGGGAGACACGCACCGACTGGCAGACCACTGCAACAGATCAGCAGGAAGCAAGCCCTCGCCGTAGATCGCCGTCACACCAACACTCGAGGTACTCGTTTGTAAAGCTGACAATTCAGAGATGGCTTGTGGAGAGAAGAATACACTTGGCTCCGAAGCGAAAACATAAACTGCTGTTGCGGACTTCCTCCTTTTATACCCACGAGGTGGGGCGGAGTTACGTCATGCAAATTCCGCAGACCCATGGCATTTCTTTGCCATTGGCTCGTTTTGTAATACTCGAAGTTGGTAGGCTTTCTAAGCGAAACCCCATTCGTCGTCATCCGACGTAACTCGTAACGTAACGATAACTCAAAAAGTCCGTTTTGAGGGGTGAGGGGAGTCTATTTTAATGCTTCTGATTGGCCATTGCGTTCAGGAAATCAACACATATGTCTGTGATTGGCTACATCGCTCAACGCTGCAAACATGTTATGAATAGAAACTCTGGCCTGGAAATCGTTTCTATTTTGTTTTAGTTGTTTCTTGTTGCTTTTCTGCAACAGATGAATAAAAATCTATTCGTTTTTATATGTTTTATTCATAGATATTTCTAGTTTGCGGGAGTCCGCGAATCGTTTTATTCTCCCGCAACCCGCACACACAGAGTGAGTGCATTACCGCCCGCGCTCGCGCTCGCACTCGCACTCGGCCATCAAATCTAGTCCGCACTCTATTGCGTTGGGAGTGCTCCTCAGCTATCTTTCTCTTTTTCCCCTTGGGATCCATGGCCCATGGCCATGACACACCCGCCGGTTTGTTTGTTTGTTTGTCAGCCACCGGTCTGGCATCACGCCGATCTGACAGACACGTGTGTCGCAGTCTATGACATAAATTCTTCGTTGACAGAAATTTTGGAATTAAATATTTATTAGACACATTTTTACAACGTTGAAAAACTTTAAGAATGTTTGTCATGTTTTTCCTCCTACAGAAATTATATTAAAACAAAAAATATTTTTTCCATTTTCATATTTTTGAAAAAGCTCCAGGGAGCCACTAGGGCGGCGCTTAAGAGCCTTATGCGGCTCTAGAGCCGCGGGTTGCCGACCTATGGTCTAGCATTATCACACCGCACTTTCACGAAATGCGTAGATGCAGCTCTGGCACCACTACGCATACAGAGTATTCGCATCATGAACTACATCGACAATTGGTTGATTTTAGCTCAGTCGCATCAGTTGGCGGTTCAACATCGAGATGTCGTCCTCGCCCACATGAAAGAGCTGGGGTTACGGCTCAACGTCAAGAAGAGTGTACTTTCTCCACTACAGAGGACCACTTATCTAGGGGTAGTTTGGGATTCTATATCAATGCGGGCGCGTCTGTCTCCGGCACGCATAGAGACCATTCTGTTAGCCATAAAAAGGATAAAGCTAGGCCAGTCGCTCACTGTGAAACAGTTTCAGAGACTGTTGGGTCTGATGGCAGCAGCGTCCAACGTGATAACTTTTGGCCTGCTGCACATGAGACCCTTGCAGTGGTGGCTCAGGACCAAAGGGTTTTCCCCGAGGGGCAACCCCTTTTCGCATGATCAAGGTTACGCGGCGATGCCTAAGTGCCTTGGTTATGTGGAAGAAACCTTGGTTCCTGTCCCAGGGACCAGTGTTGGGAGCTTCTTGTCGTCGCAGGTTGCTAACGACAGACGCTTCCCTCACGGGCAGGGGAGCGATCCTAGAGGCACGCTCGGCTCAGGATCTATGGGGGGACCATCACCTTTCCTGGCACATCAATCGCCTGGAGATGATGGCCGTTTTTCTTGCTCTCAAGTATTTCCCCCAGACCTCAGTGGCCACCATGTTTTGGTCCACACAGACAATACATTGGTGGTCGCCTATATAAATCACTAAGGGGGTTTGTGTTCGCGTCCGCTGTGCAAATTGGCGCACCAAATCCTCTTGTGGTCCCAGGGCAAGTTGCTTTCACTCAGAGCAGCTTATATCCCGGGGGCCCAGAACATAGGAGCAGACATCCTGTCGAGACAGGGGCCGAGGCCCGGGGAATGGAGGCTCCACCCCGAGGTGGTGGAGCTGATATGGAGGGAGTTCGGCCAGGCTCAAGTAGATCTGTTTGCGTCTCGAGAGACGTCTCACTGTCCACTCTGGTTCTCCCTCACACATCCAGCTCCTCTTGGACTGGATGCGATGGTGCAGACGTGGCCGAGGCTACGTTTGTATGCTTTTCCCCCGATCGCTCTGCTCCCGGGAGTTCTGGAGAGAGTTTGCAGGGACCATCTGCACCTGCTTCTTATAGCCCTGCGGTGGCCAGGCAGAGTATGGTTCGCAGATCTACTGTCTCTTCTCAACAGTCCTCCTTTGGAGCTTCCCGTCAGGAAAGACCTACTGTCCCAAGCAGAGGGCTCGATATTTCACTCTCGTCCTGAACTGTGGAACCTGTGGGCTTGGCCTCTGAGGGGGCCCAGCTCATAGGGTCAGGTCTCTCAACTGAGGTTGTGGAGACCATTCTACAATCCAGAGCGTCCTCCACTAGGAAGCTTTATGCCCTGATGTGGCCAGGCAGAGTATGGTTCGCAGATCTAGTGTCTCTTCTCAACAGTCCTCCTTTGGAGCTTCCCGTCAGGAAAGACCTACTGTCCCAAGCAGAGGGCTCGATATTTCACTCTCGTCCTGAACTGTGGAACCTGTGGGCTTGGCCTCTGAGGGGGCCCAGCTCATAGGGTCAGGTCTCTCAACTGAGGTTGTGGAGACCATTCTACAATCCAGAGCGTCCTCCACTAGGAAGCTTTATGCCCTGATGTGGAAGGTTTTCACTTCTTGGTTTAGTGACCGTCAGTTGGACCCAGTTAACTGCCCGGTTGGTACAGTGCTGGAGTTTCTGCAGGAGCGGTCCACTGCAGGTCTATCCCCGTCCACTCTGAAGGTTTATGTGGCGGCCTTAAGTGCTTACCACATTCCTTTGGGTGGAATGTCTGTGGGTAAAGACCCTTTGGTATCTCGTTTCCTACGTGGCAAGTTGAGGCTGAGGCCTGCTGCGCGCACGAGGGTTCCAACTTGGGACCTGGCGATTGTCCTCCATGGTCTTTCCCAGGCTCCCTTTGAGCCCTTGGAGGAGGTTCCAGCTAGTTTTCTGACATTAAAAACTCTGTTCCTCCTCGCTATTTCATCTCTAAAGAGAAAAGGAGATCTTCAGGCTCTGTCGGTGGCTCCCTCGTGCTTGGAATTTGCACCCGGCATGGTTAAAGCATTCCTTCATCCTAGGCCGGGTTATGTTCCCAAGGTCCCCACTAATGTGGCCCGATCTATAGTGCTGCAGGCCTTCTGTCCTCCTCCGTTCCAGGATGCGGACCAGGAAAATCACAATTTGCTATGCCCGGTTAGGGGCGTTGGATGCTTACGTCCACAGAGCTGCCCTGTGGCGTAAATCCGAACAGTTGTTTGTCTGTTTTGGACCCCCTAACAAGGGGTCCCCTGCATCTAAGCAAAGAATGAGCAAGTGGGTGGTCAAGGCTATTTCACTTGCTTATGAGTCGACCGGGCAGCCTTCCCCTATGCCTGTTATGGCATACCCCTAGGAGTATGGCGGCCTCTAAGGCCTTATTGTCAGGAGTTCCTCTTCAAGACGTTTGTGATGCGGCAGGCTGGTCCTCACCTCACACATTCGTTAGGTTCTATTCTCTGGACTAGGACTCTACACCAGGGTCCCGAGTGCTCTCGTCCTAGTGCTGCTCGCCCTGATTTCACACTGGACAGGCACTTCTCGCTATGGTGGCGTTGGTATAGACGTTCCCTTAGCGTCAATCGACGCAACGCGAGTTCCCTTGAAAGGGAACGCCTCGGTTACGACTGTAACCTCGGTTCCCTGAAGAGGGAACGAGACGTTGTGTCACCTGCCATATCTCCTACGTGCCTGTAAGCGACTTGTTCAGACCTTACGAAGCTGTCGCGGCTGGGTTTAAACCGGCTTATATACTTCCTGGTTCATGACGTCACCCGCTTCTGACGTCCCATCAAGCCATTGGACTGATTTTACATGTGCTTCAATACATCATCACGCAAAGCATTCCCTTAGCGTCAATCGACGCAACGTCTCGTTCCCTCTTCAGGGAACCGAGGTTACAGTCGTAACCGAGGTGTTTTTCAAAAAAAAAAAAAAAATTATATACAGGTCCTTCTAAAAAAATTAGCATATTGTGATAAAGTTCATTATTTTCCATAATGTAATGATAAAAATTAAACTTTCATATATTTTAGATTCATTGCACACCAACTGAAATATTTCAGGTCTTTTATTGTTTTAATACTGATGATTTTGGCATACAGCTCATGAAAACCCAAAATTCAACTGTATCCATCCATCTTCGGTGTGACTGCATTCCATCCATCTGCAAGAGAGAAAAGGACATTACCCATTCAGCTAAGCCTGTTTCATGTTTCAACTCATTTGATCCTTACCTGTTATCTCTGACTGAATCACCATCTGCACAATAAACTTTGTAAAACTTACCATCCAGTCTGTTCCTTCTGTGAGCCCTGACAGAAGACCAGACCGAAGAAGATGCAGAATCAGCCGGAGCCTGAGGAGGATCTTCATTTCGATCAACCACCAGCAGATGCAGCGATCAACACACCACCATCACTTCCGCAATCACCTGCTGCTTTGTTCACTGCCTCCGCGAGTCCCATGGCCCGGCCAGCGACCTTCTCTGGAGAGCGGAGAACTGCAGTGGGTTTCTATTGCAAGTATCGCTATACATCACAATGAATGAGCATCAGTTCCGCACTGACGAAGCCCGTGTGGCATTTTTGATTTCCTTGCTGTCAGGTCCAGCGCTCCGTTGGGCAAGGTCATTGTGGGATTCTAATTCACCTGTGATTAAGTCTTTTAAGTCATTCAAACAGCACTTCCGAGAGGTATTTGAGCAAGCCGTGTCCGAGCTGTCCATTCATGACCAGCTATTCAATCTTCGTCAAGGTAATTCATCTGTAAGCGCATATGCCCTGCAGTTTCGCACTCTCGCCGCTTCCTGTGGCTGGAACGAGAGTGCTTTGATCGCCACTTTCCGTCATGGTTTAAACTCGAGGATGCGCCATCAGCTGGTTGTATATGATGACAGCGCGGGTCTGGAAAACTTGATCCAACTAACGCTTCGGATTTCTCAGCGTCTCACTGCCTGCACTCTGAGCGAACCCACTGTAAGTTCTCCGCCTCCAGCACCATCCGTCCCTCCTCCAGCACCCATACCAATGGAAGTGGACTCCACACATCTATCCGCAGCAGAGAGACAGCGTCGAGTGCAACATTCTCTCTGCCTCTACTGCACCTCCGACAAGCACCTCATCAGTTCCTGCCCAGTGCGTCCGCCGCGTCAAGCGGTAAGTGCCATCCAACTTGCTCCGAGGGTAGAACGTTTGATTCGTACAAGTGTGCATATTCTGACCCCTTGTGTCTGTCTCCCAGCGCAAGCCCTTGTTGACTCTGGTTCCGCGGGGAACTTCATCTCCAGCCTCTTCTTTCAAAAACTGAACATCCGTCAACGGTGCTTATCCCAAGACCTGCACATTCATACCATACAAGGCAAGCCATTAGGAAGAGGTCGTATTCGCCACTTCACACCCACTCTCATTCTTCGTATCGGATGCTTACACTCGGAGGAAATCTCTTTTATGGTGCTGGAGGAGTCCACTGCAGACATCATCCTGGGACACCCGTGGCTAATCCAACATCAGCCAGTACTCCACTGGGCAACCGGAGAAGTACTCCAGTGGGGTAAGAACTGTCATCATTCCTGTCTCGGTTCCGTTCAGAAAAGCCCTTCTTCTCTTCAGTCCACGCCAGTAACGGGCGAATCAGAGGTTCCAGTCTGCTCTACATCAGTTGAAAGCCCCGAGGTCCAGAGCCAGGTCGAGATCCCAGTGGAGTACCGGGCGTTCCAGGATGTGTTCAGCAAGCAACTGGCAACCAAGTTACCACCGCACCGGCCATGGGACTGCGCAATCGACTTGCTACCCGGAGCTACCCTTTGCAAAGGTCGTATCTACCCTCTGTCTATCCCGGAACAGAAGGCCATGGAGGAGTATGTGGAAGAAGCACTTAACCAACACTTCATTCGACCATCGACCTCCCCTGCCGCTTCGAGTTTCTTCTTCGTGGCCAAAAAGGACGGAGGCTTGCTGCCGTGCATCGACTATCGTCACCTCAATTCCCAAACCATCAAATTCAGTTATCCCCTTCCTCTGGTCCCTGCCGCTCTGGAACAGCTACGTGGAGCTGGCATTTTCTCGAAGTTTGACTTAAGAAGTGCATACAACCTGATCCGTATTCGGCGAGGTGACGAGTGGAAGACCGCCTTTGTGACCCCTACAGGCCACTACGAATATCAAGTTATGCCCTTCGGATTGGCCAACGCTCCTGCCGTCTTCCAGGGATACATGAATGAAGTCCTCCGTGAGTTCCTCAATCGCTTTGTGGTAGTCTAGATTGATGACATCCTCATATACTCTTCATCCCTGGTGGAACATCGTCAACATGTCATTCAAGTTCTGGAAAAGTTAAGAGAGCATCAGTTATACTTGAAGTTGTAGAAATGCGAGTTCCACACCTCCACCGTCCACTTTCTGGGGTACGTGATCTCCCAACGCGGGGTAGAAATGGACCAGAGGAAGGTGGAATCCATCCAAGACTGGCCACAACCCTACTCCATAAAAGAACTCCAGCGCTTCCTTGGCTTCGCAAACTTCTATCGAAGATTCATCCGTAACTACAGTCTGATCAGTGCTCCTCTCACCTCAGCTCTCAAAGGCCGGCCCAAGTCTCTGTCCTTGTCCTCTGATGCAGTCCAGGCCTTCCAGCGGCTGAAGGAGACCTTCACTACTGCTTCCATTCTCAGCCATCCCAATCCGGACCTCCCATTTGTGGTCGAAGTGGACGCGTCTTCCACAGGAGTGGGAGCAGTATTATCTCAGCGGCAGGGTGAGTCATCCAAACTCCTTCCATGTGCCTTCTTCTCGAGGAAGCTGTCCCCGGCGGAGCGGAATTATGACATCGGCAACCGGGAACTGTTGGCCATCAAACTGGCCCTCGAGGAGTGGAGGCACTGGCTGGAGGGAGCGAATCACCAATTCACTGTCATCACTGACCACCGAAATTTGGAGTACCTCCGCGAAGCTAAGAGACTGAATCCTCGTCAGGCCCGCTGGGCTCTGTTTTTCACTCGCTTCAACTTCACAGTATCCTATTGTCCAGGCAGCAAGAATTGTAAGGCAGACGCCTTGTCCCAACTCCATCATCCCTCCTTTGAAGAAGTTCGTCCAGAACCTATCCTCCCTCCAGCCGTAATCCTCAGTCCCATCGTCTGGAAAATTGACCAGCAGATCAGCCAGGAAGTTGCTCGCCAACCCGCTCCGCCGGGAGGTCCAGAAGGGCTATCTTCGTGCCACCTCATCTTCGGACTCCCCTTCTGGACTCAGCTCACTCAGTTCCGGGCTCTGGACATCCGGGTAGCAAGCGTACCCTCTCGCTCCTCAGTCAACGGTACTGGTGGCCATCCATCGCCAGAGATGTCTCCAGGTTTGTCCGCGGGTGCTCAGTCTGTGCCATTAGCAACACACCGAGGAGACTTCCGGAAGGTAAACTGGTACCGTTGCCGATTCCCAGACGACCATGGTCACACATCGGGATTGATTTCATGACCGACCTACCCAATTCTCAAGGCTTCACCTGTGTTTTCGTGGTAGTGGATCGATTCTCTAAAGGATGTAAATTAATCCCCTTACCTGGACTCCCTACTGCATTGGAAGCAGCGGAAGCTCTATTCCACCATGTCTTCCGCAACTTCGGTCTTCTGCAACTTCGGGCTCCCTGAAGACATCGTCTCAGACCGGGGTTCACAGTTCATTTCACGTGTGTGGCAAGCCTTCTTCAGACTCCTCGGGGTCACCATCAGCCTTTCTTCCGGTTACCATCCGCAGACTAATGGCCAGACTGAGCGTAAGATCCAGGAAATCGGTCGTTATCTGCGGACATACTGCCACCAGTACCAAGACAGCTGGCACCGTTTCCTCCCCTGGGCGGAGTACACACAAAACTCCCTGCGGCAGAACTCCACCGGGCTCACCCCCTTCCAGTGTGTCCTTGGATACCAGCCTCCACTCTTTCCTTGGTCGTGTGAGCCCTCGGAGGTTCCAGCTATCGACTTCTGGTTCCATCAGAGCGAGGGGGTATGGGACTCAGCTCACGTGCATCTACAACAGGCAGTTCAGAGACACAAGGAACAAGCTGACCGTCACCGACTCGACACTCCCTTATATCAACCAGGTCAGAAGGTATGGTTGTCAACTCGGGACGTTCGTCTCCGTCTGCCTTGCCGTAAGTTGAGTCCTCGATTCATTGGACCTTTCACCATCCAGAGGCAGTTGAACGAAGTCACCTACAGGCTCAATCTTCCACGTCATTACAGAATCTCTCCTTCTTTCCATGTGTCCTTACTCAAACCCTTCACTGACCCTGTCACTCCTGTTCCCGCAGATCATCCTCCCACGGACGTACCTCCTCCTCCCGTCCCCGTCGAGGAGGAACCAATTTACAGAGTCCGCTCCATCCTGGATTCCCGGCGGCGAGGTCCCAGGCTGGAGTATCTGGTAGATTGGGAGGACTACGGGCCAGAGGAACGATCTTGGGTCTTACGTGACGACATCTTGGACCCTGCCCTTCTCGTCCAATTCCACTATGATCATCCGGATCGTCCCGCTCCCAGGGGTCGTGGTAGACCTCGCCGCCGGCAGCGCTCCTCTCAGGCGTCAAGAGCCGCCTCGGGAGGGGGGGGTACTGTCAGGATTCCATCCACGTCACGATCACCTTCGCCGCCCACTCATTCCCAATCACCCAGTCGGACACTCCCCCGTTCACAATCACCTGATTACTAATCACCGTCACCTGTGTTCCATCACCCACATGCACTATAAAACACTCACCTTCACTGCAGTTCCTTGTCTGGTCTCGTCGATTCATGACTCACAGACTCTCCATCTACCAACCTGTTACTTACCTGCTTCCCGATTCAACTGTATCCATCCATCTTCGGTGTGACTGCAATCCATCCATCTGCAAGAGAGAAAAGGACATTACCCATTCAGCTAAGCCTGTTTCATGTTTCAACTCATTTCATCCTTACCTGTTATCTCCGACTGAATCACCATCTGCACAATAAACTTTATAAAACTTACCATCCAGTCTGTTCCTTCTGTGAGCCCTGACAGTATGTGAGTGCAAAAGAGAATTTTAAAACATTATGTTTACTTAGATAGGGCTCATGTTGTTGTATGTTTTACTGAAATAGAATGTCTTGAATAGACTTAAATCTGCCATCATTGTAAACAATTGCCTATTTAGATCAAGTAGCTTGTAAATGAGTACACCTCATTTTGACACTTTACAAATTCAGAAATTTTATTTTACATAGAAAATACATTAGGGTTCCTTGAGGATGTAATGTTCCTGAAAGTACTGATAACTTACCAAAAAAGCATGTCAAAATTAATTAGGAAAATAACATTTTCTTATCAAGGTTATAAATGTTGTGTTGCAAAAAATGGTGCAAGTTAAAGGCAATTTTTGATCAACAGGTTAGTTGTTGAACCAAAACATTTAAATAATAATAGTAAACATTTTCAAGAGTAATTACTTGACAGTTGAAAAGGTGTTACATACTGTAGCCCGCTGAATCATTCTCAAACTGAATGCTGACGACAATGTTCAGAGAAAAATGTCAGAAGACTTATTTCATTACATAACAAGGTTATAAGCAAATTATTGTTTTAATGTACAGTACAGCACAGTAGCAAAAGTAATAAACAAATACAAAAAAGAATGGATTTGTAACAAGATCCCTGAAATAATCAATCAGGGGGCAGTTGCATAAACATAGTCGCAAAGTTAAGACTGTGTCTTTAGAAGTAGTCTGGCCAACTAACAATTAGTTTGGGCTAATCAATCAGTCTTACTTTGCGCATTCAAATGAGACCAATAACTGCCTTAAAAAGGTTATGACCAATCTTAAAAAAAAAGAAGACTAACTTGTAAGACTAGTCTAAGCAGTTTATGCAACCATATCTTTAAAAAAATATATGACTAACTTGTAACACTAGTCTAAGCAGTTTATGCAACCGGTCTAAGGCCTTCACTTTAAGCTTTAATTTTATGATGAGGGGTTTTTGTTAAGAAAAGAGCAGGAAATTGCCAAAGTGTTTCAAAGCTGGCAAAAGCTATGAGAAGGGAAGAGTGATGATTTCATTTCATACAGTCATACAAGACGCAGCTGTAAAATAAATGATTGATTATTAATGCAGAAAGTTTGTCCAAATTTCATGGTAACAAAATAAAGATGTGTGGGAAAACATACCCTTGGTCTCATGTAACAAAGTCAGCCATCAAAGTATATGGTGTCGCAAGGGGGAGCATTAAATGCCGTGCCAGGCCCTCACAGTGAAATTCAGTGGGGGTGTGGGGGAGCTGTGCTTTAGCAATGGTGTCATGAATTCACACTGTAATACAAAAGTTTGAAACAACAAGCAAAAGTTTCTCGTATTGTGCATTTTTTTAAATGACATTGACTCTATACATTCTACCAAGTGAAAAACCTGCTGTGTACAAGCATTTCACACGACCTTAGCTCTATTTAGCACCTCTAGTGGGATTTTGTAGAGACAAGTTGAGCAACACTCCCCAACAAACATCTAGGCATTTAAGATGGCCATCCTCCAGTAGTTAAACCGGATAGATATGACAATTTGTCATGAATTTGTACAGTCAGTGCTAAGAAGGATCAGAGCAAAATATTTAAAGTTATGAAGAACATACTACGTAATAATAATGGAATAAACATATATATGTACTCCTGTTTGCAGCCCTTAATTTAAGCTAAATTGCCTAATTTAATTATTTTACATATTTTTTCTGTGTTGTATTAGCTCTCTTTAGTCTAAGGAAATAGGGGTAGCAGTAACAAAATTTGGAGAAAGAGTAACACACATAGTGAACACATATAGTGAGTAACATCCCCCAGTAACACACATGAACTAAAATGGATGTTTATTGAATCAAAATAAAGATAGATGGAAACATAAGCTTCAGGAGGGGGCAACCCTTACACAAAGAAAATATATTTCCTAATATATGAATGATCGATATATTAAATGATTTAATGGTATGTTAGAAAATAGGTAGTGCTCATCGCGTAGACGACCCTTCGGGCAGCCATGGCGGAGACAAACTTTTGGGAGGACATGTCGGAGACGGTCTGGCCACTCTGGCAGAGGACGTATAGCCCCCCTCCCAAAAATTTTCTTGGGTGGAGCTTTGGGGACAGGCTCAGGGACAGGCCCTGAGGGCTCAGGCGGCATGACGGCGGTCATCATTGGCCAGGGTTCGAGCGGTGAGGTGGCCAACTGTCAACTGCGTCCGACAGTTCTCTGCCGCCCAAGCGCAGACGGAGACCATCCGGCATATCCTGCCCCAGTGGCCCGTTGCTGCCTCCAACCCACCCGCCAGTGCCAGTTCCTCCGCCTGCTCGTCACCGAGGGCGTCCCCCGGCCGTCACTCCCGCTGGTCCTCCGCAGCAGCCTCCAGCCAGGCCTCGGCTTTGAGCCGGCCGCAGCAGGGACGGCCAGCCCACTCCAAGCACTGCCAAGCCAGATGGCAATTGACAGCGAAAGCATTCCGGAACGGGCCGCTCAGGAATGGAGGATGCTCTTGGAGTTGGTCACCGATCCACTCACCCGGGGGTGAGGGCCGGGTGGAGTCTTCATTTGTGTGTGTGTCTGTTCCACCGCTGGCTCCCAAAGGAAGCGGAGCAAGCGGTACCCACACTTCAAAGAAAGAGCAAATTCCTCTGTTCCTGGGTCCCAAGAGGGCAAGTCTGGCGGTGTGCGACCCTGTAAAGCCTTGCACCCCTCAGCCCCCTCTTGTTCGCCAGCACGGCAGCTGGGTGCGGTTCGAGGACCCGGTCATCTGCCTTCTCACGCATCCCTGGCCGTCTCGACCGCTTCAGCACTAGCTCCATGATCGAGTCCCGAGGTGACCGTGGCAGAGCAGCACGCCCTGTGTGATAACAGTTCACCCCGGCCTGCTGCCAAATCCTCACCGACTGAGGGGCCATGTACAAGGGGCGTGCTTTAATGGAGGTCTGGGCAACCTCCAACTGCATAGGCATTCGTGCCTCGAGTTGTTGCAGTTGGACAACAGAGGACATAGTCCCCTTGCCATTACCGCTGGACCACCGCTGACACCGAGTTACGCTCGGCTCCTCAGTGAAAAGCAACTAGTGCGCGCATCCACTTCCGTATTTAAACCCGTATTTATACCAATGTAAATCACGCACGCCAATTCCATTGGCTCGTTCAATAGTACTTGAAGATGACTGGCTCCCTGGCGTGATCCCGTTCAGTCGACTTCAACTACGTCCTCCGTTCCCTGGGTTGCATATGCAACCAGGACGTTTCCTATTTATGGAAATGTATTATGTATTATATCGCATTATATTTTGCAGTATATTACCATATATTTTTTGGTCACGTAAGGTAAGGCCAACACAACAAACAAAAATTCATAACCATAATACATTTTAACCAACACACACACACACACACACACGCGAAAAACAAAACAAACAAAATGGCACTTGCCTACGGGTTTCCTCACACAATATAACTTGTCTCAAACTCTGAAATCACAGTAACACTAATGACTGAAACTAAGTGTTGAGCAGTAGCGTCGCTACAAGTAGTGACGCTACTAGTTTAACTACATTTCTCAGTAGCGTGGTGGTAGCGTCGCTGTTTTCTGAATCAAATAGCTTTTCAGTAGCGAAGCTCTTTTTTTGATCAAGTAGTGCGGTAGCGTCCACACAAGCTAACCATTTTTTCCAAGCATTTCTAAAGCTCAAGCTCAAATCGGAAATACAACTGCTAAGTATCACTGATGCTGGATCAGTTAGTGACGGTGACTTCTTCTTCTTCTTGTTTTACGGTGGTTGGCAATCCTAGGGCCATATGATTTCATTACCGCAATACGGAAAACATGGACTGAATCGCAGTATCCATGCATAAACACGAAATTTACTGTATAACACGGAATTTCAAGGAATTTGTCAGATCTTGGATGAAAAGAAGGTAAGTAAACTTAAATAAAATCGCGATATAGACTAGTGTCTGTAAATATTCAACAGCATAAAGACTATTTAAAAAGGAATCATGCATGTTCTGTGTGTCTCTGTAAATGAATGGCTCAGATGCGCGGCCACGAATTCATTTACCACACCCTGAAGCACCCACGACGCTTGCGATGTTTTCAGTAATGGATTGATGAACTTCATCTACACAGCCGCTCTTGGAGTCACTTTAGCAGCATTTTAGCTTGATTTGAGAAAAACTATTGTCATATCAAAAAACAAAAAAAAAAAAACAGAGACTCAAAGGTCTAGCTACATGGCAACCTGTCAAAATAAAAGGTTGGTTTAACCTTTGAAGAAAGTTTTGCTTAAATCATTAGGCCTTTTAAATAATTGGTCATTACAATTTAAACCATTAAAAAAAACTATTTCATAGTGCCCTTAAAATGTAATTTATTTAAAATTTTTTATAAATTATTGTTAAATTGTATACGTTTCATGATTAAATTAATTACACATGTTTTTGATTACTAAAATGTTATTTAACCATTAAAATTGGAGTCCAGAAAAATAAAAACAAAATAAAACTGAATGTGGAATGTGGGAAAAAATAAAACGGATTTCATAGGGCCCTACAAACCAGCTTTTTGGTGCATTACCACCACCTTCTGCTCCGTATGGTGTGACATCACATACCAATATCAATCCTTGGGCTGACACGTGATAAATGGAAAAAGATGCACACACTCTTGACACCTGGTTTTGTTATAGTTTTATATAGTTCTATGGTTTTATATAGTTTTTTTTTTTGTTTTGTTTTGTTTTTTGCCAAATTGGTTTGGAACAGTTGCTGTACAAAAAATTGAACTGACAAATTATGCTTGCCTATCTGTTTGATTGACAGTTTTATTGATCACTGAGATAGCATTGACTTGGAATTAAGTTGGTTCAATATAAAAATTTAATTTGAAAAAGTAGCTTAGATGTAGTAAACTACTTTTGCCATATTGCTGTAGCTTAGCTTGCTACATTTCCCAGGGTGGTAGCTTCAGTGTAGCTACATTTAATGTAGAGTAACTGCTAGCTTAGCTCACTATATTTTCTAAGTAGCTTGCCCAACACTGCTGAAACTTACCAGCAACAAGACAGTGCTGGGGCTGACAATGGTTCAAACCTTTTCTTTGCCGCTGCTAACCTTTGCTTTAAGATGTTATTTCCCTTTATATATATATATATATATATATATATATATGGTTTCACTTTATTTTGATAGTACACTTTAGACATTCTACTAACTATAAGTAACTTTGCAACTACATGTCAACTAATTCTGTGTATAGCGTTTTATACAATAATTTATATAGATAGATTACAATAGATTGTTGCACAATAGACATTTTTTTAAAGTATATCTATTGAAAAGTTGCACTGACATGCAATACTGGTGTCTATGAGCATTTAACGTTGTTAGGAGTTCTTTTTCAGCATTATTTACTTGACCCAAGAATCAGTTTTAAAGTGTTTAAAAAAAAAGAGGGGGAAAAAATCCAGGGACTCACGTGTTACTGTAAAAGAGGAATGTAAAAAATTGCCTCAAATGTTTTAGCTTAAGCCAAATCTTTTCAAATAAAGAAACACATCTGCCTTTTTTTATAGAGGTGATAACCAGTTATCCATGGGTTGTGATGTGATGATTAAAAGATTGCGAGAAGACAAAATGTCCTTTTTCCTTTATTGTTGTACAGTAAGAAAAATAAAAACAAGAAGTACAAAAGTGCTTAAAGTTCTTCTGGGATAATTTCCTAGTCTTAATCATCTCTACATGCTACATTTAACAGAGAGACATATCTTTCATAATTTTATTCAAAATCAAGTAAGAAAACAAACGCATCCTTTATTCAGAGCATTCCTCCTTCAAAACCAAACCATTCCTTGATTTAACAGAAACTACTTATTGGCACACAGTTGTATTCACAGTTACTCTACTTACTGGGAAAATAACCACAACACAAATCATGCCATAATTCACTTTTGAATTACATTTTTTTTTTTTTTTTTATTGCTTACACACTAAAAGTGTTACTTGAGGCCCACTTAGTGAAACCATTCACTCATATACCTAATCTTTAGACCAAGTCTGCAAAACTACAAGCAAATTATGTGCTTTAAACTCAGGTTGCTATTGTAAAACAAACATTTTACAAAACTCTAAACACAGTTCTCTACATTAGACAAATCATTCAAAACTAACAGCTCTTTAGTTTAATTTGGGAAACGCTGCCATTTAAATGCCACGATCATCTCCCGATTACCTACACCCAATAATAATGTGTGAAAACACTTATACATAAATTGTTCACTTAGAAATCAAAAATTAGTGTTTTGAAAGAAATTATTTTTACCCCCTTGCATTTCTGTTTATAGTGTGTGTGTATATATATATATATATATATATATATATATATATATATATATATATATATATATATATATATATATGTTTTTGTATATACAATAGAATACAAAATATTCAAATTCTGCTGTAAAGCAGCTCTAACAAGCCAATAGTGTCAGTTCAGTATTGATTCAGTTTAGTTCCATAACAGTATAAAATTCATCAGTTGTGCATACATAATGTGTTTACAGTGTATTTGTGCACATGTGCATGTGAGTGCTTGTGTGTGGCTAATCATTTTATGTTTGTGTAGAGTTACTACGCAAAAATACCATTTTAAGAAGAGTTAAAATAGTTTAGAATGAAGTATTTGCTTATGCAAGAGATGTGTGACATTTTGCATGTTGTGTGTGTTTTGTTGTTTTTTTGTGTGTAGTTTTGAGAAATGGAGCCATAGTTTTAAGAATTGTGTGTAAGCATTTGAAAAAACTGTAAAGTGGAATGTGATTCTTTTTGTTTGACAGTAATTATTTATTGAGGTAAGACTTAAGAAAGAGATCCTTCCTCAGACAGTGATACAATGGTAGAAGTAAAAACATAATTACAAAAAACTGTATGTGAATTAAAGCAAAAAAGTGTTCAAAGTTGTCAAAATTATTGTTAATTTTGGGATCATTTAGGACTCCATTCCTAAAAAGGATATAGCTTCAGGTGTTTTCAGGTTGTTAGAATTAATGCTGTTAATGTTTGATGTATAATTTGTCAATATAATGTATATATTTTTTATTTCAAAACTATTTGTATAACACTTACTAAATGAGCATAAATGTTGTTACTAAGCAGCTTTACAGAAAATGTGAACATAAAGCCCTCAGTGAGTAAGCTAAAGGTGACAGTAGTGAGAAGAAAACTTTAGATTTGGATATTATTTCCTACTGCTGAAAATGACAGCATGCATTTTTTATTTGATTATTTGAAATAATCATGAGTAGTGATTTTTTTTTTATTTCTGACCAGGCATATTGATATATTTAATCATTTTCAAATGAACTTTGACAGCCATTTTGACAATATTTTGTAAAATATTTCCTCACATTTTCAACAAACCTCATTATAACCTCCTTGGCCCTATACACCCCAGTTGGAAAACTCATTGTTTACTAGTGATGAATTTAACAGTTATAGTGCTCCCTACATGCTCCCTAAACCCACATTCCTTTGTAAATGTAAAGAGAAGTGATAACACTTTACAATAAGGTCTCATAAGTTAATGTATTAACTAACTTGAATTAACAGTGAGCAATGTATTTCTTACATTCATTAATCTTTGTTAATGTTAGTAAATAAAAATACAGTTGTTGATTGAGATTAATAAATGCTGTAGAAGAATTGTTTACTGTTAGTTTGTGTTAACTAATATAGTGAACTAATGTTAGCAAATTAAACTTATTGTAAAGTGCTACCAGAGACATTAAGCTGATTTTTAAGTCTTTGCAATCTTACAGTCATTACAAAAATCTTACAGTAACATTACAGTCATGTGAAGCAGCTGCCATTTTCTTTATACCATCACTTTTGTTTTAGTGAAATGGTGGCTCTGCTGACCTAAGTATGAAAATCAGGGCTTAGTTTCAATTTCATCTGCTGATAGTGGAAGCTTCAAAGATTAGGGCTAAAAAAATACAAATAGAGAAGTCAAAATTTCAATTATATAACTTAACAACGTGTTAACTAACTAACATTAAATCGTAATAATCATAACATTGCTTTGATCTGTGCCTAAAAGCAAAAATGAACTGTGGGCCTACCGTGTTGTCTGATTCCAGATCACCTTCAGCAGTACTTCCTGATTCATAACCTATTTTAAAAAACAAACCACAAAAAAAAAAAAAAAAAAAAAAAACATGTTATATTGTTAATTGATAAGAATATCAGTGTAGTCTCTATAACTATACTTTCTTGCACAAGATAGAGCCCTTCAAGTGTCATTTACAAGGCCAGAAAATTGGGTCAAAATAAACTATGTGGATTATCCACTTTGGTGACCCTTCACAAGAGCAGCCGTGTGTGTGTGTGTGTGTGTGTGTGTGTGTGTGTGTGTGTGTGTGTGTGTGTGTGTGTGTGTGTGTGTGTGAGAGAGAGAGAGAGAGGGGGGAGAGGAAGGGAGGGGGGAGGGAGGGGGGGAGAGAGAGAGAGGAGATAGTTTATTAGAGAGAATGTTTATTATTTCCCATGTTTATTAGAATAAGACAGAGTTGCTGTACTTTCCCACCAAATATGCTTTCAGATTTATCCGCACAGATTGTAACTCAGATTAACCATGAATGTGAGAAAGTGGAAAAGTGAAACAGAAATCAATTTCAAGCAGCAACTGATTGTTAAAACAGAAACAAAAAAATGTTTCAGAGAGAGAGAATGTTTAACCCAACCATTACAAAATATACACCATAACACCATTGTAAATATAAAATCACATGCATTTGTGTAACATACTTAGAAAAGGATGGGCAGAAGGTCGTCTACCGTCTGTGAATAAATCCAGTACAAAATTATAAATCACTACTGACTACTCAAACCCATATTGTAGAATAACCTTTAATTTGAGAAGCAGTTTTGAGATATTGAGCTTCAAAGTTTTTGCATCCTAAGCGACTTTGCTTTCTAAATAAAAAGTCCTAAAATGTACACAACATTACAAAGCACATAGCCTAATGTAAATAAGTTGTCACATAATAAGAATGTTAATGACTAAATTTTGACAAAATGTCAGATAGAACCTTATAATTCCAAGTTGACGAACTATAGAGAAGTGAAAATACAACTTCACAAAACTGCAGCTTAACATAAACCGAAGTCATAATCAAATCATGATAAGGAAGTACTGTATGTACGTCTAAGGTCTTTTAGTAACACAAGAATTCCCCTTAGACAAGATCTACTGAGGCCTCTTGTTTCTAAACTTAAGCATTGCCACATTTCCCCTTTTGGCTGCAAAAAATGTAAAAAGTCTGTTTCACAGAGATCCTTCCTCAGACATAACAATCACTGAAATGTGTATATAATTGAAAATACAAGTAAGCAACAGTTCAGTTTTCTTTAGAACAAATGTAAAAAGTATACTCACGTTGAACATTTTTTTTTCTAAATATCAACAGAGCACACAGAAGACCAACAATGAGTGATCCGATGACCATCACACCAGCAACAATGTGTGTTGTATTAGATGTTATAGAAGATTCCTTGTCAGAACCATCTGAAGAAACAATAGATACAATTGACAACAGCACATATTCTCCATGACAATGTTGTAAAAAAAATATATATATACTGTCCTACACAATTGTCTTCATGACAATGCACAGATTTATAAATTTGCTGACTCAAAGTAACCTGAGATATGTGTGGCAATATCAATGCTTTATTGTACTACTCTAAATTACATTGCAAAGAAAAAATTATACTAATAAAATGCCATAATATGGCCAGCTCCCTACAATTTGCTTTGTCTCAAAACATGCCCAGTGTCTTCAGAATCTTCAGAATCCATTGTATGATTACGTAAACACTCCTGAAACAGTGCTACTGTTAACCCTGAGTTGACATATGTCTAGAGATAAAAGCACATCTATTCAGCAGATCATATTTTTACACAAGCTTCTAACTATGTTAAATAAGCACTCAGATAAGAGATGGTAAGAAAATGAAGCTTAATTACCTCTAGCAGATGTGATCTGTAATGTGCTTTCTCCATCTTGCACATATTTGCTGTTCAAGACAATGCATCTAAATGGCCCCAGGTTCAAGTTAATAGACTTGAAAGTCAGTTTGCTAGATAAGGCCACAGATTTTAAACCATTGGTGTCATTGGTGGCTTTTGTCAGGTCTGAATTCATGGTCCAATTCGTTCCAGAACGGTCAAACCAATGGATGAAGCCTGCTGGGTAGCCATCAGTAGCATTGCAGTAAAGGTCGACGGTCCCTCCGTCTGTTACATCTTTAGGCCATGTGCTTGAGATTGGATTTTTGTACTTGGCTTTATTGAGGGTAAGAAACATTCGATAAGTGTCAAGAAAGCAGAAAGTATTATAATAACCACTTTTAAAACAAAATGGCTAAGAATTTCAGAAATGTATTTTATTTGACTGAAGAAATTCAAAACTCACCTGTGATAGTGATTCTAAGTTGCACCGTTTTTGCACCTGTGTCTGTTAGAACATAGTACAGATATTCACCCTCATCAGAAAACTTAGTGTCTGAGATTTGCAGCGATGGACCCAATGCTGGGTTTTTAAGTCCAAAGCGTGGATCTCCTGAATTTGTCTCCTCAAAAAAAGTGAAAAGTGTATTGTTCTCTGTGGTTTTTCTTAAAGAAACTCCTTCTATTTTAATTTCTTGGATGTCTTTGAAATTGCAGTTGATAACTGTGGTCTCAGCAACAATTCCAACAGTAGGTAGGCATTCCAATGTCCACAAATCTGTTAAACATAGAAGTACAAAAATAAAATTGCATTATGGTATTTTAGTGAGAGCATAACTAGATATTTATAATCAAAGAAATATTCAGAGCTTCATATAAGTATCTTTTGACATAATCTGTGGCATGCTAACCACAGAAAACAATTTACAATGTAAAAAATAATTAACTTGAGCCCAGAACATTTTTTAAAACACAACAAACAATCTTAGTCTCTAATAATCCAATAAATCCAACAAATCTCTGAATATTAATGCATTGTACCTTGACTGGGCCTCACAGCAGGGATGAAGAGAGAAATTATTACAAGAACCATAACCATCAACGGAGACATGTTTACTCTGAAAGGATAAGAGAGAGAGAGAGAGAGAGAGAGAGAGAGAGAGAGAGAGAGAGAGAGAGAGAGAGAGAGAGAGAGAGAGAGAGAGAGAGAGAGAGAGAGAGAGAGAGAGAGAGAGAGAGACTTCACAATAACGAAATGATTGTACTTTGTTGCTGTGTACGTGTTGGGAACCTGATCTCTACTATTGTAAAAGTTTAAGCTGGGTTTCAGGAAGCAATGCTAAGTAGCATTCAATGTTAGTTCCTTCAAATAAATAAAGCTTAAACACAATATGGTGCTTAATCAGAAAATGTTGTGCATGTCAACATACATACATTGTACATGGTGCATAAACATTGATAGGCATAATTAATTGCAATAGAGATGACATTAAATTAAAATTAAAATTATAATTATAATAAAATTAAATAGGGGAGAGCGGGGCACAATCTAACACTTTTTGACTTTCTCAGTTTGTGTAAATTCACTTGGGTTTCAGAGTATTTACTTTTTTAACCGGATTCATTTCACACAAGTCTAGGACAATTATGTGGTTTTGTTTCATTAATACAGAGTATACTTTTTTCTTGATTGACCCCGAAAGAATGGAAGTGAACTGTGACAACACGCCCCATAGGTGGGGTACATTATAACATCACCATATGACAGCTTATATATATATATATATATATATATATATATATATATATATATATATATATATATATATATATATATATATATATATATATACACACACAATACAAACTAAAATATTTTGTCAATAAAATACAATTATTAACTTTTTCATATAAAACAATGGCATTTTTTTATTTGACAACAAACACACCACAAAACACAGCATAATTATACAGCATAATTCAAAACATAATAATAATAAATAATTTCTGAACATTGACTCTCAGTCTTTATTTGACTTTATTTGTACTGGTAAATACACTAAGTTTCATCATGCTGGCATGTGTGGAAAGTTTTAATTCATGTGTGTTACAACCACTGATCTATAGATCAGTGGTTACAACTAACCCTGCTGTAGGTTGTGCCCTGCTCACCCCTAATAATAATAACAATAATAATAATAATAATAGCTAAATTGTTAAGTAGCCTATGTATAAATGTGTATTTATTCATTTACATCCATATCCACATTCAAATTAAGACAGCACGTCTTCAGCAGAATTTTTCCATCTCCATAAACTAACTAACAGTCTCCTCTTTCGCGGCTTCTTTAGACTCCTGTTTCCTGATCTTTAGCCCTGTTCTTCGCATTGTCCTAGTTCAAATTATTAAACCAAAAGTTGCAACCTGCCTTCACTTTATCATTCTGTTGTTCATTTTTGCTCCTAGATCCATAACGTAATAAATTTATACCACTTAATGAAAAGTGATTGGTAGCCTAGCTTTGTGTAAAAATACTATGTTCTAAAGTCCGAGTTACTAATGCTATTTTAGTTGTGTTGACGCATGCGCTGTTTTTATACAAATATAATTCCGTGTATGAAATAAGCTACATTCAAAGAAACTATACCAAATAGCCTAATGTTAAGGGCCACTAGGCTATTCATGATTAATAAACATAAGAGCTGCAACCACATTTATGTGCCCTAATCTTACTGCTTCTGTCTTTTTAGCGCGTCCGTTTTTAAGCGATGTTTGACCTCATGCTGTTAAGGTTTACAATACTAAAACGTAACACGGTTGTTCAGGTTTACGGATGTTAAAAAAAATGACACCATCGTATATAGGCAAAAGATTAAGCAAAACTTACAGTGTAAATGCTCTTCAAATGGACGAGGAAACGAGAATACAACCGCATGAAGCATTAATGACTGCCTTTATTGAGATCTTGCATCCTTTCACTTTCAGTATGAGTAGACCAGGCACGGCGCCGGGATTCCAGGTTTGGATGGGCCAGACCAATTGTGGGTGGGCCTTAAATTAAAAACGTTAAATTAAAAATGTTATCCAATCACTGCTTAACCTAAAAAAATGACTGACTAATATACTGCTATATTATCTGTACGTAGCCTATACATAATATAGATTTTAATAGCTTGGTGCTCTTTAAATATTTTGTTGCATTGTTAAAACGTTTCGGTGCATAGGAGTCAGGACGGACCTATCCGCGATCGCTCTCCTTGGTTCTGACCACTGATCTATATAGAATGACTGGATAGCTCATGACGTCATAAACAGTGAAGCCACCGCGCCGCCATATTGGTATTCCCTAGTGAGCTCACCCGTTCTATTGAATCAATAGGAAATTTTATTATTTGACTGAAAAAACATTGCCTAACGAGACACAGTTTTTAAATCTAAAGTATCCATGTACATTCTCACAACGCAAACATCCTAAGCATTTAAATGGGTATTTGTTTAAAGTCGAAAAATTTTCCAGCTTATTAAAAAACGGCCATTTCTTTGCAAAAGTAATAAAAAGCTGTATGAGAACACTAGTCGGCCTTCACTGAAGAGCTATCTTCACAGGCAGTGCTCGAAGTGGGGCGGTACTCACCGGTACGCAGTACCGGCACATTTTACTCTTAAGCATACCTGCACTTTTTCTTGCGTACCGCTACTTCTCGCCACTCGCGTAGCTACGGGTGGGCCTGGATGGGCCTGGGCCCACCCACTTGTCAGTCAGGCCCATCCAGTCAGTGGCCACACAAGGTAGCCTATAGGAGGGAATTCTGTTGCCATTATTACAATACTTGACCTATAAAAATAAATCTTAACAGGGTTCCAGACTGCGACCATTTTTAAAAAATGTGCGAGTTAAAATTGTATGTGGTCGCATTTGTGAGAGTGCATGGTCATGTACTACTCAGTTAAATTCACGCATGTGCAACAGAACGCCGTTGTATCAGCAGCTGCTGCAGTCCGTAACTTATGTTCAAAATGAATGAGTACATCATGAATCCATTTTCCAAACCGTGTTTTTGACTTATCCTGAATCACTACGGTACGCCTATAATAAGTGTTTATATTCTGACTATTTTATCCCGAGGTCGGCTCGGCTGCGGAGTTGCCCAGTGACTCGCCTTAGACATTAACGGAGAGAAGTAGCTCCGGCTACAATGTTCTTCCGCAAGACACTTGCAGTTTATTTATTAACGAACATACACATCAAGCGCATTGCGCACTGATGGTGAAACGCGCCAATTAGGAATTCAGGAATTATTAAGGCATATACAAATGAAAAGAACATACATGTTTTTTTAATAGGTTTTTATTTATTTATTTATTTTTTTAGAGTTTTCTGATTTCATAGTTAAAAGATTAAAACATTTTGCTAACATGAGGTCTTGTCACTGTCAGTCTTTTAACATCAGTGTAAAACTAGGGTATGCAGATTAAGACCACTATTCATCAGCATGCATTGATTAATCCCATGGCATGTAGCAAAAAAAAAAAAAAAAAAAAAAAATTAAAAAAAAATTATTGGTGCGACCAAATCCTATGCTGGTTCTCAACTGAGAAAGTTGGTAGAACCAGTGCAACCAGTGGAAAAGTTAGTCTGGAGCCCTGACACTACATTAAAGGTAATTTTCAAAAATCCATAATAGGGGCCCTTTAAACTGTGGTGTATTCAAGCAGGTGTAGTTGTGTTGGCCTATTTTGATCACAGATGCATTTTAGGCTGTGCCCACCCGATTTTCTCTGGGCCCACCTACATTGTGATTCCTGGCTACGCTAGTGCCTCCAACCTCATTAAAAGAGACTTAGCCGCAGACCCAACCACTATACTACCATATTCCAACACTGATCTTATCAGAGCCACATATATACTTTTAAGCGATGAACGACTGGCTCCCCACTCTCTTCCTGTCAGACATCTAATCACATTAATTACTTTTTTGCACTTGTCTTCCATTTTCTTTATGTTCTGCAAATGTCAACCTTGCATCTAAAATCACTCCCAAAAACGTAATGGAACTTACCCTCTCTAACTCTCTCCCATACATCATTAGTTTAATTTCTTCCTGAATTCTTTTCCTGGTAAAAAAGACTGTCTGAGTCTTTTCTATTGAGAACCCAAATCCCCAGTCATAAGCCCATTCTACCACTTTATCTATTGCTTTCTGTACCTTCCTTATTGTCAACTCCGTCAATCTCCCGCCTTTCAATTTCACTTATTTGCTCAGTTGGCTCCTCCTCCACTCCCTAAAGTGTGCAGCCTGAAGAGCAGATTCAGCAGATTTACACATTTTTCTCCGTTTTGTTTTATGACAAAAACCGACAAAGTTATTAGAATAAATGCAACGACTGTCGCATCCCATCTTGTGTTCTTTTACGAACGCGTCAATATTTTTCAATATTTTTTTATATAAAGTTTAAATGATCATATCTCTGTTTTTACTTGGTAAATCAACACAAAACAAAAAGTAGAATAGAGTTTCAAGCCAGCACTTTCGACAGAAGTGGACGGCAGCGCTCAACGTGACTTTGTTTTTATGCTTTGATGTCTTAAACTGGTCATGTGACTTGATCACGCCGGCGTGATCGGCGACTCGGAAGAGTTAAACAGTTCTTCAGAAACCACCGTGACATCTGCTCCCGTGTCCACTTTGAACAACACCTCAGAATTATTCACTTTTAGTTTAAACAGCCAGGGTGCATCATTCTGCTCTGTACTAACAGTACCTAAGAATGCTATGTAACTCTCTTGTTCATCGCGAGTCATGTTATCCCTCTGGACCTGCAAACTTTCGCATAATGACCCTTTTTCTTACAAAGGTTGCAGAATGCTTGTCTTGCTGGGCATTGAAATTTGCTGTGAGATGGAGTTTTTCCACACCACTTACATGAGATACACTTTTCTGACACTGTTTGCTTCTCTGGCATCCTAGCAGGCTTCCTCTGCATCCTACCTCGTCCTTTATTGAAAGGTCGTTGCTGTGCATGAACAATGTCAACATTTGTTGCTATGTCACTCTTGAAATTGCCTTTCAGCTCCTCTTGCTGTTTCTTTACCAGCTCACTTTGGCGTACACGTGTGACAGCTTTCTCTAGAGTGAGTTCAGAATCCATCTGAAATTGCTCTGACAATCTTTTATCTCTCAGTCCAACCACTTTTCTGTCCCGTATCATTTCACTATATAATTCTCCATAGCCGCAATGCTCAGCTATGCAATGTAGTGCTGTGATGAAATCATCTGCAGACTCTCCTATTTCTTGCTGTCTCATATTAAACTTTGCACGTTCAAATATTACATTTCTTCGTACTACAAAGCACTCGCGTAGCTACGGGTGGGCCTGGATGGGCCTGGGCCCACCCACTTGTCAGTCAGGCCCATCCAGTCAGTGGCCACACAAGGTAGCCTAAGGAGGGATTTCTGTTGCCATTATTACAATACTTGACCTATAAAAATAAATGTTAACAGGGTTCCAGACTGCGACCATTTTTTAAAAATGTGCGAGTTAAAATTTTATGTGGTCGCATTTGGGCGAGTGCATGGTCATGTACTACTCAGTTAAATTCACGCATGTGCAACAGAACGCCGTTGTATCAGCAGCTGCTGCAGTCCGTAACTTATGTTCAAAATGAATGAGTAGCCTACATCATGAATCCATTTTCCAAACCGTGTTTTTGACTTATCCTGAATCACTACGGTACCCCTAAGTGTTTATATTCTGACTATTTTATCCCGGGGTCGGCTCGGCTGCGGAGTTGCCCAGTGACTCGCCATAGACATTAACGGAGAGAAGTAGCTCCGGCTACAATGTTCTTCCGCAAGACACTTGCAGTTTATTTATTAACGAACGTAGCCTACACATCAAGCGCATTGCACACTGATGGTGAAACGCGCCAATTAGGAATTCAGGAATTAAAGCATATACAAATGAAAAGAACATACATGTTTTTTTAATAGTTTTTTATTTATTTGATAGTTAAAAGATTAAAACATTTTGCTAACATGAGGTCTTGTCACTGTCAGTCTTTTAACATCAGTGTAAAACTAGGGTATGCAGATTAAGACCACTATTCATCAGCATGCATTGATTAATCCCATGGCATGTAGCAAAAAAAAAAAAAAAAAAAAATTATTGGTGCGACCAAATCCTATGCTGGTTCTTAACTGAGAAAGTTGGTAGCACCAGTGCAACCAGTGGAAAAGTTAGTCTGGAGCCCTGACACTACATTAAAGGTAATTTTCAAAAATCCATGATAGGGGCCCTTTAAACTGTGGTGTATTCAAGCAGGTGTAGTTGTGTTGGCCTATTTTGATCACAGATGCATTTTAGGCTGTGCCCACCCGATTTTCTCTGGGCCCACCTACATTGTGATTCCTGGCTACGCTAGTGTTCTCGCATAGCCGGTACTCGACCACTGACAGAAAAAGCGCCAGTGTCTCGGCCGTTGATATACTTCGTTTGCAGTGCGTATGCAGTGCGTATTTTTTCCGCACCCATGTTAACAGGTTCGAGATTTCACATTGCACGCGCATGCGGTCCGTCAATGCGCTCCTGGTGCTGTGTGTATAGGCCTAACAGCAGTGCAGTGATCGTTCCGAGTCTATTATTGCTGTGCTGCACGCGCTGAATTAAAGTGACAGCTCATGGTTCGTGGTCAAAACACAGATTGACATGAAAATATAATAATCTCACCATAAATGCATTTAATTAAAATGTAGTAGGCCTAATCTAAATTTATTTTTGGACTTGCAGACTTGGAGGAGTTCCGTTTTCGCACGCACGTGCACACACCACACGCACGACTTGTTTTAATACATTTATGTTGTTAATAAATAACAATAAGTTTTGTTATAAGTTTTGTTTTTCACTGTAGAAATCTCAAATGTCATGATTTGCCAATGCAAGAGAGTACCGGCACCTTTCTTTTCCCACTTCAAGCACTGTTCACAGGTAAGAAAAACAGTTTGATAATATTAATTATATAGTGAATGCTAAAGACCTATATTTTTGTGAATTGGTGAATATTCAGGTGAATTTTGTTTAGTGGCCACAAATTAAATCTCCAGTAGGTAGATTTTGTAAACAAATATTTGTTAAAACTGTCATTATGTCCTCACAGTAGAATATGAGACAGATAATCTGTGGAAAAAATCGAGCTCCTCTGGCTCCTCCCTGTGGTCCTATTGCCATTTGCAGAAATACACGCTCCCGGTCAGAAACAACCAATCAGAGCCAGGAGGAATGTCTTAGCAGTGTCAATCACGCTCGTGTACGCGCTGATCACCCCTCTCTTGCACAGCGCGAGCGCGTACCGTCGTTCGTGAATCTCCTGTTCGAACTCGTTCATCCAAATGAACGAATCTTTTTTCGAGTCATTTCGTTCATTCAACGAACGAAATGACTCGCAAAAAGATTCGTTCATTTCGAACGAGTCTTTTTCGGAGTCATTTCGTTCATTCAACGAACGAAATGATTCGAAAAAGATTTGTTCATTTTGATGAACGAGTTCAAACAGGAGAGTCACGAACGTGCATCACAGAACAGAGCAAGGCGAGCATTTGTGCTTATAAAACTTAAAGTTTTGTATTTATTTTTGAAATGACCGATCGTTTCGCTAGATAAGACCCTTATTCATCGTCTGGTATCGTTTAAAGCCCTTTGAAGCTGCACTGAAACTGTCATTTGGTCCTTGAAACGTTTGTGTCCTATTGAAGTCCATTATATGGAGAAAAAGCCTGGAATGTTTTCATCAAAAACCTTAATTTCTTTTCGACTGAAGAAAGAAAGACATGGACATCTTGGATGACATGGGGGTGAGTAAATTATCAGCAAAAGTTTTTTTTAAAAGTGAACTAATCCTTTAATGTTATCTTACTAGCTATTTATAACTTATAGAAAGAGTGCAACATTATAAAGTTACATGTATTGCAAAATACATAATGATTTTGTAGTTTGTAGTCAAAGTATGGGCAGGCCATAGTCAATGTAAAGCATATTGTTGATGTTTCGTCCCTATTAGTGAATGTTCCATAACTGTTTATAATCTGCCGTCATCGGTGGTCCTGTTTACTAGCCTGCACGTTCACTGCAGGCTCCGCTGTGGGGGAGGAGCTGTGGAGGGAGGGCTGTAGCGCAGCAGAGAGCAAGGGGGTTGGACCTGGAAGTTGTGCTTGTTCAAATTTTCAGGCTAAGTCAACATTTTCTCAAAACTCCCTACTGCAACTTTAATAATACCTCAGCACGTTATACTAATTTGTTCCCTCGTTTTACTATATTGTGGCCACGTTGTAATTCGTTAAATCAAAATGAGGGAGGGAATTAGTTCAACGTGTCCACGATTTATTAAAACGAGGGAACAGTCGTCTTAACAACGAATTATTTAGATCAGTGGACAGGGCGCATAAGAACGAGCAGAGAAAGAGAGCCCCGGCCGCGCGCGCGCACTCTCTCATCGCCTTCAACGATTGTGTTTTATAGATTAGTAGTTTGTTCATATAAAGTGTTTGCTTAGCAAGTACATGTTCAGGAAATGCATAATACAAATTGTATGGGTTAATGTAACGGTAAACGGACTCTGCACAAAGCTCTTTTGAAGCTGTTATATGGTGTCGCTATTGGACACTTAATTGTGATTATTCCTGCTCTGATGTTTCTTATAGGCTAACTTACTGTTGACTGTTTTATCGTTGCTTGTTAAAGAAGCAGCAGCATTACCGTTATTGTTGCCTCGGAGAAAACAACACGGTCATACCCAGCTAACATGAGTCCAGCGGTCCAGTGGTGGACCACCGGTGGCAAAGTCGGCGGCCCACTGGCGGACGCCGCCGGCGGATCACTGGCGTTTTGCTCATCGTTATTCTAGCGGACCTCCAGCGGCAGCCGCCGCTTTCCCGACGGTGGTCCACTATCGTGCCGCTGGTTTATAATAAGTGTTTTCTGGCGGACCACGGTCGGTCCACGGTTTATAATCAGTTACTCATGCTAACCAAAATGCCCTTACACTATAATGGATAAAAAATAAGCAATGTACACCAGTCTCAATAGCAGTTGCAAATATATTTTTATTAAATTAATTTTTAGTGGACAGATTAAATTAATACATTTATATTTATCAGATTATTTTACTCAATGTGACTATTAGTAAAGTACATTATAGGATAATTGAAGTATATTTGTAGTACCCTTATGAAAATTAATGGTTTTACCACAGCATTTGCAGTAAAATCATAGTAGCTAACTAAATGAACCATGGTTTCACAACAACCAAGGTTTAAAAACCTATGGTTATAGTGATTGATTACCATAATTTTACAGCAATTATTACAGCAAAATTACTAGTTGAACCATGGTTTTGAAAAAAACAAATAAACATGGTTGGTAGTTTTGCCATAGTAAAACCATATAGTGCTTTTCACAACACAAATCGTTTCAAAGAAGCTTTACAGAAAATGCATGTTCATGGTTACAATCGCAAAATATCGACTATAATAGGCGACTGCTACTCACTGGAGAGCATCTTCTGGCAACAAAGTAATGTCCATAAGATAATACAAGTCATGAGTTTAAAGTCATGTTCAGTTAAACAGAAAGTTTTTTGCTATCCTTCAACATTTCAAAAGGGCAAGTTTGCAGATTTTCAACCCGCTATTGTTACAATGTTGGTAATATGTAAATGAACTATGTTTACTCTTTCTCTGAGTTACGTGTACTGCAATATTCCTGTTTATGTCAGCAAAACTGTCATGCAAACCTTCCCTTACCTTTCCCGGTTTCACAGAAAAGGCTGTCCCAGACTAAAATGCATGTTAAAAGTCTTAACTGGAAGCAACTTGCACTGACACATCTTAAAATATTTCAGTGCCATTGTTTTGTCTCAAGATGCACACCAGTAATGTTTTTTTTTTTAAATTAGATTTTAAAAAGCTACTAAAATATCCTAATTTAACTAAGGCCTAATCCTGGCTTAATCTAAGCCCTGCCTGTGAAACCAATAACATGGTTTCAATATAACTGCCAATGCAATATAAGGTTAATATCTGGCAGTTTTGTATGCCATCTGTATATTCCATCTATAGTTGTCATCATCTGAAGTCTTCAAGAGTGTTGGTGTCATTAGAAGTCTTCACAAGTGAGGTTGGATCCAAACGGGAGCTGTTGTAATCTCTAGTAAACTTGCTGAGCATCCTGAGATAGAAACAGGGAAACAACAGGAGAAAGATTAGCATCTGCTGTCATATTATTTCAGGCAAAAGATGATCATGTGCAGTTTTTACTATTTCATCACATATAACTGTAGTGCAAGATTATGAGATGTGTTAATTGAATGCTTGGATAAAGAGATGTGTCTTTAATCTAGATTTAAATTAGGATTGTGTTAAATAGACCCAACATATGTAAATGGTAGTTTACACTACTGTTCAAAAGTTTGGGTTCAATAGAATTTAAAAAAATAAATAAATTCATATTTTTATTCAGCAAGGATGCATTAAATTGACCAGAAGAGAGAGTAAAGATTTCTGTTTCAAATAAATGCTGCTTTTTTCTTTCTATTCATCAAATAATCCTGAAAAACACAAAAAAATAAGCAGCACAACTGATTTCAACAATTATTTAAATGTTTTAATATTATTTCACAATATTATTGTTTTTACTGTATTTTTAATTAAATAAATGCAGTCTTGGTGAGCATAAGAGACTTCTTTCAACACATAAAAAAATTGTACCAACAACATTAGTGTGTTTAACATTAGTGTATATTTGAAGTTTTAGTTTAGTTCCTTAACTGTCCACAAGTGGAAATTTGTCTTTGGCTTAGTTTTACTTACTAGTCATATGGTTGATGGTGCCTTAGAGATGATGATCAGCTCAACTCTGCTACAGAGGGCATCCGCATTGAAGATCTAGGAACACAACAAACCATTTGTCACAGAGCCAACAATATTATTATACAATAACAGGTTTATTAAAAGGAAAGAAGCTACAGCAGAAGTGAATTGCAGAAAAGAGAAAGAATGTACAGAAAATTATTTCTTAATTAGGATAACAGAATTTATGTTTTTAGGTTTACTTATTCATTGTGTTGTGTTCAAAACCCTATAACACTTGTGGTGTTCCTGGTAAAAAATGACCAGCCTTTAAAGAAATAGCTTATAAATCCCTTGTTATGCTATATTATCACCCAATATTGGGTTAAATCTTTTTGTCAACTTGTTCTCTTTTAATAAGTACTGGTTTCATATTTCTATTTGCATCTGATTAATCGTAGGCCTAATTTATCTGAGAGTAGGCATCTCATTTTCTTTTGTAAAAAAGACTTATTTAGACAAATAATTTTGAAAATATTAAATAAAATATGAACATCTTCATGTACACATATGTACATGTGTGCAAACATTGAGCCCTTGGATCTGTGCATGTGTTGATACATGCATACACGCGCTACCCAAACAAACACACACATTAAAACACACAAACTATTTTGAGTATTACACATTCTTTTTCACAGAAAGAAACTTGATCCTACCCTGAACTGCATCTAATATCCATTCATCCATCTGATATTCACACACACACACACACACACACACACACACACACACACACACACACACACACACGCACACTGGCTTTAGTCTGCAGTGACCCTGTTTCAAAAGAATCTTTCATGTTCTTTGTTTCATCACAGTTTCCAGACAAAATATGACATTGTGTTTTGGGACTTCGATGTTCTCTCACAGAAAAAGTTGAAAATTTACAAATATAGATGTTATAGCACAGACACATATAAATGATTCACAGTCTTGTGATGAAGAACATCATGCACAGAGAGCTTATTCGCCATTGTGCTGCTACAAAATGAATGCCAAGCAAGACACTGTGAAGCATTTATATGTGTCTGTGCTATAACATCTATATTTTTACATTTTAGTCCCAAAACACAATGTCATAATATTTTGTCTGAAAACTGTGATGAAACTAAGAACATGAAAGAAAGATTCTTTTGAAACAGGGTCACTGCGGACTAAAACTACTCGCCATGAAGCCAGTGCTGAAGCGGTCTTATATGGAGCAGCCCGAGCGGTGTTACCGCTGCTGCTGCTGCCATGTGCCCCAGGAGCCTCTGAAAGAATTTCAGTGGGAAGTGAGTGCGTTCCTCTGTGAGGCACGTTGTCTGTGCGACTGAATCCAACTCCATACAGAGAAAAAAGATCCTCTGCACAGGGGAGAGTTTGCTCTTTTCCCAGTTGACCTGAAGACCCAACTGGCTGAGGTGCCTGAGCACGAGGTCCCTGTGTTCTAACTGATCTTGAGAGTATGCTAGTATGAGCCAGTCATCGAGATAGTTGAGGATGCGAACGCCCTGTTCTCTCATGGGAACAAGGGCCCCCTCCGTGACTTTCGTGAAGACACGGATAGCCCGAAGGGCAGGACCTTGTACTGATATAATCGACCCTCGAACGCAAAGTGCAGAAATGGCCTGTGTCGAGGAAGAATTGAGACATGAAAGTACACATCCTTCAGGGCGATCGCTGCAAACCAATCTCGGGGACGGATGCATTTGAAAATATGTATGTGTGTGTGTGTGTGTGTGTGTGTGTGTGTGTGTGTGTGTGTGTGTGTGTGTGTGTGTGTGTGTGTGTGTGTGTGTGTGTGTGTGTGTGTGTGTGTAAAGAAATGCGTTCATGAAGTCAAACTGCCTCGGACATGGATCCAAACCAAATAGTAGCGTTTTACTTTTATCTGGGCATTTCAACAACAGGAAATACTACAGGTGCTAATCTACCAACATGCATTACCATGGCGTTGCCTATAAAGGAGTACACAGACACCGCCGAAGTAGGTACCACAATCCTTGTCCAAACTTTATGTGACACGCTGACTTGAAGCCTACGTGTTTTCGTGCTCGTCTATAGGCAACGCCATCTGGGCCGAAAACACTTAACAGTAACCATACTGTCTCCCTCTTCACCGTAAATACGTTCTGGATACATTTTAAGTGCATCATATTTATATAACACTGGTGGTGGTTGAGGAGAGATTCCCTGATATGATTGTAAAGCGCTTTGGGTGTAGGCCTACAGTAGAGATATGAAAGTGCTATATAAATGCCTCATTCATTCATTCATTCATTCATTCATTCATTCATTCATTCATTCATTAAGCTGGATATCTCCATCCAGTCTGAAAAGTGTTTTTGCCTGTAAAGTCTATTCTGGCGCAGTATATTTAGTAACGTCCTAAAACAAATGGTAATGCCCAAGAGTGCCGCACAAGGCCTGAAAAGTGAAGCTAAAGTGTCTCGATCGCTCCCCGGTGGCTGGTCCCAGTATAGGTCATAAAGCCCGCCTCCCCATGAAGTCTAATGAACCCGATGGAAACTAAACAATCAAATTACACTTCGAGTTTGGTCTTAGTTAGTTAGTTATTTTATGCTATAAACACGGGAATGTGACGTCAGGATTGACAGCTGTGATTGACAGCTTCTCTAAACGAAGTAGTCACTTAGGCACCAACAGACTTTTTGGGGGATTTTCAGGAGGAGATTGGAGCTTCAGCTTTAATTTATACATGTCCATAATTGTTTATTTCACACTGACTTAATGAGTTGTTCTGCAGTAAACTGTACTAACAGTTTCTGCGAGAGTGAGGACGGGACCTTGATATTGCGGATTTACTTCCTGCTCACTACTGCACAGACTCGGGTCCCGTGCTCACTACTGCGTAGAAGCAGGTCCCAAAGTCCATATTAGGACTTTGGCGGCGTCAGTTTTCACCAATGTAAGAGAATGCAAGGGCTGTTGTCCATCTTTTTTTTACAGCCTATGGTAATGCCATGTTGTTAGATTGGTACCTGTATAATTTCCTTTTGTTGAAAGCCCAGATAAAAGTAAAAAGCTACTATTTTGTGTAGATCCATGTCCGAAGCAGTTCGACTTCAAGAAAACACTCGCTCTGCGCCAGTGGATGGCAAGCACTATGGAGGATTGTATTCTCGAAACATTTCGACTTTAATCTCGAAACGTTTCGACTTTAATCTCGAAACGTTTTGACTTTAATCTCGAAGCGTTTCGACTTTTTTTAACGTTGTGGTTCAGGGCTTCCGTAAGCAAAACATTCTGCAGATGATATTTAATGTTGTGTCTGCTGGCTCTATTTCTTAAACAGCTTAACGCACTTTAATGTTCTATACAGGCCGTTTCACGTTTATTTTCACACACCACTTACTGCGCATATAGGCCTGAGACTTTTCTCAGCGATACACTTTTTTTGATCCCCATTTAATTGGTACTGTCATTGATGGAAAAATCAGTTTGCTTATAGCAGAATTTGTAACCGTAAAGAAGACAATGTAACTCCAGTGTTACGTTCAGTGGCGTCAACTTTATTCCTATTATGCTCCATAATTACCAGAGCCTATAACGACTCAAATGTATTCTTCTGGATATGTAATAAATCGGTCAGCATCAGCCCGCCCCTTTTTCCTAATATGGTGTCTGCTCTAGAATCTTTGCCGTGTATGTTCAAGCAACTCACTCGTCTCGCACGTTGAGCTGGCAATGTTTTACAGATGGTCTTGAAGTGGTAAGTTGGCAAAGCAACAAATCGGCATTGAATTAGTTATCGGATGATATTAAAAGGTAGTGGGATTATTTGTGGTTGACCTGGAAATTTTAACTTGATCAAAAAGTTATGGATTTGATATTAGCTGCGAATTCAGAGCATTAACTTAAGTTGTGTCAGTGTAACGTTATCGATAGCTAGCCTAGTCCAACCGTAAACTAGTTGG
Organism: Gila orcuttii; assembly: GCA_026230005.1. Classification (NCBI taxonomy): domain Eukaryota; kingdom Metazoa; phylum Chordata; class Actinopteri; order Cypriniformes; family Leuciscidae; genus Gila; species Gila orcuttii. Next base: position 24,627,283 of record JAPDVR010000011.1, read on the forward strand.
CTAACGTTACTGCCTGCCATACAAAGCCAATAAGCCATAGTAACGTTATCTGATCGGTTTTGAAACATCTGTTCTGTTTTGTCTTTTGTCAAAGTCTCCAGCTGGTTCAATTGTTTTCAGTTTCATAGAAACGAGGGTGTTAAATTTGTTGTAGGCTAACTGCAAAATCCAACCAAATATTATCAAGGCATCGACTTGATGTTTCTCCCATAGACTGTTATTCACGGTTGATTAACCATTTTCAAATAAACGGGGTTGTGTTAACCTTATTCAGCACTGAAATCTGTCAAACTTCTTTCAAAGTCCTCCATCACATATTAATATTAAAATAACTTAATTTCAGAGCACCACAAAGTCAGACCTCAGCACCTTTATGTACCTTTAATGTAAGATCGTTCTTAGGTCACATACCAATTTAAAATCATAACATAAAAACTGCAATGGTACTGTTTTTAAAATCATGTGTAGTAGGCCTAAGTGTACAGTAAGTGTGTGTCTAAACATGCTTTAATGAAGTAGACTTCAAAAGCTTTTGAATTTGAGCTTACAGTTCTTTCATTAACCTGTCTTTTACATAAACTTACAAAATAGATACTTTAACTTAGTCCTCAGATAGAGGAGGGTTGCTGCTAGCTCCGTTAAGGTATTTCTGTCCCTCCCAAACTGCATTGAAATGGCATGTTTAGCAGCCAGAATTTAAAAATTCTGAAAACCCCCTGAAACCCCCTGACCCCTCCTAACATGATCCATATCACCCGTCAGAAAACAATTGCAACGTCTCAGATTGTGCCCTCCCAGAATTTTGGCTTGCATGACGCCCCTGGTTACGTCCCCGGCGCGTCTAGGGGTGTGGGACTAACAAAACAGATAAATGATGATAAATGATAAAACGCATAAAATACACACAATATCACCACGCTGAATAACTCTTGATATTAACCCCTCTAACAAGCAGGCACCCTCCCTCCATAGAACAGACTTCCTCAGCACCTGCCTCACCAAACTTACCTATCTATCTTCAGAAGCGTGCCGGGCTCGAGGCGATTTACAGGCAGTGCATCAGCGGTCGAAACCCTGAAACACCAGCCCCCTTCAGAGAACGCCATCTCCACCCAGGATTTACTTCTAAAAACAACAAAGGCAAAATAATAAACTAGTGCCCGATGGAAAGGCTGCTTCAGCCCAGCTGGACACCTGTTCTAAGCTGAGGAAGCAGTCAAGTGGATTTTTACTCGGGGTAACATCAATCATTACATTACCATAAACAGCAAAAAATTACATTTTAAAAAAAAAATTAAAAAATGAATTACAAATATAATATAAAGCTTAATCACCATACATTCAACATGAAACATAAATCAATCATCCTGGTTTTCCAGAAATATCCCGGATGAGCCCCCACTTTTGTTACGTCCCCGGCACGTCTAGGGGTGTAGGACTAACAAAACAGATACATTTTTGAGTGGGAAAAAAACCCCAAGGATGACCCAAAACAAGTGTCAAGTTCATGTGTTTATTCCAAGAAATCTCTGCTCTCATCAAAGACGATATGAGGTATGTTATGTAAAGTAAATTAATTAACAAGATATTCAGCAGAAAATATGCAACACAATACACAATCTCCACGGTTCCCACCGCATTGGTGAAGCACATGCGGAGGTTGCCCACCGCTCACCATGCCGACTTCCAGCTGGTCGGGAACACTGGGCCGACGGCTTCCTCCACAAAGTCACCGGAAGCACGCCATGGGGAGAAGTCAAGATCGACACCTGGCAGATCACGTCCCGCCACGGTCCACACAATAAATCACACAGTAATCCACACAGTCTGATGCGAGCCACCAAGGAAAAGTGAGACGAGAGCACTTCACTGGCTCAGCTTATACGCCCCACTAATTGCCGCTGATCAGCTCCAGCTGCGGGATTTCATGCAGCATCAGGCTCAGGACACGAGTAGGCTACACCCCTGCAGTCGAGAGACAGAAAACACCCACAGCAACACAAGCACAGCACACAGACCTCACGGGTCGTAACACCCAGTTTTATGTGACTCATATTTGCGTGGTGTCGTAACTGCTAAAGCGAGTGCACTTGTGTCGCTGCGAACCGGGTTCGATTCCAGTCCGTGGTGATTCCTAATCATTTCACATGTAGGCTATCTGTTCTCGTTGACTCATTGATGTGTTCTGGATAAGCGAGTTACTGGTATACTGGGGTGTGTCTGTAAAAGGTAAATTCTCTAGCAGTGCCATTATTTATAAAGATTACTTTTTTATTTGAAGCACACTATAATGATGCCATTAGCACACTTCAAGTTTACTTGGAATGCCATTGCAATGGGTTTTTAAATCACTAAAAGTGTGTTATCAGTATAATATTACAGTTTTTCTTGATTGCTTAAACACAAACAGGCTTTTGAACTAAAATTTCAAAACCATAACGCCATTTATCAAAAAGCACACCCATTTCCCTAAACCAGGGGTTTTCAACCGGTGGTCCGCGGCCTCCTGGTGGTCCGCGGCGGCATTGCATGTGGTCCGTGACATGCATTCCAGCCTACGTAATTTCACTATTAAAATCACCTTTTTTCCATAATTTATTTGCGCATTGGTGTGAATACTAAATTTAATGAAAATATCTAAAATAATATAGAGGAGTTGAGATTCAAACTGACACAGGATAGGCTAGCGTTGCACCTATCAGGTCTATCCTATGCTTTGCTAACGTTGTGTTTTGCGTCCCCAACGTCATATACGTACACATTCATCTATCGCCCGAAATAGACCAGCATCTTGGAGTTAAGGAAATACATTATTGAGGTTTCATTAAAAAGACGGTTAATATTGGTGAATTTTTTATTTGGAGTGGAGCGGAGCTGTTAGCCAACGTTTCGCGAAGGCGGGAAGGCTAAGGCGACATTTGCTAGTCAGCACCAGCATGGATCGCTTTTTAGTGAGGAAAGTGACAGATGTCAGGACAGATGGACAGGCTTCTGCTGCATGCTCTTCAGACAAAGCTACAACTTCGGAGGAAACAGGGAAACGTAGTGAGAAACGAAAAAGAAAATACAGTGAAGATTATGTTAAATATGGATTAACAGTTACGACTGACAAAACAGGAGAGGAGGTACCACTGTGTTTTGTATGTTCAACGTTGCTTTCAAATGAAACCATGAAACCGTCAAAACTTTCTCGTCATATGGAGACACATCACAGCTTCTTGAAGGCCAAGCCTATTGAGTATATGCAACACGTTGCGTGATTTCAAAGGACAGCAGACGCTCATGAGAAAGAGTGCAAAAGTCAGTGAAAATGCACTGAAAGCCTCATATCTGGTGGCTCTCAGAGTTGCACAATGCAAAAAGCCGCATACTATTGCAGAGCAGCTGATTTTGCCAGCAGCTATAGACATGTGTAAAACCATGATGAACGAAGAATGTGCTAATAAATTAAAAACTATTCCTTTGTCAGATAGCACAGTCGGACGTCGAATTAAGGAAATGGCAAATGATGTGAAAGAGCAGCTGATAGAAAAACTTCGATCAGTTCAGGGATTTTCCATTCAATTAGACGAGACGACAGATATAACAAATGACGCGCAACTTTTGGCATTTGTGCGATACGAGGATGATAGTGCGATGTGCAAGGAATTTCTCTTTTGCAAACCACTGCCAGGGCGAACTACAGGTGCCGAGATCTTTTCAGCCCTTGATGACTGTTTCAAAGAACACAATATTTCGTGGCAGAAGTGTGTGGCGCTATGTAGCGATGGAGCCAGAGCAATGAATGGCAGCCAGACTGGATTGATTGGGCACGTAAAAGAAAGTAGCACCGGCGATAATTTGGACACACTGCATGATTCATAGAGAAGCTCAGGCCGCCAAAGATCTCAGTGTTGAGTTCAGCGAGGTGTTTGATGCTGTTGTTAAAACTGTAAACCTGATAAAACGAAAAGCATTAAATACATGCCTGTTTGCATCCCTATGTCAAGGCTTAGGAAGTGAACACACCTCTCTCCTTTACCATTCAGAGGTGAGATGGCTGTCTTGCGGTTCGGTCCTCGCCCGTGTGTTTGAACTACGTGACGCAATCTATACTTTCTTGTGCGAGAAGGAGTGCACTGACTTGGCTTACATGTTCAAGGACAGCCACTGGTTAACTAAGTTGGCGTATCTCACCGATGTTTTTGCAGAGCTTAACAAGTTGAACACTTCAATGCAAGGGAGAGATTCAAACGTCCTGCAGCTCTACGAAAAACTAGAGGCATTTGTTAAAAAAATGTCAAGATGGATAGAAAGAGTGGAGAGTGGTAACTTAGCTATGTTCCCTTCAGCTGAGGAATATTCTGACAGCACTGACATTAAAGACATTGTGTGTGAGCATTTGAGGAAGCTTGTGCTTCAATTCTGAAAGTACTTCAATGATTCTGATGAGTGGCGCTGTGACAGCAAATGGATCCTCCTCCCATTCAGTGATGATGCAGCAGCGGGGTCAAGCTTAACTACTGTAGAAGAGGATCAGCTCATAGAGATGTCCACAGACTCTGTCAGGAGGCATATGTATGATACACAACCCCTTGTGAAGTTCTGGATAAGTTGCCAGACAGGATTTCCAGAGCTTACAGTAAAAGCAGTCAGGTGTCTTTTACCCTTTCCAACTACTACCTCTGTGAGAGTGGTTTTTCCACACTGTCATATCTAAAGAACAAGTACAGGGCAAGGCTGGAATCAGAGAATGATATGAGGCTGTCACTATGTACCACTATATCACCACAAATAGACAGACTGTGTGGAAGTCACCATGCCCAGAAATCCCACTAACAGGTAAGGAGTACCAAACCCCCACCCACACACACACACACACACACACAATAGTGGGCCGCCGATTACTTGTTAGTCAGAATGGTGGTCCCTGGCACAGAACCAGTTGAAAACCCCTGCCCTAAACTATGAACACTATTCCCCTGTTTTGACACATGAGTCAGATTTGTTGAACTGTCACTGCAAAACTCTACACACAAATCCCTTGATTTCTCATTGCCTACACCATGTTGTCATTTAGAAAGCTCTAGCATTCAATATTGTTCACTCAAGTCAGCACAGCGTCAGCTCAGTTAGCACACAATTACCCAAGTGGAAACACTAAGAGTCAAAATTGATAACACACCAATCAGTACCTTTAATAGAAAGGGCCAGAGTTAGTTCATTCAGTTTTGGAACAATGGATCCAGAAAGACATGAAGGAAGAGGTTGAGGACACTGGAGTGGAGGAGGAGGAGGAGGAGGAGATGGGAGTGAAGGAAGAGGAGGTGGTGGAGGAGGAGGAGGAGGAGGAAGAAGAGAGGAAGATGAAGGGCAAGTGCAAGGAGACAAGTCTCGGATGAAATTCGTTCCACTCTAGTTGCTCATGTCTTTTTCCATGGTATGACTATGAGGGAGGCTGGGCAACAAGGAAGGCCAAATTTAAGTCGCTTCATTGTTGCCTCGATCATAAGAACCATGAAACATGGACCAAAACAAGACGTGACAAAACTAAAGTCATATGGTGACATTGTTTGAAAAGAAGTTTTTCTCACTAATTTTCCTAATGTTAAATAAATTCTGCAATTATTACACAGAGCATTTTCAATGAGTTGAGGAGATAAACATGTGGTTTATGCCTCTGAATTTCATCATGCTTCTGACAACCTCTGGAGTATTTCTTTTTTTCTTGGGATCAGTTCCTCACAAGGTTATGAGAATGTAGTACACAGCTGCAGTTTGGGGGTGGACTGAGAAAATTCTTTAGGAGAGAAAAATACATTTAGGCGGGAAAATATGTAATTTTCCTCTGGGATTTGACATTTTGAGAACTGTAGCTCCTCCCACCTGACTTCAATCTGCCTACACTGAGTTGCACTGAATGCTCCCTGTGCTCTCTTTTGTTTTTTCTCTTATTGTTTCATTGTATTTTGTAAGTCCCCGCATTTAGGTTCATCATAACAACTCCCTGACAGAAGACTAGAACAACAAAACTAACCCAGCAGGATTTGAGTTGCAACTGCATTCCCCATGGTTTTAAAGGACAATTCCAGCCAAAAATAAACCTAGGGGTAAATAACACATGGGTACCGAGTCGACCGTTCTCTGTGTTGCGTTTTCATGATAATCGAATGTACCCAGTTTTAACGTTAGTTTTAGTTTAACCACAGATTAGCTTATAACGCTAGTGTATGGGGCATCGAATAAGTAAAAATAAAAATTGCTAGTTAATACCACTAACAAGGCTCAAAATACCCATACACAAAATAAATATATTGAAATATATTTTATAGTGTCAAAAATATATATTCCAAATACATTGAAATCTTTCTGCATTGTTGTTCACTTATATTTATCATTTTGAAATATATTCTCAAATATAACAAAAATATATGATGTTAAGTGTGCAATATATTTACATTTATAACGTAATGTAAAATATATGACAAAATATATGGTCATAAAATGTTTAGCTTGCTAAAGAAGGGTCGAAAATGTATTTTGATCATAGTAATTCCTCTACCTTTTCCCCTATACACAACAGTAGGCTACCATATTTCACTACTGTATTATAAGACACAGCTATAATAAATACTGTACTTACATTTAAATGACTGCAATGTAAAATGACAGATAGTTGCTTTCCTAGAACTATTAGGCCATTTTAGGTGGCCTAATACCTAACACTACGTTCAATTATTAGATTTATTGTTGTTTTATTGACATCTTTCCTGAAGTCATTTAAATATTGAAAATATGCACAATATTTATGATGCAAGTATAACAGTGACACTCCAACAGTGAAGTACACTTAAACAATAGATAGCACTCAGTGTCCAACACTGCACACACTACTATTTGGGGCAGTCATGGCCTAATGGATGGTGAGTTGGACTGGTGACCCAAAGGTTGCTGGTTCGTTTCCAGTACCGGCAGGAAATGAATGAGGTGCCCTTGAGCAAGGCACCTAACCCCCAAGTGCTCCCCGGGCGCCTCACAGGCTGCCTGCTGCTCCGGGTGTGTGTTTTAACGTTTGCTGTGTGTGTACACTACTCACTACTCTGCTCCTAATGTGTGTGCACTAACTTGAATGGGTTAAATGCAGAGGTCAAATTCCAAGTATGGGTAACCATTCTTGGCCATCAGTAGTTCTAATACTACAGCTTGTGTCAAGATGATTTATGACCCTATGATTGACAGGTGGGCGGTGCTAACCTTTGACCTTCCGGAGGATGTTCCGGAGGCCCCTTTGATGTAGGGATTAACCTTTGACCTATCGATCAATCAAGTTGACAGGTGGGGGGGCTAACCTTTGACCTTCCGTGGTCCTCCGGAGGTCCTTTGATGTAGGGATTAACCTTTGACCTATCGATCGATCAAGTTGACAGTTGTCTTTGCCCTATTGACCTTTGTATTATACGTCAAGTTGCCAGTTGTTAGGGTTGATCTGGGTTTGACAGTTGTCTTTGATCCGTATTATGATGGATGATTTTGCCATTTAGTTTTACCCCTATTGACCCCCGGGGACTTTTTGCTTTGGGAAATTCCCTCCACGCCAGCTGTGTCGGGGTTAGTGAGAAAATAATTTTTCTAATGTTACATATAGATTAGAGTTATCTTTTCAAAACAAAAATAAAATCATCTTACCGTTTCAGAGTTGAGGATCTTTTGAAAAAGTTGAAAAGAGCTCCTCTTTTGGAAAGAGTGCCTTTTGCATCTGACAGTCTCTGCGCTAAGTGTGTGCGTCTGTCTGTGAGTGTGTGAGACGTCACCCTATTCCTGCATCCCCCTGCTGGGGAGTGAAAGTGAGAAAATATCTCACACTAAGTAGAGTTGAAAAACATTAATTCCTTTAAAATAAATAAAAATCATCTTACCTTTTCACTATGGTGAAGAATTGGGTTAAAGTTGAAAAGAGTTCCTCTTTTGGAAAGAGTGCCTTTTGCATTTTGACAGTCTTTGAGCTAAATGTGTGTGACATCCGATATCCTGGCATTCCTGAAGCACACTATATAAATGGGGATAGTGAAAAAATAGATTTTTTCCAATAATGGCACATATCTTACACTAACGTTGAAAAGCACTGATCTTTAAAATTATATAAATGAAATGGTTAATAAAATATCTTTTCAAAACAAAAAATAAATAAATACATTTTCACCTGGGTTGAAGAAGTAAATCTACCGCCATGTGTCTGGCCTCGTGGGTATAAGGGTTTGATTTAATGGAAGTTGTGAAGGTTTTATGTTTGAACTTTGACACGGGGCTTCACAGGATCTCCCTCCATATTCCAGAGGAGAGGGGATTGCTGAGGACGGTGAAAGTGAGAAAATATCTCACACTAACTAAAGTTGAAACACATTCTGTTCTTTAAAAGTATATAAATGAAATATTTGTAAAATTTACATTTACAAATATAACATTTCAGAGTTTTTCTAATAATGACACATATTTTCACACTAACAGCAGTTGAAAAAGTTGAAAAACATTCTGTTCTTTAAAAGTATATAAATTATATGATTATATCGTTCATTTTAAAAATAACCATCTTTTCTAAATTACTGAAACACAGTGCACCAATTAGTTTTGTTTTAGATGAACACAAAATAAAGAAAATCATCTTACATTTTCAGAGAATTGAAGAAGTAAATCCCAACACATCATTGTCCATCTAAGGTATAAATGTATTTACAAAGATGCAATAAGTTTTGATACAAAATATCCCGGAGTGTTTTTCTCCCACACCGGCGTTTTGACACTCTGTGATTCAGAGTGGAGGAGGAATGGGTGTGTGTGTGTGTGTGTGTGTGTGTGTGTGTGTGTGTGTGTTACATGATACCCTCCGCATTGCTGGGGACAGTGAGAAAAATAAAAGAAGATTTCAATTAAGTCTTAATAAAAACGTTGTAATACAGTCGTATCTTCTATTTATCTTTTGTTTAACGGTGACCTAAAGTATAATTTTATTAATATAGTCATAGCCATAATGATTTTTGTACTGTATCCCGTACACCTAAACACGACCAAAAACAGCATTTTTACATTGTTTTTACATACTGTTTTCCATAAATTAACTAATCTCCATATTTAAATTAAATGATTATAAATATAGAATAATAACAAGTATGTTACTAAAATGAATTCAAACGATTTAAACATAGTTTTAGCTAAATGACTTTTATATAAAAAAGTATATAAATATAAAAATACCTTACATTTTCATAGTGCCGAAGATGTAGTTCTTTATGCAATGATAAAAACAGTCCAAAGTCATAAACAAAGCCCTCCTGGTTCCTTCAGTGATAAACTACAGGGTGAAATGAATGCTTGAGCCCCAAGATGCAGGACAGATGAGCCTCTGGGGTACACTGTCACAGTAAAGTTAGTGTGCTTTCCAGAGTTTTATTCATACTAAATTCATTTAAAAGCATAATATTAAAAGTTTAAATTAGATCTTTTAAAATTAAAAGACTGTTTAAATCAAAGCTTTAACGTTTTATTAAAATTGTATCTTCTATTTATCTTCTTAGAAGACTTATGTGTGATATAAATGATTTTACATAAATTTAACCTAAGGTATTATTTTTACTAAACAGTTTAAAGCAATTTTAAAATTGTAAAGCAAAAACTGTACTTTGGTATCTTAGATCTTATACAAAAATATTTCAAACAGTATCGCAGCAATTTTACTCGTCTTAATTCAAAGCATGATCTTACTTTTTCTACGGTAGCTATGATCTAGTGAAACCCTTTACTGAGAATATACTATCGGTTATCTTCTCAAAATATATATGTAGAACTTTAAAATGTTAGCATTTGTTGATGCGACAGTTTGTCTGTTGGAACAGCCTTTGGGAGAGCTGATGATACTATAGCAGGAAACATGGCCTTTGACCTCCTCCATTTTGGAGGCTTACAGCTTAGTCCTTAAGCGGCTATAGTAATTTATTGCCATGTGTAACCTGAAAAAACAAGAGGTGATAAAAAATGTTAACGATGACCTACCGTGGACCTCATGGCTACGGCTGTGAGAGGACTCCATTCATAAAGAACATTGTGGACACACAGCTCTGACGTTTTCCAAGAGTATTTTGCCCAGCCTCTTCTTTATGAATAGCCAAGACAAATCATTTCTGGACCAAAAACTTTTGCACCCACACTCCTCTTACCACCTCATCAAAAGATATGTCTAAAAGTAAGTATTGTCTTTATAATTCATTGCTACGGTGTTTTATTTAAAAAGATTGTTTATACATAAGGAAAAGACGGTATAATTCATTAGAGTTTTAAACATGCTATTGCTGTTATAGCATGCTTTGTTGCTCTTACACATTGTTATATGTTCTATATCAAATGTCTTTGACGTCATATATGATTCAGAAAAAAAAAAAAAAAAAAAATATATATATATATATATATATATACATATATATATAATTCCCCCAATCCAATCACAGTTTACTGTAGTTGGCCGCTGCGGGATTTCCATAAAGGACTTTAAAATAAATGTTTTGGTTTTTATTCAGTTTTAAATCTTATTTAGATTATTTTAGTCAGACATGGTTATATGTGCATAGGCCTATTTAATTATTTAATCTGTATTTTATTCCTCTTCAATTACTTTTTAAATTTTGGTAGGCTACTTTTTAATTCTTCTTTTACTTTGTCTTTGATTTTAACTTTTAGCACTTTGCATGATAAAATTGTTTAAAATGTAAGCTATAAATGGCACAATGTGATAACCAAAATATATAAAAGTTAAGTCAAAGCTATTTATATAGCCTAGCGTTTTTCACAATACACATTCTCATAATTTAGTTATAGATTCTGACGCTGGGCACCGTCAAGCGTCTTCTTTCAGATGGTTCTATATTTATGATATTATGCTCCCCTGAATGACAAAGAACTGTAAACTTCATCATTGTACTCAAATGCACTGCGTTACTGCCTATAGGATTATTGCATGATTTTTTCCATTTAAAATAACATGGTCTTTCCTTTTCTCTCTCTCTCTAGAGACAGCAAACACTGCAGGACAATCGGGCATCCAAGTAACATGTTAGTGTGGTTTATATTTATTTTTAATGAGAAACATTATAGAGTGCAACAGGCGTTTTCTGGAAGTAAAAACACCAGCGACTGTGAAAAAGGGGCGCAAGTACTCTATTGGCTGTATAATGAACTGACAGATATTTTATGTAAACAGGCAAAATCTCTTCATCTGATGGTGGCCATGTGTTTTCGCCTATCATAACTGGTTTAACTCATGGCTCCTCCCTTGAGATCAACATGACTTCTGCCGAATCAAATGTACCGGCAAATTGTAAGTGTAATAAAACAGTTTTACCTCTGTAATGTATTAAATTAATCTTAATTAAGTAGTCCGAGTTAACTATTTGGGACCAATTGGAAATTTGCATTCTGATCTAACAGCGTCATGTACAAATTTGTCATGCTCCTGGATTATTTTACTATACTACATTACTATAGCCTTTTATTTACTGCTGATGTTATCAAAGCCACGAATTAACTCAATTCATGGTTCCAATAGTAAAATAAATGAACAATTGACAGATATTTTATGTAAACAGGCAAAATCTCTTCATCTGATGGTGGCCATGTGTTTTCGCCTATCATAACTGGTTTAACTCATGGCTCCCCCTTTGAGATCAACATGACTTCTGCCAAATCAAATGTACCGGCAAATTGTAAGTGTGATACATGAGAAACTATTAAAAACAGTTTTTCGCCTATGTAATGTATTAAATTAATCTTAATTAAGCAGTCGGAGTTAACTATTTGGGACCAATTTTAAGGAAAGTTACATTCTGATCTAACAGCGTCATGTACAAATTTGAAATATTTTTGGTACTATTGAATCAGGTTTTGTAGAATAAGCCATGATGAATTTATCTTATCTGGTGTCATGCTCCTGGATTATTCAGAATTGTAAATATAGCCTTTTATTTTACGGCACTTATTTATTTTACTACAGATTTTATCAAAGCCAAATACTGTCCAAAAGGGGCAACTGGGAAAGAAGAGAAACAGGTCAATACAAGGTTAGATTCAATCTTTATATTCTTTCCCCATTTTCCTTTCCCTGTTTTAATTTTTTAATTTTTATATTCTCAGATCATCAAGGGTTTCTGAAAGCAAACACCAGTCAGTTGGTTGAAAATATGAAGAACATTGATCCAATCATTGACGATCTTGACATGCACAATAAATCAATTATAAATGTGCGAGCGAATCCAACACGCTGGATGAAGATGAGGGAACTGCTGGACTGTGTGATGAAGATGAGGGAACTGCATGACTGTGTGAAATGTGAAAGCATTGCCAAGGACCTGGTCAACGCTTTGTGCAAGCCCATCATCAAAATGTTTTAACATATCGTAAATCTCAATTGTTTGATAAATTATCTAACGATTATACCTAACTATCAACAGTTATATGTGAAACGAGCTTCGTCACATTAGAGATGGATTCTTGTTTATACTGAACATTTGAACCGCATGTTGAGGAGCTCTAGTGTTCTTAAATTGTTTACCGCGGTTTCATTTTAACAACACTATCGTAACACTTATCGTATTGCCGGGTGTGATTGTAATGTTTTGTATGGTGTTTTTCTTTACGCTCTCCCCCTGGATATCCGTTTCCTACAGTTACCGGTAATGTTAGTGAACTCTAGGTCTTCTCTTTGCTCATATTCGACAGTATTCACATGAATTGACTTGATTTGAACCATCATCTTCACTTGAGACATTATACCATTCTAGTTTTTAAATAGCGCTTAAATGTATATTTACCCCTTTATGCGGCTATAGAATACCGCACAAGGATCTCTGAAATATTTTTTGTGTAAAACATCTATTTAGGTCGTGTAAAACATCTATCTATGTTTTAAAAAATACACCAAAATAAAGAATTAAGACATCTTTGAGTGACCCTCAAAATCTCTGCATACAACAAAACACAGTGCATCCGTGTACGATGATTTATCAGAAAATTACTTTTTTCTGAATAATCTCACCAAGTGCAGGTGCTTGATAACTATTGAACAACCCTGAATTCGGCTACTCAATGAAAAACTCAATACATTTGAATGCGCTAAAGGTCTATAACTGAACTTTAACATCTTAATAGTTCACTTAAACTCTGCTCAAAATAAAATACATCCTAGCTACTTTCTAAACGCTTGTTACAGAGCTTATTGCGATCCATCCATACGTTTTGAACTTTTAATGTTTAATCAACATTTTGTTGGAAAACATATGGTGGATTTACTCAACTTTTTATGTCAACAGGTTCTACAGGGTAATGTCGCATTTAATTAACATTGTTTATTTCAGTAAACTTAAGTTTATTACATAAGATTAATTCAATGCCATTTAGTTGAATCAGGTTAGCATTCTTAATTTAGTCCAAAACTATTAAGTTCAAATAATCCAATTGTTTCATTTATTTAGGGATTGTGTTCAACAACCTTTACAAATATATCTAATAAGATAACCTTTTACAAAATCTTTACTCGGTAAAGACTCTTATTGGTTTTGTCGCATCCAATGCATCCCCAAAGTAGTTGTTTTTATAATGATTAAAACCGTTTTAATTATTTTTAGTATGGTCTACACTTTATGGTAAAACACTAACATATCAGAAACTCTTTTAAATATAAACATGAACAAGTCAACGATTTTTTATCTTGCTGTTAAAACACATAAATAACGTTTTATTTCAAATTGTACTGTTCCTAGTTTTCTATATTGCTATTTTAATTAAACTCATTTGTGTAATCTCGACTCAAATGGATAATTAAAATGTTTGAAAAGTATTGAGTTGATTTAACTTCATTTACTAATTATTTTGGTCTACTTAACTGAAAAATGTTCTTTCAACATGACTATATTGAGTTAAGTCAGTTTAACGCAATGCATTGTGTTTGAATGAGAAAGCTAATACAACGGTGTTAAATAAAAATTATTTTTTAAATAAACTGAACAGTATCGTAAAATAATTTTAGGCTGAATTCTCTTGGACGACATGCAGGACATGGTTATTTATGGCGTCCTGATGACGACCCACCGTACACACAGGGGTGCGAGGGCGGGCCCACAATCGCAGGAGTGATAAACTCTACACAGAGACCAGCCTCAGTTACCGGCACACAAGCCGTATTTCCTAACCGCTGTGTATGCCGGTAATGCTGCTAAACCCCGTTTCGACGCTACGGACGGATGCTTCAACGACGTCGGATTCGAAATCGTAAAAAACTGCGGGGGTACTACAACATCTCATTGATCAAAAGTGGAAGGAATTGATCAGAAGTTCCTGTTTGTCTGAGCTTCTTCGACTCACGCTTCAGACCCAAAAACACAAGCTTCCGAGCGTTAAAGCACAAGGCCTGGACAATTGTGCTGCAAGGACTCGCTCACGAGATTCCGGAAACTATTCGAATCTTTCACCATCAAGATTCTGGAAACTATTCGAATCTTTCACCATCAAACAGTTTCCTATTTGAAAATCTATAAACCTCTGAAATGGCGACGCAAAAGCTGACGGAGAACGACTGCCCGTCGAGTTCCGGTGATGCGGGACACAAGTATCATCCGGCGTGTGAGTGCGCCACGGGGAATGGCTGTCGTTTAAGAGATACGCTAGACTCTATGTTTAAAGACCATTTTAGAGACCAGATGGTTGACTTGATGCGCAGGATCATCGATGCTGCGTGTGATATGGAAAACAATTGTGCGCAGGATACCAAACGTGTCACAAATCTCAAGAAAGAAATGGATGTCATAAGAGGGTTGGGGACATGGACCGATGTGACGCCCATGTTTTTTAACACCATAGAGCCGACCGGTGTAATCCTCAGAAAAGTTCTGGATGTGATGTGTGCATCTAGTGAAGAATTCACAGTCGACGAACTATTCGTTATGTGTACGTTTGTAACAGATCTCTGTGTGTCACTGGTGTCAAAAAATGCCAAAACAGATCTTGGTGAAATAGTTCAAGGTCTGGTCAGCTATATCCTAGACCAAGACATGGTAGCGTGCAGAGACTTTCTATTCTGGTTGGATTACAAATAAATGGAGTTATTGTCTACTTTATGTATATGTAATGCCGGTCTATCATAATTTTGTAAAGAAAAATACTGTTGAAATAAAAGATTGTACCACTTAACTCATCATTCTTTGCGACCGTGTCGGAGCTTTGGAGTTTCACAATTTTATAATAAAATGGTATTATAAGTCTTGATACTTGCACATTAATAATTTAATGAATAAATACTAGATGAGAATATTTAAGAGATGAAATATTTCAGAGATCCTATGGATTTCCCCTTCCCATCATGCTGGATAGGGGTGTACAATTTGAAATAAAACGTTATTTATGTGTTTTAACAGCAAGATAAAAAATCGTTGACTTGTTCATGTTTATATTTAAAAGAGTTTCTGATATGTTAGTGTTTTACCATAAAGTGTAGACCATACTAAAAATAATTAAAACGGTTTTAATCATTATAAAAACAACTACTTTGGGGATGCATTGGATGCGACAAAACCAATAAGAGTCTTTACCGAGTAAAGATTTTGTAAAAGGTTATCTTATTAGATATATTTGTAAAGGTTGTTGAACACAATCCCTAAATAAATGAAACAATTGGATTATTTGAACTTAATAGTTTTGGACTAAATTAAGAATGCTAACCTGATTCAACTAAATGGCATTGAATTAATCTTATGTAATAAACTTAAGTTTACTGAAATAAACAATGTTAATTAAATGCGACATTACCCTGTAGAACCTGTTGACATAAAAAGTTGAGTAAATCCACCATATGTTTTCCAACAAAATGTTGATTAAACATTAAAAGTTCAAAACGTATGGATGGATCGCAATAAGCTCTGTAACAAGCGTTTAGAAAGTAGCTAGGATGTATTTTATTTTGAGCAGAGTTTAAGTGAACTATTAAGATGTTAAAGTTCAGTTATAGACCTTTAGCGCATTCAAATGTATTGAGTTTTTCATTGAGTAGCCGAATTCAGGGTTGTTCAATAGTTATCAAGCACCTGCACTTGGTGAGATTATTCAGAAAAAAGTAATTTTCTGATAAATCATCGTACACGGATGCACTGTGTTTTGTTGTATGCAGAGATTTTGAGGGTCACTCAAAGATGTCTTAATTCTTTATTTTGGTGTATTTTTTAAAACATAGATAGATGTTTTACACAACCTAAATAGATGTTTTACACAAAAAATATTTCAGAGATCCTTGTGCGGTATTCTATAGCCGCATAAAGGGGTAAATATACATTTAAGCGCTATTTAAAAACTAGAATGGTATAATGTCTCAAGTGAAGATGATGGTTCAAATCAAGTCAATTCATGTGAATACTGTCGAATATGAGCAAAGAGAAGACCTAGAGTTCACTAACATTACCGGTAACTGTAGGAAACGGATATCCAGGGGGAGAGCGTAAAGAAAAACACCATACAAAACATTACAATCACACCCGGCAATACGATAAGTGTTACGATAGTGTTGTTAAAATGAAACCGCGGTAAACAATTTAAGAACACTAGAGCTCCTCAACATGCGGTTCAAATGTTCAGTATAAACAAGAATCCATCTCTAATGCGACGAAGCTCGTTTCACATATAACTGTTGATAGTTAGGTATAATCGTTAGATAATTTATCAAACAATTGAGATTTACGATATGTTAAAACATTTTGATGATGGGCTTGCACAAAGCGTTGACCAGGTCCTTGGCAATGCTTTCACATTTCACACAGTCATGCAGTTCCCTCATCTTCATCACACAGTCCAGCAGTTCCCTCATCTTCATCCAGCGTGTTGGATTCGCTCGCACATTTACAATTGATTTATTGTGCATGTCAAGATCGTCAATGATTGGATCAATGTTCTTCATATTTTCAACCAACTGACTGGTGTTTGCTTTCAGAAACCCTTGATGATCTGAGAATATAAAAATTAAAAAATTAAAACAGGGAAAGGAAAATGGGGAAAGAATATAAAGATTGAATCTAACCTTGTATTGACCTGTTTCTCTTCTTTCCCAGTTGCCCCTTTTGGACAGTATTTGGCTTTGATAAAATCTGTAGTAAAATAAATAAGTGCCGTAAAATAAAAGGCTATATTTACAATTCTGAATAATCCAGGAGCATGACACCAGATAAGATAAATTCATCATGGCTTATTCTACAAAACCTGCTTCAATAGTACCAAAAATATTTCAAATTTGTACATGACGCTGTTAGATCAGAATGTAACTTTCCTTAAAATTGGTCCCAAATAGTTAACTCCGACTGCTTAATTAAGATTAATTTAATACATTACATAGGCGAAAAACTGTTTTTAATAGTTTCTCATGTATCACACTTACAATTTGCCGGTACATTTGATTTGGCAGAAGTCATGTTGATCTCAAAGGGGGAGCCATGAGTTAAACCAGTTATGATAGGCGAAAACACATGGCCACCATCAGATGAAGAGATTTTGCCTGTTTACATAAAATATCTGTCAATTGTTCATTTATTTTACTATTGGAACCATGAATTGAGTTAATTCGTGGCTTTGATAACATCAGCAGTAAATAAAAGGCTATAGTAATGTAGTATAGTAAAATAATCCAGGAGCATGACAAATTTGTACATGACGCTGTTAGATCAGAATGCAAATTTCCAATTGGTCCCAAATAGTTAACTCGGACTACTTAATTAAGATTAATTTAATACATTACAGAGGTAAAACTGTTTTATTACACTTACAATTTGCCGGTACATTTGATTCGGCAGAAGTCATGTTGATCTCAAGGGAGGAGCCATGAGTTAAACCAGTTATGATAGGCGAAAACACATGGCCACCATCAGATGAAGAGATTTTGCCTGTTTACATAAAATATCTGTCAGTTCATTATACAGCCAATAGAGTACTTGCGCCCCTTTTTCACAGTCGCTGGTGTTTTTACTTCCAGAAAACGCCTGTTGCACTCTATAATGTTTCTCATTAAAAATAAATATAAACCACACTAACATGTTACTTGGATGCCCGATTGTCCTGCAGTGTTTGCTGTCTCTAGAGAGAGAGAGAAAAGGAAAGACCATGTTATTTTAAATGGAAAAAATCATGCAATCATCCTATAGGCAGTAACGCAGTGCATTCGAGTACAATGATGAAGTTTACAGTTCTTTGTCATTCAGGGGAGCATAATATCATAAATATAGAACCATCTGAAAGAAGACGCTTGACGGTGCCCAGCGTCAGAATCTATAACTAAATTATGAGAATGTGTATTGTGAAAAACGCTAGGCTATATAAATAGCTTTGACTTAACTTTTATATATTTTGGTTATCACATTGTGCCATTAATAGCTTACATTTTAAACAATTTTATCATGCAAAGTGCTAAAAGTTAAAATCAAAGACAAAGTAAAAGAAGAATTAAAAAGTAGCCTACCAAAATTTAAAAAGTAATTGAAGAGGAATAAAATACAGATTAAATAATTAAATAGGCCTATGCACATATAACCATGTCTGACTAAAATAATCTAAATAAGATTTAAAACTGAATAAAAACCAAAACATTTATTTTAAAGTCCTTTATGGAATTCCCGCAGCGGCCAACTACAGTAAACTGTGATTGGATTGGGGGGATTATATATATATATATATATATATATATATATATATATATATTTTTTTTTTTTTTTTTTTTTCTGAATCATATATGACGTCAAAGACATTTGATATAGAACATATAACAATGTGTAAGAGCAACAAAGCATGCTATAACAGCAATAGCATGTTTAAAACTCTAATGAATTATACCGTCTTTTCCTTATGTATAAACAATCTTTTTAAATAAAACACCGTAGCAATGAATTATAAAGACAATACTTACTTTTAGACATATCTTTTGATGAGGTGGTAAGAGGAGTGTGGGTGCAAAAGTTTTTGGTCCAGAAATGATTTGTCTTGGCTATTCATAAAGAAGAGGCTGGGCAAAATACTCTTGGAAAACGTCAGAGCTGTGTGTCCACAATGTTCTTTATGAATGGAGTCCTCTCACAGCCGTAGCCATGAGGTCCACGGTAGGTCATCGTTAACATTTTTTATCACCTCTTGTTTTTTCAGGTTACACATGGCAATAAATTACTATAGCCGCTTAAGGACTAAGCTGTAAGCCTCCAAAATGGAGGAGGTCAAAGGCCATGTTTCCTGCTATAGTATCATCAGCTCTCCCAAAGGCTGTTCCAACAGACAAACTGTCGCATCAACAAATGCTAACATTTTAAAGTTCTACATATATATTTTGAGAAGATAACCGATAGTATATTCTCAGTAAAGGGTTTCACTAGATCATAGCTACCGTAGAAAAAGTAAGATCATGCTTTGAATTAAGACGAGTAAAATTGCTGCGATACTGTTTGAAATATTTTTGTATAAGATCTAAGATACCAAAGTACAGTTTTTGCTTTACAATTTTAAAATTGCTTTAAACTGTTTAGTAAAAATAATACCTTAGGTTAAATTTATGTAAAATCATTTATATCACACATAAGTCTTCTAAGAAGATAAATAGAAGATACAATTTTAATAAAACGTTAAAGCTTTGATTTAAACAGTCTTTTAATTTTAAAAGATCTAATTTAAACTTTTAATATTATGCTTTTAAATGAATTTAGTATGAATAAAACTCTGGAAAGCACACTAACTTTACTGTGACAGTGTACCCCAGAGGCTCATCTGTCCTGCATCTTGGGGCTCAAGCATTCATTTCACCCTGTAGTTTATCACTGAAGGAACCAGGAGGGCTTTGTTTATGACTTTGGACTGTTTTTATCATTGCATAAAGAACTACATCTTCGGCACTATGAAAATGTAAGGTATTTTTATATTTATATACTTTTTTATATAAAAGTCATTTAGCTAAAACTATGTTTAAATCGTTTGAATTCATTTTAGTAACATACTTGTTATTATTCTATATTTATAATCATTTAATTTAAATATGGAGATTAGTTAATTTATGGAAAACAGTATGTAAAAACAATGTAAAAATGCTGTTTTTGGTCGTGTTTAGGTGTACGGGATACAGTACAAAAATCATTATGGCTATGACTATATTAATAAAATTATACTTTAGGTCACCGTTAAACAAAAGATAAATAGAAGATACGACTGTATTACAACGTTTTTATTAAGACTTAATTGAAATCTTCTTTTATTTTTCTCACTGTCCCCAGCAATGCGGAGGGTATCATGTAACACACACACACACACACACACACACACACCCATTCCTCCTCCACTCTGAATCACAGAGTGTCAAAACGCCGGTGTGGGAGAAAAACACTCCGGGATATTTTGTATCAAAACTTATTGCATCTTTGTAAATACATTTATACCTTAGATGGACAATGATGTGTTGGGATTTACTTCTTCAATTCTCTGAAAATGTAAGATGATTTTCTTTATTTTGTGTTCATCTAAAACAAAACTAATTGGTGCACTGTGTTTCAGTAATTTAGAAAAGATGGTTATTTTTAAAATGAACGATATAATCATATAATTTATATACTTTTAAAGAACAGAATGTTTTTCAACTTTTTCAACTGCTGTTAGTGTGAAAATATGTGTCATTATTAGAAAAACTCTGAAATATTATATTTGTAAATGTAAATTTTACAAATATTTCATTTATATACTTTTAAAGAACAGAATGTGTTTCAACTTTAGTTAGTGTGAGATATTTTCTCACTTTCACCGTCCTCAGCAATCCCCTCTCCTCTGGAATATGGAGGGAGATCCTGTGAAGCCCCGTGTCAAAGTTCAAACATAAAACCTTCACAACTTCCATTAAATCAAACCCTTATACCCACGAGGCCAGACACATGGCGGTAGATTTACTTCTTCAACCCAGGTGAAAATGTATTTATTTATTTTTTGTTTTGAAAAGATATTTTATTAACCATTTCATTTATATAATTTTAAAGATCAGTGCTTTTCAACGTTAGTGTAAGATATGTGCCATTATTGGAAAAAATCTATTTTTTCACTATCCCCATTTATATAGTGTGCTTCAGGAATGCCAGGATATCGGATGTCACACACATTTAGCTCAAAGACTGTCAAAATGCAAAAGGCACTCTTTCCAAAAGAGGAACTCTTTTCAACTTTAACCCAATTCTTCACCATAGTGAAAAGGTAAGATGATTTTTATTTATTTTAAAGGAATTAATGTTTTTCAACTCTACTTAGTGTGAGATATTTTCTCACTTTCACTCCCCAGCAGGGGGATGCAGGAATAGGGTGACGTCTCACACACTCACAGACAGACGCACACACTTAGCGCAGAGACTGTCAGATGCAAAAGGCACTCTTTCCAAAAGAGGAGCTCTTTTCAACTTTTTCAAAAGATCCTCAACTCTGAAACGGTAAGATGATTTTATTTTTGTTTTGAAAAGATAACTCTAATCTATATGTAACATTAGAAAAATTATTTTCTCACTAACCCCGACACAGCTGGCGTGGAGGGAATTTCCCAAAGCAAAAAGTCCCCGGGGGTCAATAGGGGTAAAACTAAATGGCAAAATCATCCATCATAATACGGATCAAAGACAACTGTCAAACCCAGATCAACCCTAACAACTGGCAACTTGACGTATAATACAAAGGTCAATAGGGCAAAGACAACTGTCAACTTGATCGATCGATAGGTCAAAGGTTAATCCCTACATCAAAGGACCTCCGGAGGACCACGGAAGGTCAAAGGTTAGCCCCCCCACCTGTCAACTTGATTGATCGATAGGTCAAAGGTTAATCCCTACATCAAAGGGGCCTCCGGAACATCCTCCGGAAGGTCAAAGGTTAGCACCGCCCACCTGTCAATCATAGGGTCATAAATCATCTTGACACAAGCTGTAGTATTAGAACTACTGCCATCATGTGTCACTTTCACTTTTTTTCACTTTCACTTAAATAACTGTATTCAATTCTGAAAATATATTTCAAATGAAACCATTTGCAAAAGTTAAAACAAATGAACATACATGTTGTTAGTTAATATATTGACATACAAATATATTCACATATTTAACTAAAATATATTAAAAATAAAATAAAAATATATTTACATATATTTAACTAAAATATATTTATTGGGCCAATTTCAAATATTTGCATATATACCAAAAATATATTCTGAAAATATATTTCAAATATATTTCTTTTGTGTATGGGTAGCCCCACACTAACACGGTGGCATAATTAGGGTCTCTACCTGCAAACCGAATAATTGAGAACTTTGTAAGTTCTCAAGTGAACAGTGAACAGTGAGTTTAATAAAGATTTTTTAATAAGGAGATATTTTATAAAGACAGTACACTTCGCGTATACAGGCAGGAGCCATCTTTGGAAAACAGTCTCGACCAGTCGAACCACGAACGCCATGCTACGTGCTGGTCGATAGTGACAGTTCAGCTCACGTAGTACGGCGTTCGTGGTTCGACTGGTCGAGACTGTTTTCCAAAGATGGCTCCTGCCTATATATGTGAAGTGTACTATTGGAGCAAGAATGGTGCACGTATCCAGTCCATAGGAGGGGAATGGCGCAGCAAGCCAACACATCGAACTGGGCTTACAGTGAAACTGGGTTCATGTGAAGGGAGCCCACGGGAAGCAACCGGCCTGACACATAGGCTATTTTTTAAGCGAACATGTTTGGTGTCGCCCAGCCCGCAGCTCTAAAAACATCTGTCAGCGAGGCACCCTGTGTCAACGCCCAGGAAGGAGCTATACTCTTTCTTTGGAGAGGCTAATTAGCCAGGTGGGCACGGTGCACCTTGGATAAACACACCAAGATGATGGCAACCACTATCCAGTGGGCCAACCTCTGCTTGGAAACAGCCTTCCCTTCTGCTGGTCTCCATGACAGAAAAGAGCTGGTCTAAGGTCCTGAGGCTTTGCGTTATGTCCAGCTATACCACAAGGAGCGAAAGGGACAGAGAAAAGCCAGGGATGGGTCTGCCTCCTCCGGGGGAGCACTTGCAGGCTCACCACCTAGTCCCGTTTAAGGGAGAGGTAGGAACCTAGGGCACATATCCAGGCCGGGGTCTCAGGATACTGTGAGAGTTGACCGGCCCGAATTCCAGGCCCGATACGTCGACCAAAAATATAGAGGGCAAGCAAACAGGAGAACTGTTCTCTTAAAAACAGGATTTTTAACTCAGCTGCCAGCAGTGGCTCAAAGGGATGTCTCTTTGACAAGAGATATCCAAGAGGGTATAGAGGGGGCGCGAGGCGGAATCAGTCTCCTCGCACCCCTCAAGAACCTGACAATCAAGGCGTGCTTCCCCATGGATTTGCATCCACTGCACCATGATGTGGGGTAATAAGGCACATATAATTAGACGGTGGAGGGAGACAGCCCTCACTCCAACCCATCTTGCAAGAAAGAAGCACGGAGTGAACGAATACCTTCGGGGGGTCTTCTCGGTTAGAGAAGAACACCATTTAACAAATGGGTTCTACTTCAGGGCGTAAGCATGCCTCAAGTGATGATATCTACGACATGTTTGTGGTGATACCTAGAACCTCTGCATCCCGTCCTTTCAGGACCAAACATGGAGATTTCAGAGGTTTGGACACGGGTGCCAACGGTGCCCCGTCCCTGAGAATGTCTCAGAGGAATGGGTCAGGAAGGGCTGTCGAGAGGAGCATAAGTTCAGAGAACTAGGTCCGGTTGGGCCAATAAGGGGCAACTAGCAAGACCTGCTCCTTCTCCTCCCTGACTTAGCACAGGGCTGTGCAAGAAGGCTCACTGGGGAAACGCATCTCTGCGGAGGCCACGGGGCCAGCTGTGTGCCAGTTGTGTCCGTGCCGAGGGTTCTCCGCTCGGTCAGGGAGTAAAACAACTAGCAAAGGGATGAGTCCAGAGAGGCAAACACTGTGCGGCCCCGAAGTGTCCTTGAACAGCTGGACCACCTAGGGATGGAGTCTCCACTTCTCCCTGGGCCCCAGGCTGTCGTGAGGCCCAGTTGGCGGCACGATTAAGCAGGCCGGAAAATTAAGTGGAATGAAGCGACCTCAGAAGCTTCTGACTCCAAGGAGGTGGCAGGTGAGTTGCGGCCTGCGAGGGAAGCGTAGCGCAATGGTCGCAGTGTTTGTACAGACCAGTACAAGCTTGCTGAGCAGCGGTGTCTCAAAGCAAGGTGTACTGCCAGCAACTCGAAGCAGTTGATGCCAATACAGTCGGAGGCCCGCCCAGACCCCCATTACTGCATGCCCGTTGTACGTGGTCCCTCAGCCGGTGTTTGGCGGACACTTGTTCTGGAGTGTCTGGCCCGGAGAAATATACATCTGATCACTGGCTGAGGGTTTTGCGGTAGGTCAGGTGATTGTCACACAGAGCATGCCGCTCTGCCATGGCCACCTCGGGATTCGGCCATGAAACCAGTGCTGAAGAGGTCTTCATATGGAGGAAGCCGTGCTATTGCGGCTGCGTCTGCCATATGCCCCAAGAGCCTCTGTAAAGTTTCATACCCTTTCTCCCTTCTGTATAGCACAGACACGTTCCGCCTGAGAGACATGTTGGACCGATTCCATCTCCATACCGGAAAAAGAGATCCTCAGCCCGTAGGCGAGTTTACTCTTTTCCCAGATGACCTGAAGACCCAACTGGCTGTGGAGCACTTGAAGAGTAGGACTTTGTACTGACTTCGAACCCTCAAAGGCAAAAAACGCAGGAATGGCCTGCGTTGCGGAAGGATAGAGATCTGAAGTATCCTTTAGGTCGAGAGCTGCAGACCAATCTCGGGAACGCAGCATTCGGAAATGCGTCTCTGCGTTAGCAACTTGAACGGAAGATTAAAAAAGGGCCCGATTCAAGACTTGCTGGTCCAAGATTGGCTGTAACACACCACCTTTCTTGGGTACAATGAAGTACCTTCATATCGACTGGAGGGACTGGCTCAATCGCATCCTTCGCCAATAGGGCTGCGATGTCCGCTCGCCTGCCAGGGGCACATTCGCTCAACAACGAAGTGAAGCGAATAGCGCTGACTTGGGACGCCGGCCGGACGGAATCGTAACCGAGTCTGCTGGTACGGAGGAGCCAGCTGGACCGGTTTGGAGAATTTTAAGCTTCTACGAACCAGGCCAGGGGGACCAGGGGCACCACAGACGTACCCGGGGTGGGGCAGCGAGGTAGAGGACAGGGACCCGGCTCGGAAGGCCTGAAGGCGGCCCGAAGCGGGGTCTAAGTGTGCGGTGCAACACTGACCTGTCTCCACGTGATGGCGTGAGAAGGCGTGACCGGGTCCTCGAATGCACCCAAGTGCCGGCTGGCAATACAAGTGGGGGCTGAGGGGTGCAAGGCTTTACAGGGTCGCACATCACCGAGGGTTCCACTCAAGCCCAACCGCCTCGGCGGCCCTTTTCAGAATAGCTGCCATCTCTGGATCTGGCTCGGGCAATGCTGCTCTCCCAGAGGGAGGCAGCGCGGCCGAGTCGTTATCTCCAGAGCACAGCTCACCCTCCGATGCTGCGATGGACATCCTGTCCTCAGGAGGGGCCCCCGAACGAAATGGTTGGTCAGTCCACTCCAGAGGGACCAGTGCGCTCATTGGGGAGCTCCACCGGCTGCGGTGTGAAAGAGGAGTGAGGGATCCACGGGGCTTTGCCAGGCGGATTATGGGGTGGTGATGGCGCAGTGGATAAGACGCATGCCTTTGATGTTTCGAGACCCGGGTTCGAATCCACTGTGAGACACCAATGTGTCCCTGAGCAAGACACTTAACCCCTAGTTGCTCCAGAGGCGTGCGACCTCTGAAATATAGCAATTGTAAGTCGCTTTGGATAAAAGCGTCAGCTAAATTAATAAATGTAAATGTAAATGTAAATGGATTACCCCTCACTGTAATCCTCAGATCACCCAGCCCACACAGCACTTTAGCCGCCTTCTGGGAAGTTGGCCAAGAAGAAACACTAGAGCGGGCCATGGGAGTGGGGACTCCACCTTCGCGAACGAAGGCGAGTCTCGATCTCAACACAGAGATGGTAATATTCCCGCAGTGGAACATGTGAATAAGCAATTGTGACCGTCAGAGGGGGACAGAGCTCTACCGCACGCAGAAACGCATGGATTGAATGGCATCTTGAAAAAGACACAAACGCACCTGTGTTGCTCTTTCAGGAAATGGGACCCATCACCAGTGCCACAGCACCCAGGGGAATGACCGCGGCAACACTGAACAGTGAACTTCTTCGCCCTCTAACCAACTGTCAACAAACACAAACACAGAGATTTGACACTGTTAAAGGGAGAAATAAAGGAAATGGTTGCTGGAATGATTAAGGAAGTTTGTGAAGGAGTGCAGCACTTATTGCCAAGTAGTGACAATGCAAGATCTAGGTATGAGTTAAGGAGAGGTCGAAGAAGCTCAGATCAATTTGACCATCAGGGAAGACCTATCTGTTGATGTTGTAAACAAGTTGGGCATATTGAAAGACGTTGTGGAGTTGTAGAGGGAGTACAGGGGCCTTTAAACTTTTAGAACCCACTGTACAGGCCCAATCAGTGGGTACATTGGGTAGTGGCCAATCAGAAAAGAAAGATCATTTAATAGGACAATGTCCAGTTGTGGAAGTGGTGATACAGGGGGTTAAAACGCCTTGCTTGATTGATACGGGTTTACAAGTGACTACATTGACCGAAAGCTATTTTAAAAAATATTTTGAGACTAGAGGAACAACAATGTACCCACCAATTCAAAAGTTCAATTTGGTAGCTGCTAATGGGTTAACGATTCCGTATATTGGATATATTGAGGTGGATTTGAAGATATGTGGGAAAGTTATACCAAAAAGGGGAGTGTTGATTGTTAAAGACTCAAATGGATCAGTGTACCCAGGACTAATTGGCATGAATGTGATTAAGGAGTGTAGAGATTTCCTGATGACACAGACTGCGGATAGTTGTGTAGGGGCAGAAGGGGAAGTGCAGGTTAAGGTGTGGCATCAGATGTTTTCGGTTTGTGAAGATCTGCTAAAGTTTGCTGATGAGTCAGGACAGATAAGCTCAATTTTCTGGCCGCAGGGAAGACGAAAGACAATACCAGCACAGTCAGAGGTAGTGATAGAGGCATGGGCACGGTTACGACCTGATAGGAAGGATTATGTGGGTTTAGTAGAACCTTGTCAAGATGTATTGCCGGGTCAGTTATTGGTAGCTAGATCACTGAGCACAGTTTCAAAGGGTAGAGTTATGGTTCGAATTCTAAATCTTTCTACATCCCCAGTGACTCTTTTTCAGCGCTGTCGAATAGGGCAGATTTTTGAGGTTGAGTTGTGTCCAAGTCGGCAAGGAGATGTAGAGTTAAGAACGTTGGATGATGAGACGGTGGAGGTGGGGGTGAGGCAGAATAGAGTGCAGGATGTAGAACAAGAACAGGTGTTTCGGTCGGTGACTGTCCCATTAGACTCATTACAATTTAGTACTGAACAACAAGAGATGATTGCCAAATTGTTATCCAAGCATCAGAAGGTCTTCTCAGAACATGAGGAGGATTATGGGTACACTGATAGGGTGTTGCATGTGATACCAACAGACGATGCAGCTCCAATTAGAGAACGGTATAATAGGATTCCACCAAAGTTGTATCAAGAAGTGAGGGGACTTTTGAGTAACATGCTTGAAAATGATATTATTAGGGAGAGCTATAGCCCCTGGGCAGCGCCTGTAGTGCTCGTCAGAAAGAAGGACGGCATCCTTCGTTTCTGTGTAGACTACAGGAGGTTGAATGGTGTTACACATAAAGATTCGTACCCCCTCCCCAGAATTGAAGAATCATTGGCTTTATTGAAGCAATCTAGAGTTTTTTCAACATTAGATCTAGCATATGGGTACTGGCAGGTGGGGGTGCATGCAGCTGATAAGGAGAAGACCGCCTTTGTGACACCTATGGGGTTATATGAATTTAATCAGATGCCGATGGGGCTATGCAATGCTCCAGGAACATTTCAGAGACTGGTTGAAAGTTGCCTGGGTGACCAAAATTTCGAAACATTGTTGCTCTATCTAGATGATATAATTGTCTTCTCCCCTTCTTTTGAGGCCCACATTGCCCATCTGGATTTGGTTTTCAGCCGCCTGGAGAACTTTGGCCTGAAAGTTAAACCTACTAAGTGCTTTCTCTTCCAGCATGAAGTGCATTACTTAGGCCATGTGATTGCAGAAGGAGGGGTGTCACCAGACCCTGAGAAGTTGCGAGCAGTGGAGGCCTGGGTAACTCCTCAGAATATCACCCAGCTGCGCGCTTTCCTGGGCTTAGCAGGTTACTATAGACGCTTCATAAAAAACTTTGCCCATATCGCAGCACCCCTGAACTCTATGATGTGGGGGACATCAAAACGACGCATCCGACCGGCCATAGGTAAACAAAACTGCTGGGCATGGGGTGAGGAACAGGACCTGGCATTTGAGAAATTAAAGGAGTCTCTCCTGCAAGCACCCATACTGGCTTATGCAGACTTTCAGTTGCCATTTTTGTTGTATAATGATGCCAGTAAGACAGGCTTGGGGGCAGTACTGGCACAGATACAAGACAGAAGGGAGAGGGTGATCTCCTATGCAACCAGAAGCCTCCGTCCAACAGAAAGAAACGATAAAAACTACAGCTCATTTAAATTAGAACTGTTGGCATTGAAATGGGCCATAGTAGAAAAGTTTCGGGAATATCTTGCTGTGTCTCCCTTTACTGTGTTTACAGATAACAATCCACTGGCTCATTTGAATACAGCAAATCTGGGTGCCGTGGAGCAACGATGGGCAGCCCAGCTCGCAGGATTTCAGTTTGAGGTGCGATATAGACCGGGGCGGGCAAATGGAAATGCTGATGCCCTTTCCAGGTGGCCTGTGAATGAGACTACTGTCAGGACTACAGAGGATGGGATAGCCCCATGTGGTGATAGTGGATATGTAGCATCTGAAGTGGTTCGTGCCTGTGTCCATGCTTTTGTTCCAGTGGTTGAAGATGTCGAACTGGAGAAGGGTCAGAAGATGGAGGCAGGGACACAAATAAATAAAGACAGAGTTGGCCCCAGTTTGCTGGCCGAGTGGGTGAGGGTACAGCGGAATTGTCCAGTGGTGTCACGACTGTGGGTCTATATGGACAGAGGAAGAGGGCCAGTTCCAAAAGAGCGAGCAGCTGAAGACCGGCCCACTCAAGTGCTGCTGCGACAGTGGGCCCGCCTCTGTGTGGATCAGGTGCTGCTCTGCAGGGAGGTATGTGTTACAAAGACATTTGACAAATGGAAACAAGTAATTGTACCTCAGTGTCTGCAGAATCAAGTCCTGGGATGTGTGCATGACCACGCAGGACACCTGGGAATGGAAAAGACCCTGGGCTTGGCCCGTCGACGTTTCTTCTGGCCAGGACTGGCGCGAGGAGTGGAGAAGTGATGTTTCCAATGTGCTCGTTGCAATCTGCATAAGACTCCAGCTAATAAAGTGAGTGCCCCCCTTGTATCTATACAATCAGAATACCCTCTGCAGATTGTTTCTGTCGACTTCCTGTCACTGGAGACTTCGCGCAGTGGAATGTGCAATATTCTAGTAATGATGGATCACTTCACTCGTTATTCAGTTGCAGTGCCAACTTTGGACCAAACAGCGGTGACTACCGCAAGGGTGTTGTGGGAACACTTTACACAGCCTTTTGGGGGGTTTGATCAGCTGCACTCTGACCAGGGCCCCAATTTTGAATCGAAAGTCATAAAAGAATTATGTTCATTGTACAACATCAGTAAGTCTCACACGACGCCCTATCACCCAGCAGGAAATGGACAATGTGAGCGCTTTAATCAGACGTTGCTGAGTATGCTAGGTACATTAAGGGACGACCAGAAGGAGAACTGGGATCAGTATGTGACAGAGTTGGTACAGGCATACAATAATTCACCCCATTCCTCTACAGGGTATACCCCTTATTTTCTAATGTTTGGCCGTCATGCGAAATTGTCCATTGATGTGATGCTGGGCCGGGGAGATGAATTCTCAGGCACAGCAGGTAGCTGGGTGCACCACCACCATGAAAGACTAGAGACTGCCTATAATGAAGCCAGAAAACACATTCAGAAGGCTCAAGTGCATCAAAAGAAGGGGTTTGACCGTAGGGTCAAGTGGGAACCTTTGTTGGTGGGTCAGAGAGTCATGGTACTGAATAAGAGGGCCAGGGGACAGGGTAAATTGGATGATAAATGGGAACGGAATATATATATAGTTACGTCACAACCTAATCACGATATACCCGTTTATGTGGTTAAGAAGGAAAGGGGTGATGGTGGCGAGAGAGTGTTGCATCGCAATATGTTAAGCCCATGTAAGTTTGAAATTTCCTTGCCCTTAGAGGAGGAAGAAGTATAGGTCTTGCATCCTAATTCTGATGTCAATCCTATGAACAGTAATTGGTGTATGTATCCTTGGTTGGGGGGCTGTCTTACAGGTCTGCCAGTACCCACACAAAAGGACGGAGAGACTGCCCATAATATGGACATTGATGAAGCAACATTACAGATTGCACAGGGGGAAAATCCCTCTTGTTCACATACTTCACAGGTCGAATGTTCAAGACGGTCCACTCAGGCCATGAAGGGCCTGTTGCCTCAACGTTATAGAATGTGAAGTATTCGAGTGGGAATGTGCGGACACATTTAGAGTAGGCGGGGGCGGATGTAAGCTGCTCATCCCAAATAAGGGGAGTGGCAACGTTAGTAGCGTCCATAGTGTTTTCCTCATGATGTGCCAGGAAAGAGAAACACCTGTGTTGCATTAGCAATCAGGGATCAAAGTCATAAAGGTATGATGAATTTGTTGTTTGGGAGGGTTTTTTGTGGCTGCAGCTGAGTTCTTTGCCGAGGCTGCCGTGCCGGGACGTGGGTTGGAGATAGACGCGTGCGAGTAGACTGGGAGGGATATTTCGTTGGGGTTTTCCCCTTAAGTTTGGCGGCCGCCATCGATTTCCTTGAATGCGTGAACCCACGTCCGGTAGTGGGTAAGGAAGCCAGCAGTACACTCTCATTTTAATGTTGTTGATGTGTGTCTTCTTGGTATTGATATGTTCGCCAGGGAGGCCCTAATTCATGTGTATAAGTTAACTACTGGTCCCCCGGCGCTATTTGTGTGTAAAGTGAGCGCGTGTGTGAGTAAGGGGGTAGGAGAGCAGGTTACCTCCCATATGACTCTTATACTGTTTAGCTCTTGATGACGGCTATGTATTTAGCGTGAGTGGTATTGATGGTATGTCCTGATATTTGGTGTGTATTTACTGGTGTGGTCTTTAAGTGATTTATATGACTTTGAGGTTTGCAGTGCAATGAAATTATGGATGTTATAGGTGCTCACATCAATTGATTTAATGCATGTATTTAACAACCTTGGTAACCCTGTGCTGAATATATTGTCTTGTTCGATTGATGCTTTATTTCTCTTTCAATTTATTGACTAAATGTTAGCATTAATTACAAATACATGATTAGAATTGTAACTGTCATTTCATCAACCTGCTGCCCCCCCTGGGTTTTAATACTATGATTGTCCAAAAATAAAATTTGTTATATTTATATTTAAGGAATTGTGTATTTGAGTG
This sequence comes from Gila orcuttii, assembly GCA_026230005.1. Lineage (NCBI taxonomy): Eukaryota > Metazoa > Chordata > Actinopteri > Cypriniformes > Leuciscidae > Gila > Gila orcuttii. Next base: position 24,658,977 of record JAPDVR010000011.1, read on the forward strand.
TTTTCCTTGGTTATTGAGCCTCAGAAAATCATTGGTCCAGTAGGGAACCTGTAAGTCACCCGTAATACAGTGGGGGTGGTTACAGATTCAGTGCGTGAGGAAACTGAACAGATCATTCAGACTGATTCGCGAACCGATTTAGACAGATCTGCCAACTTGTTTGATGAAGTCTTTGAACAGAATCGACTCAAAAGAGTGATTCATTTGTAAATTGAGCATCGCTCATGCCCATAAAAAGATACAGCGCGCTTGGAATAAACTCATTTAACAACATGTAATTGCATTAAAATAAAGTAACAAGAGGAACGTCGCCCAACGTAACATGTAAAAGTATACACCTTGTGTCCCTGACAGGAAAATACCCAGCTGCGCGATCTGTGACAGTAGGCGCGGCGTCAATTATGTCAAATATACTAGGCTACACATGGAATTGCGCGAAAATATAACGATATTCGAAAAAGCTATTTTATGATCCCAACCCAACTTTGAGAATAGATTAACGGTGATATTTTTTTATCGCCCGATAAGAGTCTCACGTTAATGCAGCACGTTAACGCCGATAACGTCCCACTACTAATATATATATATATATATATATATATATATATATATATATATATATATATATATATAGTGCTTTTACAATACAGATTGTTTGCAAAGCAGCTTTACAGAGATAACAGGAAAATATAGTTGTAATAATATTGTTAAATATAAAATGAAATGTCCCCAACTAAGCAAGCCAAAAGTCAATGGCGACAAAGGCGAAAAAGGTGACAGTGGCAAGGAACCAAAACTCCATCAGGAGACAGAATGGAGAAAAAAAAACCTTGGGAGAAACCAGGCTCAGTCGGAGGGCCAGTTCTCCTCTGGCCAACGAGCGAACAGTGTATGATTATGATTCAGGCAGTTTTACAGGTCAGAAGTCAGATTGGATCGGAACATTATATTATGCAGTTCATCTGGTTGAAGATTGGAGTCATCGCGCGTATGGGGACGAGTTTGTTGAGGATCGGTGCGTGGTCGTCGTGTCGATGAGGCCTTCACAGGGGAAAGTCTAGTTGACACAATCTCTGCTGACACTTCAGAGATGCGTTGTGGTCGTGTCTAGGCGCAGGTCCACCATCTGTTCTGGATACGGCCCGGGTCCGGCTGATTACAGTTAACCTCGGAATAAACAGAAAGACTAAAATTAGTGTATACCATTCTTTTTATGATTTAGTGAGTACATCAGGTGTTATAGGAAGTGTCCCCGGTTCCGGCTGACCTAATTTATGCAGCCTAATAATCATTTAACTGATTTGAATAATAGGAATGTAGTGTTCTATGTGTATGCCAGGTTGAAGAGTGGTGGTGATGGGTGGTGATGGCGTGGTGATGGCGCAGTGGATAAGACACATGCCTTTGGTGTGAGAGACCCGGGTTTGAATCCACTGTGAGAGACACCAATGTGTCCCTGAGCAAGACACTTAAAGCCTAGTTGCTCCAGAGGTGTGTGACCTCTGACATATAGCAATTGTAAGTCGCTTTGGATAAAAGCGTCTGCTAAATGTAAATGAAGAGATGTGTTTTTAATCTAAATTTAAACTGACAGAGTGTGTCTTCTTCCCGGACAATGTTTGGAAGACTGTTCCAAAGTTAAGGTGCTAAATAGGAAAATGATCTAGCAGTCGATTTTGATATTCTAGGTATTATCAACTGGCCGGAATTTTGAGATTGCAATAGACGTGAAGGACTATAATGCGTTAAGAGCTCGCTCAAGTACTGGGGAGCTAAACTATTTAGTGCTTTGTAAGTAATCGGCAATATTTTAAAATGTATACAATGTTTAACAGGGAGCCAATGCAGAATTACACTATTATGATACAATAGTTTGTGTATATGGAGAATTAGAAGAAACACTGGTAAGGTGTTTACTTGGGTTGGATGGCAGTGACGTTTGTATCTATTCTCAGGACAACACAGACAAAGACATTTCTTCTTTTTTTAATTTGAGAAAAGCTCATGTACATTAAAAAAAAATGAACACTCTATTACACACTTCCTCCAAGAAGTCAAAGAACAATACAGCACCTTTTTGGCATACGTCAAAAATAACAAGGCAATAACTTTCAATCTTTTTGGTGAATATGGAATACTTGATGAATGATTAGATAAAATGGCTTTACACTGTGGCTGTTGTTTGTATTTTTGTACATATTTTATAACTTTATGTTTTGTAACAAACACAAATAAATAATAGCTTGCTCACATGCACCTTTTCTGGCACAGAAAATTCACTGTAGTGACTAGAAGGTAATACAGTATTTCATTGCACTCTCATGTTGTTGCTCTGTCAACTCTAACCACACAACCTGAATGTACAGGCAATGATTTAATATGTAACTGTTAAACCTCATTGCGTTTATGTTGTTCTTTTGTAAACATCTCTTCAGCGATCAGTATATCAGTGTTAATTTTTTTTTTCTTTACAACTACAAATGTTTCAGTGTTTTTTTTATTTGCAGTGATGACCACAAATTGGGCACCACAGTTCATAAAGTGCTGACAAAAACTTAATACATAAAAATGGAGACAAACACTGAATCAGGGAGACATTTCTGAGGCTTATGTGAATGAAGTTTAACCTCCTAAATGGTAATGTTGAGAACTTTGATGGCAAATTTTGGCCAATGGTTTGTAGTATCTGAGAGTAGCAGTGCATACACAGGATTTGTTTTTCCTAAGGGGTCTTTTAGTCGACGCAAGACTGAGAGACCAACACTCGACACATTCAAAGACATTCTTTGAATAAATCACAGCTCAGAGGTTTGTGGCACGCCTCTCTGACTAAATTGCCCTGATCTGAATCAGTTCTTTGTGGCTTATGAATACAGTTATGCAGAGGATGAGCACTGAATACAGAACAGCACATTTACTCTGAGATGCTCGTTTCACATAGGCCCAGATCTTATCCTTAAGTGCAGCAAATCTTTAGCCTAAGACCAGAGAAGATTTGCCCCCTGGTGGGTTTCTACGACCAGAAGGAAGCCCAGCTGCAGGCTGCTCTGTTGCAGAGAGGCAAGGTGGAGCTGGTGTGTCATGCTGCTCCTGAACAGCCTTAGGTTCTTCAGTGCTATCTGTGAACATAATAATGAAAAGAAATACTAATAAATTATCAGATAATTTTATAACATTTCAATAATAATAAATGGAAAGAAATGTTCTTGGTTTTTTTTTTCTATTATATTTTTGCCACATTTTCAGTTACTCTCACCCTTGTGAGACAGTGAGAGTAAGACAAATGTGTCAATGACAAATCAATATTTTAATGATTTTTATAAAATCTAGCTTAAAACACATAAGCCAAATTACTCTTTCTAATTATACTGGTTTCATATAGTTTTGAAAAACCTTTATATATTTTCAAGTTTAAATTTAATGACAAAATGTGTAAAACAAACAAAAAAGGTTTCTACAAAATGTCTTTAAACCTTGAATACATATGCAGACCTGTAATCTTATTCATTATTTTAAAATAAAATATTCTATAATTTATCATGTAATATTATAGTTAAGATGTTATTTATATGTATATGTAACATACACCACACTACATGCACAACGTGACATTACAACCTGAACTAACCTTGCCATTAAGTCTTGTCATAAAAATATTGAATTATTGGATATTTTAAGATTTTTAAGGCCAGAACTTTGATTTGCTGGACAAAAGCTTTATGACATTATGATATGATTGTACCCTGACATTTTATACTATATGCCTTTCAAAAAAATTCTCAAAATGAAACCAATTAAACACATGCTCATAATAGGTGCACATTATTTTATTTTATTAAAAAAGGTGTCAATGATGCAAAGTTATATGAATGGTTATAAAACTTACCAACATTGACTGAGTCTTCATCACCATTCTGTGCAAAAATAAAGCATATTCTCAGTAATAGATTAAAAAAAAAACATTTAAAAATTATGCAACCACTTTGAAGTCAGTCTGAACTTCAATCCAAGGTCACAGTTTTGTTTTCCCTCATTAATGACTGAACTTGTCTCTATATCTTACCACAGGTACATTGTCGAGTGTGGTGTTACTTTGACTGACTGGTTGAGCAGTACATCTTCTGAGCGGGGCAGACGGCTCTCCACACAACACACCAGTAGGCTTTCCACCTTTCAAAAAAATAAGAACTGTAAAAGTATCTGTGCATTGATCTCATAAACAAGAGAATACTTGCAGCCCAGACATACAAGTTGTATTTTATTGCATAAAAATATGTTTAAGAGCATATTAAGTATTTTAAAGGGATAGTTTGGCCAAAAATGATATTTAACCCATGCATTACTCACTCTCAAGCCGTTCGAGATGCATATGTCAATCTTGTTTCAGACGAACACATTTTCAGTTATTTTAGAAAATGTCTTAGACCCTTCAGTGGATATAATGTGAAGCAATGGGGTCCACCTCCTTCAAGTGCCAAAATGTGCATACATCCTTCACAAAAGTAATCCATCCGGCTCCAGGGGGATAAACTAAGGCCTTCTGAGGGTAATCCGTGTGGTTTTGTCGTAAAAATATACATATTTAATACTTTATAAATTAAAATACCTGACTTCCGGCAACGATCGACGCGCGTTCACAGGTGATGGAAGTCGGCGTACGAGGTAGGACGTAGCGTAGGAACGCGTCTGCGCAGCCAGAGAGCAGTTTTGTTTTGCTCTGCTCTCTGGCTGCGCAGGCGCGTTCGTTCTACATCACGACGTTTCCTACGCTACGTCCTACCTCATACGCCGACTTCCATCACCCTGTGAATGCGCGTCGATCGTTGCCGGAAGTCAGATATTTTCATTTATAAAGTTTTAAATATGTATATTTTTACGACAAAACCGCACGGATTACCCTCAGAAGGCCTTCGTTTATCCCCCTGGAGCCGGATGGATTACTTTTGTGAAGGATGTATGCACATTTTGGGACTTGAAGGAGGTGGACCCCATTGCTTCACATATGCATCTCGAACGGCTTGAAGGTGAGTAATGCATGGGTTAAATATCATTTTTGGCCAAACTATCTCTTTAAGAGATTTAAGAGCAAAATAATGTTCGGTAAAGAAGTGACATTAGTTATCATTTGTAAACTGTTTTAAGGTGCAGTATGTAATATTGACAGCTAGCGGGTGAAAGGGTTACTGCAGTCCAAATTCAAAACAATGGAGAGAGTTGTTTCTCCCGCCCCCCTCCTCCTCATGACTCAATGCTCACGCTAGTTGTCATATTGAGGGACACACAACAGGAATGAGCGCAATTGACAATTGAAGGCAACGAGCCTCACACTGTAAATTGATGAGTTGGTTTATCCGCATTTGATTTGCCTCTGGACATAGATCTTTTTAGATGGATGCTCAGGCTTTTTAGGTCGGGTATATTCTGGAATATCTGACCCAGTTTGTTTGCTGGCTTCCATGGCTGCATTATGTTGTGTTCTCCGCCAAATCGGCAACCCGGATGTCGAAATACTATTGGGTAAATTGGCAACGGGCGGGATCACAAAGACCAAAACAAAAACGTACATTCCGACACGGAGAACACATTTCAGAGTAGAATAACTGGCTGATATATTGTTTATCGGAGAAACAAGTATGTGAACTTAGCATGTTTCCTAAATATCTGTATTTTAATGCTTTAGTATGGTCAAAAAAATGACACAGCACCTTAGCAAGTTTTTAAATGTGGAACTGAAACACATTCAGCATTTGGTTGCTCATTATCACACATGCTAAAGTGAGTCACATATAGTTATTGTTGCTTCCACCAGCAGCTTATGTCTGAAACAAAAAATCACATTTAAAGCAGTGCATACTCATCAAACCATGATTTTAATATTTTTTTTTTTTCTAAGGTTTAGTCATTTCAAATGCAAGAGAATAGCAAGTGGATAACACTGCCTAGAATACTATTAAAAAGTAAAAGACGAGACATGAATCATTATTAAGAAAAATCAGCACCTGGTGGATTGTTCCTCCGATGGGCATGCGGGTCCTCAGGTTCAGCAAATATACTAGATGCCATTTTGTGTTTTTTCACAGATTTGTCTTCATCGTTGCCAAAGCAGATGTTTGAACCTCCACCTGGTGGACGCAGTACTCTGGGATGGAAAACAAAGAAACATTAAAAAATATGTTGACATAAATAAAACTTTTTTATCCGATCAGCGATCACTAACTGGCTTGTCTTTATGCACATTGTTTACTTTTATTTTAAAAGGTCATTTTTTTTGTCTGTGTTTTTTGGTGGATTACAGTTCAGCTTTTATTTTTGATTTCTTAAGTGTTTGTTTTGTCACATACTGTACATACCCCAACATCGCTAAAAGGTGTTGTGGGCAACATCAATCCAAAAAAATGATTGACCCATGAGGGTCACATAAAACAGAATAAAACAACTTAGAATGTTGAGTAAAATTAAGTGATTAAGTTGAGTTCGCCTTTAAGAAAGAAAATAAACCTTGAGGCTTTATAAAGATACTTGTTTTATGAAAATGTAGGAATTTGTGCAGATGTAAGATGTAAATATTCCTAACTGCACATTCATTATTTGATTGAATTTGATTTATTCTTACTTTAATTATATTCTGTAAATGAAAAAAAAAAATCATATTGTTCTTATTCATGCCAAGAAAGCTTGAATTAGCTGAGCTGATATTATCGTCTGACAGCAAGCATGCTGAAATAAATCTCACTCAAAATCCTTCCACCAGTCCGACTGAAAACGTGATTAGTGATAGACGTCATTAGTGCATTCAGTTAATGAAACGATAATACGGATACAACAGGGAGCGTAGGCTAATATAATTCTTTACTACAGCAGCTGAACCGCACCCAACCTTAACCACACACGCGCGCGCCCAAGCATCCTCGTACTCGGAAAGCGTGATGAGGGACTCTTTTCAGATGTACGAACGACTGATACAGTGCAGTAAATACGATGTTTTAATTACTCAACAATTATGGCATTAATTGTGTGGCTGTCCTTTTGAAGATACTGCAGTCAGAGGCCGTTTCCCAAAGCCTAGCGAGTTGCCTACCAAGACAGAATGTTGGAGCGTTATAGCCTATTATAAGACTTGGAAAGCGACAGCATGTCTCAAAAATGCTGGTGTCTCTCCAAAAAAGCTGTCTAGATAGGCTAACAAGATTCAGACACTGCCAGGGGGATGCACATATTAGTAGCCTACAATAAAACAGGCATTTATAAACCAAAATCCTGCCTTGAAGGTCTTTTTAAAATTCAATACACTCTGCCTTTGAGCTACGTACGGTACCATTTTATCCCCAAAACGCAATATTTGTACCGAAGATGGTGCTCATTCTCATCAGCATCGCCATCCGTTTTTAAACCAATATCGTTCGGCTGTAAAGTAATTTTGTCTTTTGTCAGTGATATTACATCTCATATAACGTCCTGAGATACCATTAGCCAGTATAAGCTTTAATAATTTGCTGTTTGCTACAACCGCTTGAGCATAGGTATCTTCCTATAGACATCATCTATCAGCACCTGGAGCTGCTCCTCCCGGTCGGATCCATGCCTTGATAAGTGGTGGTGGTTGTCATCTGGAACACTCACAGCTTCTGTTCACGGCTTTTCCCACAATATATTCGACAGATTATTGTCATCAAGCCACAAAGAGCGTCTCCTGCTCAGGTCATCAGTCTCTAGTGCTGAATCTGCGCTCCGGTACACGCCCATTAGACGCGATTAATACTGCACTTCTGCCGATCAACCACTGGAGCGGCGCCAGAGAGCAAATAGTTGTGTAAAATACAGTCTGTGTCATAAATTTAGATTAAAACCTGTCGACATTTGAGGGACTCCTGCAAAACTATAGCCTACAGAAGTTGCAAGCAAACCTTGACGTATTCTTAGTAATCAGGGTAAATTGTAGCTATTTGTTCTATTTATATTTTGTCTGTGAAATATTTAAGCTTCTCAAGGCCAGTTTTAAATGAAAAATATATATATATATTTGAACTTGAATATTAAATTACCCATCTCCTATTTGTGTTGCTTTTTTTTTGAGGCTCTCTAAGTATTTACACCAATAGAATAGTTATGAGTCCCTCAATTGCTTCAATGAAAAGTCACTGCAAAAGTCAGTCACTGCTGGAAAGGGTTTCTATGCAGAAGATGCTAGAAAACCAAATGTGCCAGATTCTTCTGAAAAACAGTGGGCAGTTTAACTGCTCAGAACTAACAATGGACTCGAGCAACTATCACAAAAAAGGTTTAAAGTATTAAGAATTGTGTATGTACAATTTTTAAGTCTTATTTCGCTTTTTTGTCTTGACTATATGTAAACACTTGTTTTGTGAAATTATGATGTTATTTTGTAGATTCTACAAGGTGTGTTTGTAAACCACAACTATCTAAATAAAAGAAGAGTGGAAACAACTATGTTGCTATTTCTTTTAAATGTAATAATGAAGTTAAGAAAAAGAAAAAAAAAAGCCTCAAGTGGTTTTGTAAAACAATTTTATTCCAACACAAAATCTTATCAACATTTCAATTCACAACACAAGTCACTAAATAAAATTAGCCTGAGTACAAAAGAGAAATACATCAACATTTATCAATTTTTTATAAAAAGTCCAATGGCTCTGAGCAAACAAAACAGTACTTTAGAACTGACACTGACCAAAGTTCTATATACCAAATCTGATGACTCATCAAAAGCATTTTAGTCTTAACACTCTTAGGTCAACATCTGATGAAATATATCAGCGTTTACACAAATATATTTTAAGAAAGCCATTCATCTGATTTGGGAGAGCTGATGGGCATTTTAGAGCGTAAGTTTTGGCAAGGTGGAAGGTCGTCAGCCTATTAAAAAAATGCAGGGGACAGAGGAGGACATGGTGATGGAGGGCAGAGGTAGTTATTTACATCAGGCCCCCAGTCTGTTGCTGAAACACATCAATTGTATCCTCATCCTCCATTTCCAACTGCCAATAGATTAAAAAAGAAAGAAAGACTATAAACTATATGAATACTTTATGCATGGTGACATCCAGAACTGGTCATATCAGAGACTGTACCTGAGCTGGTGTGTCGGTCTCATTAATTGGCTGCCCATCAAACCGGAACCGAATCTGACGCATTGATAGTCCCTGTGAACAGATCAAATGTAGACTTGACTGCTTGAGAAGCATGCATTAGATGCATAACAAAATCCAAGTGGAATATTGTGGAGAAAAGGCCCTGTCAATTTCAGGTTGATTGGGACACTTTCTTGCCATTGAGATGACTGGGTAAAATTGTCCATATCAGGGTGGTGGAAACATAACTATTGGTTGCAGATACATACTGTATGTATTTGCAACCAATAGCTATGTTTCCATCACCCTTATACAGATGAGATTTAGATCCAACTTATAACCAATTATTTCCAGACATTCACATCTTTACCCATCTCTTAGTGGCAATTATGGACAACCTTAAAGAAAGGATGATTGTTTCTGTAAGGGAAGGTAAATGCAGTTGAATGCAAATAAAATAATTTTACCTGTCTCTCACAATATGCTTTCATCAGTTTGTTGAGGGGTGTGTGCCTCTTGATTTTGAACTGAACCACTGAGCCATCCTGCCCAGCCACTTTCAGATTGATGTGGTCATTCTCTGTTTTTACACCCTCCTGAAATGAAAAGTTAAATACAGATATCATAAATAGACATCAAAAGCTAAATAAATACATGCTTGGCCAAAATAATGTAGTGGACTAGCATCTTGGAATCATGTCAGGAACAAAAACAACCACAAACAAATTCAGTTCAATAAAAGGGTTTACAAAGCTTATAAATGACAAAACAAGTTATTTCACTCATCTAAAATAACATACTGTCCTCCAAAGTCTAAACTATTAGACATTATGGCCTGATTTCACAGACAGGGCTTAGATTAGGCCAGGATTAGTCCTTATCTTAATTAGAACATTTAAGTAGCCTTTATAAATGTGCCTCAGAGAAAAAACAAAAACATTACTGGTTGAAACAAAACAATGGCATTGACATTTTTAGATATGAGTATTTTAAGATATACAAGTTGCTTTCAGTTAAAACAGCTCAAACATGCATTTTAGTCTTGGACTGGGCTTAAGCCTTGTCTGTGAGAACCGAGGGTTGTATAGAACAACGGAACAGCAATAAAACAAAATAAATGTGACACCACACTACAGACAATGTGACCATTTTCTTTTATTACAGATTTTAAATTATGTGATGTGTAGAGCAGTGCTTCGCAAACATGTGTTAGGGACCCCCACCCACCATTGCACATTTTGACATCTCGCTCATCAGTCACACTTCATTCAAGTCTCTAGTCTCTACTACTGAGCTGATGCGTTGATTTAGATGTGGCAAGCCCTATTCGGACGGGAATAACTTTATAAGGGTAGATGGAGTAATGTAATTTTACCACAGGACGTCTGTAATATTAAAGGGTAACTAAACCCCTGGATAGAGCTTGACTCCACCCACTGGCAATATTTGAAAATATGGTCACCCTGTCTGCAGAACATGCACAAAAAAGTCGCTGCAATACACTTCAAAATGTTGTTTTGAGTTTAAATATTTTATCTCACTCACTTGAAATAAACGTGAAGCTTCCACGAAGAAAAGTTCCCATTAATGTTTTAAATCTTATCTGTTTATAAATCCATTTTGTACAGTGTACAAAACAATCGTCCAGACAAGATGATCACAACAATATTAGCAAACTCTGTAAACAATAAATTAACTCTGATTTCATTTTCAATACAATCAAAAACGGAGGTGCAAGATGGCAAGTTGTATTTGAATGAAACGAGAGAGCGCGTCTGTTGTGATGAATGGATTTGCGCTGTTATGCGTTGCTATTGACGACGGTCAGAAGGAAATGCCAAATAAAAGGTGCATAGAGCTGCTTGTTTTATTTGTTGTTTGTTGATTTTCAAATATAAAACTATCCTGATCGTTTTCAATACTCGTAATTCCAACTCCTGACTCGCTACAGTAGTTTTGACGGAACCAGATGCTTTTATACCAGGGGCTGCCAAGGGCGTGGTGAGCTCGCACCAAGGGCGTGACAGAGTTCCATCAGAGAGTACCACTACTTCAGGAGCTTTGCGTTTAACCTGAAGAGGACAGCACTTACACGTTTTTACACCATATATTTGAAAATTAAAACACTTTATACCCAAATGTCAAAAAATTTACTCAAATCAATGAACAGCATTTATGAAGCTCCATTCTTACAGATCATTAACTGAAAAAAGTTGTTTTAGTGTTTAGTTACCCTTTAATGGCCAATTCGCATGGTATAAGATATCTCAGTAAAACTAGCAGAAGTGGGAAGGGTAACTCGATTTACACATCGCTGTCAACCTCCTGTTATCTGGCAAGCCGATTTAACATTTAATCATTCAAACCTACTTGTCTCTATTTTCATGCTACTAGTCCTTATTTATTAGATACTAGTGCTTATTCATTAGTTACTAGTACTTATTCACTAGATTCTAGTGCTTATTAAATTGGTACTAGTACTTATTCATTAGTTACTAGTACGTATTAAATAGATACTAGTACTTATTCATTAGATACTAGTACTTATTTTGATAGTGACTAGTAAAAAATTGTTTTTTTTTTGCCATTGACTTCTATGGGGATCTGTCATTCAGATATCAACAATCAGTTCTGACTAGTATGCATTCCAATTGTGACTAGTACATCATATTAGATACTGGAAGTTATTCATTAGTTACTAGAACTTATTTTTTTAGATACTAGTACCTATTACTAGATACTAGTAGCTTATTTATTCAATAAATACTTGTAGGCCTACTAAGTCATTAGATACTAGTACCAATTAAATAGATACTAGTACCTATTAAATAGATACTTGTACTTATTCATTAGCTACTAGTATTTATTCATTAGATACTAGTACCTATTAATAAGCTACTATTATCTGAATGGTGTGGAAAACACTTGAGTTTTGCCACAGACTTGTCCCAGCGTCTAGAACGCAACTGAATGCCTTTTCAAGCGTCTCCATACTTGAAAAACAGCGAAAAATAATTTAAACACGAACTATTTACGTACATACATTTACAGGGGGTTTATTCGCACGGGATTAGTATTAACGTACCTGAGGTCATTTTTCCGGACCTTTTTACTTAAGGTAAAAGTCGCCGTAATCTGTACTGACATTGTACGTAATGATTGCTGAGATGGCACAATTGGACGGGGGACTAAAATCACAGAGAAGCTCTGTTAATTATTACTTTACCCCACCTCTCCATGTTAAACTAACGTTAGTCCCGTCCGAATAGGGCTTTAGATTAGGGCGACATGAAAAATGAGCAGTGGCTGGGGCTCCCCAGTAACGTTAAAGGTTTGAAAACCACCTATTTCCAATGTAACACGCACAACACCCTACTTTTTTAAAGTTATTGTCAAAAAATAAAAGTTTGTCGATACATAATTAAATAAACAAATAAGACAAAAAGGACTTCTACAACGCGTTTTTTTATAGGCTAAATCCACGCTGTTAATTCGCGAGTCCAGAGTTTTGCGCGCGAACAGTCAGTGAGCTCGCGAGAAACGGCAGTGCTTTATAGGTTTTGTCTTACCACTTGCAGTGTGTATGATGTGCGAGACACATTAGCGAACTGGATAATTAGCGCGTTAGCTTTATGGAATTCCATCACCATTTCACAAAGAAACTGAATAAATTAACAATAAATGAGAGTAAAATAAACTCTATAAAGACCCCATTAATCATATACCAAAGAATTGTCGTGCTTACAAGAACATTTATAAAGAGCCCTGCACACGCACCTTTGGCTTCTCGTCTGCCATTACTGCCTCTGCCTCTCACGAACGCGCGTAATGTCGCCGGAAATGACGACATTTAAAAGGGCCCACTTCCGGAATCCCATTACCCTTATCCTCCCCTTGATTTGACAAAAGCAGGAATATCCCCAACTGCATTTAAGCAGCAAAGCTGAGTGTGAATGATTTGACAAAACCAACAACAACCAATACTGATAGACACAGTATACCACATCGTTCAAAACAATGTATTTATTTGTCTTTAAAAGAGTATACATAATGTTAAATTGTAGATTTAACTGAGTGTAAAAAGAACAGTATCATTGGAATACTTGTGAAGCTCAAAATAATTTACAAGTCAAATTAATAATCATTAGAATAGGCTGCTGGACACATCCAGTACAACAAAATAATACTGAGACATCTGCAAAACAAAACAAAAGCCATACAAAAGGCACACACACATCTTTTAAAAGTCAAATTTTATAATATAAATAATTGCATCTGTAATAACCCTAAAATGAAGTGTAAAACATGTAATGTAAAACATCAAAACCAGCCTCCTGTCCAATTACACACACAAAAATAAAGAAAATCGGACAACTCTGCATATAGACAATTCCTTCCAGTTGTGTAAAAAAGGAAATAAAGTGAAACTTTACATCCAAAAACACAGAAGTCAAAGTATGCTTTGCACACTCTTTTTCCCTCCACACTTCCCTCTGCGAATTACTGCTATCTGCTGAGTACCTGCTAAATGACGCAAGACAAAGTAAACTTAGCTTTAAAACAGTGAGGCCAGCCATGTCAAACACCAAGAATCTGATAAATAGTAATGAAATAAATATGTAAAACTCAGAAATAACATCAATAAAATTCACATAAACACTAACACAACTGGTGCATCACATCACAGGACAGAGATTAAAGGATAGAAAAACTGTAACCTGTCCAGTAATCTGTATGAGCTGAATCTTCAAGTGGTGGCTAACAATAAAATGACCCAGTACTATAAGCAACATGCTTATGTTAATGAACACAGAACCTAATGAGTACCTAAGACCAGCATATCAAGACATCTGGGGGATTACTCACAGATTGGGATTTATAAATGTAACATCCAGTGTGTCAAAGGTAAAAGTCCTGGACATAACACATCTTTGAGAGACTGTTGAAGGCTCATTGATGCACACCGTGTTTTCCATTTCTCTTCATGAGTAATAGTGCTTACACAGCTATAAATGACGCCATCTTTCCACTGGAGGGAACTTGTCTATCTCTCCAGACTCAGTTACCTGTCGATCTCCAAGGATGAATGTCAGCTTGTATCTCATTCTCACTTTCTCCTGCAAAACACACACGTAAAATTATTTACACAGTCATTGAGTTTATCATAGAAATTTTATCATGTAAATATATTTATAATTTATTTTTATGGCCACAAGTAAAACACAATCTAATAAGTAATATTGCAGGGATTAGCATTGTAGTCATTCTCGAAATATGGTGACAAACATGACAATTGACTTTTCAGTGATGAAACATTTCAAATATTCAAGAAATTCTATATAAAAGAATTTTATAACCTAACCTGTTTTCAGCGATACAAAATGGTGCGACTCTATATTGTTTTGTACTAGGGATGGCCCGATACCATTTTTTTTCAAACCGATACGAGTACGAGTATTTACATTTGTGTACTTGCCGATACCGAGTACCGATATCGATATTTCTACCGCAAAAGTAACTATAGGCTCCCAGAAAAGAAGACAGAAGACTATTTTAGAACACAGGTTAGAAGACTGTTTTTATTTTCTTCTCTGCTTGTTTTAACAAGTCTAAAAATAAATAATAATGAGTAAAATAATAAATGTATAAACACACAAACCACTGTTAATTTAACATGCATGGTCTGGAATGACTGAATGCGCGCAAAGTGCGCTCCCTTAATAGCCTAATTCCTAAAAAGCTTACAGTTCATAGCGATCTCACACATCTCTGTTATTATCAATGAAGCTGACTGCACAATGAATCTTTCATAATATCCACAAACTGTTATAATTAGAGGATTTGCCAGCATACAGAATTCAGCACTGAACAAAAAAGTTTTGAGCGGTGAGGGGAGTCTATCTTAAATGCTTCTGATTGGCCATTGCGTTCAAGAAATCAACAGATATGACTGTGATTGGCTACATCGCTGCAAACATGTTATGAATAGAAACTCTGGCCTGTAAATCGTTTCTATTTTGTTTTAGTTGTTATTCTTGCTTTTCTGCAACAGATGAATAAAAATCTATTAGTTTTAATATGTTTTATTCATAGATATTTCTAGTTTGCGGGAGTCCCGCGAATCGTTTTATTCTCCCGCAACCCGCACACACAGAGTGAGTGCATTACCGCCCGTGCCCGCGCTCGCACTCGGCCATAAGATCTAGTGCAGCGCCGCACTCTATTGCGTTGGGAGTGCACGTCCTTATGCCTCAGTTCACCTCGACAAAGCACTCGCGGCAGCCAGTTTAGTTTCGCAAAATGTACGTGGTATCGGCGAATTTTTATGAGTACGAGTACGAGTATATGAGGACAGTATCGACCCGATCCCCGATGCCAGTATCGGTATCGGGCCATCCCTATTTTGTACAATAAAAAAAACCAAAAAAAAACAAAAAACCCTTGTCCTCAGTTATTGACGAAGATGAAGAGGACACAAAAAGACTTTCTTTATTCACAATGCAAAATACTCAGGGGATCACAGGAACAACATTGGAGAAGCGCAAATTGCATAAATCATAGACGATTAACACCCAACCAAGAATCGACAGAACTCAGAGCTTAAATACACAAGGGAATGGTAATTAAAGGTGGGGTATGTGATTCTCTTTTTTGTCCATTTTTTCAAAATAACTTGAAATCCTATTCCTAACCCACGTACAGCCACTGAGTTAGAAGCACTGAAATGAAAATTAAGCAATTTAATCATCTGTGGAACGGGCAGGACTCGAAAAACTCCAGCCAATCATTTCCAAGACCACCTGGAATCATTGGACAGTAAGGTTGTCAATCAAACGGTCGTACCACACCCCCCTCCCCCCAGCGCGCGTGACCCCCTTCGTGCGCATACTCGAAGCTCGTGACGCATGCGCATCTCGTAAGTAAAGCCGGTTCCATGATTAGTAGTAAATCGTCATTACAATCTCTCGCGCATCTGAGTTTTCGCTCGTGCATGATTGCATGTTCTTCGAATGGGTGGAGTCAGGGCCAGCGTTGGAGGAAAGAAGGTAGGACCATTTGAATTGTGTATTTTCAAAATCTGCCGGTCGTTTTCCAAATCACATACCCCACCTTTAATTAACAGAACTAAGTGCGTAATTAAATCAAGAACCATGAAAACAGAGGCTGCATCCGAAATCACTTACATCCCTACTATATAGTAGGCAAAAAGAGTATGGGACAAAAGGAGTATGGCCGAATTCACAGTACTCATAGAAGAGTAGGCAAAAAGTACCCGGATGACCTACTTCCGGCGGTATTCTGAAGTGTGCATACGATGAACAATTTACTATCCCGTGAGGCCACAAGAGGGGATTTAGAAATGGCAGTGAAGCCACGTAACTAACGCTGGTAGGTAACATGATACTGACAGCATGGCGGATGCAGTACATCCAAATTACATTCATACTATAAATATGTACTTTTTTTAGCGGTTGTGAAGGAATTACTTATTCAAAATAAGTCAAATAAAACTGAACATGACGATTTGAGAGGGATCAGGGATGTGGCATGTGGGACACGAGCAGGAAAGAGACCATCGATCTCTTTTCTGATATCTTCATGTTTTCTACTTGTAAAAAGTATGAAGAGCGAATTTTATCTTCCACAAGGGCAAGGCATTTAGGCTGTTTGATTTTGCGCTGCTAGAGAAATGTGTGAAACGCGCTTTACAAATAAACTTGACGCGCCTTACCATGTCTAATAAAAAAGCACAAACTGTGTTAAAAAGAATTTGACGTGCAAGTAAAAATGTAGGCTATCTGTCCTACAGCTTTTTTCTACTTTAGGCCTATTATATTCGTATTCTTTACTGTGGTAATTAAAATCGAACCAAGGAAGAAACGTTTATAATCCCCTTCGAAAATGGGTGAGACGTGAGTGAAGATTTGGGAATAGAAACAAAAGATTCCATGCAGGGATGAGTCACGATTTTTGAATATTCGATTAGTTGATTTAATTCTAGAATATCTAATAGGTTGTGCGATGTTTTCGGGTGCTGATGCAATGGTGACGTGTTCATGTAACCAGAGGGTGACACTGTCAATTATAGCAAGGAGACATTTTATTTGTTGATTAAAGGTGCTCTAAGCGATGTCACGCGTTTTTTAGGCCAAAATATTTTTTGTCACATACAGCAAACATCTCCTCACTATCCACTAGCTGCCTGTCCCCTGAACACACTGTAAAAAAACGTGGTCTCTGCAGACACCCCAGGCTCCACAAACGGCAACAAAAACAAACTGGGCTAACCTGCACCACAAAACATAACAAACTGTTCCAGCCAATAACCGACAACAAGGATTTGGGGGGTTAGTGCGCGGATGAGGGAGGGTCTAGCTAGCCTCCGTTTTGTTTGACAATACTTTAAACGTCAACAAGAAGTGACGTCACCCGACATCACTTAGAGCACCATTAATAAACTAGTGTTTTCTGTGTCAGTGTCGGCTGCAAAGATTAAGTTGACGATGCTGACTCGTCATCTTCGCAGTGAACGGGCCTATAGAGAGAAATGCACATTTCATACGGATTAGCCTACATAAGCAAAGAGTAGGCAAGTCCGTTTCTTTTCGTTTTGAAGTAGACAATTCAAGCTTTCTATATGGAATATTGTTAAATTCGCTGATAATCGGGTGACCAGATCGCAAACCAGAATTCAAAGCCGACAAAGCTTAAATTTATGGGCTCACGCACAACTCTCACATTTGTCACAAATCCAAATGTTTCCATGGCTGCCATGTAACATTTAATTGCTAACCTATTATTTCTTTTGTAAACAAAGCTTTATGTTTCACTCCTGTCATAATATTCATGTAAAATAGCATACACATACAAAAAATTTGTTTTGGCGGACCACCGCCAGTGCTACTCAGCCACCACGGTGGTGCGGTTGTCAGGTTTATCGGCACAGCCAGTTAGGCATTAGTGCAAGGTCTAACAAGTCTGGAAAAAAAAAAATATATATATATAATTTATAATATGAATTTCTTTTATAAATGTGATGCTAATGGTGAGTCAATTGTCTATTGGTGTACCTACCAAACCATATTTTGGACAAATTTTCAGAAGTGAGCTAAATCTAACAAAACTAACTTTTGAGGATGTCTATTTATAAAAAGGTGAATTTTTTTCTTTTAAGGTTAAGTTATAGTATTTATAACTATCTGTTTATAAAAATAATATAAGTTTATGGAATGTCCTCATTTAGATAGACAAGCATATGTGTATGTGTGTGTCTTTCTTCACCTTCAGTGGGTTAGCCAGGAGCATGATCTGAGTGATAGAACTGGGGGGCATGAAGGGGTTAAAGGGAACCATTTCTGTTCCAGAAGGGGGCTGCAGCTTCACTCTCATAGACTGTCAATTACAAATCACAGAGGTAAAAGTCAAAAATGCATTAATCAAAACCATCTGAAACCAAAAGCTATTCAAAACGGCAAAATGCATTAAAGGGATAGTTCACCCAAAAATGAAAATTCTGTCAGTATTTACTCACCCTCATGTTGTTCCAACCTCGTAAGACCTTCGTTCATCTTCGGAACACGAATTAAGATATTTTTGATTAAATCTGAGAGCTGGTTCACTCCTCCATAGGCTTCTTAAGGGATTGAAACTTGCCAGCCCCTAAAAGTTATTAAAGATATCGTTAAAATAGTCCAAGTGACTACAGTTTATCAAACGACGAGAATATTTTGTGCGCAAAAAATAAATAAATAACGACTTTATTTCAACTATTCTTTCCTTCTCTGTGGGCCTCGAGTCAGTTTACTAGTGATATAGCGCAGTTCTTCTGTTGTTGTACGTCACACGCATCACACACATGACCAGCGTCGGCCAATAGTGAGCCTACGTGTGACGTAGCTCTACGCTATCACACTACGTTAACTGACTAGAGGCCCAACAAGAAGGAAATTAATAGTTGAAATAAAGTCGTTATTTTTGTTTTTTTTGCGCACAAAAAGTATTCTTGTCGCTTGATAAACTTAAGATTGAGCCACTGTAGTCACTTGGACTATTTTAACGATATCTTTAATAACTTTTCGGGCCTGGCAAGTTTCAATCCCTTAGAAGCCTATGGAGGAGTGATCCAGCTCTAAGATTTCATCAAAAATATCTTAATTCGTGTTCCGAAGATGAACGAAGGTCTTACGAGGTTGGAACAACTTGAGGGTGAGTAAATACTGACAGAATTTTAATTTTTGGGTGAACTAACCCTTTAAGTAAAAAACACTTGTCTATCACAAAACAATAACTGTCTACTTTTAGCTTCCATATACTTTCAGAAGAATATTAAAAAGACATTTTATGCCTCTCACCTTTGGCACAGCTGCCTGAAGCACTACATTCCTCACTAACAATGGTGCTGTGTTCAACATGGACACCACAATCACAAGAACATCAGGGCGACCAGGTGGATGGTCAGTAGCAAAGTGCAACAACACACGAACACCATCCTTATCGTAAGCTGTCACTGGACTCTCCTTACCTGTGAAAACATAAAGGGAAAAACATACAGTTCTAAGCCTTACCATAACAGGCAAGTCAATAAGTCTAGAATAACTGCTACTGTATAGATCTCACAGCATCCGTATTCATTTATTAGCCTTACTTGGTTTAATGGCTTCCAGTGGAACAAAGACAGTGTTTAGAGAGATGTCCGAGCCTGAGGGTGAGTGACTGGTGGGTAATGTTGGAGACAGGGATCTGAAGAGAGGGCTGTCTGGGTCGAAGCTCTGAGGTTTGGCAGAGGATACAGCAGAAGGCACTGGTGTTATTCCAGCAGGAAAACTGAATGTGGTTAATGCAGGATGAATGTTCTCTTCCCAAGCTCTAAGTTCTCTGCCGCCCGAGCTTGAATATTTGGACTGGCTGCTTAATATAGAAAGAACAAACAATTAGTTGTATTTAAAAGGAACGAGACACTTCACAAGCAGTTCTCTGATCACAATAAAAGGCTCTAATAATAGAGTGTGCACATTCTGCCCCTTTCCTTCCTTCCCTGTTTTAATGCTATTATTAAACTGCTTTATCGGTGAACAACTAACATTTACCAATGGCATCAATCCTCTCTAGAATATATTTGAAAACAAAAACTTCATTTTCATCAGTAATTACTTCAGTGTCACATAATCTGTGAGAAATTATTCCAATATGTAATAAATAAAAATAATAAATATGTTTTTTTGTTTTTTTTTAAGAAATTGCTACTTATTCTCTCACTACCTATTAGCCTTGTCCAGGTTCAGCATGGCAAACTCTTTACTGCTCTGCTGGAGGGAGTTTTCAAAGCTTGTGACTGAGGTAGCTTCAGAGGTAGGTGGCGCTGTTGAGATTAGAGGATTTAATGGAGCAGAGCTGAAGAGGAGGTCAATCACTGGTTTAGAAGTCTGTCATTACAACAACAAAAAAAACATTTATGGGTAACGTTAGATATCAAACATTTAAATGCAGACTCTCTAGGCACATTTTAAATTCATTATACATTTAAATTATATATAGGCTACAGGACTCTTGTAATCTTACTTGTGAGGAAATCCACTGATTGCTTTGAGCTTCTTTTGTATTCTTTTCTACTGACTTCTTTGATTTTGAGTCCAGACTACCAAGACCTGAAAAATAGTCAGTTAACACCAAGAGTGTTAAACACTGAGATTGCCTTAAAATGGATGACTCTTACTTATTGAATTTGAACCCACTCTTATAGAAAATTATATTATATTATATTATATTATACATAATACTTACACTCCCGTAAAAAGATTTGAGGTCAGTAAGATTTTTGTTTACAAAGGCTGTATTTATTTGATTATTTGACAGTAAAAACAAAAAAAAAAAAGAGTGATTTTTTTTCCCTGTAAAAATGCAAAGCTCAATATTCAGCAGCCATTATATGAGTCTTCAATGTTACATGATCCAAACAAAATCATTCTAATATGCTCCAAAACATTTATTTTATCAGCAAATAACAGCATTGGAGTTAATCAAATTGGCTATATGCACTGTAAACTTCAGACTCTAAGCTTTCAAATGACACCTATTTTGTGTTAATCAAGGCAGTAGTTTTTTCCTAGCTAGGGTTTTAGAGGGACTACTCAGCACTCATTAAGAGTTTTATCAAATTTAGTATTAAAAAGCTGAGTTTCTAAGCTTTAAAATGATACCTATTTTTTGTTATTCCATTAAGTGGTTGCTTAGTAATTTGATTATGAATTTGTTTTGCGGGGGTGTAGCCCCAACAGTACACTTCGGGTTTAAGGGGTTAAATACATTCCAAAAAAAAAAAATACACATCATACACTGCAAAATACTCTGAAGACATCTTTACCCAATGAACCAAGTTCTTCATCCAGAAGAGAAAGACTGCTGGGAAGCTGGCTTGATGGAGGACTGATTTGGAAACTTGACGATCCAGAGGACGTGTTGGAAAAGGAAGGCCGAGCTGCAAGTGTGAGGAGGTCAGCAGGAAGGGAATCCGAGTGCTGGGGTGGTGTCAAAATATGTTTGAGGGGTGAAGGAGACCCCAAGTCCAAATCAATCAAAATCTCAGAAGAGCTTCTGTCATTGGGGTCTGTTCAGAAAAACAGAAAACAAACTCACATTGAACTGCATTTTCAGACTTGTAGTTTCATAAACCATGCAAAGCTCTTTGGATAATTCAGATACAGTATGCTAAATCTTTTTAAAAACATTTGAATGTGTAAATTGTAACAATTCTGGTACATAATACATACGTTTTGAGACTGTTGAACCTGGTATGTCAATCACAATGGTCTGTCCTTCAACAATCTTTTTATACGAGTTGATTACACGTGAGAGATCATCACTAGCGTGTAAAATATCACCTGCACCAACGACCACAAAGTACATGTAAAGGAGAGGAAGTTATTGGGTTTTAATATATTGTTGGCTTAAGACCTAAATTAGTTTTTATTTACTAATGTTTATTACCTAAGGCACTGTCATCATCCTCTGTCTCGGTGGCGAGTCTGAAGACAGCGGTTCGAAGTTTGTCACAGTCATTATAAAGGTCCTATGAAGATACAGTTGCACATGGTCAATTACGTACAAATGCAAGCTAAGTCTAGCAGTGACTGGATATAAAAAGGCTCACCGTTAGAAGTTCTTTATCCGCTTGTGTCGACTCATCTCTTTTGAAATGACTTAGCATCTCATTTAGGAGCTTCACACTGTTGTTAACCTCCTCTAGGGTGCTGGCACGATGGGAAGCTTTCTGTTGTATAACCTCATCCTGAAAGCAAAGTAAGAGTGCAGTAAGCCATTTAAAAAAATGCATATTAATTCTTGCAAGCACAACCATCAAGGGAGTAAACAAAAAGGTAATGACGCACATGTTAATGACTTGAATACACCACTTCTACCATGAGCATGCTTTTAATTTCTGAATTAAAATAAATTGATACTTTTTGGTATAATATTTTATTATTATTCCGGGTGCACTTTATTTTACAGTACGTGCACTTAAAGTGTACTTACCTAAGAAAGTACTGGTTAATATAAGGTAACTACATGGGTTAAAGTTAGGTTTAGGGGTAGGTTCAGGGTTAGTACCTAGTTATTACCCAGTTATTGTAATAACTATAATAAGTAGTACATAGTATGTTTATGGGGATAAATAAAGTGCTACCATTATTTCTTACAAAACTATATTTTAACAAAACTGCAAAAACCTGCTTAAAAATAATCATGCACTCAACATGCAAAAAAAAAAAAAAACCCAACTTAAAATAGGAATTACATCACATCATAGTAGACCCTCACAGCTGTGTGTCTAGGTCAACAAATAATATCAGATTAATATCAGATTTTAATAATTAATTAATATCAAGGCTCTTAAAATATCCGATCATTTTACCTTTTTATGAAAAATGTCATGTGGTGCATCTACAAAAACATAATATATAATGTTTGCAAATACTTTTTGCACTGAATGAAATGACGGAAAGAAAATGTTATTGCTTTTTTGTTTTTACAGTGTACATGACAGTCATTTATTATTTTTTAAATGTGTTTTTCAAAACGACAAAATAAATACAATTAGTACATTCCTAAAAAACTGGCTCCTGTTTTTTTTTTTTTTCAAAGATATTTGAAGGATTTACTTATTTGTCAGTGAAGTATTTTTATATAAGAAAGCACAGATTATTCAAGCACTTACCTCTTTGACCATGCTCTTGATAATGCGGTTGGCTTCTTGAAGATCCTCAGGCTTTTTACTCTTAAGAAGTTCCGCAAGACGCTGCAACGAAATGATTATAGACAGAAAATGCTTTCCAATTTTACAAAACAATTACCCTTAAAAGAATATTCTAGGTTCAATACAAGTAAAGCTCTGTCAGCAGCATTTTGGACTTAAAAGGAGAACTAAAAGCATACAGTTTCATAAAAGGACTCCCATTGATTATTGTTAAAATGTCTTTTTAAAAAAATAGTTTGAGCTGTTAAGTTGTTTAAATCAGCATTTTATGGTTTTGTGATTTACGGCCTTAAAGCCCAAAGTATACATCGGTTTTTAAGTGTATGCGAGGGCCTGTGTACAGTGACGCAAATTTTGCCACCAGAATTGTACTGGACGATTTTTTGTAACCGTGCATAATTTGTATGCGCAGGTCACACATGCGAATTCAATTTGTTTAGCATTAATCTGTTGTCAGTCACACCAACAAAATCATAACATTTTATCTAACTTCTTACAGAAAAGGTTAGTAAGTAACTTGATCAATCTAAAATCATATTAACACATGTTGTTTATGTCTTGTGGTTACACTATTGAAAAAATTAGCATTTTTACATTTACATTATGGATTCGCTCCATTCACTTCCTTTGTACGTGCCTCACTCAACCTAGACAGTGTAACTTTTGCTTTTTTAATATAAAGAAAACAAGGTACAAACAAACAATTGTCTGATAATCAATATTATACAACAAATACGGTCAATTGAGCCTAAATTGCACTGAACCTGAGAAACTTTCTTTAAGTTCTAATACTGTAATGTGTTTCTTCACCTTACTCTTTTCCTCATTATCAAACACTGGATTCTTGGGCTTTGGCGAGGGAACGAGGGTCTTGTCCACAGGAACCTCTGGGTCTTCTGTTACAATACCTAAGAAAGAATGTGACAAAGACTAAACAAGACAGTCTAGCAAAATTGGAAGACAGAAAACAAGTAGGTGAGATTCTTATTAATGCAAATGTTTATATTTGTGACGAAAGAACCTTGCATCTTCAGCATCTGATATGCCTCTGTGATCTTTGCCTCATCTGGTAAAGCAACTGACCAGCTGAAGAGCAACTCTATTACTTTAGTCTTCACTTGTTCAGATACTCTGTCTCCCAAATACTGCAGGATAAAAAAGGGCAAACTTATTATGGAGATATTGTGTCTGTAATGGATGGTAAAAAAGTTGGACAAAAAAATCATGCAGGTTTTGAATAACTTGAAGGTGGGTAAATGATAACAGTTTTCATTTTTTTGTAGAAACAATCTTTTAACTTACCTTAGGTGAAACTACTTTAATGAGTTCGTTTAAAAATCTAAATTTTCCAACTTCATTATGAAACCTCCTCCCACAATTCTTCATGCAGGCTTCTAAAACCTGTAAGAACAATCTGAATTTAGTTAGTCAGTCACCATATTAAACATACAATATTTGGTCAATTTTGGAGACTGAAGGAGATAAACTCACAGTTAGTGCTTGTAATGACTCCCATTCTTGTGGTGACTGGATTTTATGTGCTAATAATCTGACCGATATCTGTGGGCTGCAAGTTAGACACAATTCTCAAATCAGTGATTCGTAAAAACAAACACAGACTTAACAGTTTCTGTATACAGAATCATCCTAACTTAGAATCCTATATTTTCTTCTCAAGCCTGGAACAAAGTACACAGCTTTTGAAAATCTGAACAGATTTGAAAACAACAGGCATCATAAATTTGCCGATGTTGTAAATGGTTATAGAGAAAAACTGGGCATCATACATTAAAGGACTGGCTCTGATTTTCAGCAACTAACATCGACTCCTCTCCAGACTGTAAACCGGGAGCAAAAGTCACCTAGTGTATTTGTAACCATGGTGATTTCACTTTGCAAATGGACATTTTTCAAATCTCAGGTCAAGAATTATAATAAGATGCTTTTATAATACAGCCTCAGATGACATGTTCATGAAAGGTAAACAAAACATACCCTTCAAGTTCCTTGTTGATTTGGTCACAGAACCCAATGATGTACTCCCACTCCTCCTGTCTGTTTGACGGATTGGTGGCTTTGTCTAACAAGAAAAATCACTTTTTTTGAATGAAAATCAATTCTCTCTTATTTTTTTACTCTTGTTCTGCTATACGTTTGAATTAACACATTTATTAAATAACAAATGTCATAATACATTTATGCACGTAGAAGACACTTTTTATCTAAATCAAGTCACTTTTCAAGTCACATTTATATAGCATTTTATAAAATACAAAATCGTTTCAAAGCAGCCTCACAGTAATAAACAAGAAAACAACTTAATTTAGCTCAATTTAGTTTAGTGTTGATTCAATTCACCTCACTATATGTCAGTGTCGCTAAGTTCATCGATAACGAAACAACTTCAAAGGCAGATATAATACTATTAGGCAAGGCACTTTTATAAGTGTAAACTATATGCAACGTGGGAAGTTCAGGACAAAATGGTTGGTTTTTTACTTAAAACAGAACCTGTTTCAGAGCTAACAATAAAGAAGTGTAAAGTTACAGCTATTATAGACAACAGCCGTTCAAAAAGAGTTTAATTGATTGGTGAATGACAGAAGAGTTTGTTAATCACAACTGCCTACGTGTCTCAAAACCTAGACATTTAGGCGCATAACGCGTTGGAACCAAATATTTTGCCGACTTTGCATCAACGATACCCTAAAATGCTGGCTAGGATGGGTCGGTCCATCCAACCCTCATGACCTGTCAGTGTAAATATCACAGACACACCAAGACATGAGAAAACAACTGGTCACAAACAGCATCCGGATATGGCTGTTTTCTGTACCTTAAAGACTCTACACAGTGAAATTAAACCATATTCTCGTAATGTATTAGCATGAAAACTCACTTAGCCATGACTCCAGTGACTCTCCTTCCGGATCCGCCATGATCACACAAATGGATAACTGACGAGAAGGAACTACACAACAAGCCCGTCATGTGACATTCTCGTGCCTCTGTGTGAATCAGTGGCCTGTGGCCTTCCGAAAGGAATTTTTTTTTTTTTTTAGGTAAATAATTAATGATTAAATATTGTGTTCACAAATATATTTACCTCCCCCTATAGTAGTCCTGTAACCAAATGTTTTCAACCCATTTATTTCATGATATAAGATAATGTGTGGTATAAAACAATAATAAGGTAGCCTATAGAAAATTGATTACTAGTGATTTATGTACCAGGTCTGTGTGTGAATTTAAGATATTGGCTTGTGGGCGGTTATGTGATTTAAGTTTTCAAGTTATGTTATTAGTAGCAATTTGCTCTAGTCTGATTATATATGGGTTCAGAATAATATGAGTAATTCTGTTCATGTAAAGCTCTAATGAATTGAATGAAAGTAAAATATTTAGCGCTAGTTTAACAGTTAACCTTTAGATTTGAATTTAATTAGTATTTGTACGTTTGTATAAATTGTATATATTTGGGTTGTTTTTTTAATAACTAAATCTTTACAACTAGGGCCAGTGCGCTGATAGTTTAGTCATATCCAATTGATACTAATCTGGCACCATTTATAAT
Organism: Gila orcuttii; assembly: GCA_026230005.1. Lineage (NCBI taxonomy): Eukaryota > Metazoa > Chordata > Actinopteri > Cypriniformes > Leuciscidae > Gila > Gila orcuttii. The sequence continues at coordinate 24,685,891 of JAPDVR010000011.1, forward strand.
AATCTTAATTTAGTAATAAATTACAATTTAGTAAAATTTGTGGTTTTAGTATTGTAAAACTATTCCAGATCAATTTAATTTAGGAAATGCATATACCTTGGCTAAAGACAGACTTTTCAATTTCTCAAGTTCAGTTGTTTCATGATTTCTGTATTATAATATTTTTTTATTTATTATTTTGTATTATTATTGCTATATCTAGCCCAGAATATATATAATATTGTCTTTTTTATTTAGTTTTATATTCTGTACTAGCTTTACTAAATGTTTTTAATCATGTTCTATGTTGTTTTAATGCTTTGGCAATACAAAATATATGTTTTGTCATGCCGATAAAGCTTTCTAAATTGGAGAGGGAGAGAGGGACTCAAACTCAAAACAGCAGACTTTATAGTATATAAACAAGACAATGAAAATGCTCTCAAATTTTTAAAAACTTACAGCAGCCAACATGACTGAAATTTTTTTTTCATATTGACCCAAACAAAACTTTAACAATGTGGGCCATTTTAAACTTAATATAAAATTAAGAAACTTTTACAAGGTATCCTATGTGCTAACAACACAGGTAAAAGTCAGAGCATCTTCCACTGATATTGCAATAACCCTTCACTGTAAAAAATATGAAACTGTACAAAGTGTTCAAGTATTTAACTTCTAAAAATAATAATAAATTAAAAGAACTAAACAGAAAAGACAACTGCCATTCATGTATACTGCTGGTGACTCACAGGTTTGCGGTTGGGAGCGATTGCTTTTCTTATTGCATGGAATCATCATGTATCACCAGTGCAGATTTAAGACACTAACCTCAAAATAGAACAAATTCTGACCATTCTGAGCTTAACCCAAACACTGAACACAACACATGCAAATGCATGAACACGAGCTCTGCCATAATGCTCCACAGTACTAGTACATGGGGTTTCCACTTCTTTCTCCCATGAAGTACTCTTTAGGCCTTCCATGAACACTGAACGCTTGAAACCCAAATGCTGAACAAGGAACCTCATTCTCTCCTCAGTCAGCTACTTCACTGTAGTAGTACTTGTGTGCAGTTTCAGTGAGGGTCCAACCACTCGCCCTGAACTCCAAGATCTCCAGCAGCAAGAGCCTTGTCATGGAGCCGAGGTCTTGCTGAAGGAGAAAACCATCCCGTAGCAAGTAAAAGAGCTGATTCATGCGCTGAGAGTTTGTTTGCTCCAGCTGCTCGCCCACACGATGAAGCTGTAAGACTAGGCAGTCTACCTGTTAGAAACACAAAAGAAATTCCAGAAATCATATACTGTCAGAGTATGTAATACATTTCAAAAAACTTCACAACCATTAAAAAGTAGTATGTTCTGTAAAGTATGAACACAATCACATGCTACATTCAGCATAGGGATGTCAATGAGTAATTGTTAATCGAGGAGTTAATGGATTAATCACCTTTAAAAAATATAATCGATAAATCAATAAATAAAGCTCAAATGCATTCAGTAAAAATGTGTGAAGGTGAAAACACTGCCTATAAAATCAACTGATGCTATAGTATGCATTACAACTTGACCACTAAATGTATATTTCGGAAAACTTTGCTCAGGCTTGTAAACACATTTGAACTACCAGTAGTCCATAACAATTGCAATAAATTATTTTGTATATATAAATACACACACATGCATGTATATATTTAAGAGAAATTTGTTATTTATATATAACATTTATATTTATATATAATATAAATTATATATAAATATATATACAGTACATGCAAATATTTCTTAAATATATACAAGCATGTGTGTGCATTTATATATATAAAATAACTATACACAGTACACACACATATATATTATGTAAACACAAACTTTTATCTTGGATGCGATTAATCGTTAAACAGCCCTACTTAAATCATCCAGGTTTTTTTATTACTGTTTTATGAATACTGGGAATTTAGATATTCCACAAAATTGCACAAAGCTACTTTGTCCTCTGACATTCCTACAATCCTGACATTCCTTGTTAATTTGAAACAAGGTTATGATCCAATGCAGCAGACAGTCAAAAATTTTAATGTTGACAGATAGTTATATATTCCTTCTCAAAATGAAATTTACTTCCAAATGTTTATGAGCCAAATCTTTTACCTCTTCCTCATTCATCAAGGCATCTGGCTGAGCCAACCTAAAGAGGCAGTCATATATAGGATCCACAAGGGCCACAACAGGAGCATTGTTTACCTAAAAACAAGTTAGTCAGTCAAACCTGGTTGAGGAAAAACAGACCATCCAATACAAATTAAAAACTGCCTACTTGCAACGGAGATATTTTACCTTGATATAATCAAATACGCTGCATATAAACGTTACCACACACACCCACTCCTCCACCGAGCGGTTTCGAATCTCCTCCCTGGCAGTGAACTCTTGCTGTAGACGATTCAACAGCTTTCGTCTGAATTCACTGGATGCAGCTTTTTGGGCCTCTGCCTATTTAGTATAAAAGTTTATTCACAATGTAATAAAACAAAATGCATGGCTTCAATGGAGGTTAATTTCATCCTGTGTTTTGCAGACAAAAACAAGTTGTTGGTTCATGAAAACAGCTTTGTGTTAGGAATATATTAAAGGTCACAAGTTAATGAGCAACATAAGAAAGGCTTACCTGAACTACAGTATAACACATGCGGCCAGCATCTTTACAGAACGAGAGGTCTTTCAATGACTGCTCTACAATGGCGTTAGAAAGCTTGTCCATATCAACTCTCTTTGGATCTGTGAGGGGAAAAAATCACTTGTTCTTTCAAAGTTCTTAACCTGAAAGGGTAAGCTAAAGGCAAGATACTTCCAAATCTAGCCAAATCATTTTAAATGGATAATCAGAGAAGTCAGGTAAAGTTTACATACCGTTCATCGCTGTTTGAAGCATAGTCTGAGTTTCCGTATCAAAAGCAGTCCATGCGGAATCCATGCTGGTCGAACTTAGCAATAATATAAGGTAATCAAAACAACGGAACGACCACAGACAAAAACATTCATTTATCAAATGTATATAAAAAATCAATCGAATTAACGTTACATGACAACAATTCAGAACATGACAGGGATCGCTCGCGTGCATTGTTTATCTCGCTGACATCGCTGTGCTGAATTGTTTGGTAGTTTACAAGTCAGAAATTCTAGATTCGTTAAGAAATTAATTTATATCAAAAGTATTGCGAAATCACAAAATGTTTAATATCACTCTCTTACTTCAAACGCGGAGTCCTCGCGCGTGTTTGTTTCCTGATTGCGTGGACTGGTCCGTGCGCATGCGCTTTTGGACACACTTCCGGGTTCAACACTCATGTGCATCACCATGGCATGTAATCTTATTATTATGCACTTAAAATATACCAATGTATATTCGCGTATTATGAATTATTTACACCTTCTCTGTAAGGTATTTAAATATTTACCACAATATTACTCTTTATCTGGTTTGCAATTCTGAAAAAAATACTTTATTTACCAAGATGTCACTAGACTATGGAGGACCAAACCTGCAGAAATTAAAAATGAATACATGAATAAATAAATGAATAAATAAACAAATAAATATGCGAATAAATGTAAAAAGAAATAAATTACTATTTATACTTTTATTTCCTTATGTATAATTATATTTTTTTCCACATTTATTTATTTATTTATTAAATTATTTATTTATGCATTTTATTTTCAATTTTATTTTTCACATTTATTTATTTGTACATTTATTTATTTATGCATTTATTTATGTATACATTTATTGCTCTGTATGCTAATGAGGGGGCGTGTTTTACCTAAGACATAGCAATGGATCTCAGAGTGGCAGGGCTGAAGCATTGAGGCCACAGTGACACGGGCTCTGGTGACACCTTGTGGTCTGACCAAACAATACGCAAGAGGTTTGTGGACGTGACTTTACAGGTCACGCAAGAAATAAATGACTTAGAGATGGGCAATATGGCCAAAATCTTATGTCACGGTTTATGTCCTTTAATATGCCCTAACTGTATGTAGCTATATAGGTTTTACCATACATAGGCCTACTCTTTATTCCGGACATGGCCGTAAAACATCAGCAGGTCGGGATTTCTAAAATGTCTGGGCACACATCATGAACAGAATCCGCTGATAAACAGACACTTTGACACGGAAGCGCGTTGTATGACAACCCTGTTGTATGAATAATTCTAATATTTATATTAGTTGTATGCCTGAGATTTAAATGAAAACCACAAAAACACGCAATTTGGTTAAATATTTTTTCCCCAAATATCTGCTTCTCTTACCTCCCTAAAAATGGTTTAGGCCGATCCAGAGGCGTCGGACAGGGGGTAATAGTGGAACTGAGTAACAGGGGCCCTCGCCGAGGGAGGGCCCCACAAAGATATATTGATAATCCATAATATTAAAATGACAAAATCACATTGTTACAATTATGCTATCGGTAGGGATAACATTTCACAAGACTCAATTTTACATCCGTAAAACTGAGTGAGAAATGTTCTTTATTTGTCTAGCAGCTTGTGCCCTCCCATGTTAGCGATCCCCCTATCAAAAGCAGAAATGGTTTGGCCTTGTTGTCCACCGAAGCGATCAAATTCAGCTCGTGTGGCATGGAAAGGAGCTTCGGCTGCTCGCGCTTCAAAAAAATAAGCCTAAATCAGGTTATCAAAAAAGAAACGAGTGGAGGGAAAGGGAAAGCAAGTTGCAGGAGGGCAGACAACTTCTGACTAGTTTTTTGGAGGGGAGAAAGAATGGTGAGGCTTGCGAGAGAAAAGTGTAACCAGAGAATGTCTAATATGGGGAGAACGTTCACAGTAAACTTCCGGCTTCTGAACTGGTTGCAGTTCCACTCTGGTTCCATATGAGGGCGCTCACAGGACGAGTGCAGAATGAATGGAGGTCAATGGAGCTATACCCCTAAAAATCCACTTTTCTCAGGATATAATTTCTTGTCTAGTAATTTGAATGTTGTATTCGAAAGGAAATGCAAAGAAATTACTCATTGCTGGGTGTTAGATTTTTTAGAGTCACTCATTTGCTTTAAAAAGTATTTTAAAATGTCAATGACGTCATACACATCGTTCCACCAGAGATACTGCTTTACGGCAATCCTTCAGTCACTTTGGTGCTTTCGCGCTCTGCACTTTCTTTTCATCGACAACACCGCTAACACAGGTAAATACACGCGCTAGAAGAGTTTTTGTTTTGTTGTTTTAAAAGACCATGCCGAAAACACACTCACACATTCTGGTCCTGCTTCGGATGCCATCAAGCGGTATCTCTGGTCGTAATCAGTCCTTCACTGACCAATCAGCGTTCATTAGCAGAATGCTAGCGTGTAATGGGCAACAACAACTCAACCTGTAAGAAATCGAAAGGACATAAGTACTCGTTCATTCAACTTTCGACCTATAACCCATGTTGAACTTGCAAAATCTACAATCAAATCTGAGATTTCTCAATGGCAATCGGGTGAAAGAGACAAATTTAGCCGTCTAGCTCCATAGACTCCCATTCATTTTGCACTCAGGGCGATCGCCCCCCAGTGGAACTCTGGTGGAACTACAACCAAAATTCAGTACAATAGGGCTTAATAGGAGTGAACAGGCTCTCCGTAGACGGGCTCTGTTATTACTTAACCTAAGTGAAGTAGTCTTGTCAAAAGTAGCCTACCGGTACTTTATACAAAGTAAATCATTAAATTGTGCAAATGTGACAACACCAGTCTTTCTGCACGGTTTTACTTAGATACACGCAGATAGACGGCTGCATTCAAACGGTCCACATTTAGGCCTACAGCTTTCCTGTTTGCAGCGCTGAGCACTTTAGCCAATCACAGAGAAGTCTGTTGAGCGTATGAGTGTAGCAACAAATCATAATTCTCGTCCACTCAAAATTGAAAAATATTAGGCGGCTACATTTTAATGTAGCTATTATTTACATTTATATTATTAATGTTAATAATTCACTTATTTAATTTATGTTTTATTTTCTAATAAATTAAATAGTTCAAATTAGTCTGTTTTAAAATTTCTTGCTATGTTAGCAATGGTAGGCCTACACTGAATTTAAAGGGGCATTCGGCAACTCTAGCTATTTCTTCGCTGATTTTCACTTTTGTTGTGGCATGTTTTCTCAGCGAGCTCCCCCTACAGCTGTGAGGTGTATATTTCACAACAATGTCGTAAGAAAACTCACTTGCGGCACCCTCCTCCCCCTTTCTACCGCTGCTCATGTGCATTTGTTATTATCGGAGCCGGCCAACTTTATCGTGTGGAGCTATGTCTACCGAGGTGGGTAATACATCATACACATTGAGGGCGGCGTGTGTGTTTATGTCGAATTGCCATAAAGCAGTTTGTGTTTCTCGCTCTTTCTGCGCTTCTCACGAGACTTCCTATTTCCAACTTACCAGGACGTTAGTCCCCATGTTGCAAGGTTGGTTTTCCGCCTGGGAACGCTGGGGGGAGCGGGGAGAGTCACCATTCTCACCAGAACAGGTTATTAAACCATCCAAATGATTTCTAAACGGTTTTATTAAGTTGAAATAGTTGCCGAATGCCCCTTTAACCTTGTGAAATAAAATAAAAAGTTTTGAATAATAGTGAAAATAAAGCAATGTCGGGTGTTGAAAGGGGCCCATCCCTTGGTTCTGTGACCGGGGCCCAACATTTGGTGCTACGCCCCTGGTCCGATCTAAAGTATTTATTAATTATTCAGTCAATGACAAGCATCAGATGGACCCAATAAAATTGTAAGTCCCACCCCAGCTCGTGAACAGAACCAATCAGAGTTGAGGCGGCAGCAGCCTGAAGTTAACGATGAACTTGGTGGAAGAGCAGGAGACTGACTGACTGAAAAATGTCGGGGAAAAGAAAACATCAAATCAGGGTACCAGAAACGCCATGAAAAGAAGGAGAGGGAGGCCAGGATAGTTGTTGACTACCAGTCGATCAAGACGTTCTTAAAGACAGTTTGTATGGTTATTTCGCTGGGAATAAGACAACTACCATCTACAGCCTGCAGGGTACTGTCACTTTTCATTATCGGTGCGCACCACAGTCGACAAAATGATTACACGGTCAAAATTCCTGTCTTTTTACACTATTGTAAATAGAGTTAAAAAAAAAATAACACGAGTCACAACGCATTGCATTATGCACCTGACCTGCTGGCTGTAGGCTATTTAATACATCAAGAAAACACGAATAGCCTACAACAACACACTGCACTTGGATGAATAAATGTATTTGCTTTATTTAATAATATTACCAGTTCCATATTATCTTTATTAAAAATAAGACAATAAATGATTTTATTTTTTAAATTTGACTGCATTCTTGTCAATTTCTAAATGTTTACTTTTTGATTTATGAAATATAACAGACTGATGGGGCAAAAAAAAAAACATTATTTTGCTGTTACTTTTTTTAAAATTGGTTTTATTATTATTTAACAATTTCTTGCTTTTTGTTAGTTGTAACTTTTATATAAACATTTAAAATAAAGGTTTTACAACAACATCACCATCTTCTGTTGGTTAGGCCTATATGTGGGGCTCCATGCTCATCTATTGTACAGTATGATGTTGGTGGAGGGTGGTGGGGGCCCACATCAATATTTTTTTCAGTGGCCCCCGAATCCTCTGTATGGCATCATTCTACGGGACTACTAAGCAGATATATCAAATAAAACAAAACAAAAATCACAAAAAAAGTGCATTGGGTTTCACTGGAAATATCTTTATTCTGTGTAATTTATACAGGAATCATCCAGAGTATCCAACATACTCTATAATGTTCCCAAATGGAATCACATCAAGAGCCATTTTAAAGGGATTCATGAAATGCTCCAAATTTGTTACATTTGATAATTGATCTGCTACAGACCCGTTGGCACCATTACATTATTTTCAAGCTATTTTGATTTAAAGGGATACTTCAACCAAAAAGAAAAATTCTGGCATCACCTTTATAACATTCCAAACCTGTATGACTTACTTTCTACTGTGGAGCACAAATGAGGATATGTCTTCTACAGAAGAAAGTAGTACACATTTGGAACGACACGAGGGTCGGTAAATAAAGAATTTTCATTTTTGGGTGAACTGTCCCTTTAAGAGAAAAAGAGACTACATGTAATTTTACTACGGCATGATATTATGCTTGATCATCCCACACCAAATAACATGGCAACAATACATATTATGAAAACATGACAAAAGACAAAAAGCAAAAATGAAAAACTCACTATGTATTTTAACAATACAAATCAAACATGACATGGTGCTTTAAAATGAATCCTGGTGCAAAACTGTGGTGTGTCAAGTGATATCAATCTCTTATTTGTGGCATAAGACTCTCCTTCACAACATTTTTTTTTTTTTTTTTTTAGTACAGCAGATGTCATATAACATGAAATAAAGTTGCATATACAGCTAAGCTGATGTGATGTACAGAACGAAATATCAGTCCGGAACATTCTTCTCACACAGCCAATATTGCTTCATAAAATGTCAACCACTCCAAACAGCACAGTCTCTTTTTTTCGGCCAATCGACATCCATGTCACAAATTGAGCCTTTTCTCTCCCCTCTGTGGTTTCCGTGGCAACCCAGCTGGAAGTCCACAAGTGCTTTAAGCAGGCAAACATTTTCTCTAAAAGTTACATGTTTTGATTGACAGGTGTGACATAATTGCGAGGAAACATTCCTGTCTGTCCGTGACAAGCCCCCTTCCACCAATTAGGATCCGAGTTGTCCAGGACCTGGATGAAATCTCCACGCCTGAAACCCAGCTCTCCATCCTCTTGAGGGTCAAAGTCAAACAAAGCTTGAACATATGTGGAATGCTGTGGAACAGAAGTAGAAATGTTGAGAATTATTAGAATTGTGACATTGCTTTAAACTCAGTCTGGCCTAATGCCTGGTTATAACTGCAATCATAACTGTGCTTAGATTAGTAGATTGGAGTAACACTCCACCATTACATCATACTAAAACCCCAAAGACACAGTTAAGAAATGTAGGATAATATATATATATAGTGTATGTATGTATGTATGTATGTATGTGTATATATATATATATATATATATATATATATATATATATATATATATATATATATATTAGTGCTGGGCAACGATTAAAATTTTTAATCGCGATTAATCGCATGATTTTCTTGCGATTAATCGCGATTAATCGCATTGTTATGCGCAAAATTGAATAATGACTTCTAAAGTAGTGTATTGCGCACTTTTGATTTAAATGTACTGCTATATACACAAAAGTGCAATAACTTTAAACAAATAAGGTGCTTTTATACCAGCAGTATTCCCTTTACACAGTAATCTCAAATCTCAACTTAAACATTAATGTAATCAAATCAAATATTTAAACAAAGCTATTTGCCACTGCCAGGGCATTACCTTTTATCTAGTTTGTTAAAACGAGTCCAGTTTTCTTGTTTTTTTTCTGAACAGGTATCAACAGGTATCTTTTATCAGGGAGCAGCAGAAACAGTCTATGTAGTAGTCAGAGGTCATGATCACTACTACAGATATAAGTCGACCAACGTTACTTATAGTAGCTTAGGTTTGGTCATGCCATGGTTTCCCACGTAAGATTACATTAAACAGAGTAAAAAAACAATTTATACTTTATACTCACGCCGTAGCTGTGTAGCGCGCGCCGCGTACCGCAAGCGCTGTGATTGCTAGAACCGCTCCCCGGGTTTCACATGCTCACTCTGCATGTGTAATTGCGCGTCAACGCGGACAACGAAGCAGAGATATAAATGAAAACCAACGCGTAGTGTATAGCGTATAGTCTTCGGCGTAAGTCCGACGCAGAAGTATAAATCAGCCAAGAGTGAGGTGAAGTGGTCGAGCACAAGGTGCAGCGACAAGCGGGTGCGTTCCTGTGAAACCGTTGCGGTCATGCTCGCCTCACGCCCGCGCCCGCTCGTTGCCGAAGTTGAATTGTCTATAACGTTTTATAAAGGACGCGCAGCACAAATCATTAGAAGAGAGACTGATCCTCGGCTCGCTGTTAGTGAGTTTCCAGAATCTAAATAGTTATTATCTATAGGTTTTATAGGTACTATCCATAGAGCGCCTGTCATTCACTCGCGGAGCGCAACCCTTTAACTGTTCACCAGAGAGAACCTGCCTCTCTCCACTGCTTGTTTGGGTGGGTTATTTGCTGGCTGACCAACATCCCACCCCTCCTGTGATCATGGTTTGACTGTAGGCCTATGTGTATTCAGAGCCAGTGAGCAACGGACTTTCAAAATAATAATAAAAAAAAAAACTGCGTTAACGTGCGATAAAAAAATTGTCGGCATTAATTAATAAATGCGCGATAACGCGTTAACTTGCCCAGCCCTAATATATATATATATATATATATATACACACTATTTACCATACATATAAATATATATTAAAATTATGATTTTTTTTTTTTTTGCCATGAAGTATCATGAAACTTCCCTGTTTTAGCACTGGTCGTTCACACCTCAGATTTGAAAAAGACTCAAGAAATGGGCATTTAAAGCTGTGGAAAAGTGAGAGTGAAGAGGGTGCCCATCCGAATAAAACACAATACACTCATTACAGACACATGAATATTGACAAAAGCAAACAACAGAGTTGGGGGCACCTTGATGTATTTTAAAAATATAACCCTATGACAACAATCTCACAAAAATCTTATCATTAGACACTACTAACAACTATCATGAACAAATCAAATACATTGTTAAATTATTCTTAGAAATATTAACAAATCAGCATGAGGCTATAACTTTGCAGAGCAACTGGTCTATATGAAAAATGAGGAATAATAATATTTTCATTACGTTTAAGAGCACTACAATCTCTGAACAACTGACACGTCAGTTTAAATAAAGAAAAATAAAGGCATAGTTACTTTTTGTCTATCAGTCTACTCTACATCATTGTCTTCTGTATATCAGATTAATTCATTGTGTCATTGCATTCATGATCAGTGTACCGCTATATCAGTGTCTTTATTTGCACATATATATTTCAGAAGACATGAAATATTTGCACATTTGCACATATGTTTGGAGCACTAGAGTATATTAAATATGTTCATAAAAGCTAGAAACACGCTTGATCCTGTCTGAATATAAACTGTGATCCGCATTGCGAGTGTTAGTTTTCTATGCAGAAACCACTCTCATGTCTGCTCCGCATGTTTATACGTATTAAATATTGTTGCAGTCATATTTCCCATGTGTTTGCAGTCAAACTCCAGCTCTGACCACACTGTTGGGAAAATGCAAACAACACTTTTGTGCTACTGTACTGATACACCTACACCTACGTGTCCGAACGCAAAGCTGAAGAGGCAGAGGTGAACGAACAGCGCTTAAACGCTCTTTCATGACATTTGAATCCTCCACTGTAATGTGATACATGTAAGACCATAATAATAAACATAATGAGTGCTATTTTTGTTTTCATTGATGTGCAACTTGTAAAAATATGTTAACACCTCAAAATTGTGTTTTAGGGATTCATGACCCTTTAAATAACTTGGGTAAAAGGGTGGAATTATTGCACAATGCATCAACACAACAATTTTGAGGGAAAGTGTTGGTTTTAATCAAGTAATAATAATTTGTTACATTTAAATAGCACTTTTTTTGGCACTCAAAAGCCCTTTACAAAGAAGGGGATCTCTCCTCAACCACCACCAATTCACCTGGATGATGCGACGGCAGCCATATTTCGCCAGAACGCCCATCACACACCAGCTTAGCTTACTGGTGGAGAGGAGGCAGAGTGATGAAGCCAATCAGTATATGGGGATGATTAGGAGGCCATGATGATGAACAGAGGCTACTGGGCAAATTTGGCCCGGATGCCAGGTTAAACCACTACTCTTTTTTCAAAGGACATCCTGGGATTTTTAATGACCACAGAGATTCAGGACCTCGGTTTAACACCTCAAGCTAGTTTTCCCAGGAGGTCTCCCATCCAGGTACTGACCAGGCTCAACCCTGCTTAGCTTCAGTGGGCAACCAGTCTTGGGCTACAGGGCATTTAGATTTGTGCATTTAATTCTTTAAAAATGAGACACCAATGTGTCCCATACAGTACTTGTGGAATGTTCCAGCACTGATTCAGTCCTACCTGTGGTACCTGTTCAATGTCCCTCAGGAAAATGGGCTGATTCCTGGACACAGAAGTGGATCGATGATAATCTACTAAAGAGTTTAACGAGTTAAATTTGACCACCCACAAGAAGTATTTTCCTGCTCCGTCCCGTAAGACTTTGAAATGCTGGACATCATTCCCAAATCTATGGGAAAACGGGGGGGGGGGGGGGGGGGGGGCAGTGTTTAGAGAATTACATCATAACCAGCTGCATTTATAGCACTTGGATATTGCAACTATAGTTATAAAAAAAAACTATGCACTGTTCAGTGTATCTTGAACCATGATGTCTGCAGCTATCTGTGGAGAACTGTTTGAATGATTCAGTGTTGGCCTAGTTTAGATACCACACAAAAGAATTCAGAAGAACACAAAAATAAAGTGCTGAAACAGCTATATTTTTTGCTGCACTGCATCAATTATTCATTGACATGCCCCTATTTACAAGAACAGATTCAATTACTGCATCAAAATTTAAAAAAAATAAGTGTTTATTACTAGGACTTCAGAACAGTCATATACAAATTGGCAATGTTATTTGGCACAGAGAAAGACAATAGAGTAGGATAGAATAGAATAGAGTGACGTACACATACTTGACAGACAGTGAGAAGTCTCCAGGTGCACTCTCACTCTCCCTAATGAGAAAAGCTCCATCGTGTCTCTGTTTATTTAACAGTTCTTCTGCTTTTGCACGGGGAATCTTCCCATAAAACCAGCTGTGTGTTCAGATCAAATCAAAAAGCAATGGTTAAGATGTTGTAGAATGTACTGGTGACATTCCATTAATACAAGAGTTTTGAAGTGAGAGATTCTGCAAAGCAGCTATGACACTGAGAAGCACATCTTTAATGAATAATAATAAAAGAAAACATCTGCAGTGTACAGGTTTACTGGACGAACAGGAAAAAAGAAGTTTAACTTGAGTATTTATTAGAGATCTTAGGCCCTATTTTAACGATCCAAGTTCATGGTCTAAAGCGCACGGCGCAAGTGCACTTAGGGCGTGTCCGAATCTACCGATGCATGGTCTAAAAGGGATGTCCCTATTCTCTCATTGAGTCATGGGTGTGTTTTGTGTTTCATCAATTAAAGAGTCTCATCTCCCTATCCCTTTAAAAGCCAGTTGTGCTCGCGCCATGGCGGATTGCTATTTACATGCAGGAATTTGCAAGCGGAAAGACGGAACGCGTCTCCAGAAAGGAAACGGATCTGCTCGTGCACAAGGGTTAAAGCGCACAAGCAGACCATCTACGGGACAAGCCCGATTCCACCATATTTTTAGGTAAACAATAATAATCTTTTACATTGTAATCCTTTTATTTTTAATATTTGGCATGTTTGTGTGCTGCTGTGCAAAAACCTGGTCTAAAGTTAATGGAGTCTATTTCAGTTTCCTCAAAATAGCAACGTGCCAACAATGCGCCTGAACACACCTTGTTTTGAGACCAGCACGCCCATGGGTGAACAGATGGGCACAAATGCATTTGCTATTTAAACAACGTGGCGCAGGACGTGAAAATGATAACTGGGTCGGGCTGAAACTAGTAAAAAACACTTGCATTGCGCCATTTATATGATAGGGCCCATAGAGTGTGTATATTTTGATGAGAGGTATACTGTTATAAGAAAGGCATGGATTCATACTATATAGAGTACTAAATTAGACATTACATTGACAATATGTAATAAGAGCAGACTTTCAACTGCTGAGTTCAGCAGACGGAAACAAAAAAGAAACTAAAGATCTTCAACAGATCAAATTCAACATTGTAATTTTATAACACATATATATATATACACACACACTCGCCTAAAGGATTATTAGGAACACCATACTAATACTGTGTTTGACCCCCTTTCGCCTTCAGAACTGCCTTAATTCTACGTGGCATTGATTCAACAAGGTGCTGAAAGCATTCTTTAGAAATGAAGGCCCATATTGATAGGATAGCATCTTGCAGTTGATGGAGATTTGTGGGATGCACATCCAGGGCACGAAGCTCCCGTTCCACCACATCCCAAAGATGCTCTATAGGGTTGAGATCTGGTGACTGTGGGGACCATTTTAGTACAGTGAACTCATTGTCATGTTCAAGAAACCAATTTGAAATGATTCGAGCTTTGTGATATGGTGCATTGTCCTGCTGAAGTAGCCATCAGAGGATGGGTACATGGTGGCCATAAAGGGATGGACATGGCCAGAAACAATGCTCAGGTAGGCCGTGGCATTTAAACGATGCCCAATTGGCACTAAGGGGCCTAAAGTGTGCCAAGAAAACATCCCCCACACCATTACACCATCACCACCAGCCTGCACAGTGGTAACAAGGCATGATGGATCCATGTTCTCATTCTGTTTACGCCAAATTCTGACTCTACCATCTGAATGTCTCAACAGAAATCGAGACTCATCAGACCAGGCGACATTTTTCCAGTCTTCAACTGTCCAATTTTGGTGAGCTCTTGCAAATTGTAGCCTCTTTTTCCTATTTGTAGTGGAGATGAGTGGTACCCGGTGGGGTCTTCTGCTGTTGTAGCCCATCCGCCTCAAGGTTGTGCGTGTTGTGGCTTCACAAATGCTTTGCTGCATACCTCGGTTGTAACGAATGGTTATTTCAGTCAAAGTTGCTCTTCTATCAGCTTGAATCAGTCGGCCCATTCTCCTCTGACCTCTAGCATCAACAAGGCATTTTCGCCCACAGGACTGCTGCATACTGGATGTTTTTCCCTTTTCACACCATTCTTTGTAAACCCTAGAAATGGTTGTGCGTGAAAATCCCAGTAACTGAGCAGATTGTGAAATACTCAGACCGGCCCGTCTGGCACCAACAACCATGCCACGCTCAAAATTGCTTAAATCAACGTTCTTTCCCATTCTGACATTCAGTTTGGAGTTCAGGAGATTGTCTTGACCAGGACCACACCCCTAAATGCATTGAAGCAACTGCCATGTGATTGGTTGATTAGATAATTGTATTAATGATAAATTGAACAGGTGTTCCTAATAATCCTCTAGGTGAGTGTATATATATATATATATATATATATATATATATATATTGTGTTTATTTTCCTAAATACACTAATGTGTCTTTCTTCGTATAAACAATGAATTAAAGGGATAGTTCACCCAAAAATGAAAATTCTGTCATCAATTGCTCACCCTCAAAGACTTCCAATCATCTTTGAAACACAATTGAAAATAGTTTTCATGAAACCCAAGAGATTGCTGTCCCTACATTCAAGTCCATTCAACTAAACCTTTGACACGTCTTGCTTGAAACATGAGAGCAAACCTCATTGGTACTCGCTGAAGCTCAGAACAAACCCCATTGGCTAAGAAAGTGCGGACAAGCTTCCTTTTACCGTATTTCATTTATGGGCGTTTATCAATGTTAAATCTTTATTAAATCTGTTCATCATATACAAATTTAATTAAACCACTGAATTCATATAGATTACTTTTACAATGTCTTTATAAAGTTGTTGAAGTGTCAAAGTTTTACTTGCTTGGACATTCGATGGACGGCCAGAAATCAGGTTATTTGTGTTTCAAAAATGAGCAAAAAAGTATTTTGGGTTTGGAATGACAGGAGTGTGAGTAATTGATTACAGAATTTTAATTTTCGGGTGAACTAACCCTTGTAAAGATGGTCTTTTTGTTGACTAAAAAGAGAAAATACTTACGGGTGTGGCTTCATTTCTATGTAATTTTTAGGGATGAATCCTTCTTTTCCATTGAGTTCTGCCTTGTACCAGTTCTGGTCACATTCCTCATTTAAAACCTGATGGCAAAACAATAGACACTTCAAAACTTGACCAGCATGTTGTAATTATACAGTGTCCACACAGTAAACCTTCAATCAGCCCACAGAAGACACTTCCCTCCGAACATAGAGGAGCTAAAGAACCAATCGTATCACTGGCTGTGGTGTTTAAAACCCTCTATAAATAGCATACAGGAAATATCCATCATTTCAGCTTTAAGCCACACATAACATCCTGTATACATAAGACTTCTCTGGCACTAATGATAAATACATTGCACACTACCCTGTTTTGTGGAATTGCAAAACTGAACCAGATGGATTGCGCAAAAAGATGTGGACCATTACCATCAGTTCTGATGGCTAGGATTTAATGTCTCTTTCATAACTGAAGTACCATTTGTGGTAATGACCATCACCTTCCAATATTAAAAATAAAGAGTTCATTTCTGACCTGTGGACAATCTCAGAGGTGGAGGGCTTTCAGTTGAAACAGATGAAGTCGACAAATATGAAAAAGCATCACTTAGTGTGATTATTTAAGGCTAAAAGACCCTCTCTCAGTCATGCTTAAGTCAAGTATGTTATGACACATCCGTCTAAGATAAATGAGAATCTTATCCTATAGCCTGAACGCTCTCATAACTCTGAAAGATGGTCTCCCCATCCCTTCTCTCTCTGTAAACAACCATTAATCTGCTCTCACACCCACCGCGCTATGGCGCCTCTTTTCTTTGCCTTCAAGAAAAATAGTCACATTATAAACAAGCCAAGATGTCAAATTCCAAATATAAAAAAAGAAGAAAAAAAATGAAAGTAGGTCTTGGTGGGGAAAATTAACAAAGAATAAAAAGGAAAGTGGGTCTTGGTGGGGAAAAATGAACAGTCTCAGTTATAAAGAAGACAAACTTTTATTTTGTATTTTTAAAATCTACTTTCACTCTAAGCATTAACAAATAGAGAGCGGAAAATAATGTTTTATTTGTCATTTTTTTACTCTTGTAATCTTGGTGAAAAAGTAATCAAAATTTTAGGAAATCTCTGTGTGGGTGCAGAGGAGAATTTGCATATGCAAAATTTGCCCCAATTTTGTCTCTTTCCAGTAAAACCCCTCGCAGTGGTTGGATGAAAACTGGTATTAGACATACAACATAAAATCAGAGCAAGCTTTGTTAAAGCCAAAAAGTAATACAGCAGACAGATAACTGAATGTGATGCCCAAACCAAGTCCAAATGCTAAAACACAGGTTTGTGGTTCAGAGATGTCAACCGGCCACAATCCACAACCACTAAATCCCTATACAGAGGAAATCATATACTACCAGCAGCATGCTTGCCGCAGCAAGCACTGTTGCTAGGCAGAAAGAGCATAGCAACAGAAAGAGAGTGGGAAAGAGGTTCAAATGGTAATAGAATACAGGAACAGTTTAGATATCGATGGTGCATTTATTTTGCACCCATATAGAGTACAGAGAGACGGTGTGTAGAAAGTGACCTTAGGCATGACAATAAAATAAGAAATAATATATCTTCCATGTTAATATATAATAGTTCACCTATAAAAATGTTATCATTTACACACCCTAATGTCACACCGAAACAGTACGAATTTCTTCTGCGGAACACAAAAGAAGATATTTTGAAGTATGTCTGTAACCAAACAGTTTCAGTTACTTAAGATATTTCTCAAAACAGCTTTTTTGTGTTCCACAGAGGGAAGAAAGTTAGAAAAAAGGTTTGGAATGATATGCACAGGAGTAAATGCAGACAGAATTGTCATTTTTTTATTTAGGCCCCATTCACACTTTTGCAGTATTGTTGGCCACTAGTGGGGATGGGCAAAAGTATGAGTACTCCGAAGATCTCATCAGAAATGTCGACAGAGAACATATAAATCACTCACAGTAACATTAACTTCTCCATAGAGATGCACCGATATGAACATTTTGGCCGATACCGATAACCGATAATTCTTTATATTTGAAAGCCTATAACTGATATATTGGCAGATAAATCTAAATCCAAATTTAGATTTTGGGCTTAACAGTATTTTCCTTTTTTGAAGTCATTCCAATCATATTTCAAGCCATTTAAAAACATCATGGCAAACCGTGAAGTGTCTCAGCTGAAGGTCAAGGAAATAATCCATTATTTATTGGCTTTGATATATTGGTCACATTTTCTTAGTGGGTCGATAACGCTAAAATAAAAAAATTAACATATATATAGGCCGATATGTATAGTGCATCCCTATTTCTCCATCTTGCATACATGCCACAACAGTATCCCAAAAGATACGGAGTCTTTACTCCTATCGGTACTCACTGCATTTGCATAAAATCACCACCAGTTGCTGGTGTTTATCGACTCTGTGAAATTGAATAACTTCTGGCCGTAGTTTTCATGTCGCGCTTGGTTAAGACAGAGTGTAAGCCTGATGGTGCTGACAAAAGCAGAGTAGATTCAAGAGCAGAGTCACAACACAAGGCCTCAGACCACATCGGTCAACCAGCTTTCCTTTAACATTGACAAGCTCTGTCCCTAGAAATCAAAACAATTCAGACTGACACACAACCCCAGGACAACCCCAGGACAGGTGTGTGACTCAAGGCATAATATAAAATAGATTTTTTTACTCCAAAATCTGGTTGCATGAGCATTGGGAAACGAGTAAAGTAAAAAAAATATATATATAAAAAATATTAGCAGTTACATCGCAAATATGGACACATTCAAAATTGTCCAAAATGTGAGAGGTATGTGATCCCATATTTGAAATAAGCAATATTTTTGTTTTTTATATGTATTTCTTTTTTTACCCAAATCCTCATTTAAGTCTCATTCTCTTTTTTTCAAAGGGGATTTATTTATGACTATATAACTCATAACTTATAAACACTTATTTTCTGCCTTTCGTGAAGTTTTTTTTTTTTTTTTTTGCAAATAAAATATAACCTACATAACCCATTTAACCTAAAATGAAACCAAACTAACAGTTTGTATGGCTTCAATCCTAAACTATGCCCTGGAAAAGTGTTTATTGTGTTGTGTCATGGTCATGATTTTACCATGTCAAGGAGAAACTGCTCAGTGTTTGGTTTAAATGTCTAGACTTGAGTCTTGTGGTGCTGGACTGCCATCGGCTCATGTGAATATCACATTATTACTCACCCTGCCTAGAATAAACAAATCACACCAACACAAGCACCAGAGAATGCAGTGCAAAACAGATAAACACTATGAAGCATAATCGTGATAGAAACATAAACTACAACCGACCACAAGACTATCTAGTGCATAACTGTATTAACTTTATTGGATTCTTCTTTTTAGAGTTAGCCTATATTTTTGTCCTTTTTACAGCTTAATTGGATAGAACTGTGTAGAGATCAGACAGGAAATCACGGGGTGGAGAGAGAGGAACAGGACAGCAAAGGACCTCGAGCCGAGAATCAAACTCGGGTCGCCAGAGACGCAGTTAAGCCATATGTCGGCTCAGACAACTTTATTGGCTTCAAACATGGCTCATTCTATCAGAAATAATTCTGAATTATTTATTTTATATGCATTTTGTTTTATAGTATTTTCACTTATCTCACTTATTGTAGCATACAACTGATTTGTTTTTGTTACTCAAGTTCTAAACAAAAAGGTAAATATGAGATTAAGTATTTAATTAAATTGGTTATCTGAAAATATACATACTAGGCCTACATGGCTATTTAATTTTTAATAAATATAAAGCATTTTAACCAAATTTCCACCAAACAAACACTACCAGTTGGTAGGGTTGGTAAGATTTGTTAATGATTTTGAAAACAGTCTCTTATGCTCACCAAGACTGCATTTATTTGACCAGGAACACAGTAAAACAGTAAAATTGTGAAATTATTCATTTAAAATAACTGTTTTCTATTTTAATATATTTTTAAATGTTTAAACTTTTCAGCATCATTACTCGAGTCTTCGGTGTCACAAGACATTAATTTTAATATGATGATTTGCTGCTCAAATAACATTTCATATTATTGCATACAGTGTTGAAAACCATTGCTGCTTAATATTTTTGTTTGCTTTTTTTTTTTTAAGGTTTCTTTGATGAATATACTGAGTTGTAAGGTTTTGGTCACACTGCACATCCAATCAAGAAAATGTAGGTCATTAAAATTTTTCTAGGAAATATGGTCCAGTGTGCCTAAAGCACTTATGAAAGACAAAGGAAGCATAATTGCTCATGAGAAAAAAATGGAAAATTAAGCATACAGGCAGGGGGGCGAGATTTTACAGGATCTTAATTCAGTCATAATAAAAGGCAAATCTTTTTAGGCTAATAATATCCTCTAATTCCAAAGATTTTTACCTCATGTCTGGCATACCCTTTACAGCAGGCCTATATATCTGTAATAAACAGATTATTATTGTGTACAAGGGCAATGGTGAGCTGATACTGGTTGAAGAGAATTGAATCGCCTTTAGCAGCTGGGACTAGACAGCACCAATTCAAACTTAACATAAGAGTAGTAGCAAGTAGTGCAGTGAGATTTTTTTCCACACTGAAAAGGATCATTCATTTCATTCATGTTCGATGTATTTTAATTAATCTGTGCATTGCATCTTATTCTTTGGTAAATAAATAAATGACACCACCAATGATATCAGACTGGCATCAGCCATGATATTACGAGTCCAAACATTCCCTGAAGGCCAAACAGTTTATCACAGGCTGACACACTCCAGACAGGCTGTGAGCCATAGAGGTTCAAACACAAGATCATAACTGTAGGGATAAAAGACTGGAACAGACGAAGAGATGTGTCACTAAAGCAGGCATCAGGCACTTTGAATCCATGTCTATGCTCATGTGTACATTTTCAAAGATGCAATGTAAGAGAAGCACATGCCCGAGAGATATTTAGTAGGTTAAATATCTAGACCTGTCTGCAATCCAAATCCTGCAGTGTGAAATGTGTTTTGACTGTAAATTACATCAGCGACAAAAGACAGTTGTGTAGTGTGAAAAGAACAGCAACCTGACAACCTTGAAAGTCATAGAGTGTGTATAGATATAGATAGTGTGTACTGTGTAGTTTACGATATAACGTTTTGTGAAGTAAGAACAACAGTGATGTCAACCCAAATGCCTGCACTCAAACACTGAATCAGTAAATAGAGGTGACCAAATTGGTATTACACCAGAAGAACCCATTGAATCTAATCATTTGTTTAAATGCATAATCGCTGATGTCCATCCACAATGAGTTTCAATGAATTCATAAAAAGCTACCAGAAAAACTAAACTAACAAAATAAAGTCAAACAAATAGTAGCATAGGAGTAAACATTTTTTTCTCTTAATAGTCTCCCATATAAACCAGGTGTTTGGCTGTAACTATAAGAAAAGCTTTAACCGCAACTATTCTCTGTACAGACTGTAGCATTGCTGGTCACGTCTCTAGCACAACATCAAATTCTCAAAACTGAAAGCATAGAAGTAGAACCTTTTTAGTGGTATTCTGCCTTGTGCCAGAGGCACTTTTGGTTGAGTGTTCTAAGTCAGTGAGAATGATGCTAAAAATACTGAAAATACTAGGGCTTCTGTCAGGGCACTACAGAGAGCAAATTATATGTTTTTTTATTAAGCAGAAGAGTTCGGCCTGTTTCATAAAGTGTCTATGAATGAACATGTTAAAAGTAATAATTATCCAAAAATTAAGCGATGACACCGGAATGCAATGGTTTAATCGGAAATGGTGTAAACCAAAAATTCATAGAATGGAAAAAAAGTAACTATGCCTTTATTCTTTCTTTATCACTATATCGGAGCCAGATCTTGATCTTTCATCATAATTAATTATACATAATTCCCTTTGAGCAATGCTACTCCC
Source organism: Gila orcuttii (assembly GCA_026230005.1). Taxonomy (NCBI): domain Eukaryota; kingdom Metazoa; phylum Chordata; class Actinopteri; order Cypriniformes; family Leuciscidae; genus Gila; species Gila orcuttii. The sequence goes on from JAPDVR010000011.1 coordinate 24,707,751, forward strand.
TCTTTCATTGTAGTAGCAAGGAAAAAAACGACATGTACATTGTTAAAAATGTACATTGAGTGTTTTTTGCATTACATGGTAAAAAAAAGTCAAAGTCATGAAATGAAGTCATATATTTGTTACATCATGAGAGTGAGTAAATGAAGAGGGAAATATATGTGAGAGGATTCCTCTTATTTTGCAGGTGACATGTTCTTTGATGCAACGCCCATGTATGCTAAATCAACTCCCATTAAACAAGGAAAGTAGGGCAATAAATATATAAATATATCAGACATAAAGCTAAAATTTTCAGCGTTGCCTTTGGGGGAGTTGTGGGGGAAGCACCAAAACCACAAGAGACTCTAGAAAAAGCTGAGTTCCCTGTAGCCAGAGGTTCAAAACAGAAGAGAAGATCAAATCCTATCCTGCAGTCAGGAGGCTGATACAGTAATTAGTCAGGATTTCTAGGCCAACCTAACAGACTCTCTTGGGGCTTGGGAATGTTCACAACATATTAGAAGCAAATTCTGTTATCCCATGGGATATATGTTTGGGCTGTTATTCCCCCTTTAAATAAAAAAAAGTTTTTCATATAGATAACAGCAAAATTGGAAACATCCCTCTCTATATGATCCAAGTTCCCAACAGAATGTTGATTTACAGTACCGTTCAAAAGTTTGGGATCAGTAAGATTTTTTTAAATGTTTTTGAAAGAAATCTCTTCTGCTAACCAAGGCTGCATTTATTTGACCCAAAACACAATAAAACAGTAATATTATGAAATATTATTACAATTTAAAATAACTATTTTCTATTTGAATATATTTTAAAATGTAATTTAAAGCTGAATTTTTAGCATCATTACTCCAGTCTTCAGTGTCACATGATCCTTCAGAAATCATAATAATATGCTGATTTGGTGCTCAAGAAACAATTCGTATTATGTTCAATGTTGAAAACAGCTGTGTACAATATTTTTCCAGGTTTATTTGATGAATAGTAAATTTATATGAAATAGAAAGCTTTTTTAACATTATAAATGTCTTTATGGTCACTTTTGATCAATTTAATGCATCCTTGCTGAATAAAAGTATTAATTTCTTGTCACAAAAGCTTTCTATTTCAGATAAATGCTGTTCTTTTGAACTTTCTATTCATCAAAGAATCCTGAAAAAAAATTGGTTTACAACCGTTTTCAACAATGATTGCAATTGATAGCAGCAAATCAGCATATTAGAACTAGAATTTCTGAAGGATCATGTGACACAGAAGACTGGAGTAATGATGCTGAAAATTCAGCTTTGCATCAAAGGAATAAATTACATTTTAAAATATATTAAAATAGAAAACAGTTAATAATATTTTACAATATTACTGTTTTTACTGTATTTTGGATCAAATAAATGCAGCCTTGATGAACATAAGAGACATGTTAAAAACATTGAAAAGATACCCATCCCAAACTTTTGAATGGTAGTGTATATATTACCACTTACAAAACAACATTAAGTAAAGTACTGCTGGCTCTATTCAAACCGATGACCAATTCACAAAAAAAAGAAAAAAAAAATGAAGAAAAAACTGATTCCTAAGAGTTATTTATATACTTATTTATTATTTATCTGACTCCTTCGTCCATGCTGTTTATCTTGGATTATTTTGTTGTACCTAGTGTTTTATCTCATCTTATACCATTGCACAATGGCTGAACCTAGAATGCTTTATTCTGATTGGCTGAAAGATTTTCTAATGTGTTAATTAATCTTTAATAACTGCACGGATAAAGTAGTTTCAACCAGATCTTGAGCACATTACAGTTCTATATCACTGTGCCACATTATTTCACCATAACAACTGCTCTAGCCTCCATTGCTCATTCTAACATGTTGTAGAGTCTTGGGCTGTTTATAAGGAAGATGCAGGGAAATAGTTCTACATACACACAAGATTATTTTAAGGACAAAAACCTGAAAAATGTCTTGAAATTAAAACACTTATTAAAAATAACTGTGGTAAGCGGAATAACTGACAATGAATCGTTGAATTATTAAAAAATAATGCACACCTGAGGTGGCCTCCAGTCATTGCAACGTTACCACCTTGGGTGTGCATTATTGTTCAATAATACAATAGCATGTCATCAATTATTCTTTACACATTCAATTGAGACTGCAAACTCACAACTGGACTGGTAAAATATGTAATCTTTTGCCTTGTCATTGTAGCTTCCATAAATTGCTCTCAAAAATGCATCAAATTCCGTAATTGCTTTTGGTCTGTGCTAGGATTTGAATTTTGCAGGGATTGCCAAAGAGCAGGGGAGAAAAAATATTAGGACCAACTCTCGTAAACCTTCATTCTGAAGAGGTGAAGTCAATGAAGAAAATGCAACAAGCAAAGACAGGTCTGGCACTCCTTGCTTTACACTCCTGCGATTTTTAATATGATCAATTCTAAAAATTATATGAAAAGTTGCTAGTGATTACTAAGATTAATCCCTTTTGCCTGGAGACTTGAATCGTTCATTTTTTTTTCAACCTGTCAATTACTCTGGAAAATTTAAATTTAGAAGATAATAAAAATTTAGAACATAATAAAAATTCAAGGCCCTATGGCTCAAAGGTTTTCTTGAGAGCTTCATTGACCTTCTGCTAGTGTTAAACTTGGCACAGTATCTCTGTGTGACAAAATTCTTGAAGAAACTCAAAGTAAAATTCAGGTAAAAAGAGCAATGTTTGATCATATTCTAGTTGGCAGAATGCAAAAGCAGATAGTACTTGTGTACGCTGCTGATTAAAAGTTGTCTGGAATGTTGAGCTTTGAAGCTGTGCGTTTTGCTGGTTGAAAGGTCCAGGGGGCAAGAATAGCTGATACGTGACCTAAATTAAATTATAGCAGGATGGCAAGCGCTCCTGAATCCAGTCCAAAATCCTTTGGATGGAGCTGAAGCCTTCAAGGGTGTGTGGATGGGGGGAGTCTGAGTTGCTAGGTTGACTGCCCTTGGTTCAGAACCAGGACAGAAACAGATCTTTGAAAGAAGTCTCTTTTGCCCACTAAGGCTACATTCGATCAAAAATAGTTTAAAAAAAAACTGTAATACTGTGAAATTATTTTAATTTAAAATAACTGTTTTCTATTTTAATATATTTTAAGATGTAACTTATTCCTGTGATGAATAGAAAATAAATGTGGAAAAAGTTTATGAAGCTTAATATTTTGTTGAAACCATGATACACTTTTTCAGGATTCTTTCAGAATAGAAGTTCAAAATAGGGCTGCATCGCTGGTCCCTTCGAGATGTTCCTATACGCTTATTTCACGCAGCCGTTATTTTAAATTCGAAAGCGAGGATCCGGTGGGAAGAACCCCGGAAGTAAAGATAAACAACAATGCCTTGGACTACCAACCTGAAGCTGCTGCCGCGATTTACACTATTGGATGTTAATATCCAATATAGGATATGTAGATATAGTTCGTTCCTGCTTATTTTTTTACTTTCTGAAAAAAAAAAAAAAATTATAAATGAATTTCACTGTATATAGTCTAAAGTATGAAAGAAATGTATGTAAATTTTTAGAATAACACATTTCTACATTAAACACAACAATACGCCATCGCATTCGCGACTCTCCTATGATTAAAGGCGACACTTCCGGTTTTCTTCCCACCGCAGCCTCGCTTTCGATTTCAAAATAACGGCTGCGTGAAATAAGCGTATAGGGTTTTATAATGGAGTTTTTCAATTTATGAGTAAAATAAAGCATGTGGTAAACATAACTTGAAGATACTTTTAAGTTTTGTTCTACAACATACACTGCACACCCCAAATTGTTATATAAAACGTACATTTTCAAAAATGAACATAACTGCTTCAAACTTCAAGTTTTCAATATGGATTTGTGTAATTTACTTTGATTTGATTTGATTATTACAATTCTGAATACTGTTAGACTGTATTTTATTTGTATCTTTGTTCTATTGTATACGTCTATGCTTGTAATTTGTTTATTAATTTCTTTGCAAATTCACTCCCCTACCAAATCACCCCAATCATTCTAGAATGATTAATATACAGAGCTATTCAAGTCATCTTGTGAAATTGTTTTCATTTCGCAATATATATCGCAATATATATACAGTATATATGTCATTTTTTTTCCAATATCGTGCAGCCCTAGTTCAAAAGAACAGATTTTATTTGAAAAAATTGTGAAAAGTAAATGTAAATTTAAAAATCTTTACTGTCAATTTTTTTAATCAATTTAATGTATCCTTGCTGGATAAAAGTATTAATTTCTTTCAAAAAACTGAGAGAAAAAAATATTACTGACCCCAAACATTTGAACGGTAGTGTATGCTACTTGCTGGTCAGTTGCAGTTAAGGAAGTCTACATATTATCTGTAGAAAGCCATCCGTTAGCATTCCCATTCATTTTAATGACAGTTGCTTGGTTGGCTCAAAACCCCAGAATCTGCCATCTTTTCTCATGTGTAGGTGCCATATTTTTTAGAGCCAAATGATATCATGACTAAAATGATATCATGACAACACAGATTGGCTGATGGCACCACAAGAATGTGCAGTCACAAACCCTTAACTAGTGATTATCCTGAGCTTTGATATCAAAGGCATCAGACAGAGAAAAGTAGAAGTCCAGAGCATGCTTATTTTATTTAGCCCAACAAAAAGAACTGGGCCTTGGCAAACAACAAATATATAATTAAATATTTGTGATTTACAACCTTACATCATTTTAATTTTAAGGCAAAACAACAGCCTAAATTATATTAAATATTTTTTTGTTTGTTGAAATCTCCTTAAAGTGTTTTAATAGTGTATTCTGTCAAAGTTGATGGCCTCAAAGCTACCCCACAAGGACTAAATTTTTGATATAACATGTGGTCAGTTTAAAGTAGATTAAAAAAATTACGTGATATCCAAGAGATGATTACAAATTACGGAGTTCCAAACAGCAAAACAATTGTAGGCTACAATTTCTAGTTACAATCACATCAACTTGATTGTTTATATATCCCCAAAATGTAAACTATATTATCGCCCAGCTCTAATCTGCTAAATATGACTATAAGGCATGGAGATATTACAAACATTAACATCATGATTTTCTGAAAAGCTGACTCAAAACAATGTACATCAAGAAAAGCACTAAAAAGATATAAGAAGATAATTGACTTGACTTAACATCAAAGCACGTCCAGACTTTACGAAATCAATGCTGCATATTTTCGACCCTGATTAATATGTGTCTGTATAAATTAATTATTGCAAAAGGATAAACAGATAAACTAGAGGTATCTCAGGTTTCTCATAGTTTGATCATCATACAGTAAAACAGAAATGAAAAAATGCTGCAGCAATAAATGACACTTACCTTTAGAATCTCTCCACGCTTGAAACTTAATTCATCATCCGCAGTAGCTTTGAAATCGTATTTAGCTATTGCCTCCATGGCATGGACTGTGTGGACACAAGACAGATATACAGCTCCAGAAGGAAGTGTTTCTACATACAGAATAACACCAAACTGATCTGATTCAATCTCTTAATTTCTGTCCTTGTCCCTGCTGTCCGTGGAGTGACAGATCTTCCTTGTCTGCGTGCTGTCAACCTGCAGACAGAAATAAAGATTTGAAACAAATGTAGTTATCTGTATAGACAAAGCATAAGGAAAAAGATTGTTTTTTTGCCTTTTAATCAGATCTGGTGTGAAGCAGCTGTGCAATGTACGCAAATATAAAGGGAACGAAATAACTGGGTCGAGCTGACGTTTTCTTGCAACTGACTATGAGCCAATAAGAGGAATCAGATGTGATGTGGGGTGTCTTGGTGATACTGGAGGCTGGTGAGATCTTGAGTCATTATAAGATCTGACACATTTGCACCTCAACAAATGTCAACTAATTGCAAATCCAAACAAATTCTTCATACGTTCATGTCAAGATCACGTTTAAAGCTTAGTGGTTGGGGTTTTGATCCATACCTGTGATTTGAATCATTTCAATCGATTCACTAAGAAGATTTATTTGATTCGCTTACTGGTTCGTTCATAGACTTTTTAAAGTGCGAAATCAATGTTTGAATCAACGATTCAATCAACCGATTCGTTTGAAACACTCGTTACACTTAATTAAGATAGTCTATCTCTAAAAATCTATAAAGATATTTTTGCGTATATAAGTATCATTTTCGTTTTACTCAAACCAACAAAGCAGACCGTTTTATTCGTTCTTTTAGTCAACTGCAGCTAGCCATGACTTTATAAAATAGTTTTGAGTTTCAGAAAAACATCATTTTAATAGGCCTAGTAGTCATAATTCTCCCTTTTCTCATTGTCAACGAGAACGTGAACCGAACAAGACGAACGACGATTCCTTCAGTCGGTCAGCAGATCCATGTTGACGTAAAATTGTCCAGTTTAGATCTCGTTCACGCGTTCACGAACTATCTGTATCGCGATTCGCGTTCAGTGTCACTCCTCCTGCGAGTCTCGTTCGGTAAAGGGGCGTATTCATAAAAACGATCCAGCAACCAATGAAAATGCCCATTCACAGTCCACACCCGAATGCTATTTGCTCGTGCTTATCGTCCGTCTGAAGACTGGACAGGCAACCAATGGAGTCACGTGCTTACTTAGATGAACAAAATAGGAGTCAGTGCAAGGGATTGAACGAGAACGATTCACTTAAAAGATTTGTTCACTCCACTATTCGACTCAGCTAGTGATGTGAGATACTAGAAGGTAGCCGCTATAATTAAGCTGTCAACACGTTGCAACCATGTAACGAGTTCGCGAGGGTCCAGACCTCCGGACAGCTCGCGCTGAACTATGTGTCGTGGGGCCCTGGGCGTCAGTCACGTCGCTGCCTTAGATAACTAAGTTGGTTATAATAGGAGCGTTTTGGTTTGTCGCTTTGCACGTTTGCAGCAGTATGTATTATAAAAGTTGTTTATATAATCGTTATGGTTATATAGTAGGAAGTGTTAGATAAACAGATTCGTTTAATGTTGTGATTTTGAAGATGCGATCCTTTGTTTTGACACTGAACTTTTCAGCCTTGGTTGTGAATCACCAACACGTAACGTTACCACTCAAACATAAATTCCTTCATATATATCTTTTTCTTTCCACCACATATAAATCTTTATTTCTATCAAGAAATCTATCAATCTGATTGAAACAAGTCGAACAGTTCTTATGCAAACAGAACTTACCCAAGTCACAGAGGTGCAGTCTCCCTCTCCGACCCCCCTTACGCATTGAAAAAGATACCTAGATAAAACTACTGTATTTTAACAACAGTAAAATCATAAATACGGCCCACTATTTAAGTCAATTTTCCCGACTCCGGAGTGGCTCTGGGAAAAGCAAGCGGGCTGTTAATTTCCGCTTCCTTCGTGTTATGGTCAGCAAAGATGGAAAGGTCCAAACAAAAACTTCGCACACTGAATTAATAAATAGAAACTACATAAATCGACGGCGCACTATAGATCAGAGATTCGATTCAAACGCGCTTGCCCCGTTAACTAAACCTTTTCATCTCGCTGTGAAGACTGAAATAGGCTACATATTTGGCTTGAAACAGGAGAGAGATTGGTTGTTCCAGTTCTCCATGAGAAAGAATAATGCAGCATGACACACAGATGAGCGGAGCGACATCTAATGGACAAAGGGTGAAATGCTGCACTCCATAACTCAGAGAATAGTCTGGCTGCAAAAGTCAATTTGACAAACATTTCCAGGACAACAGCTGCACTAACAAATTACTTATATGCTCAAATAAACTACATTACAAAAAATGAACCACGAAAACATCTCATCAGCGGAAATGTAGGCGAGCCATTCCACCGAAAGGGTGACATTTCTGTCCCCAGGACATTATATGTAGGTATAAAATTGCATGAATTAAGCTAAATGTCCTGCACATTAAGCTAACTACAAATTTAAAATGTATAATTAACAACATTAATAAAAACTACATAGAACACTAAAAAATAGCATTTTCTGCATGTCCCCACTCTCTATCTCTAAACTTTACCATGAAATATGATGATTAAAATCCTTCAGAAATCTTAATTTTTTTGAATTGTTGTGTGACTTTATATCCAATCTATGCACGCCCAGCCCCAGGAGTGAGGTAAAGTAACAGGAGTGAGTAGAGTTCTCTGTTTTGTTGATTTAATACTGTAAATATTAGTTGATATAATACTATTCACCTGAATTATGAGTTTTAAGGTTGCACTTACTTATATTGTAGACATTAGCATTAGTTTTACAATGTGAAAACCATACTTCCAGAAAGCCAGTCCACCACGAGGTGACTTAAATGTTTTGTCTTTCTTATATTTTGTAGAAGATGGAGAAAACCCATACTATACAGGTGCCAGAAACACACACCTTTGGCATATTGCAATGGAAGGAGCGAAACACACCCCCAACCCTCTCTTTTCCCCCTTTTTTTGTCTTAACTTATCTCTTTCTCCCTCCCTCTCTCTTCTTCTCTCTCTCCTTCTTTCTCTTTCCACCTCCTTCGCTGTGAAGTACTACTAGCACATAGTACATCACTTCAACACAGAAATCTTAAGCACACAGTCAAACACACACATGCACACACATTATGGACACTCATTCCTGTTACCCAATGTTCATTCCTGTTACCAAGTGTTCATTCCTGTTACTATTTTTTTTCTTCTAAAATAAAGTTAAACCACTGTTTTTATCAGTTTTGTTTGGTCCATCATTTATACAATTGTTTGATAAATTAAATTATAAAAACAATTATAAACTTGAGGGTTCGGTCTTCTTTAAAATGAAAAAAATGGCTTGCCTTAATATATAGTTTTTTGTTGTTTTTTTGTCACAAATATCAATTATTTGAACATATAACCAACAATTTCTGAAAAATAAACACATTCGCGTGGGGAAAACAAAGGAATTAATTGTCATGCTTTTTAAATGGCACATGAGTTTCGGTAACAGGACTGAGAAAACATGCATCCATCTTCTGCTTAGAATTAAATAAAGTTGCCTGAGATTGACCAATACACATTTTGAATAGTTAAATATGTGTAGTATTAGATTCAGTGTTGAAAAAAGATAAAACAATAAAGTTTAATTTTGAAGAGTTACAATAAGCAAATGTCACCCATTCGGTGGAATGGCCCAGGCCTAAATATTGTCACAAGGTGTTTGGGTTGTTGATATAGGGATATTTTTTCTTCTATTCTATTGCACTTTTCAAATGGGCTATATAAGTTTTATAGGCTAAGGCAATTTAATTTGAAAATTAATTAAAAAATGTAGAGATAAATATTTAAACATATGCAATTTAATGAGTTATGAGTTACGTTAAGAAACAGTTAGAGAAAGAGCAAGACTTGTTGGGTTGGTGCAGTGTAATAGGACACACAAATAGACTGATACGCGACTCCCATCGATATTTGAACAACTGCAAACCTTGCAAACGATAAATTTTGCAAATATGATAAGAAATGGTGATGCCCTGATGTATAAAAGTGCAGTTTCCATCTATGACTGGAGGTGTCAGCTGCTGTCCAAAGAAAGACGAGCAACTCTCTCTCTCTCTCAGCAGAGACACTGAGACTCTGGATGCTGCTGCTCGTCATCTCACGCGTCTTCAAACAAGTTTTGCCCAGGGTTATTCTTTCGTTTTTATTTGTCTTTATTCATTAATTCAGCAGCGTGTACGGTGAAAATTGTGTATAGAATTATAAGTAGCAAATGTGAGGCGGTGCTAAAGGTTCACTGTGAGCCTTAAAGTTATTAGCTGCTTTGTTGTCTGCAGAGGTAGATGTTGAAACGGCATTTCTTTCGTAATTTTCACCATGGATATCTCTGAAGACTCTGAAAACTCATCTCTGGTTTTCTTTAACTCGTCGGAACAAGGTAGGCAGGCTATAGCAGGGAATCAGTTATGTGGAAGTGAAGGTGACAAATTAGTTTTTTTTTTCAAAGGTTATCAGCTGATACAGAAACAGAACTGATTATGATCTTGTTAGCGAATATAACATTGTTTACAGAATACGGCAACAGCTTATTATTCTTATTATATGAGGAATTTTTAGCTATAGGCTATGATATGGAATGTAGGCGGTGCATAACATGTTCACAAGTTTTTTTTAATAAACTTCAATATTTATTATTTCTGTGAACATATATAAGATAAAGTGTATATTTCAGGCACTGTGGCACCATTTCTTTTAAGTTTAGCATCGTAAAAACAGCACAATCTAAAAGATTAGCTAAATGTTGTTTAATAAATTCTGTACACCACAGGATGTCAACTTTTTTCATTTTTCTTTCTCTTCTCATTGCTTCTGTTTTGTGCTTAGTTACAATGGGAGACCAGTATGGAAATGCCATCATGCCCAGTATTTTTGGAACCATATGTATTTTGGGCATCACTGGAAATTCTATTGTAATCTACACCATCATTAAAAAGACCAAATGCCAGGCTAAACAAACAGTACCAGACATTTTCATATTCAATCTCTCTATTGTGGATTTGCTTTTCCTCCTGGGCATGCCCTTTCTCATCCATCAGTTCCTGGGCAACGGATCTTGGTGTTTCGGAGCCATTATGTGCAAAGTCATCTCTGCTTTAGATTCTAACAGCCAGACCGTGAGCACCTACATCCTTACCGTTATGACCTTGGACCGTTACGTGGCAACCGTCCACCCATTCCGCTTTAACCATGTCCGGACAACCTGTGTAGCCGGCACTGTGGTGGGGATTGTGTGGGTGCTCTCTCTCATCTCCATCACCCCTGTCTTAATGTACACTGGCTTGATGCCTCTCCACAGCGGTCAGGTGGGATGTGCTCTTCTGCTACCGAATCCACCCACCAGTATCTGCTGGTTCACACTCTATCAGTTTGTGCTGGCGTTCGCCCTTCCGCTCACGATTATCTGTGTGGTGTTCTTTAAAATCTTAAAGCATATGTCTACCACAGTGGCACCTCTTCCCCCGAGGAACCAACAAGTGCGCACCAAAAGTGTGACTCGGATGGCTGTGGCCATCTGTTTGGCCTTTTTCATATGTTGGGCTCCGTACTACATCCTTCAACTTGTCCATCTGGGAATACAGAAACCCAGTGCCTCGTTTTATTATGTCTATCACGTTGCCATTAGCATGGGTTACGCTAACAGCTGCATTAATCCTTTTCTCTATATTATTCTGAGTAAGACCTTTAAGCGGCAGTTTGTAGTTGCTATCCAGCCTGCGCACAACCACTTCCGGGTCAACCTGAGCACCACAGAGGCCACTGTGTCCCTCCGTCTGGCTGCAGACTGCCAAAGACATATTCCTGCTGACACCTCAGAGTAATATAATAATGTCTTTCCTAATTACAGATGATTTAACGGCTTGAGTGTGAGGATTTAATTGTTTTCTTGGCTAGGTGAAACATGAAGATATGTAGGCTTATGAAAAGCAAGGGTATGCAGAGCACAATTGAATGACTGACAGTCTGGTTGAAAAGTCTGGGTGAAGTGAAGAATCTTTGAGCAGCTGTGCAACTACGTGCTAACAAATAACAATGTCCATCACAGGCAGAACACAAAACACAGCCGCTGCTTGTCATCAAAACAATATGCTGTTTCATTACTATACATAAAATGTTGATTAAAGTTAAAGAAAATATGATGGAAAACATCATGATGGAATAATAGATCAACATGCTATCTCTGTGCACTGTGTGTGTCTGCATTATGTATACATCATGCCTAGGGACAGGGCTGGACTGGGACAGAAAATCGGCCCTGGCATTTTGGTCCAGACTGGCCCACTACATATGATAATAAACACCACCCATCTTTGCACGCCCTTGAATATGTTTTTGTTCAACTCCTATTCATTAAATCCACTAACGCCATGTAATGAGTGAGTATAAACGAGTGAGAGTTAACAGATTAAATAAGTACAAAATTGTACTTTATTAATACAATTGAACTATACTCCACAGTGATGCATCCAAAAAACAAGCTATAATCCTCATTGGCATAGAAATACAAGTGTTTCTCACAGGAATTTTGGTAAAACTGTGGTGGGTGGACCTCTGTCCTTCTAGGGGGGGTTGGGGGCATGCCCCCCCCTAAGAAAATTTTGTGCATTTTAATCTTAAATTCATCAATCTGGTGCAGTTTGAGGGTTCAAAATTAAAAGATCCAACCCATATTCAGTGTGCAAATATAACAAAGAAAAAATTAAACTTATATTAGTAGTGTCTGTCTATATTACACTACTACATAATAATAGTTATAACATTCATCTCATGACAGTAGCCTAATAGCCATATATTGTAAAACAAATGCACTGAAAAATAAAGAAAACTTTCATAATTAGTTTTGTACTAATTTCTAAACTTGAAAGAGATAAGCACATGATCTTTTATTTTGACGGAAACTGCATCAAGCTTTTATTTTGGCGGAAAACATGGATAAAAACGCGTCTCATTAAACTTCTAGTAAATTTCTGTAATCGTCAACTATGCAGATGTGGAAATAATGCGTAACTGGGTTATGGGTTCCTACACTCATAGCCAAAGTGTTTTGAAAGTAGTTCTGCTTACCGCGGACTCTAACGTTACACTTTCTCATCTCTCTCCTGATCCTCCTTACTATCCTCCTAATCAGCCACTGGATGTTTTCTGCAGCTGGTCCTGTTGCTGCAGAAAACATATTTTGACACATTTTACAGCGTCTGCTATTTCTATTACACGCTATTTCTCTGCACATTCCTTGCGTTTCTTCTCCATCTCTCAGACTATTTTGACAGATACACACTTGACACTGCACGCTCACTCAAAGCCCAAAGGGGGAGGTGTTTAAAGATGTGATTGGGGCAGCCCAGTGTCAATCAAGAAAACAACCAATGGGCCGCTGATCTACGCGTTTCATGGGCCGGTCTGTCAGTGGAAAAAAAAAACTGACGCTTACTTTTTTTTTTGACCAATGCATTACACCGGCACTAACCCAGCGCCGACTTACCAGTCCAGCCCTGCCTAGGGATGGGAATCGAGAACCGGCTTCTTCAGAACCGGTGCCCAGTGAACCAATTCCTTGGAACCGTTAGTATGCCTGCTTAACGATTCCGCTTATCGGTTCCGATCGTTGCAAATGTGTCATGACGTCACACACGCGCTGGGTTGTTTTGGTTCAGAACGCAGCAAACATGGCATCGAGGCACAAGCTCTAAAGTTTGGTTATATTTTACGCAAAAAGACGACAATACGAGGCGCCGTCTAGGGCTTAAATCAAACTTCATTCACGCACACATATATGAAACACTTGCATACACGTATACCAAGTAGTCAAAGTAGCGTAGCCAGAAAAGTGTCTCTGAGTGTGCATAAGAAAAATTGGGTGTGCCACATTTATTGTCAAATTAAAGTTGCAGTAGGGAGTTTTGAGAAAATGTTGACTTAGCCTGAAAATTTGAACAAGCACAACTTCCAGGTCCAACCCCCTTGCTCTCTGCTGCGCTACAGCCCTCCCTCCACAGCTCCTCCCCCACAGCGGAGCCTGCCGTGAACGCGCAGACTAGTAAACAGGACCACTGATGACGGCGGATTATAAACAGTTATGGAACATTCACTAATAGGGACGAAACATCAACAATATGCTTTACATTGACTATGGCCTGCCCATACTTTGACTACAAACTTGGTCCTCAAATCATTATGTATTTTGCAATACATGTAACTTTATAACGTTGCACTCTTTCTATAAGTTATAAATAGCTAGTAAAATAATGTTAAAGGATTAGTTCACTTTAAAAAAAAACTTTTGCTGATAATTTACTCACCCCCATGTCATCCAAGATGTCCATGTCTTTCTTTCTTCAGTCGAAAAGAAATTAAGGTTTTTGATGAAAACATTCCAGGCCTTTTCTCCATATAATGGACTTCAATATAGGACACAAACGTTTCAAGGACCAAATGACAGTTTCAGTGCAGCTTCAAAGGGCTTTAAACGATACCAGACGATGAATAATGGTATTATCTAGCGAAACGATCGTCATTTCAAAGATAAATACAAAACTTTAAGTTTTATAAGCACAAATGCTCGCCTTGCTCTGTTCTATGATGTACGTTCGTGATCCTGTTCGAACTCGTTCATCAAAATGAACAAATCTTTTTCGAGTCATTTCGTTCGTTGAATGAACGAAATGACTCCGAAAAAGACTCGTTCAAAATGAACAAAGCCTTTTTTCGAGTCATTTCGTTCGTTGAATGAACGAAATGACTCGAAAAAAGATTCGTTTATTTGGATGAACGAGTTCGAACAGGAGAGTCACGAACGACGGTGCGCGCTCGCCCTGTGCAAGAGAGGGGTGATCAGCGCCTACACGAGCGTGATTGACACTGCTAAGACATTCCTCCTGGCTCTGATTGGTTGTTTCTGACCGGGAGCGGTGTATTTCTGCAAATGGCAATAGGACCACAGGGAGGAGCCAGACGAGCTTGATTTTTTCCACAGATTATCTGTCTCATATTCTACTGTCAGGACATAATGACAGTTTTAACAAATACTTGTTTACAAAAGTGACCTACTGGAGCTTTAATGTGCAAAACAACCTTGACCCGGCGTATCACTAACTTTACAGAATAGACTGGGCTGATGTGTAAAACTGGCTTGCCACATAAACATAATACTAGGCCTACAGTATATAAAATATAACTCAGGGCTCAACATTAAGGCTTTACATGTGCTTGTCCTTCGAACAAGTAAATCGGCCATTCTCTTGTCCAAGTAAAAATCCAGAAATCGGTTTAAATGTATGCTTCATCTTTCATTTTAAATTCTTAGATGTGATCTATAAATTCAATTGAAATAATAAGACACTATGCTGTTACCAATACAATTAATTAATTTACACTGAAAAATTACAACTGCATTAAATAATGTTATGAGATTGTTTTAAATATTTTTTGAAGATACAAATATGACATATTGGAAAGAATTATAGCCTACTTTTAAACACGAAACTAAACCACCAGTAGGGGGCGGCAGGTGACCGTCTTAATGAGTGAGTTATTGAGTCATTTATTCAAATGATTCGTTCAAACGGCTGAATCGTTGAGGAATGAGGCAGTTGTTTAATGGGTCATTGAATCTTTGACTCAATCGATTCATTCAAAGCGCTGAATCATTCATTAATGCAGTTATGTGTTCAGGTGAGCTGCGCTGTGGTTCTTGGGATGTTTGTTTGGAACTATTTTCGCTGCTCAAATAGAACAAAAACAGTCAATATTGTGTCTAAAATGTAAGTGACTTGATATTAATGACTTGTTTATTGAACTGTCATATGAAATCAGTGTCATGTTTTCAGTCGTGATGGTATTCAGCACTCGCGGTCACTGTGATGTTGCTTAACTGTATCATATCATAGGCTATGTAAGAAATATAAAAACTCCACATTATTTTTTTAACCGCTCTATGTTCATTCAGTTTCTTTGTGTGATCTGCGCTCATTTGTTTCCATTTCTCCTCATGAGGCTGCGCGAGCCTCAACAGCACAACCGTATTACCAGTCAGCGGCTGTTTGCGGATTGGTTGGCAGTCCGAATGTCGGCAGCTATTTTGTTAACGATAATAATTTAAAAATTAAAAAACATTTTAAATGCACCAATATTTTAAGTAAACAACAATAGTCCAAGTTTAGGAAACGTTTTTATTAAAACTTTAAAAAAGAATTCTGCATCTATTGCCGGCACACCCTGGCACACCCGTGGCTACGCCAGTGAGTCAAACATACATGTACACTGCTGAATGCTCAAACAAATACATATGAAATGCACAACGACACACCTAAAGTCGCTCACGCACATACACGCAAACTCTACACACACGAGATGCGCAGAACTCTCCAGGCACTCACATGAGACGCGCGCGCGCACACACAAACTATCCACGCACATACTCATATGAGACGCGAGCACACACACACACTCAAACTCGCGCACATACTCAATGAGAGTATGACGGCGCCTCATAACAATACGGTCACTTGCAACACTTGTAAAATTTCCACTTCGTCAAAGGGGGGGAACTACCTCCAATATGCAGAAACATTTGGCCACACACACAGCATGAACAGACTTTAGTCACATGAAACTTAAACTGGAATGTCACTGTTTCTGTCACTGCGACTTCACGAACAGGCGAACACGCGCACGCACGCACACATCACTTTTGAAGTAAAATTGAGGATGCAGTGCATGTAATGCATCGAGATATCGAATTGAACTGAATCGATGACATGATAATCGTAATGAACCGATCTGTGAGACCAGTGTAGGTTCACACCCCTAATACTCTGTGCTGTGTCAGCGAGTTAATAATAATTAACAAACAAATAAGTTAAGTTATAAGTTCAATAAGTTAATACAAACAAACAAATTTGATTCCCTCACCCAATGAGAATCGATAAGGAATCGAATCGATAAGCAATATCGATAATGCAATCGGAATCGTTAAATTCTTATCAATTCCCATCCCTATGCCTAAATTATGTTTACAGTTAATGTGTAAAAGTGAAACTGTATCGTTTTATTTTATTGATTGTTTTACTTATAGAACAGGAAACAGATCAGCAGTAAGTGATTGGTTGTGTTTGATATTTTATTATATTGCTTTGGTAGATCCCCTTGGTGCATATTCGAAAGTTACTTTACTTAAACTTACCATGTGTTGTGAAGCCATGATATAAGTATGCTTAAAAGTCACCAGTCAAGTGTTATGTTTATGAAACATTAAAAAAAAAAGTTGAATTATTAAATTCCATACTACCCTACCAATAAACTCTGAAGATAAATCCATCCGACTGGACTCAGGCAGAAATCATGTTCATAGGTCAGCTAATTTATTAAAGTTGTATTAATGTTACTGTAGTATGAAGCAGGGCGGCGCTGAGAGCCTGTGACATTTTACGTTGCTGTTTTTATTATGCTTATATGCCACAGTCAGCTGCTGTCGCTCCTTTCTTTTTGTTCTTTATGCATATTTTACTATTAAATTTCAATGTTTCCCGAACTTGAACTTTGTTACAGTCACATTTGATCACTTAAATTCCCATTATATTATTTCATTGTAACGAAACAGCCACAAGTGCTGAATTACTACTCAAAAAGGTCACTTTATTTGACGAATTATATTTGTGAGGCAGCTCTGTTTTACCTGGTCAAAACAATCATACTAAAAATACATTTGAGAGTGTTGTTATGTAGGTTATATTACTCTGTGTATTCGCTGGGTGGCTGGTAGGAGACTGTTGTGCACTGCAGTAAGCTAGATTGATATATTAGAATATCACATTAATAAAAGCTGTATGACTTGTGTTGCTTAATGGCATGCAATTCATTTTAAAACATTGTATGGTGGAGAAAATGCTGTATTACTGTTACTTCAAATAAAGCTCTTTCTGGATATTAAAGCGTCTTTGGTGTTTCCATGGTTTCTATGGAAGTAAATCCGGAAATCATGGGTAGCGCGGATATGACGTCATTGACAGGTGACACAATGACACGGACCGGTACACTGGTTAAAATAGCTGATTTCTCTGGATTTAAACATTTGGTATAATGTAATGTAACGACTGAGACAATCAGACACAGAACAATGTTTTACATTTAACAAATAAGCTTTAAAGCCCACTCTTAGCAATTAAAAGCATCCCCCAAAACAGCCCTTAAAATAAACTTTCCTGCATTCATTTATAGATGAACTGATCTATAAATGAACATGCACCCCAGGACATTGTGTGTGATCATTTTATGTGTCGAATACTGTCTCTTGCAATTATATTTATTTTATGCTTGCTTTATGATAGAACTATTAGTTAATTTAACCCCACCTACATCGTGTCTCCTATCTAATTAATCCTCATTTAATGACTCGCACTTAAGTGTACATCGCCTCATCATAGAATGCAATGTGTGTTTGTTAAATTTATCTGAGTATAAATGGACACAAATGGCAAGGCATATGTCTAACCACATTTGAGACAGAGTCATAAATCCTGCCAACAGAGGAATTTCCCGCTTGGAGATTCCACTTTTCTTATTGGTCAAGCCAACCCTGAGTGATGGGACCTTTCGCAGGCTTTAAATGGCCTATACACAAGCCCTTCCCTCTCTTGGCCTTCTCGGAAGGTTGGGGTTGCTGTCCCGCGTGGCCTCACCAGGCCAGAGGGCATGTGCTCATTCTGAGAGAGAGGACTCTCTCAACCGTAACAGAATCAAGGACAACATCAGGAGTTTGGCACAAATTCTTCATGCAATGCAGAAGAAGTCAATTGCAACTCCAACCATCAACTTTTCTGTCTTCTTCCCTTCTCCTGGTTGCTCTGCATGTCCTCTCCGGCCCAGGGCCAGCAGGCTACAATCTGCACTCCAGCCATGGTAACAGAGTCAAACAAACCACGCAAGTTCATCACCATTTCTCAGACTCATGGAACCATCAAAATCCTTCTTCAGGATCTTCACAAAATGCTTTCACTGCAAAGGCCATGCAATTTTACTGTTTAGATTCTGACTACAGGCTCTTAGTAGTACTGTACAGTAAGAAAGACATTCCACTTCCCTGGAAATTAACATTTCTAAGAATTAATAAACAATTAACGATGAGTGTTCACGGGATGAACAGGTTGATTGATTGTATTAATTTTACTATATTAAATTAATTCTATTAACAGATCCAAATATTCATAATTATTACAAGTTATGATTGATTATTAATATTTATTTTGAGCTAATGTGCTACAGTAATTACAAGTCAACAAAATATATAACATTGTTCCTTTGGTTTTTGGATTTTTTTTAATCCAAAATCTTACATATTGTGCCTTTAAGTCATATATCTTGGTATTGTGACAATTAACAAAAGATTTATTTTATCAAAAAATACAGTAAAAGTAATATTGTGAATTAATATTACAATTTAAAATAACTGTTTTCTATATTAATACATATAGATTGTAAATAATTTATGCGATGGTGAACTTTTAGCAGCTATTAATCTATTCTTTATTGTTACATGATCATTCAGAAATCATAAATATACTGATTTGGTGTTCAAGTTTATTATTATTATCATCAATGGAAAACAGTTGTGCTACTTAATACTTTTGTGCAAACTTAATGTATTTTTTCAGGATTTTTTTTATGAATAGAAAGTTTAAAAGTACAGCATTTCTGTCAGGACCACTATCGTCAAATACGATTGACAATTAGCATACAGTCAGGATTGGCGGTATGGTTCTGTTCTGGGCAAGAACTCTCTGCGCATCCATGCAGCCTAGCAGATAAGAGCAGGGAGAGCAGCAATAACCCCCCTTAAGGTAAACAGAACAGAACCAACATGAATGTATTGCAGGTATCATTAATTAATTTTAATGCACAACATAATTAGATAATTTTAGTCTGATTCAGGGGTAATTAGAATGCCAAATCCTGACTGATGTGAGGAGGAGCTGGGGATGGAGGGGGGTAATTAGATCCTGAGAAACGCGATAGCTGCTAATAATACTGAAGGAGCTTATGTATACAGTGATACGGTAGGTGTGTTATTCCTTTGGGTAGACATGGATCAGCTGAGTCAGCTGATGTGAGCTTGACTAACGTGACCTGCCAGAACTGACGCTATGCTTGATTTATATAAAAAAATGTTTTTACTCTCATTTTTGATAAATTTTATGCATTATTTACGGTGGGGTCCTTGAATTAATAAAAAATTTCACTTTTCCAAATGGTATGAAACTTCCTACGGCTCTCAACACTTCCTAGATCTACAAAAAAAAAATTAAAATGGAACGTTATCTGTTTTTATGTAGGCGTGACAAAAATAGTCACACTCGTGGTCCATTGGGGTCCATTGGACCCCAAAAAATGCAATTTAATTTTGTAACAGAACAATATTTTTTTTTTTTACAAATATAAATTTACTTTATTTATTAATGTTTTTACTCAACATTTGTGCAGTTTTTGGAGGATTTATTATATATTTTAAATATCTATAAATAAATAAATACATATTTATTTATCATTGGACTCAAAATAGACAAAATTCATCATCAAAATCAGAAACAACGCAGAACATAACACAAATCTTTTTTTTTTACAATTTTTTTTTTTTACTGCTTTATTTGCTAATTTGTTATTGTAGTTCAGTTGAAATAAATGATACAATCTTAAGACTCCAACATTTATTTTTGTAACATGTTGTTCAGGTTTGATTATAATCATACTGTAACATTATTTTTTCAGTACAAAAAAAATGCTAAACTTTGACAAAAAGTATTTTATTTTTGTTATAATTGTGTTTTAAAATTTTTATATATGAATCCAACTGAATCCAACTGAATCCAACTTTAGAAACTTTAGAATCTTTCAGTAATTCAAATAGCATATAGGCCTTATGGAGCTCTACAGCCATCTAGTGGTTAAAGTGATTTATTACAAATTTTAACCTGTATTTTTTAAAAAAATGGGCAAAAATCTTACATTGAACCTTGTAAAATTATCCATGGTATCCCCAGGAATGAAATTTTGAAATCTGGGTTTTTAATAAATTTAATTTAACGTAAAATGCTGTTTTTTTGTAAAAATCCTATTTAAATAAATGTTTATTTATTTATTTAGAGAAATTAAAAATAAATCATAAATCCTCCAAAAACTGCACAAATGTTGATTAAAAACATTAATAAACAGAGAAAAATTATATTTGTTAGAAAAAAAAAATATTGTTCTGTTACAAAATTAAATTTTATTGTCTGGGGTCCAATAGACCCCGAAGACCACAAGTGTGGTTTTTTTTTTAAGACCATCAGTTCTTTAGTATATGTATTTTTTAAACTTCAAATGAAATCTTACAATGTTGTTATTCATCTTGAAGCTGGTTGTTGTGGTTCTTTTTTTAAATTCCTATTGAGAAAGTAATTGGTAAATGTATTTGGACACAATGCTGCTTGAGAGGTGCATGGACAGTTGTGTCCTTTTGTTTTGTGTCTCTAATGGCACATAAATTACTCACATCACCTTGTTAGTCGTCTTAAGGTTTTGTAAAGCGCTCTTCAGGTTTTGTAAAACCACTAATAAATATAGGAGGTTGCTCATGTAGTAAAAGCAGTAAATCAAAAAATCCTTGAGCCATAAAAAGAAACTCAAAGAGGCAAATGCTTCCTCAGGGCTGTCTTAACGTGCAAGATATGAATACTTAACATTTTGTCATAGGCAACAGACAGTCTTGTGGTAACAGAGGCCTCTATTTTCCATACATTGCCTCTTCATATGCCCTATGTCTTCAAACTAATATTAACTGTTGAAGCCCATAGATGAACAGACACTTCACAATTTTGTACATTTGCTAACATATAGGTACAACAGCAGGTTAATCAGACAAGTGTGAATGAATATGAATACATCCTTGGACGTAACACAAGGTATAACCATTTTTTGCATTATGATCATTTGTAGCTTTTAACTTCAAGATGCTGCTAAAATGATGAAGGCTATGGCAATTTTAAAATGTCAATTACTCTTTAATATTAATCCTATAAAAGTCATTATCTGCGTGGCCTTTTATCATGAAAGCAAATGCATTCATTCATATAATTACACTCCACAAATCCTGTAACACGTGCACTCTATACTAAGAGTGTACCCATAACAGGAAACAGGAAAAATATTTTCCTTGAATACTTACGTGACTGTGAACCGAATTGTTTATTTCTGCCACAACCTTATCAACTGCCACTCCACACATCAAAATACACACACACAAACACACAGTGATGGACGGTGGAGATTCATAGAAGATTGCCGGTTTGGCCCTAGGCAATATTTTCTTTTGTTGTTGAGATTTTTTTTTTTTTAGAAACCAATCCCCCCACAAAATAAAAACAGTGAAGAAACAATTGTCATAAATCTAAGTATAAATTGCTAGAGTTGGGGTACTCAAACTCGGACTCATGTACAGCTTTTTGCGGACAGCTTTTTGCGAAAAAGTTTATTCAAGTGTGCTATTAGTAGCCAATACTTCTTTTAAATTACAACTAAACTTACTAACTACAACCAACTAAAAATATGAAAGTACACGTTCAGTCTACTTTTTATGTAGGCTACTTCTCTGAAATATACTTGATGTACAGTCCTTCTCAGATATATACTTAAAATTGCACTTAAGTATACTTGACTTATACTGACTGAAAAGTTTAAGTATATTTGGCCTATACGTGTACTCGATCGTTTGATAGATATAGGCTACTTAAAAGTATAATTAAGTATTCACAGTATACTTGGCTTGTAGTTGTGTTTAGCCTATATTGAGTAGCCTATTGAATACTTTTTTCACATGGTTTTACAAACGGTCTAACAAAAAAAACAACTTACATTGTTTGAAAATAACAAGCTGGGGTTCTGGTACACCCGCCATGTCAACGAAACGCATAAATGAAAATTAGCTTATCAATGGATACTTCCCCACCCACTCCCCCCAGATCCTGCAGAGACGTTTTTGCTTTTTAGCGGCGTGTTAGGGTTCAGATACACCAGCCATGTCAACAAAACAAATTAATGAAAATTAGCTTATCAATGCATATCTAAATTCGTGCCTACGGTATCTTTGTAGAACTTAAAAAAAAGAAACAAAAAAAACGGCGGGGGCTGGCTGCAGGACGACTCAACCTCCATGGACAGTTTTTAATGTTTTATCAGACAATAACTACTCAAGATTTTGCTTTAGTATAATTTTCGGGACAATTAGGGACGGATTCGGGACAACAGCTTAGATTTCAGGACTGTCTCGCATTTTTCGGGACGTCTGGTTACTGTTACTACTCGTTACTGTAATTTGATTTCTTTTTTAGTAACAGAGTTATTTAATGCGTAATAATTTCCAAAATAGTAATTTATAAAAATAATAGTAAAAAAGTAATAGTAAAAATTAGAGTTCCAAGCCCAAGTCACTATACGTTACAGCTGTGTTATATTGTTGCAGAATGCAGTGCTTTATCCAACCCAATCTCACGGCAATTCATACGAATTTTACAAGGTGGCTAATTCGTACGAATTCATACGACCTCACTCGTACGAATTAGTAAAATTTTTGCTAAATCGTACATATTTTACGAGTTGCCCAATTCATATGAATTCGTACGAATGACCTAACCCTGACCCCGCCCGTAAATCTAACCATCACCAATCTAACCAAGATCTCATGACTGGAGCCATGAGGAGCCAGATGTTGGTCCAGAGACCAGCCAGGATGAAGCCCTAGGACGGAGTCAAGGGAGGAAGGAACCATAATGTAGACTCGGCAGATGCCACCATGGGGACGGTCGATGGAGACCCAGGTGGAGCAGACGGAGCCTGGTGGAGTCGTAAGGATGATAATTTCTGGTGCAGCCGAGGGATGGAGGAGCCAAGGTGGAGCCAGCAGGTCGACAGGCCGCGGTGGAGTGATGGGTTCAGAGGCTGGAGGCGGAGCCAGGGGATCCCCTTTACTGGGCGGAGCTGGTGACTTGAGGCTCTCAGAGCAGGGACACAGGAGATTCAGGGCTGGGCGAAACCAGTGTGGAAACAGGCGATTCAGGTGGGTCCGGAGACACAGGTACTTTCCCTCCTCAAACACATCCAATAGTTCCACTAAATATCTTGCCGAGCACATTTCTTCCAGGGCTTTCTCCCTAACCCTTGAACTCCACTAACACTCCCTCGGCGGCTCCATGTGGCTCAGGCTCCGGGGCGATGTCATTCCACATTCTGCTCTAGGCACAATAGCTGAACAGCGGGGAGGTCCATGGTGACAGGAAGTGGTAAGAAAAACGAAACAAAAACACAGCAAATAATTAAACTGTTTAAGATTCCGTGTTCTGTCACGGGTGCTGCTAACAGGGGAAGCGCACAAAGATTCAAACAAAATAGTTTTTAATCCAAATATCCACAGGAAACTCTCAGGGAACAAAGACTTAGGGTGCTTTCTCACTGGTAGTTTAGTTCGGAATGGGGCACGGTTCGCATGAAAACTCGCTAATGTGAACGCTGTCATGCGGACCCGGGTGCGCACTGGGGTACCGAACCCGAGACTATCTGAAGGAGGTGGTCTGAGTTCGGTTGCACTCGAACCGTGCCTCGGTTCACGTGAATGCAACACACACTCTGGTGCGCACTTGTTCAGGAAGTAAAGTAACCTGCACATGCGTTTTAGCTGATTATGATATATTTAGTTAAATAAAACACATGTAAGGGATGATAGTGTTGATGATTTACCTTGGATACGAGCGAGAGTGAGCCTGCAGTGTATTCGCGCATAGCACATGTATTCAGGGCAACAAATTAATGGAAATCCACTGTCTCCTCAAAAGACTCCGTTTGCAAGCAGCAGAAAGCCACCTTATACAACACACTCACACAGTAAACATGTGTTGTTCACTTAGTTACAAATAATAGCACCAAATAAAAAAAATAAAAAAAAATTATATTATATATATATATATATATATATACCTGCATTCTGTTTTCCATCATGCGCCGTGCATGTTTGCGATGAAGTAAGATGCATGCAAACAGACCAGAGTTCGATAGAATCAAGTTGAGTGTGAAACCAGACTAACACTGCAGGGGGCGCCGGGAACAATCACGCTCAGGGGCGTAGCACAAGATCCCGGGCCCTATGTATAGGCAGTCCTGATGGGCCCCCATGTTCCAAATAAAATATATTCCAGACTTTTCAAGGGCCCTCTATCCACTTGGGGCCCTGGTAATCAGTACTGGTTTTACCCCCAGTCCGACACCCCTGATCACGCTCAGACCACAGCAAACAAGCCCAGTATGAAAGCACCCTTAAATATACAGAACAAAAGAGCTAATTAATGGGCAACAGGATTCACAATCAAGGGAACAAACTGGCACATAGGAATCTGGGTCACAGGCAAACGGCACAAAAATAAAACAAAGAAACATAACCCTGACAGTTAGACTGTTTACCTGTATTCAGTAAGCCTTAGAACTTTTTACTTATTTGTATTTGATACCATTGACCACAACATTCTTTTGAATAGACTCGAAAATTATGTTGGCATTAGTGGAATTACACTAGCATGGTTCAAATCATACTTATCTGACCGTTATCAGTTTGTAGCAGTAAATGAAGAGATCGATCAAACGTTCAGTATGGTTGTGATGGATCTGCCATGAGCCTTAGCAAATCACAACTAAAAAATTAGTCCATCGCCACAAAACAGGGAGCAAAGTGGTCTTCAATTGGGATAGTTTTATTAAATCTTGCTTACACAAGATAAAAAGTGATCAAGCCTCATAAGAGAGGAAAAAGGCAAAAAATGGTAACAGTTAAAAAAAAGATCCAAAAATCTTTTTGTCTCAAAAAATCGTGTGTCTCAAGCCCCTGCCCCTTTTGTCTCAAAATGTATTGTGCCCTTTCCTGATAATTGTAAATAATAATAATTATTATTATAAATATTATAATAAATAACACACTTACACACCCTTGCCACTAACAATAATAATACAAACAAATATTATATAAAAAAAAAAAATTGGCGGAGAAGTGGTAGGCGGAGTTTCCTTTGCAGCGCCTCACACGCATTTAACGGTTCTGGTACGCACTACGCAGCAGTTCGCGCGAGTCTCTTCAAACGAGCAGCAGGTAACGTTTAAGCTAATACGGAAAATTACATTTATACTACCATCACCATGCTACTCTAAAAGTTGCTGCAGCATTCGAGTTATTCTTAACTACAATAAAAGTATAACTCGATTTCAGACGCATTCTGAGTGACAATCAGTGACGTGCGGTGATGTCTTAAAGAGGCTAGGCACTGAGTTATGAAAGCCAGATTACCTGATTTATTGTTTGGGCTAAAAATACGTAATAACAGTAAACGTTACAAATCAGGATGTATATCGTGTACTCTCTCTCTCTCTCTCTCTCTCTCTCTCTCTCTCTCTCTCTCTCTCTCTCTCTCTCTCTCTCTCTCTCTCTCTCTCTCTCTCACACACACACGCACGCACGCACACACCACACATACATAATCATAATGCGCGGGTGGGACATGTCCCCACCACTTTTTATCAGGGTCGATATTGTACCCATAACTTTTTTTAAACATTTCGAGACACGGATGTATGTACCTAATACAACTAAATAAAAAATCTCCAGTTTACTAGCAGAGCATTAAATAAGAGACAATTTAGAGCTAAAATGTGCTGTTTTGAAATCAAGCAGAGTGCTCGTTGCCGCTGCGATTAGTGGATTAGAGCGTCAAAACAAGCCCAATATTATTAGATTATTTAGTTTATTATTATTATCATTTATTATGAATTAAATGAGACTGCAGCATATTAAACTGAAACCATTTATTTATTAGAAAAGGATAAACTGATTAGGAAAAAAAGGATTTAAAAAAAATCAGCGAACTGCAACAAAGCGGAGGACACGCACTATCCTCATCTCCGAACTCCTGTGAGGCTGGATAGGATTGGAGAGATGGAAAAGGACAAAAAGCAGGAAAAGACAAGAGCATTAAGGGGAGCTGTAACATATATTTAGCTTAATAAAATAAATTTGAACCATGTATCTTCTATAACTGTAAAACCGATGTCTGTTAGACATGTGTTGAGGAAAATGATTTGCATTCCGCTTGTGTTTTTCTGTGCTTACATGTTGCAGGAGGTCTCCATGGTGAGCACGAATCTCCGTTTTACAGTAGGCTACCTGCACATCGCTTTACTCTGATTACTAGATCACCAACCACTTGACCTATCCAGTCTTTAAGTTGTTTATCCTTTTCCCAGTCTTTGTTGTACTTTTTGCCATACTTGAACCACTTCGTTGGAGGCATTGTTTGTAGAAATTGAAATTTGTGTATTTACGTCTATCATAGTTTCGATTACAGCGTGCAGCGCGCCTGCCTGCACGTTGAATGGGCTTTTTCTCCAATGAGGGGGATAAGGGGGCGGATTCGGCGGAATGTTTTGACGAATTACGCCACAGAACTTATATGATTGCACTGATTGGCTATAGCTGTGAGCAGACAGTGTCAATCAATGTACTGGAGATCGAGAAAACGACAACAGTGAGATGTAAAGAAAACAAAGTTGCTTGTCCGATTTACCTAACAAGCAACCATATTTTTTTAATAAGCCTAAAAAACGCAACCCGCAACCCGTGCTGTTTAAACGCGACATGCTGGCACGCGCACATTCTTCATTGGACGCCCGCTTCAATCTATCGCTTTATGCCGTTGCGGAGACTCTCTATTCATAATAGCAAAACAAAATGCACACAAACGTGTCCCTGCTAATCACTGATGAACATATTCGGTTATTATGAGAAAAAAACTATACGAGTGCAGATTAGAACCCAGAACCCTCTGACACGCTTGGCAAAAGTTCTGCCACTGGACCATTACAGTACACAAGCATTTATAGCGGAGCTATGCATTTATTTCGCATAAATTATTTCTTGCATTGATACAACCACATTTATAAATTCAATATTAAGCCCAAAATAGTTTTTGACTCACCAATCGGTAGATTATTTGTACATAAAATCCATCCGCCGCTCTTTCCTCGTGAAGACATCGATCACCACTTTGGAGAACTCATCTTTACGGGCCTTCAGTTTGCAAAGTCTCTGGCTCTCAATTGACAGAATGGCAAGGGCTGAAAGACGTGCTTGCCCGGTCCGGTTCCGACTGTAGGTTTTGATCCGTTTCAGAGTGGAAAATGTGCGCTCCACAGAAGCTGTAGTGGCTGGTATTGTCAATACCAGTTGCAGCAACTTTGTTGCTTCAGGAACTGTTGCTTCCAAGTCATGTTGAATTAAAAAGTCAAGAAGCTGTGTCGGTGATTTGCCCCCGAGTTCTTGTGAGCCATACAACCCCACAAGATCACTTTTCAGCCTGACGAAGTCAAAGTACCTTGCATACTTTGACAGCTTCTCCAGTTTGCTGTCATCAAACTGGCGCAACATCTCTTCAAACTTTTTACAATCTACAAGTCCAATGAAATCAAGATCAGAAAAATTATCCACAAACCTGGTCTTCATCTGAACATTAACATTGTCCAGAATGCAGTAGTAGATGCGAGCTCGTTCTGTTTCGTTTGACAGCCCATCTCGTGTCTCGCGGTGAACGAGGCCCATCTCATCACATCTTTCCTCAAAGTGTGCATGAAAACGGTCAAAATCCTGTCGCTTGCTGTCCAACACTTTCATTGTGTCTTCGATGCGATTACAACAGAATCCGATATCCATGGTTTTGGACTGAAGGATGCTAAAGAGAGCATCGGTGTCATTGAAGATCCCTTCAAAAGCAAGCAGTAGGAAACAGGTGGACCGTTTTGAAAGCCACAACTCAAACCCAGCAGCCATTGCCAATGTTTCACCGTCCCAGTTGTCTGGATTGTCGGCGATTGCTTTAAACATGGCATGTAGATCTGGAAGGTGAAATAAAATCATTTGGACCAGCCTTGAATTGGAGCTCCACCTGGTTGCTGCTGCTCTGGGTATGCGGCGTTTGACAGTCTCATCCAGGAAATGTGTGCGTTTGGATGATTTGCTAAAAAAAGCAGAAAGTCCCTCAGCTGTCTTGAAAAATGTTCTGCACTCGGGGATGCATTTCGCGGACTGGGCTAGAACCACATTCAACTTGTGTGCATAGCAATGCGTGAATATAGCTTCGGGCACCTTTTCTTTAACTTTTGCCTGCACACCATTTAGCTCTGAGGCCATGACAGAGGCTCCATCGTATGTCTGCGCAACCAATTTATCGCAACAGTTGTATTTCTCTAACGTGCCCAATACATACTGCGAAATAGCTGCTGCTCTCCGGTCGTTGCTGACATCATCAAAGCCAAGAAAGGCTTCTTTTACTTTACCTCCACATACATAACGTAAAACAACAGATATTTGGGCTTTATTTGTCACATCAGTCGACTCGTCCACCTCCACAGCAACAAAGGGGGCCGCATTTAGGTCACTCCTAATGTCAGCGAGGAGCACGTCTGCCACTGAGTCGATCAGATCATTTTGTATTCTGTTAGATGTTCCAGAAAATACAGTAGATGTACGTAGATGTCTAGCCAACCTCTTGTCTTTCTCAGCTAGCACATCCAGCAACTCGATGTAATTGCCCCTATTGCTAGAGCTAGCGCTTTCATCATTGCCACGAAAAACAAGCTCTTGCTTTGCAAGGAAGCAGGTCGCATTTATCAGATCCTTCAAAACCTCTCGGTTTTCCGTTACCTTTTCATTGTGGTAAGTTATATTCAGCCTCCTTTGCTCGTCAAGTGCAAGGTCGATCCGAGATATTCCAAAGGTTTTCAGCGTAATTTGACACTGGATGTGAGCGGACGACTTTTCATGCTTGGTTAAAGCTGCGGGCAGGTTGTTCAGATCACAATATCCCGCTGAAGTCCAAACAGTCTGACTCGTAGAAAAAAGCAGGCAGGGATAGCAGTACAGCCGCTGATTGTTAGCACAGCCACATAGCCAATCTTTTCTTCCATACCAGTCCGTTTTAAACGATCGGACAATTTTTGGGCCCTTTTGCTGATATAGTCCATCTAAGGCTGGCATAGACCTCCCTCTAGCAATTAACTGAGCTTTTGAAATAAAATCGAGCTTGGAAAAATTTCTTAATTCTTTGATCACGGCCGGTGCTGTCATTTTGACGTTGAATTTGACTTTGAATTTGGCGGGGATTAGGCACGTAGGCTAACTGTGGCGTAATGACGTTAGCTGCGCAAATGTCCAGTAATATCTCGATTTTAATTGGTCCATGTCTGATCTGCAACGTAGATGATTACGGGAATACCATATTTACGGTCAAAGGCACAGCAGATTTGTGCTTTTTTCCGTACATGTTAAAGAATACAGGATCGATGTGCGCATGCGCAACATGGGTTTTCCGCTTGTCGTCTGCAATGAATGGACAGTAAAAGCACTGCTTATTCTACCATTTGATTATGCGTAACTGCTACATTTGTCATCATAACGTCTAAACAATTGGAATAACACACATATTGCATATTAAATCACAAGAATAAACAGTAAAAATACAAATTTATTATTTAATAAACATTTTTATTTTTGACTTTTGGCAGGGTAGGCAGTGCCTAGCTTGCCTACCCAGACCGCACGTCAGTGGTGACAATGTCATTCGGTTTTATCCAAGGAATAAAAGTGCAAGGGGAAATACATCTAACAGTTAGATAAATTAAATCTTAAGTCCATGTCCAACTCTAAATTGTAAGGAACTTATATCTTTGATTTCATAGTAACGCTTTACAATAAGGTTCATTTGTTCATTACTCATGTATGAACTAACATGAACTAACCATGAGCAACACATTTGTTACTGTAGGCTAGGCTATATCTTAGTTAATACTACAACTGTTAATTGTTTATTCATGTTATGTCACAGTCAGTGCATTAACTAATGATAACAAATACAACTTTTGATTTAAATGTTTTAGTAAATGCTGAAATTAATATTAAATAAGATTAATAAATGCTGTAGAAGTGCAGTTCATTTAGCTGATTTTAACTAATGAAACCTTATTGTAAAGTGTTACTGATTCATGATAGCTAACACTGTCTTTCATACATATAATACATACATTAAAATTACAACATCAACAAAACTAAAAATTAATTTTCCATAATTACCTTCTTGATTCTCACTGTTTTGTTTGGTAAAGTAAATAATATTTAGTAATATTATCATAATTTCCCTATTTTCATTTAATGTGTTATGCATTCTAATAATTGTATTAACATATTTTATTAGAATGCCAAGGAAAGAAAGAATGGAAACAAAACAAATCAAGAAGTAATAATTTTTTTTATTTAGTGCCCTTTTTGGTCCCTCCGCCCCTGCCCCTGAGGAGGTCTGTGCACGCCACTGCTAGGCTGGTCCATTCCCACAACACACCAGGTACTAAACACTTCAAGTCGTCATCTTAATTACAAAATTAACTTACAATCTGAGCTGTTTTTATAAATCACACTTTAGCCAAAGAGGAATTTTAACTGGTTTTAATGTTTTAACCTTTAGCCCGTGCACTGACTCAGTACAATGACAAATAAAGATCTTAAACCAAACCAATATAGTAATGTCCTTTTATTTATTGATCAAATGCAAATATGAATATATAAGAATTGTGTGGCTTAAATCCTGGCCATCACAATGGAGCTCCAAGAGGCTCAGTAGGCTACTACCGTTGCTGTTCACCCTGTACATGCTACCCTTGGGAGATATCATTAGGAAGCATGGCATTAGTTTTCACTGTTATGCTGATGATATTCAGCTCTATATTTCTTTGCGCCCCGACAAAATGTACCAATTCACAAAATTAACGGAATGCATAGCTAATATAAAAATTTGGGCAAAATTTTTCTTTGCCCAAAAAAACTCTGCACGTATTAACCCAGAATACAGTCTAACAATTGATGGCTGCTCTGTCAAGTCTTTGTCGTCGGTTAGGAACCTGGGTGTACTCTTTGATACCAATCTTCCATTTAAAAGCCACGTTTCTAGCATCTGTAAAACCGCATTCTTCCATCTTAAAAATATATCTAAATTACGACATTTGCTTTCAATGAAAAATATGGAACATTTAGTTTATGCGTTCACAGGGCTCTCAAGTGTCACGCATTTCGGTCTTTTGTCACGCACTCCCGAGTCCCGCCACACATTGTATTTCTCACGCGGAAAAACGTACTCGGTTACTAACGTAACCTCGGTTCTCTCTAGAGAGGGAACGAGTACTGCGTAATATCTTACGCTACGGGGAAAAACTCTTTTCCACGAGATATTGAAGCCAAAAATTATCCTTAATTTTGAATTAATGTAAAACGCTGTGCGGCAGCAAGCAGACATAGGCAAGACGGCTCGTGCGCCTATTGGCTGCCCTGCGGCAACAGCAGCAGCCTATCGAGAGAGGCCCTGCGTGACGTGATACCCAATGGGGGCGCTTCGCGCCCATTTCGTCACGTCCCGCCAGAATAGGCGTGGCCTTGGCCTATAAATACGCTCGACAGGCTGATACAAACTGATTTTCATCACTGAAGTGAACCAGCGCTGTTGTATTCACGGCAAAATACGCAGTACTCGTTCCCTCTCTTGAGAGAACCGAGGTTATAGTAACCGAGTACGTTCTCTTACGAGAGTATCTCTCGTACTGCGTAATATCTTATGCTATGGGGAACACAATGCAACACGCCGTGTGTACTGGGATCCGACACCAAAGTCCCAAGGGCAGTAGCCCGGGGCTCATTTAGTGCATAATCACCAGTGGAGTGGTGGAGAACCATTCTCACTAGTGGAGAAGAGAGGCTACAAGCATCATTCCCCATGAAACAGCATCCCACAGGAGCTAGTTATGTTGACAGTGTTTCACGCAGACAGGGTGAACGTGTTCAGCCTGAACTGGGTATAAGTACGGGTCATTCAACACCCATGGAGCTGTTCTATCGATCAGTGAACAATGCACAAGCAAAACTCAGCATTCTGCGCTGGCGCAGCGAGGCAGATAGTACTGAATTCTAGACTGACAGCAACTTGGCCTGTAAGGCGGGAACCTCTAGGTTATAGAACCTTATAAATGTAGACGGTGAGGCCCAGCCCGCCGCCATACAGATATCATGCAAGGAAATCCCACTAGACCACGCCCACGACGAGGCCACGCCTCTCGTGGAGTGCGCTCTGACACCCAAAGGACACTGCAGGCCTTTAGAAGTGTAAGCCTGCGCTATGGCATCGACTATCCATCTGGATAGGCTCTGTTTTGATGCGGCCAGTCCCTTGGAGCGTCCGCCAAACAAAACAAAGAGCTGCTCGGTCTGTCTGAGGACAGACGAGCGGGACACATAAGCTCTCAGCGCCCTGACGGGGCAAAGGAGATTAGCATCCGCCTCCTCATTATTCACCGGGAGGGCGCACAGGGAAATAACCTGGGCCCTGAACGGTGTGTTGAGGGATTTCGGCACGTACCCGTGCCTTGGTTTGAGTATGACTTTAGAGTCATTAGGCCCAAACTCCATACATGACGCGCTTACGGAAAGCGCTTGTAAGTCCCCTACGCGCTTCATTGAAGCAAGAGCCACAAGAAATACCGTTTTGAAAGACAGGTGTTTCATGTCTGACAAATGGATTGAATCGAATGGGGCACCTTTCATGGCTTCCAGAACCGTGGAAAGGTCCCACACAGGGACTGAGGGGGGTCTGGGAGTATTCAGCCTCCGGGCTCCCCTGAGGAATCGCACGACCAGGTTGTTTTTCCCCAGTGACTGGCCAGACGTCGGTTTTGCAAACGCCGCTATGGGCGCCACGTATACTTTGAGCGTGGACAGGGTTCTACCCTTATCCAGCAGCTCCTGAAGGAAGGAGAGCACTTCCGTAACACCGCAGTCTACGGGTGAAAAGCCCTGAGCTTGACACCAGGTAGAGAACACTGACCATTTCGAGGAGTAGAGCTGTCTAGTAGACGGGGCCCTAGCCTGCGTGATCGTGTATAACACTCCCTCCGGGAGGTTAGCGGGTACCCGTTGATGGCCCATGCGTGTAGGGACCATAAATCCGGGCGAGGATGCCAAACCTTTGCCTGAGAGAGGAGGTCTCTCCTCACCGGTATAGGCCACGGGGCAGTGCTGGTCAGCCGCATCAGGACTGGGAACCAAATCTGGTTCGTCCAGAGCGGAGCCACGAGCAGCACTGGGCATCCATTTTCCCTGATTCGTTCCAGCACTTGAGGCAGGAGCGAGACAGGGGGAAAAGCATAGAGGGGGCAGCGGGGCCATACGTGGGCCAGCGCATCCCTGCTCTTGGAGAAAAAGTTTGGGCAGTGAGGTTTCGGGACCTGACGCCGCCCTGGTGATTTATGTATGCCACCACTGACATGTTGTCCGACCGGACTAGGACGTGGTGGCCTTTTATCTGGGGACAAAAACGCCGTAGCGCGTTGTCGACTGCCAGCATTTCCAGACAGTTTATGTGTAGAAGCTTTTCCCATTCCGACCACTGGCCAAAGAACGGTCTGCCCTTGAGCAGCGCTCCCCATCCCGAGGTGGAGGCGTCCGTGGACACCACCATCACACTCGAGGGAGTCCCCAGACTCACGCCTGACTGATACCAGTCGGCTATTTTCTAAGGTTCCAGAGCCGAAACGCATTTCATGTCGACCTTGAGGCGAAACAGACCAGAGGTCCATGCCCGGGGTGGAACTCGCGCTTTCAGCCATAACTGCAGTGGGCGCATGCGAAGCAGGCCCAGCTGGAGTACCGAAGATGCTGAGGCCATGAGACCTAGCATTTTCTGAAACCTTTTGAGCGGGACTATAGAGCCGCGGCGGAAGGATTTCGCGGCACGCTGAATGTCCAGTCCGTGCTCCGGCGACAGACGGGCTGTCATAGACAGCGAGTCCAGCACTGTTCCCAGAAAATAAATTTTCTGGCTGGGAAACAGCGAACTCTTCACCCAATTGACTGTAAGACCCAGATTCTCGAGATGCTCGAGTAATGTGGCCCTGTGTTCTATGAGCTCTGAGTGTGATCGAGCTAGAATCAGCCAATCGTCCAAGTAGTTGAAAACTCGCATGCCCTGAAGTCTCAGGGGTGCGAGAGCCGCGTCCATGCACTTCGTAAATGTACGGGGTGCTAGGGACAGGCCGAACGGTAGGACTGTGTATTGATATGCCTGGCCCTCGAAGGCGAATCTCAAGAATTGTCTGTGACGTGACGCAATCTGTATTTGGAAATAGGCGTCTTTCAGATCTATTGACATGAACCAGTCTCCCTGGCGAACTTGCGCGAGGATTTTCCTGGTTGTCAGCATTTTGAACTGGCGCTTCAAAAGCGCTTTGTTCAACTGCCGCAGATCTAGAATGGGTCTGAGACCCCCGTCTTTTTTCTGTACCAGAAAATATCTGCTGTATAGCTCCCCTTCGCTCTGAGCCTGAGATAAAGGTTCTATGGCCCCTTTGCTCAGTAGTTTCGCTATTTCGGCTCGAAGTTAATGAGATACTTCGTTGTTTACCGTGGTTTCGACACGCGCCGTGTAACGGCGGGGACGTCGAGCGAACTGTAGCGAATAGCCTCTTGTTATAGTGTTCAACACCCATTCTGATACCCCGGGAAGCTTTGCCCACGCATTTGCGTGAATAGCTAGAGGTAGAATGAGATCCGGGCTCTGGCCGCGGCACAGCGGCGGCTGCAGAGCTTCGGTGTGCTGAGACATAAACAGTGTGTTTAAAGTGTGCGAGGCGGGGGGGGGGCGCGCCGATTACGGCGGGCAGCCTGGTCGCGCTCGATTTCTCTATGACAGATTGTGGAGAGAGAGTGCGAGCGGGACAAACCCCTTGGGGTTTAGCGTGTCTGTGAGAGAATGTGGGCGCGGGACAGCAGGCACATTCACTGCACTGAAAACACCGTCGGCTTGCGCTGACTGAATGTGTGTTGGTTTCGTTTTTACAGAAACCGTGGGACACGCATCGTTAGGGGTGGGAATCTCTAGGCACCTCACGATTCGATTCGATTACGATTCAGAGGGCTGCGATTCGATGCTAAAGCGATTATCGATTATCTGAATCTTTTTGTGTGTGTGTGTGTGAATATAAATACTTTGCTTTAAAAGTACAAAGTAATGACCCATAAAGAATTAACGTACAATATATTTTAACATTGCAAAGAACCAACAGGAAAATAAATGTGTGCCTGAACCAGCAGCATACTTGTAGTAAATTAATAATATAACAACGACCAGTGTTCTGACGATTCATGCTACCCATCGAGATGTGCTACTTACTGGTTATGCGTATGTGCAGACTCATTTTCCTTCTGCTTACCACGCCCATAAATCTATGCATCCTTGCTGTGGAGACTTGTAGGAAACTTTGACAGGTCAAAGATGAATATTTGATGATAATTTTTACTTTTCACACCGTTTTAAAAATGAAAACAGTACAGTATACTGTACACTTAACTTTTTATTATAAAAAGAAAAAAAGAATTTTATTATAATTGTATTTCATATAATAATGTCATTTTTACTTGTTATATCAAATGTGATAATTGCTAGTTCATTTAAAATATCAAAATATGCTCCTCATACACTTACCCTAATTTAAATGAAATAACTATGTCATAATATTGTGAGATTTACACCATTATGGAAACAATAGAGAATGAATCAACATTCTCTGTGATCGATTCGCGCTTGGGTAGCATTTTTCGACAAGGCAGCACAAAACCGAGTGTTTTTCCTCCTCTGGGTGGAAACGTGTCATATGGCTTCACATATTTGTCGTGTTTCCGAAATATTTTAGTTTTATTCTACAAAGCTTACAACTAGTGTGGCTCTTGTCCAGCTCCTTTCCCCCTTCAACTTCATAGAAGCCAAAATATTTCCACACGTCAGCTTTTAACGAGGAGGGTGTTTGGATTTCGCGCTCAGCCTTCGCGTCTCTGTTATGTGCACACGCCACAGACGGTCCGGGCACTGCACTTCCGCGCTTCAGAGTTCCGTCTTTTGCGTTCCGTCAATATTACGTTATTATAAATATATATCTAAAAAAATTTTTTTTTACATTTTTGACATTTGTGAATCGATTCAGAATCGTCCACGTCCGCATCGCGATGCATCTAAGAATCGATTTTTTCCCCCACCCCTACGCATCGTGTAGTGTTTGTGGGCAATGTGTCGTGGACACATTCACTACGTTTGCACAATCGACATGAGTCGATTTTATTTGTGCTAGCCCTGAACTGTGGCGGGCTGTGTCTGTGTGTGGGAATGGGCACTGAGACATGGGCATTCTGACAACACTCATAACACCATCGGCCTTGGCCGGGACACCAGAAAATACACAATTTATTGGATTTATCTGGGTAGCCGTAAAAACGGCTTTTGTGTGCAGGCAAGCGGGCAAATGAACCAGCTTGTTGACTGCTAAATTCGCTGAAACAGTCACATCGCATGGAACTGGACGAGCGAAATGTTTCGGTGAAAATCCGGCCGCAGGGAGATTTGAACACCGTCGCTTTCCTAGGATGGCTAGGAAGGCTTTGAGACCTCGGGCTTGATCTCGATCCTCGGCCGGGGCCTGCGCTGAGGGGGCGGCGTCCAGCAGAACGAGAGCGCGGTCTCTGTTCTCGGGCCTGGCGGCGCTGAGAAGCGGCAGCGGGTGGTGCAGGCTGTGAGCTGCGGGCAGACGGCTGTTTCGAGCGACCTGCTGCGGAGCTAGAGCGATTCGGGAGGAAGTGCTTCATAGCCTGTGATGTCTTTTGAACCTCCTGGAATCTGCCCGCGAAATCTTTGACGTCAGATCCGAAGAGGCCCGCTGACGAAATGGGCGCGTCGAGAAACACAGAGCGCTCCGTATCCGTCATCTCAGACAGCGTTAATCACAGGTGTCTCTCAGCCACGGTGAGAGAGGCCATGTTCCGCCCAACGGCCTGTGCAGCAGATTTAGCGGCGCGTAGAGCCAGGTCTGTAGCGCTCCTTAAATCTGCAACACTGATCGATCCCGCGCCTTCCTTGTCCATTTTTCGGAGAAGGTTGGCCTGGAAGATCTGAAGGATGGCCATTGTGTGTAGCGCCGACACAGCTTGCCCGGCGGCGGTGTAAGCGCGACCGTGCATGGCTGACGTCACTCGGCAGGCTTTAGATGGCAACACCGTCTGTGCTCGCCGTCCAGCAGAGGGCGGGCAGAGATGTGATGCTACCGCTGCTTCCACAGGAGGAAGAGAAAGGTACCCTCTATCTTTCGCACCGTCCACAGTGGAGAATGTAGCAGAGACAGAGGTACGCATCCTGGCCGAGAAGGGGGCGTTCCAAGACCTCGCGACTTCTTCGTGAAGCTCAGGAAGAAAAGGCGCGGGTCTGGACTGTGATGGGGCGTGGTCCTTCTTGAGGAAGCATCCATCCAGCCGAGGTTGTCGACGGCTTGAGAGAGCAGACGCATCAACTCTGACTCAATGCCAGCCCTTCTCCCGGAAGGCTTGCGAACAGCGGGGGGAGGTCCACAGAGCTCGCCCAATCCTCACTGTCTGACGCCAGGATAGAACAGGCCTCGGCTGTTTCGTCGATCTCAATGGCGGAAGTGGTGGCAGACGGCGGCCGCTGTCCGTCGGTGAGCGAGCAGGAGAAGGCACGGGAGCGCGCTGAGCACGGCGCTTTTTACGGCGCGGCGTTACAGCGGGCTGAAGTGCAGGCTCTGAGAAGGATGCCAGGCGAGTCCTCAGAGTCACCATAGGCATCAGCTCACAGTGAGGGCATCCGCCGTCGACGAGAGCGAGAGCCGCATGATCCTCACCCAGGCAGGAAACGCAGATGACGTGACGGTCCCCGTCGCTGAGTGTGGCTCGGCACGAGCCGCAGGATCTTTGCATCTTTAAAAAGACGCTAGCTCTTTTAGAATACAGAGACAGAGGGAGAGTGTGAGTCGCAGCGGCGAACACACACTCTAGCAGTGAAAAAGGATATTAACGCCGGAAAGCGTAGCAGGTACGGCGGCTGAAGGCGGCGAGGTGAAGGCCACCGGCTTCAGCCTCGAAGGCTCGTCCCGCAGAAGGCTTACTATCAGACGGCGCGGCTTTTCACTCCGGATCCAGCGATGCAGTAGTGCATCGCTGAAGAGATGAAAATCAGTTTGTATCAGCCTGTCGAGCGTATTTATAGGCCAAGGCCCCGCCTATTCTGGCGGGACGTGACGAAATGGGCGCGAAGCGCCCCCATTGGGTATCACGTCACACAGGGCCTCTCTCGATAGGCTGCTGCTGTTGCCGCAGGGCAGCCAATAGGCGCACGAGCCGTCTTGCCTATGTCTGCTTGCTGCCGCACAGCGTTTTACATTAATTAAAAATTAAGGATAATTTTTGGCTTCAATATCTCGTGGAAAAGAGATTTTCCCCGTAGCGTAAGATATTACGCAGTACGAGAGATACTCTCATAAGAGAACTATTTATAATATATTTAATATGCCTCAGCGCCCAAAATTTCTCTGGCCGCGCCGCTCACACTATGGAACCGGCAGGAATCAAGCGTGTCTCCCCTGGTGTTCTTAAGGCTCGGTTATACTCCAGTTTGGATGCGTACATGGACAGCTGCGGACTACTTCTATTTATACTGTCTGCTGTGGTCCGCTCGGTGAACGCGTTCCACGCATGCGCAGTAGATCGGCTAGATCGGCTTTTTCCAGCGCTTTCGCGGTTTTGGTCACAAAAAATGGGAGGCACGCGGACGTCCACAAGGAGCCTCCGAGCACACCCTCTGATGACGATTTTTACGTCACATGGACCCTAGCAGACCCTCCTGCACTCGTGGAAAAGAATAACACGACCCCGTTTTGTCGACCCCGCCACTTATCAGCCAATCAAAAAAAAGAAATGGTCTACACAATAGCCAATCAGAAAATAGCACTATTGTATCTGGGTAAGATTTAACGCAACAACCAATGAAAAAAAGCATATCCTGGAATTATGCACGTGATTCTGCTACAACATCTTCTGAATTTTTCGTTTCTGCATAGATTAGGTCAGTCGGAACTGGGGACACTTCCTATAACACCTGATGTACTCGTTACATCATAAGAAGAATGGCATCTACACTATTGTTTGCCTTTCTGTTTATTCCGAGGTTTACTGAAGTCAGCCGTATCCGGGCCGTATCCAGATCAGATGGTGGACCTGTGCCTGGACCCATCTACAATGCATCCCTGAAGTGCCAGCCTCATCAGCCCTGTGAAGGCCTCATCGACACGACAGCCATCGCCGATCGGCACTGATCCTCAACAAACTCGTCTCCATACCGGCGTGATGACTTCGACTTCCAACCAGATGGAACTGGATAAATATTCTAAATGTTCTGATCCAATCTGACTGCTGACCTGTAATGCTGCCTGAATCATAATCATACACTGTTCGTTCGTTGGCCAGAAGAGAACTCGCCCCTGACTGAGCCTGGTTTCTCCCAAGGTTTTTTTCTCCTGATAGAGTTTTGGTTTCTTGCCACTGTTGCCTTGGCTTTTGGCTTGCATAGTTGGGGACATTTAATATTCAACAATATTACTGATCTGCCTTACTTAAGGTGGACGGTGACACAATTTTCTTCTAGAAACAAACTTTGTTGTATTATTTTCATGTTATCACTGGGAAGCTGCTTTGATACAATCTGTATTGTAAAAAGCGCTATATAAATAAACGTGACTTGACTTACATTAGTTAGGCTAATGTTAGTTTTTGCTGTTGTAATGAAATGATAAAAAACATGGCAGCTTCTAGTTGCAAAAAATAGAATGTTTCTAACACATTTGAAGCAATAGTTTACATGAGTCAAAATTAAGACACAACATCATCAAAAAATCCTAAGTGTTTTATATACTAATTATTACTATAGCTTTTTACTATGGTAAATATGGAAATATACAGTAATAATATGCTGGTGTGGCTCGTGTATATAGGCAGGCAGGACAAAGCCGTACGAAATATTAATCAACTTGAAAACATAGATCCATACAATAAACTTTCAATAATGTAATTTTGTTCATAAATGCATTTAAAAATGAAACCATTTTGAGTTGGCCTGAGCTATGGAAACTGCATGTAGGACCTACACAGTGCATGCAATTGTAAAGACTGTAGGTCTGTGCCCTCAGAACCAAATATTCATCCACGAAAAGAATCAATATGGCATCTACCCTGACTAAGGTCTAACCACATATAATTCAGTTATATGTGTTTATTCAGTTTCAGTTGATTCAGTTAAAATCATTCACCTCTCATTCAGTCCCTGTCATCACAGGAGTGCCCCAGGGGTCTGTCCTGTGGTCCCTGCTGTTCAATATTTATCTTCTCCCCCTTGGTTACATCTTCCGTAAATATCAGATTCACTTCCATTGATACGCAGATGACACCCAGCTCTATCTTTCAACCAAACCTAATTCAAAACTTCCACCATCTTCCCTTATTTAACTGTCTTCTTGACATAAAATCCTGGTTCACTTCAAACTTCCTCAAATTGAATAGCAATAAAACAGAATTGCTTGTTATAGGTACAAGACCAACTCCATAATTTTTCTATTCCCATTGATAGCTCCTTCATCTCCCCCTCCCCTCAGGTTAAGAGTCTGAGTGTCATCTTCGATAGCACCCTATCTTTTACATCTCATTTTAATAATGTAACCCGGTCTGCTTACTACCATCTTCGAAACATCAACCGTCTGCGTCCCTTCCTCACGCTTCACTCCACTGCCATTCTTGTTCATAGTTTAGTCAATTCTCGTTTAGATTACTGCAATGCCCTTTTGTTTGGCCTCCTGCATAAAACCCTCCATAAACTTCAACTTGTCCAAAACTCAGCTGCTCGTATTATCACTCGTACCCCCTCTATTCCTCACATCACTCCTATCTTACAACAGCTCCTTTGGCTCCCCATCATTTACCGTATCAACTATAAAATACTTCTCACTTTTAAAGTCATTCATAATCTTGCCCCTTTATATCTTTTTGATCTCTTCCATATACCCACGCCCGCAATCGCACTCTTAGATCCTCTTCTTCCATCCATTTTACTGTTCCCTGTGTATGCCTTGTTATGGGGAGCAGAGCTTTCAGCTGCTCTGCTCCTCAGCTTTGGAACTCGCTTCCACCGGATCTCCATAATGTTGATTCCCAATCACATTTTAAATCCAAACTCAAAACCCATCTGTTTAGAATAGCTTACTCCCTCTGATCACAACTGCATTGTCTTTTTTAAGTGTATTGAATTTCATTGTTTTTACTTAAATATTGTTATTGTCTTGTTGATGATGTATGGTGACCTTGAGTGTCAAGAAAGGCGCCTATAAATAAAATGCATAATAATAATAATAATATAAAACCCACGCAAAACGCACAGCCTCAAACAGAGAAAAGAGGAGCATTTTCAGCTCTTCAGGTCCCAGGATCCCGAACCAAGATACTCTGATTACCACCTCTTGCCTTAAATACTGCCTTGAAATTTTGCCTTGAAATTGCTGAGCAGGATTCTAATTATGAGATTCAAAAATCAAAATGGCAAGATTTTAAATTGATGTTGTTTTATAAGTTGTTGAGGTTCAATAAAAGATATTGACTTGAAATACATTGAAACGCAGTATTGTTTAGTCAGGAACCTGGGTAGGTCCGGCTCTGCCCCTTTTGGACTTGTCTTGACTCAGACTTGTTAAAGACTGGTTAAAGACTCGACTTGGCCTTGTCTAAGGTGGACTTAAACCCAACACTATAAATACAAAAGTATTGCACAAAAAATATATGTGTCATGTTTTGTTTCATGTCTGTCATGTTTCATGTCTTTGTTATGTGATTCCCTGTTAGTCATGTGATCTAGCCATGTGTTCTGTGTTGTCATGTTGTCACTGGTTCATTGTTTCATTGTTCAAAGGTGTCCCTTGTCTTGTCATTAGTACTTGTGTATTTAAACCCTCATGTTTGCCTTGTTCCTCATCAAATATTGCTTCACTGTAACCTAACCTCTGTGGGTAATGTTTGATCACAGTCTGTAAATAAACTGCACATAGGTTCTCTACAAACTTGCCTCCGGTGGACTATATTACAGACTGTGATCAAACATAAAACAAAGGCATGATATGGCATGAACAAAACATAAACATGACAGGACCTTACCCACAGAGGTTACAGTGAAACAATACTTGACGGGGAACAAGGCACGAGTGGCTGCAGTGAATGCACAATGAAGAAGAATTCAACAGAAAACTTTTATTAACACCTAAAATAAGAACACTTAGGAAATCACACAGAAATACTAGCCACTACACATACACCACTACACATACACAAGGCCGAAGAAAGAATTAAGGAAGCTAAAGGCTAAAATGCCCACTGAAGTGCCATGAAACACACAGCATTATTCAACGTGTTGACGTAATTTCCACTGAAACAGGAAGACAGGGTGGGACATCTTAAAAGGTTCCTCCCATTTTTTTAAATAGCTTACAACGTTTAATTTATATCACAGCTCAGCCAGAGCCATTTGAGCTCGGAAAATCCACAGTTTCCTCCTAATCTCTGACCGTTTCTCCTCCGCTATCATGTCTCTGGACCAGAGCTGCGGCGGTTCGCGTGGCACTAAGGTGAAACCAGATTTCATACTCCCCAGTGGAAAGCATATTTACACTGTCTGGATAGTTCCCTATCCCCTATATAGTGCGCTATGAGCCATTCACCATGTAGAAAATAATAATAGTGTGAACAAGTGACCGATTTCAGTCGCAGCTACAGCGTCTATTGGGGGCGGGATGCTTTAAATTCTAGAGAGCATTTGATTGGACAGAAAATCTGACGAGAAGCTGAAGTGCAGGGTGATGTCATCAAAATCGTTGATCCATATTGGCAGAAGTGAGAAACTAAGTTTTGAACGCTTATATATACTAAATATTTTTGTCATTGTTTTGGAGTACACTAGCTTATAGACAACAGTAAGACTAACATGTACTAAAAGCCTATAAAATTCAATTGGGAATAAATTAATAACCTAGGAACATAGATCCCACAGAACAGGCAAATGTGAACAGGTGAATTACAACAAAAACACAAGAAACCAAACCAAACCTAACCTAACCAAACCAAACCAAAACTACACGTTACAGTGTACATTATATTAATAAAAAAAAAAAAAACAGATGATGGTGAAACTATACAATAATATGATCTAAGCCACATCATAGCCTTAAAAATGCTGCGTTCATACCATGTAGTAATTACCATGATTACAAGATGACAACATTCTACTCTGAGCTACTCACAAATCTACTCAGAGCTGTTCATGTCCTTGGAATTATGCATTTCAATGGCATTACTATCAACACCAAAATTAATCTGCAGCAGTCAGGTGGGTACAGTGATCGCATAGTACAGTACAAGTTGGAGCTCTTAAAACATTCTGAGTTTTAATGTGTTTTAGTTGTAATTACGAGTTCTACGATGAGGTGAATAATTTTTACTAGTCGGAATTTCATGATTACGGTATATCTAACATGGTCTGACAAAATCTGACAAATCTGTGTTTCATTCACCTCGGAAGAGGGATGTCGGAGCTTGGGATGGTGTCACACCCGAGTTGACCAGGTTCCAGTTCACAGGAATAAACACATTAAAAAGCTGTATTTTGCACAGGCAACGCTGAAGTACCATGTCCACAAATAAAGGTTGTATTCTGTGCGCATCATTGAGATTGAGACAAACAGATAAACAAATAATAAACAATATATTACTAATGTTTCACAACGTCATGTGCTAAGCCATTCTGAAGTCAGGGTTGTTTCCCCGAGTCTCCCAGTCGCAACTCCGACTTGAGGGGGTTCTAGTTAAAAGTTCCTCCTGGGAACTAGGAATTTCCTACTTCTGAGGACAAATGGAACAGATCATAATTACAACTAGCATTCATGCACAAAATATGTAGAGCAGTCAGTTCCAATCCTGGGGCCTGTGCCATGATT
This sequence comes from Gila orcuttii, assembly GCA_026230005.1. Taxonomy (NCBI): domain Eukaryota; kingdom Metazoa; phylum Chordata; class Actinopteri; order Cypriniformes; family Leuciscidae; genus Gila; species Gila orcuttii. The sequence continues at coordinate 24,752,284 of JAPDVR010000011.1, forward strand.
GAACAAACTTAGGGTTACGGGATTAGTTTTGAGTTGACAAAAACAAACCAATCCAACCAGGCTTTGTTGGTATCATAATGTTCATCATCAACTTTCTCAGTCAACTCAGGCTTTGATCCTGAGTTTAGGTGTGACATCAGTAGCGAACAGCCAATCACATGCTGAGAAAGAGTTAAACTGCGATTCATTTCCCGCGAGAGAAGCGGGAAATTAAAAGTTATTAGAAGTTAAAAGTTAGAAGTTGGAAGTTAGAAGTTAATTAAAAGTTATTCTTTTAATCAGGCATTTTTTCTTCTGATGTGATTCCAGACATTTGTATCACCCTGACATTGCTGAACATAGATGACAAATATGTATGATAAAAATGTATGATAAAACAATGAAGTATCATTAAGAAATATTCATTATGTTTATAATTAAGTCACACTGAGTGTTCACTGAGATTCACTTCTCTCCTCTGCAGAATATTACGAGATTGAAAAATATTAAGAAATTAAACAAATTTACACAGCAAGAAAAAATTGCTTTCTATGAAAGAGGACAGCTAAAAGAAAAAGTCTTGCTATATCAGTGCAAGTAAAAGTTGTGAAGTTAGTTTATACAGTTGATAAAGGTATAGAGAATTGAACATTTAAGATCACATGTAGTCATTTAATATCTATTGAATCTAAAGCGTATTTATATTACCTTCATATATTATTTATTCATTTAAACCGTGCGTAATTATAATTGATCAACTAAAATATATATGTATGATCGATAAAGGGTATAATAATTACATAAATAATATCTATATAATACAAAATTATTATTCTAAATAATCATTACTAAAGGCCAGACGATTTTGTCTTTAAAAATCATTTGCTATGTAGTGATCTTTAATTTGAAGTAGAAACAGGTGGAGTGACTTTATCGCATCAGACGTGTGTCACTTTGCTCACAGCTGATTGGTCCAAGTTCGGTTTGCAACCTCTTACCTGGAACATAACCTGCCCCGCACCAGATTAGCCGTGGAGCGTAAGTTACTATGGCGATGAATACTGCTAAAAGCCAAACCACTTTCATGGTCCCTAAAACCCAGGGTTGGTGCAAACTAAACTGAAATATTCCTGGCTAGCCAACTAAACCGGCTTCATGGTATAGGCCCCTGGTCTAGTACCCCCAACACTGCACATTTATGATGTCTGTCTTATCTGTCACACCCATCTGAGGTCTTTGTGTGCATGCCTGTCAATGTGTTGAAATTGAATCATGCCCAACAGATGTCTGTCCTTTATTTGCCAAATAAAAGTCTATTTTGAAAAATATTATGTTGATAAACATGTTTATTGTGCATTTTTATTGCTACTAAATTTAGCATGGGCAAAAAAGAAGAAGGAAAAAAAGAGATCAGCATGTGATTCTGGTTGCCATGATGGCTTCATGTGCTGGCTGTAGTCATGGTAAAAGCACTTCTATTTGTAGTTACATAATATTTTATTCATAAAATATCTTCTTTTTTTCATCAACATTTTGTAAAATATTTTTTGGAAATATATCTTTGTTTTGCTGTAAATTTGCATTTAAATGTGTAGTTAATTTCAGGCAGTGACAACTTGTTAACTTATTAATTGAGAGACCGGATCAACTGTGAATATGTGTACAACAGAAAAGCTAAAATGTGAATAAAATGGTGACTGACCACAGGTCAGACCAAAGGTGTATGCTGTTGTTCAGCACTGTCATTGTTGCTACAATGACATTTTACAACCTCAACTAGCATTGCCTTGTCATAAAAAGGTTAAATTATCTGAAATTTCTAGAGACTTATTGACCTTAACAGTCATGAGGGTCTGGGTCCTCTCTACAATTATAATTTCCTGTTTTATTTTTTCCCTGCTTATTGGTCACAGAACAAGACAAGAGTTTTTCCAAATATTAATGTGTATTATAATGTTAATATTAAAAGTTATTCTTTTAATCAGGCTTTTTTTCTTCTGATGTGATTCCAGACATTTGTATCACCCTGACATTGCTGAACATAGATGATAAATATGTATGATAAAAATATATGATAAAACAAGTATCATTAAGAAATATTCATTATGTTTATAATTAAGTCACACTGAGCAGATTTTTAAATAAATTAAGAGATGCTGACACAAAAATTGTCATATCCCTGCATGACCCATATGCTACATTAAATATAACAGAAGTCAAGTTACATCACCTTTATTTTTATAGCGATTGTTTCAAAGCAGCTTTACAGTGATAACAGGAAAATTATGCAAAGAGAGTCTAATTTGACTGTAAAGCAGCTCTAAAAAATAAAAAAAAGTGTCTGTGGTCAGCTGAAGTCAGTTCAATGTAGATTCAGTTCTGTTTTATAGATCATCAATTATTAAATTTGTCTATAAAGCAGCTCTGCAGAAAACAGAGATGACATCGTCCAGCTCAGTTCAGTTTTCATCAAATAGTGTCAGTACAGTCAGATCAATAATATTGCTTAATATTAAGTATATTAATATATGAATATTAATATAGCAAAATTGAAACCTGAATTCCTTGTGTTCTGTCTCTCAATCCCAACAATAGTGCTGCAAAAGCTATTAACTAAGTATGTGGGATATTGAATGACACAAAGAGAATACTGTTTAGCCTGAACCTTTATGTAACCATCATTCTCTCTTACTGATTTATCTCTACTGTACCTTATGTTGTTCTAGAAAGACAGATTTAAAGAAGCCTAAGTCCCATCCTATTAGACTTATCCCCTTAATGATGTTTCGGAGTATACTAAAAGTGTCACGAATCTGGTCCATACACTTCCGGTCAATCACCACCAGAGGTCACCAAATCACAGCATGGACTTTTGCACTTCACTACAATTCCCATCATAGCTACCTATCATGAGTCAAGCCAAGTCACAGTTGATCGTCATGAGTCAAGCCAAGTCACAGTTGATCGTCATGAGTCAAGGCAAGTCACAACTGATCGTCACGAGTCAAGCCAAGTCACGGTTGATCGTCACGTCTCAGCAGAGCTTCCTGAGCCTCGTTACGTCTCAGCAGAGATTCCAGAGCCTCGTCACGTCTCAGCAGAGTTTCCAGAGCCTCGCCACGTCTCAGCAGATCTTCCAGAGCCTCGCCACATCTCAGCAGAGCTTCCAGAGCCTCGTCACGTCTCAGCAGAGCTTCCAGAGCCTCGTCACGTCTCAGCAGAGCTTCCAGAGCCTCGTCACGTCTCAGCAGAGCTTCCAGAACCTCACCACGTCTCAGCAGAGCTTCCAGAGCCTCGCCACGTCTCAGCAGATCTTCCAGAGCCCTGTTACGTCTCAGCAGATCTTCCAGAGCCCCGTCACGTCTCAGAAGATCGTCCTGAGCCCTGTCACATCTCAGCAGATCTTCTAGAGCCCCGTCACGTCTCAACAGATCATCCAGAGCCCCGTCATGTCACCGCTGACCTGCCAGAATCTTATCACATCCTCTTTGCCACACCCAGGTATTCAAGGTCAGTGCTTCGATTTTCCAGTGTGAGGGATGCACCGCTGGTGTCTGCACGCGCAGCTGGTATCCCCAAACCTACTCACTTTAATCCTCCTGTTCCTGCACTAATTACCCTGTCAGAAGCGCTTTCCATGATGGGGATTGCCCTATGTTGCATGTGGGCTGCATACACCACTTCGGAACTGCCCCAGGCGATGGCAACTGCTGCAGTTTCTCCAGAGGTGGCGGCATATGCTGCAGAACCTCTCGAAGCAGCGGTATTCAGAGACTGTTCAAGTCACGTCTGCCGATCCAGAGACTGTTCAAGTCACTGCCGATCCAGAGACTGTTCAAGTCACGTTTGCCGATCCAGAGACTGTTCAAGTCACGTCTGAGCCTGAGCCCGTGTCTGTTCCTAAGCCCGTGTCTGTTCCTAAGCCCGTGTCTGTTCCTGGGCCTGAGCCCGTGTCTGTTCCTGAGCCTGTGTTTGTTCCTGAGCCTGAGCCCGTGTCTGCTGTTCCTGAGCTTGAGCCCGTGTCTGCTGTTCCTGAGCCGGAGCCCGTGTCTGCTGTTCCTGAGCCGGAGCCCGTGTCTGCTGTTCCTGAGCCGGAGCCCGTGTCTGCTGTTCCTGAGCCGGATCCAGTGTCTGCTGTTCCCGAGCCGGAGCCAGTGTCTGCTGTTCCCGAGCCGGAGCCAGTGTCTGCTGTTCCCGAGCCGGAGCCAGTGTCTGCTGTTCCTGAGCCGGAGCCAGTGTCTGCTGTTCCTGAGCCGGAGCCAGTGTCGTCTGTTCCTGAACCAATGTTTGTTTCTGTGTTTGTGTCTGTCCTTGTGGCTGTTACTGTTCTGGTGTCTGTTCCTGAGCCGGTGTCTGTTCCTGAGCCGGTGCCTGTTCCTGTGCCCTGGCCGCCCGAGGGGACGTCTCCGCCCTGGCAGCCCGAGTGGTCGTCTTCGCCCTGGTCGTCACCGCCATGGCCGCCCGAAGGGTCTTCACCGCCCTGGCCGCCCGAAGGGTCTTCACCGCCCTGGCCGCCCGAAGGGTCTTCTCCGCCGTGGCCGCCCGAAGGGTCTTCTCCGCCGTGGCCGCCCGAAGGGTCTTCTCCGCCGTGGCCGCCCGAAGGGTCTTCTCCGCCGTGGCCGCCCGAAGGGTCCTCTCCGCCGTGGCCGCCCGAAGGGTCTTCTCCGCCGTGGCCGCCCGAGGGGTCTTCTCCGCCCTGGTCCCCTGCACAGGCTGCTCCGCCCTGGTGGTCTTCTGCTCCGGTCTGGTGGTCTTCTGCTTTGCTGTGCAGATCTTTGTCTCCGTCTTGCTCCCTGTTCAGCCTTCGCTCCATTGCCCCCCAGGATGATATTGGAGCGTTTGGAAGCCGCTCATTGGGGGGGGGCTATGTCACAAATCTGGTCCATACACTTCCGGTCAATCACCACCAGAGGTTACCAAATCACAGCATGGACTCTTGCACTTCACTACAATTCCCATCATTCATTGCATTGACGACTCACACAGCTGATTCCACTAATCACGCTAACACCTGAGAACTATCACACACTATCTCACACTCTTTATAAGCCTTGGACTTTCTCTCCCTGATGCGGAGTATTGTTTTGCGTTTAGCACTCCCCTAGTGTTAGCTTCTCTACCGAGCCCATTGCCTTGTCATGATTCTTGCCTGTTTCCTGGATTCACCCTTAGCCTAGCCCTTTGGACTCTGTTTGTACCCCGTTTGGATGATTGCTGTTAACCTGGATTATCTCTCTTTGCCTTGCCCCTGTTGGATATTGTTCGCCGATCGTCTACCCACGCTTGCCCTAGGATTACTCTGTGTCACGCCTCTGCCATACCTGTTTGCTGTTTATTGACCTTGCCTGTATTAAGGCCATGTTATGGAATAAAGCCTTGCATGTGGATCCGCACGTCTCTCATCTTGTTCGTCCCGTTAAAAAAAGAGAGAAGATAATAAAGATAACATGCTTTAAAGAGTTAGTTCACACATCAAAACCCGTAAGACATTCGTTTATCTTCGGAACACAAATGAGGATCTTTTTAATGAAGTCTGAGAGATTTCTGTCCAATTCCACTTTCAAGCCCAAGAAAGGTAGTAAAGTCATCATTAAAATAATCCATGTGACTCCAGTGGTTTAACCGCTATGAAGCGACGCAAGTGCTTTGTTTGCCAAAAAACAACAATACAATTTACCACCTCATTCATTCAGGCAACAACGCCAGCACAATGCACGTAGGAGATTAATATTTTGTAAATAAAGTGGTAAATTATTATTATTTTAATAATAATTCTTTTTTTATAATTTTCGCGTCGCTTCATAAAATTGGGGTTAAACCATTACCGTTAAACCAGGCACCAGCTTCTGGCAGCATTTCTGAGGAAGCTAGCCCATTCCTCATGTAAACTCGTGCTCGATCGGCCCAAAGTCCGGCATCCGACCAGCACGGAAGGTCTCTGCGCAATACATTTACTCATATGTATTTTCTCGTTATTTCATCTGACTCCATAAATGAAAAGGTTTTAATGATATATGTGCATCATTAAGTGTGAGCGAATGTTTTACTATTCTTTTTAAACTCTTGAATGAAAATAATGTCAAACTCAATTAGAATTAAAGCTGCAAGCAGCATTTATCGGTGTTCAAGCAGTTAAGGCAGTTAAGCTGAAAAGCATCAAAACACATTAAAGCTCCAGTAGGTAGCTTTTGTAAACAAATATTTGTTAAAACTGTCATTATGTCCTCACAGTAGAATATGAGACAGATAATCTGTGGAAAAATCGAGCTCCTCTGGCTCCTCCCTGTGGTCCTATTGCCATTTGCAGAAATACACCGCTCCCGGTCAGAAACAACCAATCAGAGCCAGGAGGAATGTCTTAGCAGTGTCAATCACGCTCGTGTACGCGCTGATCACCCCTCTCTTGCACAGCGCGAGCGCGTACCGTCGTTCGTGACTCTCCTGTTCGAACTCGTTCATCCAAATGAACGAATCTTTTTTCAAGTCATTTCGTTCATTCAACGAACGAAATGACTCGCAAAAAGATTCGTTCATTTCGAACGAGTCTTTTTCGGAGTCATTTCGTTGATTCAACGAACGAAATGATTCGAAAAAGATTTGTTCATTTTGATGAACGAGTTCAAACAGGAGAGTCACGAACGTGCATCACAGAACAGAGCAAGGCCAGCATTTGTGCTTATAAAACTTAAAGTTTTTTATTTATTTTTGAAATGACCGATCGTTTCGCTAGATAAGACCCTTATTCATCGTCTGGTATCGTTTAAAGCCCTTTGAAGCTGCACTGAAACTGTCATTTGGTCCTTGAAACGTTTGTGTCCTATTGAAGTCCATTATATGGAGAAAAAGCCTGGAATGTTTTCATCAAAAACCTTAATTTCTTTTCGACTGAAGAAAGAAAGACATGGACATCTTGGATGACATGGGGGTGAGTAAATTATCAGCAAAAGTTTTTTTTGAAAGTGAACTAATCCTTTAACGTTATCTTACTTGCTATTTATAACTTATAGAAAGAGTGCAACGTTATAAAGTTACATGTATTGCAAAATACATAATGATTTGAGGACCAAGTTTGTAGTCAAACTATGGGCAAGCCATAGTCAATGTAAAGCATATTGTTGATGTTTCGTCCCTATTAGTGAATGTTCCATAACTGTTTATAATCCGCCGTCATCGGTGGTCGTGTTTACTAGTCTGCGCGTTCACGGCAGGCTCCGCTGTGGGGGAGGAGCTGTGGAGGGAGGGCTGTAGCGCAGCAGAGAGCAAGGGGGTTGGACCTGGAAGTTGTGCTTGTTCAAATTTTCAGGCTAAGTCAACATTTTCTCAAAACTCCCTACTGCAACTTTAAGTTTCATGTAGCAAGCATTTAACCACTGACATCATAGATGGAATAGACCTTGTTTTAGTATGATTTACCATGATATACCAAATTTTAGTGTGATTTTTTATGATTTACATATTCCAGTATGATTTACCATAGTTTACCATGATATACAAAGTTCTAGTATGATTCACCATGATTTACCCTCTTCTAGCATGGTTTACCACAATTGAACACATTCTAGTATGATTTAATATGATTCTAGAATGATTTACTATGTTATAGGATGATTTACCATGATATACCACATTCTATATAATGAGACCTTTTTGACAGTTATAGCACCACCTATATCTAGGAGTTATGAGCAATTTAGTACTTTTGGTTGCTGTAGCGCCACCTATGGGCCAATCGGGGTCATACTCTGATAGGTTCTCCCCAAAAGTGTGGCCTACCATCTGGCCGAGTTTCAAGTCTCTACGCCTTACGGTTTGGGCTGCACGATGCGTTTTAGGGGAATTTTTTTTTTTCAAATAGCAATTACAATAGGTTTTCAGCACTTCGTGCTTGAACACCTAATAATCAAATGTAATAATTTATTATGTCAGGTAAATGTATCATGCCAATTTCATAATCAGTTCAAATATAATCAATACAATAACATCAAATGCTCTGGAATAAAGAGAAAAGATGCAGACCCGACATTAGGAAATACATGAAGCTGAGAGTTTTGCAACTCTCAGCCTCATGGGCTGATCTGAGGTACAGAAAAAGCCTTGAGCTCTCGTTGCATTCCATTATATAGACAGACCTCATTTCAAATGTAAACATGAGTTCACAGTGGATTTACATTGAACCATTTGCTATCAGTGGAAATTTACATTGAGTTAACACCTTCTGACCATTTGCCTGAAAGTCACACCCTTTTGTGTGCAAGATATTTCTAAACTCTTAAGAACTTTATTACCTTTTGGTTTACTTCTTTGAGAATGAGACATTTGTACCAGTCGCACTGAGAAATTTAAAATGATACCAAACATGTATAAACTGTATGATAATTGTTCACAACCATATTGATTCTTGTGTGAGTTTGGGTGATCTCACCATGAGGGAGGGAGAGTGGGGGTCGAGGGAAAGAGATGTAGATTAGAATGATTCTGAAGTGAGACTTGCGTCTCGAATGGTAATTTCCTTTGTTTTCTCAAAGAATAGCCCTCTCTTACAGTTCTTCCAGTTTTTCCAGTCTTACACTCATGAGCAATGGCCTCCAGTTCAGTAATGTACTTGGGTTTGCGTGCTGCAACTGCCTTCTTCAAATCCCACCAGAGTTTTTTTATAAGGTTCAATTCAGGTGACTGTGATGGCCACTGTAGAATGTTCCAGGACTTCTTTTGCAACCAAGCCTTGGTAGAATTTGAGGTATGCTTGGGATTATTGTCCTGTTGGAAGGTCCAATGATGCCCAAGCTTCAGCTTCCTCACTGACGGTACTGACATTTTCTCCTGATACTTCAATGAATCCATCTTGCCTGGCTTTCACACGCTGCAAGTTTTCCAGTGTCAGAGGTTGCAAAGCAGCCCCAGAGCATCACCGAGCCACCACCATGCTGAAAGATTATGTGTATTTTCAGTTAACTTTAGTCAGACGCATTTACATTGTTACTGTGCCTCAGGATGCAATCAACCGAAACAGTGTCTGTAAAGGTGTGAACCAAGTGGCCCATACAGACGTATAGCCTATAGAAATTGATGGGTGTGAATGCCAAAGAAACAACATTGCTCAGAGTAGATTGCAGTGTAGATCAATCTCCTGTGGGAGGTCCTAACAGGTTTCTATTGTATGTAGCCCTTTTGTCTTCATGTATAAAGTTCTGTCACACAGACAGAACTTTGGATTAAGAGTCTTTGAAGTCCGACACGCTAACATTCGCTGCTGAAGAACTATGCTGCACTACTACCTTCAATACATTCTTCTCCCCACAAGAACTCTGGTCAAGCTTACTTATTTTATGTATTAAATAATTTTAAAAATCTAACAATGCTTAACTGTAGGCAGAGTGTTCTTTTCAGCATATGCTTCTGTAAAAAAAGGCCAGGTTGTCTTTAGATCCTGAATGATCCAGACCAACCAGAGCACTCTATTGCTGCAACGTCATCAGCACTGAAGCGGAACTACTCTGCAGATAGTGAGCAGGTGCAGCATATGTGAGAGTGAAAAGTTCATCAGCTGTATTCCAATCCCATCATCGGTGCTTTATCACCACAGAGTTATTATTAGGTTACTGTGTGCATGCATGTAAAGTAAGTGATTATAGCTGTATTTCCTGTTTAATGTTGAGAGATCATCTGTTTATTCTTATGTTATGAAAAGAAGCCGATTAGTATAAATTACCTGTGTGATTCCATGTAGTCTAGAGTGCGATTTAGAGATGATTATTAATGTGCAATGATTAGCTGCTTATCACATTCATATCATTATTCATCTCATTCAGTTTTAACCGACTGCCTGCTGTTTCGCACCCACCTAAGTTAACCTCAATTTACCTCAACAGACCCCCTGCGTTTTGAATGGTCCTTTGAGCCGGATTGGCGAACTGCAGCAGTCAGATCCACCTGTCGTCCGATCTAGACGTCAGACAAGGCCACCTGCACATCTAGCAGATTATCAAGTGCCTGATTCAGGCCATGTGAAGAGAGCATTACCTCTGGTTCTGTCCACGTCTGGGAGCTTATCACAATCATCTTCAATGCTACGTTAAAGCAGGATATCCAGCAGATAGCCACAGGTAGAGAGACTCCTCGTCAACCAGTGACTCCAGTTCCAGCCCCTCGCTCCCATGTGTCACTGCCCATCTATAGACAGAGAGATTCTCCAGTGTATGCTGATGAGGTTCCTCCAGACCGATCTGTCCAGTGTGAGCAGCTGACAAAGCAGATGGGAGACTTAATGTTTTCACCCAGGCCAGAGCACCCATATGCTGAAGAAAGTCGCCAGTCATTTCCTTAATGGATGCCTCAACTTCAGAGAGTTGACTAGGGACCAGAAAGAGGCATGGATTTATAAGAATAATCGATATTGGAGATGTGGCCGCAATCATCACGCTTCCAGATGCACACTGAAAGCCTTGTGCAAGACCTGCAACAGGAAACATCTCCTTATATTGCACAATCTGAACGAGAAGACCTGATACTGAGAACAGTGAGACAGGATCAGCAGGTGCTTCATGGGGCGGCCGTCTCCTTCACAGTATCACCTGTGTCTCATCCCCACAAGAAATACCTCATCCAACATGCGTTTACAGCTGAGAGACTAGGTCCTGCTGAACACACCTTTCTGGTGGCTTCCTTAAAGAAGAGATACCGACACCTAACTGGTCTCCCGTTGCAGCATATGGATAAAGGGCAGCAGGTGTTGCTGATCGGGTCAGATTGCCTAAACCTCATCACGCCTGTTGAACCAGTCCGGTAAGGCCCACCAGGTGGACCCGCAGCAGTCAAGACCCGCCTGGGAGGGACTCTTCAAGGTCCTACGCATGAGATTTTTCGCAAGATCAACACCCACCAGTGTTTCTTCACCTCTATCCTCCCCAAAGCAGACCTGTTTGCTCACGTTGAGAGATTATGGCAGATGGATGTGATTCCCTACCCCAGTGAAAAGGTAGTGACGAGATCCATGCTAGACCAAGAAGCCATCTGGCTCCTGCAGGTGAAGACCGTACGAGTGGAGGTAGAAGGGACGATGCGGTATGCCACACCACTCCTTCGGATGCAGAGCATGCCACAGATGACCATGACCAAAGAAGCAGTTCTCCCTCAGCTTAGGAGTGTTGAGAGGAGACTGCTTAAGAACCCAGATCAGGCTTCTGCCTACCAGACTGAGATTACTAGGCTGAAGGAAGCAGGTTACATATCCAAGCTGGAACCGAGAAAGATAGAGTGCTCCACAGAGTCCTGGTACATTCCCCACCATATGGTGCAGCATAATAACAAGAATCGGGTCGTCTATAACTGCTCCTTTCATTATGAAGTACACAGCCTTAATGAGTTTCTTCTTCCAGGACCCACGCTAGGCTCATCACTGCTAGCAGTTCTGCTCCACTTCCGAGAGCATCCGGTAGCCATAAGCAGTGACATTCAAGGAATGTTTCACTAGGTGAGGCTGCTCCCTGATGACATGCCCTTACTCAGGTTCCTGTGGCGTGACCTGAAGCCTGAGCAACCCCCTGACGTGTACCAGTGGCAAGTTCTCCCCTTTGGTACCACATGCATTCCCTGCTGTGCCACTTATGTCATTCAGAGGCACGTCATAGATCACAGTCTGGAGACCCAGTCAGAGATGTAATCGAGAGATCATTCTATGGCGATAATTGTCTAAATAGTCTTCACTCCTCCCTAGAGGCCGAGACATAGTTGATCATGTTCCCTCCTAACCACCGGAGCCTTTGAGCTTCGACAATGGGCAAGCAATTTCCCATCAGTGAATGCTCACCTCCCCTCTTAGTCGAGATCCAATACCTGCGACCTCTGGCTTTGTCAAGGCCAAGAAGACGTCCACGAGTCTACGATCTGACAGTTCCAGTGCAGTCCGACACCCTACGTTACAAGCACAGAGCTAGCCGCTGCTCCACTGTGACAATGCGCAGTTCATATATATATATACATATACAAAATATGAAAAAATATAATTAATGATTTATTTTAAAATGTTGTTATAGTAAAGTATTAAAGTTGCAGTAGGGAGTTTTGAGAAAATTTTGACTTAGCCTGAAAATTTGAACAAGCACAACTTCCAGGTCCAACCCCCTTGCTCTCTGCTGCGCTACAGCCCTCCCTCCACAGCTCCTCCCCCACAGCGGAGCCTGCCGTGAACGCGCAGGCTAGTAAACAGGACCACTGATGACGGCGGATTATAAACAGTTATGGAACATTCACTAATAGGGACGAAACATCAACAATATGCTTTACATTGACTATGGCCTGCCCATACTTTGACTACAAACTTGGTCCTCAAATCATTATGTATTTTGCAATACATGTAACTTTATAACGTTGCACTCTTTCTATAAGTTATAAATAGCTAGTAAAATAACGTTAAAGGATTAGTTCACTTTTAAAAATAACTTTTGCTGATAATTTACTCACCCCCATGTCATCCAAGATGTCCATGTCTTTCTTTCTTCAGTCGAAAAAAAATTAAGCTTTTTGATGAAAACATTCCAGGCTTTTTCTCCATAATGGACGACACAAACGTTTCAAGGACCAAATGACAGTTTCAGTGTAGCTTCAAAGGGCTTTAAACGATACCAGACGATGAATAAGGGTCTTATCTAGCGAAACGATCGGTCATTTCAAAAATAAATACAAAACTTTAAGTTTTATAAGCACAAATGCTCGCCTTGCTCTGTTCTGTGATGCACGATCCTGTTCGAACTCGTTCATCAAAATGAACAAATCTTTTTTCGAGTCATTTCGTTCGTTGAATGAACGAAATGACTCCAAAAAAGACTCGTTCAAAATGAACAAATCTTTTTTCGAGTCATTTCGTTCGTTGAATGAACGAAATGACTCGAAAAAAGATTCGTTCATTTGGATGAACGACTTCGAACAGGAGAGTCACGAATGACGGTACGCGCTCGCGCTGTGCAAGAGAGGGGTGATCAGCGCGTACACGAGCGTGATTGACACTGCTAAGACATTCCTCCTGGCTCTGATTTGTTGTTTCTGACCGGGAGCGGTGTATTTCTGCAAATGGCAATAGGACCAGAGGAGCTTGATTTTTTCCACAGATTATCTGTCTCATATTCTACTGTCAGGACATAATGACAGTTTTAACAAATATTTGTTTACAAAAGTGACCTACTGGAGCTTTAAATCACACATTCTGTTTTAAGTTATGAATTTTGACAGCTGAATAATTGAATAATGATAAATAAAATAACCTTAGTCAACAAAGAGATGCATCTGAATTACACTATAATTACAATTTGTATGCCTATATATTTAAAGAGATGTCATCACAAATGAATTGAGATTGAACTCTATAAATGCTTGATTCTCAATTAGCTAGGTTATTATGACAATGAAGATGTGAAATGTATACTAATACTGTAGATGTCGCAGATAATGCATTTTCTTGCTGAATATTCATCACCTTTTGAAAGTTTACTTTTGTTTGTTGTTTGTTTGTTTTATAAATGTTGTGTAATACTTGAATACTTATTTGGGAATTGTATTTGATTTGCATGATAGTTTGTCAATAGTGACACCTACTGGAGAAAATGAGTAACATAAGACGTACTGGTCATGTGATTTGATTAATTGCGTGAAGAAAAAAAAAACCCCTGAGAAACACTAGGTGTCGCACACGAATTGAGAGGTGTAAAATTAAGAAGAGTGTTTGATCAGAAAATGTCTCCTAATGTCTCCTGAATCCTGATTAGAAGGCACAGGGTATGTTTGCATATATCTTGGTTATTGTTTATTTTTAATTTAAGGTACTGTGTGTATTGATTTCAATTTAATAAGCTTTATATCGAACGATGTCATGGCAAAATCTCTTCATCACGAATTTGATTGTAATTTTGGTTTATTTTCAGTTTTTTCACGGTGTCCATTTGATGTTTGTGATGTTAATTGTCCTGATTATTGAGAGGAAGACATTAAATATAGAAGACATCAGTTGAAGCGTGATTTTTTTCTGGTCTGGAGAAAACATTCAGGAGCCGTTATAGTGAAAAAACGTGCATTCACCCTTCCTGGAAGAGTGTAAGAGTTCATCATGGAAAAGGAAAGATCGCCAGACCTCGATGTGAAGCGCCTACAACAGTCGACCCCGGGAGAACACTGCAGCCATTGGTGAAAGTGAAGACGTCGCCATTAAATTGAGCAACGCGATTTCGTCGCATTGAAACTCTATTGCTTTTCGCGTGACTGCATTCCTTGCCGTGCTGATGTTGCAACGCAAGAAGATATTGCTGCAGTGACGACGAATAGCCACAAGACGGCAACGTTGCGATGTTTTCGGACAATTTAGTTGTCAATAAGAGTTGCTACCTTTGGATTTGCAGGTCAGACTGTATCTTTTCAACTTGAAATTTCATTTCTTGGTTGCCTTAGCATTTATTCTAGTTGAAACAAATATTTGCATTTGATAATTTTCTAAATTGATAGAAGTGTGTAACTTGTTTAATAATTGACATTGTGCAATTTCTACATGGTATTACGGCTTGTTATCAGTGTTTAAAGCTTATTAATAGTGTGGTTTACAGCAAGTTACGAACATGGATCAAAATAAATCAGACATTTGTGTCTTAGACCAAGTAATTAAAGCTCTTGAAGAAGAAAAGGCACAATTAGAGGGAAAATTAGAAACTGAAATTGATGCCTCTGACAGAGAAAAATATGAAGAACGCTTAGCTGAAATTAATGCAGATTTGGAAGTTAATAAGACGAGATTCCAGGAATCATCATCACGAGTTGAGCAAGAATTTAGGCGATCCGAAAGAGAAAGGCGTCCAATAGAAAAAATGCTTGAGTTTAGACGTGACGAGGTGGCAAAAAGAGAACGGAAGTTTATGTTCACATACTTAAACTTCAAAGCTGAAGCTCAATTTATCAGATCTAAACTGAAAGAAGAGTGCTCTAAAACCGAGTTAGATGATATGATGGTGACGGCAGAGAAACGTGAAGCAGAGTTAAAACAAATATATGAGAGTATTCGTGCACTGTACGTCCCATCTCAAGATATAAGAAGGAGAATGGATAGCTGCACTTCAGTTACTAGTGAAATAACTGCACTACTGAAAGGACGTTGCTCAGAAGTTGGCACAAAGGAGTTTGATGCTGAAGCTGTAAAATAATCACTCCTTCAGTTACTGCAAAGAGATGACGCTAGGTCAGTTTATGGATCAACTGTGTCGAGAGCTGAAAGAGATAGTCAGCAGGGAAGTCATTTGTCAGCAAAAAGGGCGGAAGCAGCAGCGCGCTTAGCTGCAAAACGTGCTGAACTAAAGAGAGAAAAAGAAATCTCAACTCAAAGAAAAGAGGTACTAGCCCAACAAGAGAGGTTAAAAATGTTGGAGGAGCAAAGGGATCTTGAAGTAATGGAAGCTGAATACATTGTGTAATGCAAAAGAGGAATCAAGATTTAATGCTGAAATAGGTGATGCTAAAGAAAGAAGCACTATGCCTCCAAGTCAGCTTCCACTGCACCACAAAAACCCTTCATGCATCAAGGTTTCCCAAGAAACTTTAGCTCAACCTTGCTCTGAAAATGAGCTAGAGAAAAGAGTAGATGAGGTCTTGTTAGTGAAAGCACTAAAAGAATCCCTGGCAATGACTAAACTTCCAGCTCCAGAGCCATTCACGTTTACAGGTGACCCACTCAAGTTCACTGAATGGTGGACCTGCTTTAAAGCTTTAATCGAAACAAACTGTACAAGCCCAGGCCATCGGTTGTTCTATCTGAAAAGGTACATAAGTGGAGATGCGCTTAGTGTACTAGAGGGAACATTTTATAGGAGTGATGAGGATGCATACACACAAGCTTGGGATGCCCTAAACAAACGTTATGGACACCCCTTTGTAGTTCAAAGAGCGTTCAGAACAAAGCTAAATAACTGGCCAAAACTTGGACCCAAAGAATCACTGAAATTAAGGGAGTTTAGTGATTTCCTCATCTCTTGCAAAAATGCAATGCCTCATGTGCATGGTTTGAGGGTTTTGGACGATTGTGAAGAAAACCAGAAATTGCTTCAGAAACTTCCTGACTGGATAACAACTCGCTGGAATAGGTAAGTCACTAAAGCACTAGATGAAGAGAAGCCATACCCAAGCTTCACTGAGTTTTCAGACTTTGTGGCAGAGGAGGCACGTATTGCATGTAATCCTGTTTCCTCTCTACTTGCTTTAAAACATGCAGATGAAAGGTCTGGCAAGGAGCAGAAACGTCTCAAGGCCAGTGCTCTGACACAAAATGTTAAACCCATTGCAAGGAGTGCATTGGAAAGAGAGAAAGGCTCCAAACTAAACCCTTCTGTCACTCAGGATAATAGACAAATAGAATGTGTCTGCTGCCAGCAAAATCATTTTATATACAAATGTGAAAGGTTTGCGGCAATGCCTCTTGAGGAGAAGAAAAGGTTTGTCATCAACAACAAGATGTGCTTTGGTTGTCTCAGAGTCGGTCATGTCTCTAAAAACTGTAGAAAGCGAGCTACTTGCAACATCTGCAGACGGAGTCACCCCTCTCCACTTCATGAAGAACGCTCTCAAGGAGGAAGGCTGGAAGCTTCACCTGATGAAAGGGCTTCCACTAGCTTATGCAGTGTGGAGATGGATAATGGTAATCACACTTCGATGATTGTTCCAGTATGGCTCTCTTGTGCAACAAAGGACAGCACAGAAATCTTAGCCTACGCATTGCTGGACACGCAGAGCAGTAATACATTTATCAATCAAGACATCTGTGATAAACTACAAGCAAACACAGAACCTGTGAAATTAAAGCTGTCCACAATGACTGATAGAGCTTCAATAGAGAATTGTCAGAGAGCAGTTGGACTAAGAGTGAGAGGTTATAGTCTGCAAGAGTACATTGAGTTGCCACCCGTATACACTCGAGAATACATTCCCTTGGAACGAGATAGCATTCCTACTTGCAAAAGGGCTCAGAAATGGATTCGCCTGCTCAGTGTTGCAGACAAGATGCCAGATTTGTTGGATTGTCCTGTAGGGCTTCAAATTGGCTTTGATTGTCCAAGGGCTCTGAAGCCAACCCAAGTGATATCAGGGAAGGATCACGAACCATATGCAGTCAAAACGGACTTAGGCTGGAGTATAGTGGGATCCATAACACCCCATACTTGCTCTAGAAATGTAGCGGGGTTCTGTCATCGCATTTCTGTGAAGGAACTCCCAGCAATCACACCTGCTGCTGTAATCAGGACGTTAGAAGCAGATTTTCGGGATACAGACTCAAGAGAAAAGACAATATCTCAGGAGGACATTCAATTTCTTCAACAGTTGGATGAAATGACTCATCACAACAAAGAAGGACATGTGGAAATGCCCTTACCTTTCAGAGAGCGTCCTCAATTACCGAACAATAAGCACCTTGCTACGGTTCGTTTGAAACATTTGAAAAGAAAACTGGAGAGAAATATCAAGTACAGAGAAGACTATGTGAGATTTATGGATAGTGTCTTTAGAGATGGTGATGCCGAAGAAGCAGATGCTACACCAAAAGAAGGCAATGCATGGTACATTCCGCACCATGGGGTGTACCATCCCAGGAAGCCAGAAAAAATAAGAGTGGTATTTAACTGCTCAGCCAAATTTGAAGGTACATCTCTAAATGACCACTTATTCACAGGTCCAGACTTAACAAATGCTCTAACTGGAGTTTTGTGCAGATTTCGTGAGCATCAGATTGCGATTGTTTGTGATGTCGAGAAGATGTTCCACCGCTTTCATGTCAGTCCAGATGATCGTGATTTCCTGAGATTCCTATGGTGGGAAGAAGGGAACACCGAAAGGGAACCCAAGGAATACCGCATGCGAGTGCATCTTTTTGGAGCTGCATCCTCTCCGGGTTGTGCGAACTACGGCATGAAATATCTGGCCAGTAAATATGAAAGGGACTACCCACTGGCAGCGAGCTTCATTCGCAAAAATTTCTACGTAGATGATGGACTTGTCAGCGTTGATTCCATCGAGAAGGCCAACAAGTTGGTTAGTGAAGCGCAAGAAGCCTTGGCTAAGGGAAAACTGCGTTTACACAAGTTTGTGTCCAATAGCAGAGAAGTCTTGAGTGCAATTGCGGAGAGCGAACGTGCCAGTGTAGTGAAGGATGTAGATCTAAACTACAATGAGCTTCCAATGCAGAGTGTACTGGGAGTAAAGTGGAACATAGAGACTGATACATTCTCATTCAAAGTTGACCTTAATGAAAAGGCTGCCACTCGGCGAGGAATTCTGTCAGTTGTAGCAAGTGTGTACGACCCATTAGGTTTTCTCGCTCCCTATATCTTGACTGGGAAGAGAGTGCTCCAGGAGATGTGCAAACGAGGGGTAGGATGGGATGAACCTCTTCCCTCTGATCTGAAGCCAAAGTGGGATACATGGATCCATGACTTGGAGAATCTCCAAAAGGTTAAAATACCAAGATGCTTAATTCCTGGAAATATAGGCAGAATTCAGAAAATAGAGCTGCATCATTTTTCAGATGCTAGCAGTGAAGGTTATGGGCAGTGTTCATACATCAGGATTGTTGCTGATGAACAAGTACATTGTGCACTGGTCATGGGTAAGGCCAGAGTAGCCCCTACGAAGGTTTTCAGCATACCACGCCTTGAGCTGACCGCAGCCACAGTTTCTGCGGCAGTAAGTCATGTTCTTAGGGAAGAGCTTGATCTGAAGGTAAATGAGGAGTTTTTCTGGACTGATTCCCAGGTAGTGCTGGGGTATATCAAGAACGAAGCCCGGCGCTTTCATGTCTTTGTTGCTAATCGTGTACAAAAGATAAGAGACTCGACAGATCCAAGACAATGGTTCTACGTGGAAACAAGTCAAAATCCTGCAGACTGTGCATCTAGGGGTCTCAAGGTGGCAGACCTGATGGACTCAAGTTGGTTGATGGGTCCCAAGTTCTTATGGGAACAACAAATTAGCACTCATGAAAAATTCCCAGTGCTTCTTGTTGGTGACCCTGAGGTAAAGGTCCTGAAAACAGATGCCTGTGTAAGAGGCAGCTTTCTTGAAAGACTCTCAAGATTCTCTGATTGGAATACAGCCCTCCATAGTATTGATAGGATCAAAAGGCTGGTAAACAAAGACAAGTTGGGGTTCATTAGTGTAGAGGAGAAAAAGAAAGCAGCTCTTGTGCTCATCAAAGCAGCACAAAGTGAAGCCTTTGAAGAAGAACTGAAATTGCTTAGTCAAAACCCTGCTAAGCTGCCAAAGAATAACAAGTTATACCAACTTGATCCCATCCTCCAGGATGAACTGCTTAGGGTTGGAGGACGATTAAGAAAGTCTAATGCAGCTTTTGAGTTGAAACATCCAGTAATTCTTCCTAAGGAAGGCATTGTCACACAACTAATACTTGACCATTGTCACAAGAAAACTCAACATCAGGGCCGAGGTCAAACCTTGAATGAGCTCAGAGCCAATGGATATTGGGTATTAGGTGCAAGCAATGTAGTGGCTAAGAACATCAAAAATTGTGTTACTTAGATCAGTAGATCAGTCGAAGAACAACGTATGGCTGACCTTCCAGCTGACCGAGTGGAACCCTCACCTCCATTCTCGTATTCTGGTATCGACTGTTTTGGCCCCTTCTACACAAAGCAAGGTTGGAAGGAATTCAAGAGGTATGGACTGTTGTTTACGTGCATGAGCTCCAGGGCTGTACATTTAGAGATGCTAGAAGATCTTTCCACCGATGCATTTCTGAATGCCTTGAGATGTTTCATAACAATCAGAGGAGCTGTACGACAGATCAGATCCGACAAAGGCACGAATTTCGTGGGGGCTAAGAATGAGCTGGAGAAAGGTTTGAAGGATCTCTACCTATCTTGCAAGCAAACAATGTGACTTCCTTATGAATGTTCCTGAAGCAAGCCACATGGGAGGTGTGTGGGAACGCCAAATAAGGACTGTTAGGAGTGTGATGAACGCTGTTCTGGCACAAGCTAAAGGAAGACTGGATGATACTTCATTAAGGAAATTTTTCTACGAGGCAATGTCAATTGTAAATAGTCGTCCGCTTACCACTAACACAATAAATGACCCAAAGAGTGTTGAGCCTTTGACGCCTAATCATCTGCTCACGATGAAGACCTCAGTGCCTCTTCCTCCTCCTGGCAAATTTGTCCGTGAAGATTTGTATGCTAGGAAAAGATGGAGAAGAGTGCAGTACTTGTCAGAACAGTTTTGGAGCAGATGGCGCAAAGAATACCTGGCCAACGTAAGCCTCAGACAGCAATGGCACATGCCTAGAAGTTCATGTTCATGTTGGGGATGTAGTAATTCTCAAAGAGGACAAAGTTCCCAGAAATGAATGGAGGCTAGCTAGAGTCGTTGAGACAAGTGCAGATGATGATGGGTTAGTGCAAAAGGTTAAACTCCAAATGGGACAAAGTAAGTTAGGAAAAAAGGGTGAGCGATTGACACACACATCCCTTTTGGAGCGTCCAATCCAAAAATTAGTAGTAATAGTTGAAAACAACTCTTAAACTATGAGTGAAACCACAAAATGGGATTAGACGAGTTAATTTTGACATCTAAAATAGTATAATTCAAATAAAGGTAAAATAACACTGGTTGTGAAAGTTTTGAAAGATGAATGAAAGTTAAAGGGTTAGTTCACCCAAAAATGAAAATTAAGTCATTAATCACTCACCCCCATGCTGTACCAACCTCGTAAGACCTTTGTTCATCTTCGGAACACAAATGAAGATATTTTTGATTAAATCTGAGAGGTGGATCACTCCTCCATAGGCTTCCTAAGGGAATGAAACTTGACGGCCCAGAAAGTCATTAAAGAAAATGTTTAAATATTCCATGTGCCTACAGTGGCTCAACTATAAGTTTATCAAGCGACGAGACTACTTTTTTCCCCCCAAAAAACATAAATAACGACTTTATTCGACCATTCCTTTTCTTCCTTGTGGGCCTGAGACGAGAGTTCAAGAGATTTCCACGATGCATGCGCGAGAACTGAACAAGAAGTATTAGAAAAAGAACGTCCTCTTCTCAGTTCTCGCGCATGCGTTGTGGAAATCTCTTCAACTCTCGTCTCAGGCCCACAAGGAAGAAAAGGAATAGTTCGAATAAAGTCGTTATTTATGTTTTTTTTCGGGAAAAAAGTAGTCTCGTCGCTTGATAAACTTATAGTTGAGCCACTGTAGGCACATGGAATATTTAAACATTTCCTTTAATGACTTTCTGGGCCGTCAAGTTTCATTCCCTTAGGAAGCCTATGGAGGAGTGATCCACCTCTCAGATTTAATCAAAAATATCTTCATTTGTGTTCCGAAGATGAACGAAGGTCTTACGAGGTTGGTACAGCATGGGGGTGAGTAATTAATGACTTAATTTTCATTTTTGGGTGAACTAACCCTTTAAGTAACAGCTTATAGGAACATTGCAGGATCTATTACATTTCGATCAAAATATTACTGACATAAATCCTTGTAATTTTGGTGGCAGTGTAGCTGTCGCAGATAATGCATTTTCTTGCTGAATATTCATCACCTTTTGAAAGTTTACTTTTGTTTGTTTGTTTGTTTGTTTTATAAATGTTGTGTAATACTTGAATACTTGTTTGGGAATTGTATTTGATTTGCATGATAGTTTGGCAATAGTGACACCTACTGGAGAAAATGAGTAACATAAGACGTACTGGTCATGTGATTTGATTAATTGCGTGAAGAAAAAAAAAAAACCCTGAGAAACACGAGGTGTCGCACACGAATTGGCTTTATGCCCAGCTGCACTACTTCCTGAACTTCAGCCAGCTCCTTGTTTCCTGTCTGCCATTATTGGACAAATTGATTAATTCAGGTGTGCCTGACCTCAGTAGTCATGGCAACAATAATCAGACACACCTGAATTAATCAAGTTTGCCCAATAATGGCAGACAGGAAACAAGGAGCTGGCTGTAGTTCAGGAAGTAGTGCAGCTGGGCATAAAGCCAATTGAGAGGTGTAAAATTAAGAAGAGTGTTTGATCAGAAAATGTCTCCTGAATCCTGATTAGAAGGCACACGGTATGTTTGCATATATCTTGGTTATTGTTTATTTTTAATTTAAGGTACTGTGTGTATTGATTTCAATTTAATAAGCTTTATATCGAACGATGTCATGGCAAAATCTCTTCATCACGAATTTGATTGTAATTTTGGTTTATTTTCAGTTTTTTCACGGTGTCCATTTGATGTTTGTGATGTTAATTGTCCTGATTATTGAGAGGAAGACATTAAATATAGAAGAGATCGAAGGCATCAGTTGAAGCGTGATTTTTTTCTGGTCTGGAGAAAACATTCAGGAGCCGTTATAAATACAATAAAATAGAAACACTAGCACAACATGCTGGAAAGGAAAAATCATGGAACCATCAATGCCAATAAAAAACTTTATTTTTAAGAGTGTAAGCTATTTTTTACGCTGCTTTTCCACATGTGCAGGGGTGTCTTGTTCTACTGGTGTTTTATACATGAATGTGGTCTTGGGTTACTTAGTTTATTAGAAAGAACTATTGATGGATGCAGATCTCAAAGGAGTTCAAAGGAGTCCACAGGCTTTGATCAGTGATATAGTTTTTTTTTCTTTATTCAGAAGCCTTTGTTATTTATTACATGCGATTTGACATAAGGTCAGAGGCACGTAGTAAAAATAACATTAAAAGGAAAAATATCAAAGTAAATTGCTTCTGCAAATTTAAGGTTAAAATCTAGTGTAGTTTACTTTAAATGAGTGGTATCTTTGTCTCATTTGGACCTATTATTTGTCCAATATTAAAGGGTCGATATGCAAGAATTTTAATATTTTTTACAACCCCATTTCCAAAAATGTTGGGACATTTTGTAAAATGCAATTAAATCAAGAATCTGGGATTTATTAATTAAGAAAAAATGTCCAATGTTTTCACTGGCCAAATTAATTGTATTTATAAATAGGGTCTATAAACAAATTAGAATGTTGAAGGCTGTAATACGCTCCAAAAAAGTTGGGACAGAGGCAAAATAAAAGTGAAAAGATTACAGAATATTAAAGTTAAACTGTTTTGCAGTCCACAATTAGCAGGTGAATTAGGTGAGGGTATGATGTTTTGGTATAGTCTCAACATTGAGAGGAAAGCATGCAGCACATATTTACATATCTAAATGCATACTGTTAACAGTATCAGGATGTTCGTTAACAGTATATCCCTGCAAAGGTATATTTCCAAGTGAGAAAATCAGGGCCTTGAATCACGTTCCGTCTCTTGTACGTTACATTTGCAGGAATGCGAGCAGAGCAATAAATTGCTGGCTGCAGTTCAAATAATGGCCACCGGTGTCGCTAATAGCAAAGGTTTAATGTAGCAATAGTAATTTAGCAACGGGCCTGTATTAAATGTAGCAATGCTGCAAATGTAGCAATTTAGAGACAGGTGAAACATCAAAGATGAACATTTGTGATGAAAGTGTCATTTAATCGCCCTCATGTTGATTAAAAACCTGTAAGTGACTTACTTTCTTCAGTGGAATACAAAATTAAATGTTAAACAGAATGACAGTTGCTCTACAAAATTTCACTGGTGAAAACCAGCCATTCTATGCTATCGGAAGTTTAGCATGAGGGCGAAAACATTCCCCAAACATATTTCACACAAATTGTCTATCGACCAGCCACGGCTCGTTTGTAAGGGCAGGTGGGGCTGAGACCCACCAAAATATTCATCCAAAACATATACCTCTATATAAACTGAATCAATAATTATAATTAAATGTGTTCAACATTCTGTAACAAATATTTCAGGATTTTCTAGACTATTTTAAGGCATAAAGTAAGCAGGATAAATTAAAATTTACCTTATGGCTCGGCAGGCAGGGCAGCGGGTGCCTGAACACTCCCCCAGCTCTACAGCTCCCCACGATTTTCCAATGTAAATCTGTGGCGAAAAATGGAACTGCAACGCACTCTAATTGAGAGCCATTGAGGCAGATTTCAGACTGCCCCACTTTTTTTACATTACCTTATGTAAACCTTGCTGCAGACAAAGACGATACAATATTCTAGTCTGCATCAGGTCAGTAACTAGCTGGCATGTCTGTTCTTTGTATCAAATTAATAGAATTTTAAATGTGCTAATGTTAATAGCCTTTTTATAGTTCTGTTGTGTTCGTTTTATGTTTGTTGTTACGACCTGTGTTTATGTAGCCTATTGTTTTTCTTTTGCTCAGTGTTCCTCTTCTCTCCCTTGTTTTGTCTGATTTCTAATAGGTTGTCCAATGATGGGGTGTACGAAAGTCATTGGTTGTCCAGTCAGGGCGTGGTCTTTAGAAGGACACTGGCACTTGTCTGGGAGCTCAATATTGGTTCGGTCGTACTCTGGTTGAGAGCTCTGGAATCCCTCCTCTGGCCGATGATCAAATTTGTGTGTATTAGTGATGCTAATTAGTTTAAGTGAACATGCATCCTTTTGTAACATCTGAAACCATTCCCCTATGTCTAAACAACATGTCCTGAAAGTGTGGAGCGTAGGGGTGTCCTGCCTTGTTTATTTTGAAATTGGTTTGAGCTCTGTTTTTGGCAGGGAGGTAGGTAAGCTAAATGTATTTTCTTTTGTTATTGGATTAGGTTATTAATTTTCTCCTCTTTTCTTTTTATATTTGTTTTGTTTGTTACTTTGGCCTTTGGGACACCCTGAAGAGATGCTCTTTATTTCACTTGTTATTTCTTAATACATTTATTACTTTTTCAGCATAGATGTGTATTTGTTTGACTATCGACCGGAGTGATTTGTTGCTGGGATTCCATTACCACAACCCAACTTTATTTATTACGCTTCTTAGAGTTTTCTATATTCCCCTAGACACTGGCCGTAATATTTGTTCTGAGAATAGAATAGATTTTTTTTTTCCTCACATGAATTCCTCCATAAATTCTAACATTCTAAAACAACATTCGAAATCAATAAATACTACATTAGGGCAATTCTAAGATACCATTCTATGGCATGTTGTGTGACCTGTCAATCAACATTAGAGCACTACACTGTAAAAAATGATTTTTTGGTGAAGTAAATACTACTGAAAAAAACAACAATGTAATTTACATGAAAAAGTGAGTTCAGGCAAGAATAAAAAAAAACACTAAGTAAATTCCATATCAGTACTTAATTCAAGCGAGTAATAAAATTACTTATTTTCTTTGTTACTTGCACTTAACTAGGTTAAGTAAAGTTTACTTCATTCCATATTCCAAGTAAATTTAACTTAAAGATTTCTAATTAAAGCTACTGATAAATATGTTTAAGTTTTTACTTGGCAAATCTTTGTAAATTTACTAGCATTTTCTGAGTGAAAAAAGTTGCCTAGCTTTTTTCAAGTAAATCCTACTCCAATTTTTTTCAGTGTACCCTTACCATTAGGCTGAATAATGCAAGGACACTAGACCTCTGCCAAAAGTGTGTCTGCATGTGTTCAGCAATTAGAATATAAAGCTTACAAAATGTCTATCATAAACTAGCACTTAGACCTAGAATCTGCCCTACCTACGGTCAGAAGCCTATTGACCACTTTTTCCCCACAAAATTTCGCTGAATTTACTCCCATTGTGTGGAACATAGCTGTAATGACAGTGAATGGTTCTGAGTTTGTCAGTCCCTAACATTGTGCCTACCAGAAAGTCATAGCCTATTAAATTAGGATGATGACATAAATGTTATTTTTTGGTGAACTATCCCCTTCTGTTGTGTGTTATTGAAAACAGCTAGTATGTTACATTATACATACATACATACAACACAGGTAACAAGAGCTTCGTTTATATGTACATTTGTGGCTGGTTTTTACAGACAGTTTTCAGAGGTCAAACATCTCTGAGATGATTGTTCTCTAGTGGGCAGGCAAACAGACCAGCACTTTTACTGTGATTATGGTGAGTTTGTCCTTATGCTTCTTATAATGTTAAAAACAATTATGAAAGAATTATAACGTTACTTTTTTTAGAAGCAATTTCCATTCAAATTATGTAAATCAATCTTTTGAATATATACCAGAATTTAGATTTCTGTATGACAGCTGAGATACTGAAACAATGACACCAACAAGACATCTTCAGTCTGAAGTTCGAGACTATAGGGTAGTGAATGCTGATGAGGAATGAATCAAGCTGCTCTTTAAATGTTCTGTGAACAGTCGGAAGACCTGATAGGAGTCGGAGCTCCTGTAGCCAATGCAAAATGAGACTTTCACTGTCGAAGTGTTGCAGACAGCCTTAGCATCATTTAGTATAAACAATTTTAGATGATAAACAAGATAAATGCTAGTATGATTCAGTCATGCTTAATGAAAAATGAACCAATGCACTTAATACTTAGCACAGTCATTTTAAAAGAGTCTAAGAAACGTGAGTACCAATGTCTTTTTAATTTCGGCAATTATACAAAAATATATCAGTTTATATTCAGTTTATTGTAGACACAGGTCCACACATACCTGTATGTAGTCATCTTAACAGCATAACATATACCCTTGTGCAATAATTCAAAGATAATTTGAATTGTACATATAATGTATCCCTACATATGCTGTTCCCAGATAGATTAACAATAGATTTTTTGTTTATATATATATATATATATATATATATATATATATATATGTGTGTGTGTGTAATATATAATATTATATATATATATATATATATATATACACACACACACACACACATACAAAGACATTACAAAATGTTTAGAAAAGTTGCATAAAACATCTAAAAAAAAGATTTCAGGGTAAGATTCCTTCATTCATTGTCTTGTCAGCACAAGTGCTTATTATTTTAAGCATAGTGAAAAGTAAGATTACTTTGGAAGCATTGGAGTGGTAGAAAATAAATGCCCTTGGGGAGCAGACCTTTGTGTCTACACAAATCCTGTTACATGCCATGTAATTGCTGCTTTTTACATAACAGCTTGACATATCCAGAATACAGGGATGATTAGACGTTGACAGAAGACAAAAACCTTTAGTGGGCTTCGTAGACAGATTTCAATAAAGCTGAAAAGAGAAAATATGTTTTTCAATATATGAAGTGAATCATCTCTCTTCCGGTGTGATGGTATATAACAACCTTTTGAGATCTGTAATAAACAAAACAAATTCAATTTAAAAGTAGGTTTTTCTTTTGAAATTGACATCCTGTGTTAAGGACATCTAGCCAGAAAGAGTTTGAGCATTGACACAAACAAACCATCACTTCATATCTTTGCTTATTCTGGTCAATAAAAACCATTTGAAAACTGCATGATATCTGTAAATTTACAACAATTATTAAACCATATTCTACAGTGCAATTCATACTTTACTGCATACAGTACCCAGGTTCATTGGAAAAATGTGCCTGACAACTTTCTGCAAAATTACGTTGCTTATTGCGTGCATCACAGCACTTTCAAAGTGAAAATTGACCCTATTTGCTTTGTTAGTGAAACTGAACCTGACTGTTTTATTTTGTTGGTTGTTGTATCGGTACCAGTTTGGTAATGAAATGCCTGATAGGTGTCGCTAAAAGGTTAATGCTCTTTCACGTTTTAAAATAACATACCACTTACACTAAACCTAACAGAGTGTTAACAAAAGCAAACGTGAGAAAAACGCATTTGCAATGCCCTTTTAGCTTGCTTCTACATATCATTGAGCGTTTATCGAGTGTCATGACTTTACGTTTCACAGTTTAGTGCTCAGCATCGCATGCAGTGTTGTACCAGGTGAGATACCCAGCAAGTTTACTACGTGAGAAAAGCCTTACAGCTGGTCATGTGATGCATTGCAAACAGCAAAATATATTAGTGTACAAATCACGCACTATGGTAAAAGGGTTTTGGGGTCGAAACATAGTATTGTGCAAGTAACTATTCAAAATAAGTCTTTATTAATTGATAATCTGCCCCTTTAATCATAATTTGTGTGAAAAGGAATAAAGGTTGGTGTTTTACGGCCACTAGAAAATACAGTGAATTTAATTATTGGCAGCTTTTTGGAGTTTTGCAAAAAATGGTGGTAGAGGCACATTTTTCCAACAAGCCTATGTTGGAAGAAATTCAGATAGATTGCAAGATTCCAGACCTTGGGGGACCTGCGGAAGCAGTGGACTGAGTCTGGAGTAGAAACATCCAGAGCCACCGTGCACAGGCGTGTGCAGGAAATGGGCTACAGGTGCCGCATTCCCCAGGTCAAGCCACTTTTGAACCAGAAACAGCGGCAGAAGCGCCTGACCTGGGCTACAGAGAAGCAGCACTGGACTGTTGCTAAGTTTTGCATGTCATTCGGAAATCAAGGTGCCAGAGTCTGGAGGAAGACTGGTAAATGGTTTACCAGTCAAAACCACTGGTAAATGGTTTACTGACCATGGTATTACTGTGCTCAATTGGCCTGCCAACTCTCCTGACCTGAACCCCATAGAGACTCTGTGGGATATTGTGAAGAGAAAGTTGAGAGACGCAAGACCCAACACACTGGATGAGCTTAAGGCCGCTATCGAAGCATCCTGGGCCTCCATAACACCTCAGCAGTGCCACAGGCTGATTGCCTCCATGCCACGCCGCATTGAAGCAGTCATTTCTGCAAAAGGATTCCCGACCAAGTATTGAGTGCATAACTGAACATAATTATTTGAAGGTTGACTTTTTTTTTTTTTGTATTAAAAACACTTCTTTTATTGGTCGGATGAAATATGCTAATTTTTTGAGACAGGAATTTTGGGTTTTCATGAGCTGTATGCCAAAATCATCAGTATTAAAACAATAAAAGACCTGAAATATTTCAGTTGGTGTGCAACGAATCTAAAATATATGAAAGTTTAATTTTTATCATTACATTATGGAAAATAATTAACTTTATCACAATATGCTAATTTTTTGAGAAGGACCTGTATATATATAGCATTGGTGTTTAATGAGCTGCATTCAGACGATTTAAATTCTGCTAGATAGCGATACACAAGTATGATTGTTAGTTCTGTCTTATTCACCAGGTTTATGGAAACCCAATTAGTCCAAATAGGAAGGAGAACATTGGACATATTCTGACTGTTGCTTTAGCAATTAGAGCCAAACACAATCTGTGTCAAGGATGTCTATTCTCTAAGGTCACTTTACTATTTAAACTGAGGCTTTTCTTTATTCCACAGTCATTGGTATTGCTAGAGCTCCACATTATTTGAACACATTAATAATAAAGGAATATTTCCTCCCAAAATTAATAAATCAAACATTTTTATTTTATAAACAAGTTTTCTTCACTAAAAGAGATGTTCAGCAGAATGTTCACACTGCTCATTTCCATACAATTAAAGTCAATAAAATAAAATAAAAATTCTAAGAGCACACTAAAAGCATATTACATGTTGGATAAATTTAAAATTCCAAGAGACAACCATTACTCACTAATAATCTTCTCCACAGAAAATGTCAAATCTCAATCAGATGTGTGCATATTCATATGTATAAGGTTTGAATATGTGTTTTATGTTTTGTATCATATTGATACAGCAGGCTTTTATGGTCCATATAGTATGATATAGTGAGACTATAGAACACTCTTGAAGAGAAAAAAACTGAGCAAAAGTATGCAATTTAGTGCAGATAGTTATTCATATGGCCAAAAAGTAAGAAATTCTTGTAATGTAAATCAATGAGATTTTTCTTTATATAAGTATAACAGACTACATATAAATATCAGTTGTCACTGTATTTCTAATAATACGTCTTAGTAAGATGATATTTAATGCTTAGTCTTGTGATCAGAGTTCTGTAGTTGAGGGTCAAAAATATAAATGAATGCAATACAATGATGATTGAGAGATGTACTAATAAACATTCCTCAAAGGCCTGTTGTATCATTATTGACATACATTCATTTTATGTTAATATTAATAATTAAAACATTTTTTTTTATAATTTTGGATAATATCATATGGATAATCAAGTGAATTTAAGTTGCTTCAGTCCAGTAAATCTTACATTTACGTTATAAAATTAATTAAAGATTTCACAGCAAAAAGACATGTACAACTATAGGTACTAAAACTTGCTAAAAAAAATGAACTCTCAATCAGAGGGCATAAGGCATGTAGAAGGTTTTTCAGTTTTGATTTAGTTGATGAAGTTGCCTTAGAAATCCATTTATCAAATATAATGCAGTAAGATTTATAGGGTTAGTGTTTTTTTGTGTGTGGTCATTTTGGAGCTTGACAGTTGCTGGTCACCATTCACATTTATGAATGAAAAATAGCACCATGAACATCCTGCCTAACATCTCCTTTTGTGGTCTATTGATGGGTGAAAAAGTAAAATGAGTTTGGAACAATATTGGGGTTCATTTCTGGGTGTACTATCCTTTAAGTTACATAGGTTATTGTTATTGCCTTCAAACTAAGTCCAGGTGGATAGTATATGGATTAATCCACTGGTAATGTGTTTACTGGTAGTGTGCTTTTCAGAAGTGACACTGTATTACTAAGGTTTTCTGTCTAATACAACGTGTCGTCAACATGCCATCTTTATACATATGTGACAGAGCATCATCTAAAGCACACATTTTCGGTTTCAGTGTGATTTTATACTTAAAATTGTATAATATGAATTTGCAAATGTCTTAATGCTGCATTGACAAAAAAAAAAAAAAAAAACACTTTAAACACTGCACTGGAAAATAACTTTCTTAATCAGTATGTTGGTCTTGTTGTAGAGTTAAAATATCTAAATCTTTGAAACAATACAATTTGCCCACACAAAAAGGTGGTAAGAAATGTATACTTATTTCAGCAAATGTTGTTAATTTACTTTTAGTGATGGTTACAGTGTTCTGAAGTCATATGACCGTTTACTGAAAAACAAGACAACAACACTCATTAAGAAAATATTTTTTTGCAGTGTAAATAAAACAAAAAAAAAAGTAATAAAAATTAATACATTTTATATTTTGGTCTGAAAGCACGACTAAATCAAATGATGCAATAAATTCACTGAAAGTGCAAGAACTGACATCTTTGTTAAATGTCATGAAAACCCATGAGAGGTTAGCAGCAAGTCAGTAAAATCTGCAGAATCATAAGAGATGAAACTGAAAAGTTATATATAGCAATTCCCTTCATATATTACAGCTGATAAATCTATTTAGTGGCACAAGAAAATCTAATCCGCTGCAAATTATTTTTCATTTCAAAAGCACGGTGGAGGCCAGTGTGTAATGTACTTCTAGTGGCAAAACACAATCTGAAAAATAGCTCTGGCTCAGAGGCACTTCATATAAGCAGAAACAAGAGAACAAAAATATCCACTAGTTCCAAATGTATGTGCAACTTCATAGTTTGTGTGCTGCCAGGTTTTAGTGATCATTTCAAACCTACCTTTCATACCACAAATCTTACTTGGGCTTTTAGATATTTGCTACCCTGTTGTTATGTTTGAGTGTAGTGAAGAAAGTCTTAGAAGCTCGATTCAGGCACTGCCTTCTTTCTGCCTAGCGAATTTGTGCTGTACCGTATGCGTTGCAGAGTGTTCTGAGAGCCCCTGTCCCCGGGCGCGCTCTTCGGCTGGGCCACCGTTGTGCCGTTTCTGTGTAGAGATGCTGTTCTTCTTAAGCCTAGATCCGCCTTGCTTTGAATATTGGAAGAACTTTGTGACCGTTTGATGTCTGACAACCCGCGACTTACCTTGCCGTTTGCAAGTTCACCACCGAGTCTGCTACGACCTTGGTTATTGCTATCGGCTTTAACTTCTGAAGTTCTAATATGTGTCCCGTTGGAGATCGAAACTCCAGATGGGCTCTTCACCCCCGCATCACCCATTTTCATAGATTCACTGTATCGAGACCTCCGAAGTGAGTCCTTCTTCATGAAACCACCTTTGAGAAATGCGAAAACACTATCGTGACTTTTTGTCTCCTGTCCCTTTCTCTGTTTTCCCTCTGGTTGGTCTCGCTCCTCGCCTGGGTTATTCCTCTGCGTGGTTTCATAGCCGCCTGGACCGCGGGAACTGGATTGGAGCCCTGCACAAGAGCTCTTTCTGGACTGCGATTGTTCCTGTTTTGATTTTCTGCTGCTCCGTCTAGTCAAAGTCAAAGTCCCATCTTCTCTTGGTATACTGCTGCTGCTGGATTGTTGGCCTGTGTCTTTCTCTGAGCTACTTCTTGCTTGACCCTGCGGTATTTTATGATACTCTAGAGGCCCGAGGCTGCTGTGGCTTGAAGATTTGGCTGCAGGTTTTTTCGTATCGTTTTCTTTACTGACTTCTTTATCTGAAGGTCGAGTCATTAGGGCAACAATAGGGTCTTTGGTGCATCTTGGCCTCCTCCCAGACTCTAAATACTCCACTAGCTCTGCAGGAGCTGGGCCAGGAGCTGAGGCTGGTTTGTGGCGGTCTTTGTTTCCAAAGGACCATCGCAGTGGGAGCACTCTGGTCTTGGTGGGACTTTTCATGCTTACGCTACGCCCTTGGATTCCTCGCACAAATGGTCTGGTTTCGAACCCACCTAAAGACACTGACATTTACACAATACTCAGTACATGGTGGAAAACACTTGCCCACAACAAAACAAGTGAAGAACTATGATGAAATCTCTGTCAAGCAACATCCTTTTATTATTTACATTTCTTATTTACAATGATAAGAACAAACTTGCAGGGTACACTCACCTCCCTTCTCGATTGAGGGCTCATTTTGAAAGACGGGAGACTCTGGGGAGTCTGGGATGGTAGAAGGGATGGTTGTGGAAGACCGTGAGACCATACTTCCTCTTTTACTGTCACCATTTAAACGGATGAGCCAGTGGTCTGACATGGAGGAGCTGGTGGAACCTGCACAAGGAAACAATCAAGACTGTTTAGTGGCTGCTAGTTCATGTTTCTCCTAGACAAAGACATTAAATATGCTGCCCCTTCATTTTTAATAACTAAAATAATGTCCTGTATAATTGTTTCCATGACGACCAAGTAACACATGCCCAGTGGTGGCAACTTAGCCGCCAGTCAAATTAACTGAAACCAACTAAAAAAAATTCTCAAGTTACAAGAATTCCCTGAAAAGGGAATGAGACACTGTTGCAGGTACCCTTTATACGTAGTTTCCATGGTACGCGGGCACATGTCTTGGGCTGATGTTGCGCCAATGACATTGGACTTAGTTGGACATGTGATTCAGACATAATCCCCGCGTCTGTTTTAAAGATGCAGTGGGAACTCTCCTGTGCGATTATGTCTGAATCACATGTCCAACTAAGTCCAATGTCATTGGCGCAACATCAGCCCAAGACATGTGCCCGCGTACCATGGAAACTACGTATAAAGGGTACCTGCAACAACACAGTGTCAGCAATGATTGTGGCAATCAACATACTGCAAATTAGGGATTTGGCCGAAGCCTAATACCTTATTCGTTAAGGCACGGATAATGGCTTCAAAAATAAATAACAAATTCTACCAAATAACAGAAAAAATAATCGGCAGACTAAGTCACTTCTAATGTTTCCTGGATAACAGATGAGGGATAGCACAATATTCACAAACCTCTTAAATCACTACGCAGTAATGAGTTTGTGAAGTGAATGAGTGTAAACTCTATGAATGAAAAGCGTGCAAATCAAATAGCCACGCTTCAGTCTCTTTCAGAAATTAGAGCTTGGCAAGAGAGTAATATCCACTAAAATACATCATACACATTTTCTACAATTTGATATGTCTATTTAAATGATTTAAAGGGGTGGTAAAACGCATTTTTTCGAAGGCTTGATTGTGTTTGTGGGGTGCACTGTAACATGTGCTCATGCTTCGTTTTTTAAAAATTGCATTATTTTTCATATATTTTACCTTTATTCTACACTGCTCTGCCCCTCCTTGTAAAAACGCTCTGATGGTTTCCGGGTTCTATGAAGCCAGTCCCTCAAAACTACGCAATGGGCTCAGATTGGTTAGCTGGCCCAGTGTGTTGTGATTCGCTAACCGCCCAGTGCACGTTTTCCGGAAACGTCATGCCCCGTACCTTTACCGGTACTTTGTGCTTTGGTGTATTATAAACAATGGCATCAATAAAACCAATCGGACCCGGGGAAACGTTAGTGAAGATGATCGAGCAGAACCTGTTCAAGAATGGCTGTTAAACGACGTTTCAGAAAGGTTTGTTTTTTGTTGTTCTCTCATTACTTTTTAGATACGCTGTTATTTAATTGTACTAATTATTGTAGAATTACAAAAAATAAGCTTCATAAACAAGAATTTCATATAATCGTTCTAACAAATTATACTACAGTCCTCAAAGGGATTTTTTTTGAGTAAAGACTGCGGATCTATAGTGATCATTTCTGACTGTATGCCACCGTTACTTTTGTATTTTTAGAACGATTGTAGACAAATATCTGTCGACAGAACTATTAACCCAAAACGAACACTAAACATCGGCTGCCAAATCAAACACAGAACCATGTTTAGCATGCCTGTAGATAAACAAGCATGTAGATAAACATAAAAGCTCTATTCAAAGAATAATTTACACTAATTCCAAGTTCGCTCTTGAGATTAAAAAAAAGTTTGTAACGTTAGGTGTTTGTCGGATAACGTTAAGTATGAATGAGCATTTAACAAACCAGCAGAGCCAAACAGCGTTGTCATTTGTTTACTTCCTTGCTACAACGTACAATTAACAATACAAACTATTACAGGAAAACACATCGACGTAAAATAAATCATACAGGTTGTGGCCCGTAAACAACAGCTTCTGTTCTTAAAGTTGGAACTGCTCCATCTTTCAGGACAAGCCGTTGTGCGAATCATGCATTGAGCTCGCGAAGATTGTGAAAGCTTTCCTCCGTAACGTGCAGCACAGAGAGCGAGATTTGGGTCACAATTATGAGGGATCGAGTTAAAAATAAATTTTAACCATTGATCCCTAACTCCCTCGTCCCTAGGAAGGCTGAACAAAGTGGACCTGCAACCGGGATGAAAATAACAGCAGCGTTTCGACGGCATTGCGACAACTCATCTCCAAAACAGCAATATAAAATGGCCTTACCCCGCTTATTAAGCACTCTCGCAGGAAGGGTTTATGTAAATAATGGGATTTGCTGACGTCAGCAACCCCGGATGAATGTCGTGTAGTCCAAAATCGTTCGTTTGCTGTAGTCCTTAGAAATTGAATTTTTTAAAAGCAAATATCTCCCTTTGCTTTGAACTTTGAGTGCTGTAACTTTGCAGATGTTGTTTATGCTCAAACAGCAACATTACACACTAGCTAAAGTTAGAAAAGTGAAATCGTGTTTTACCACCCCTTCATACTATTGTATGATTTAACAAATTAATGAAATTAGCGCAACACGAACGCAAATCAAATAGCCGTGTTGCCGTATCTGCGCATCTCAGAAACCAGTTATCTGTCAAATCAACTAAGATACTGAATCATACACATTTTCTACTAGGGCTGAACGATTAACTGCATTTGCGATAATATCGCGATATGATGAAATGCGATTTTGTAACCGCAAAAGCTGCGATTACACTGGTCACGTGACACGCGAGAGAAAAGCAGTCAGCAGATCAAGCATCAACTTGGCACGCTACGCATAGGTCTGGCATACAGGAAAGAACCGTTTATTTTTTATGTATGTGATATTGTGTTATTTATTCTCTCTCCAACAATTCTGGATCGATTCAGAGAATTTCACAATCGAGTCTGAGTTTAGTTTTTAAACACAGATGCGTGATGACGCTGCGCGTGCTTTAGAAACAACCGTATTCTGCTTGCTTCTAATCTCTCTCTCTCTCTATCTCTCACACACACACACACACACACACACACACACACACACACACACACGACACCGCTCGAACCTTCCGAAAAATAAGCTTTCATAAAGTTCGGGGTTTAAGCGAATTACAGGGACAGTCGCCGGCTTCATTGCACAGGTTTTGCCGCTTTGATGTTACTCTTGCAGTGCGCGGTCTTGGCCGCCGGAATTTTCCTTACAAATGCTCCACAAAGGCATTATTTATGTATTTTGGAATGCAGTTGGCTTATATATTAAAAATATGAAAATCACTGAGAAAGCTGCTTTCATTTTAAAATACTTACACGCGCTTTGTGAAGAGCGCTCGTGCATGCGGCTGTGAGAGACTCATTGGTTAAATGTACTTGCATCTCAAAAGGCTTTTTATATCTTAAACCAACAGGACAAACCACATTTACAATTTCAAAAGTGATATGTGCATTAGTGTGAATGCAGCTTATCGTATAGGGGGGAAATCACTCCAGCTCTCGAATGGAAAACGTTTAGACAGCCTACTTTTAAATACTGAAAGCACTCTTTGTTTATTGCTTGTAATGTTTTTTTTTGTTCCTCTATTTACTAGCTTTTATATTTTGAAGCTATATTAGTTTATAGCCCATTTAAAATTCTTAACATGTAATTGGTTTAATTAAATGTGTTTATATATACATATATATATATATATATAGTATGTATATTTACACATGTAATTAAATACATATTTTAAGTGTTATTAAGATTAATTAATAAGAAAAAAATTAGATCGGATCATGAGCTGCCTAAAGATTCCCATCCCTACTGTACAATGATTTATTGCTTGTCTTTGTCGACTAATACAGAAGGTAAAGAACTTAAAGTAATCGCATATTAAATCGCAATCGCAATATTGGTTAAAAAAAATCGCAATTCGATTATTTTCCATAATCGTTCAGCCCTATTTTCTACTACGTATATGTCTATTTAAATGTTTTAAACCTTGTATGATATGATAGGCTACATGATATTTCTCTGTCTCACTCTCTTAGAGACTGCAAGCATTGAAGTCTTTAGTTTTATTTGTTCAGATTTGTTTTATCTGAATACAGATTTGAATAATTTTGAGATTGTTACAGATACAAATATTGGCTCCGCTGCACACCCCTACTGAAAATACTTTTGACTTGCACTGAACTACTTTAAGAAAAAGTGACTTGTACAACATTCAGAAAAACTGGTCCTACATGTCCTCAAAATTCTGTCACTGTCACAACACCAAATGTATTCTTACCATGACTGTGGAACCTTCACATTGCAATATTAATAGAAATGTGCTTCCTGCCTAACATTGATCCAATGCAACATACAAAATGTCAGTCAACCTCCATCTGAAACGTGGCCACAAAGGCTCATTTACTGACCTCTGACTGAGCTGTTGGCGGACCAGGGAGGGATGACATTTCTTCTCTGGTAGAACAGGATATATGCCCCTCGTGTGCACAGTTCCTCCTCCGGCACAATCTCTACGCTGCTGTCGTCATAACTGTACCAATGGCCGTCCACTGAGTTCCTACAATAGGCTGTTTTGCACAGACATATGCTGAGTGGTGTGTTCACATCTATTGATTTAGACTTCTGTTCATGTTTATTTATTTATGTAGGGTTGACGATTTAATTAGTGGCTCATGCATTAATGAGTTTCTGGGGAACATTTAACAAAACAAGAAGTGTAAAACAGATGTAAATGCATTTTGTATTTTGTTGTTGAACTGGTTAATATCTGAGTAGTCCATAGTGACATGGACATTAACCTTTCCCCCCTAAGATAATTTTTTAGGTTTAAATTTATTTGAGTGAATAAATGAGGGAAAGTAAAGTAAAAAAGATCATTAATAAAGTAGGTGAAGAAATCATAAACCCTGGGCAAGGACCTCCAAAACAATGTGAATGGACCTCCTAACTGGACAAATCCTCTTGTAAGGATCGATCGATCGATCGATCTATCTATCTATCTATCTATCTATCTATCTATCTATCTATCTATCTATCTATCTATCTATCTATCTATCTATCTATCTATCTATCTATCTATCTATCTATCTATCTATCTATCTATCTATCTATCTATCTATCTATCTATCTATCTATCTATCTATCTATCTATCTATCTATCTATCTATCTATCTATCTATCTATCTATCTATCTATCTATTGTTTGAATTGCAAGTTTATATAAATTTTTATTCCGTGGCAGAAACAAGCTTCTATATAATCATATTATAAAGGGGCTGTCAATATAATAAATCTAAAAATAAGATAAAACAGTATCTGATTTCATGATTTCTGACCAGTCCTTATAAAGCAGAATGAGACCATATTATCAATAAATCAGTAAATGTGTAAAAATTATTTTATTAAACATTTAAATAATATTTTAAGTTAACATGTTAGCAGTTTGAAAATTCCCTTCATAAACCATATCAATATTTATTTTGTGAACATGACATATCTAGTATTACACAAATTACGTCTGTTCCTCAGTTGTGCCATTTTCATTATGATTTGTATTAAAGAGATAGTTCGGCCAAAAATGATATTTAACCCATGCATTACTCACCCTCAAGCCGTTCGAGATGCATATGTCAATCTTGTTTCAGACGAACACATTTTCAGTTATTTTAGAAAATGTCTTAGACCCTTCAGTGGATATAATGTGAAGCAATGGGGTCCACCTCCTTCAAGTTCCAAAATGTGCATACATCCTTCACAAAAGTAATCCATCCGGCTCCAGGGGGATAAATGAAGGCCTTCTGAGGGTAATCCGTGCGGTTTTGTCGTAAAAATATACATACTTAAAACTTTATAAATGAAAATATCTGACTTCCGGCAACGATCGACGCGCGTTCACGGGTGATGGAAGTCGGCGTACGAGGTACATATGCATCTCGAACGGCTTGAGGGTGAGTAATGCATGGGTTAAATATCATTTTTTGGCCGAACTATCCCTTTAAGGTAACATTAAAGGTACAATATGTAGCTTTTTTGGCCACAAGAGGGCGCAGTTTCCAACAATAACAAATGCGTATGTTTATGACGCAGTGATGAGCTGAATGATGGGACTTGCTGTCAAGCTGATGGATCTAATAATGTTTATGGATGAGTAAAAAAACACTCATGTTTTTTAACATTACAGTGGTATGAAGCAGGTCGCGATTGCTAAAGAGACAGATATCACACGCGAGTCCCGCAGATATAAAGGAATAAG
Organism: Gila orcuttii; assembly: GCA_026230005.1. Classification (NCBI taxonomy): domain Eukaryota; kingdom Metazoa; phylum Chordata; class Actinopteri; order Cypriniformes; family Leuciscidae; genus Gila; species Gila orcuttii. Next base: position 24,791,346 of record JAPDVR010000011.1, read on the forward strand.
GACATTTAATTCTACAGAACTACACGCAAGTGCTGGATTACTCACACAACTGCGGTCACGCCATCTGTGCTTCGGAGAAATGCGGTCGCGCCATCTACGCTTAAAAATAATTGCGCGTCTACACGAGGTTGCGTGGTAGACGAAAGGTTTATGCGCTTGGTGTCGGCAGACCTTTAAAAAATAAATAAAATCATATTGTTTTCTGAAAACTCCACCAGATTCTTGTTCTACATCTCAATGACTACCAATGTGGGGATTTTCATGTTGTTATACTGTGTTATTATTTAATAATTGCCTGCCAAAGTCATGAACATATACATTGCAATACAGTAATATTTTATAAATTCTTAAAAATGTGAAATCAAATTGTTTTCTGCAAACTCCAACAGATTATTGTTCTTCATCTCACTGTCTACCACTGTGGTGATTTTCATGTTGATTTACTGTTTTATTCTTTAATAATTTCCTGCCAAAATCATGAATATTTACATTGCTATATACAGTAATATTTGATAAATTCATAAAAAAATTAAATCAAATTGTTTTCTGCAATCTCCAACAGATTATTGTTCTTCATCTCACTGTCTACCACTGTAGTGATTTTCATTTTGATTTACTGTTTTATTATTTAATAATTCCTTGCCAAATTAATGAATATTTACATTGCTATACAGTAATATTTGATAAATTCATAAAAAAATTAAATCAAATTGTTTTCTGCAATCTCCACCAGATTATTGTTCTTCATCTCACTGTCTACCACTGTGGTGATTTTCATGTTGATTTACTGTTTTATTATTTAATAATTCCTCGCCAAATTAATGAATATTTACATTGCTATACAGTAATATTTTATAAATTCATAAAAATGTGAAATCAAATTGTTTTCTGCAAACTCCAACAGATTATTGTTCTTTATCTCACTGTCTACCACTGTAGTGATTTTCATTTTGATTTACTGTTTTATTCTTTAATAATTGCCTGCCAAAGTCATGAATATTTACATTGCTATACACAGTAATATTTGATAAATTCATAAAAAAATGTGAAATCAAATTGTTTTCTGCAATCTCCAACAGATTATTGTTCTTCATCTCACTGACTACCACTGTGGTGATTTTCATGTTGATTTACTGTTTTATTATTTAATAATTCCTTGCCAAATTAATGAATATTTACATTGCTATACAGTAATATTTTATAAATTCATAAAAATGTGAAATCAAATTGTTTTCTGCAAACTCCAACAGATTATTGTTCTTCATCTCACTGACTACCACTGTGGTGATTTTCATGTTGATTTACTGTTTTATTATTTAATAATTCCCTGCCAAAGTCATGAACATTTACATTGCAATACAGTAATATTTGAAAAATTCATAAAAATGTGAAATCAAATTGTTTTCTGCAAACTCCAACAGATTATTGTTCTTTATCTCACTGTCTACCACTGTAGTGATTTTCATTTTGATTTACTGTTTTATTCTTTAATAATTGCCTGCCAAAGTCATGAATATTTACATTGCTATACAGTAATATTTGATAAATTCATAAAAAAATTAAATCAAATTGTTTTCTGCAATCTCCAACAGATTATTGTTCTTCATCTCACTGACTACCACTGTGGTGATTTTCATGTTGATTTACTGTTTTATTATTTAATAATTCCTTGCCAAATTAATGAATATTTACATTGCTATACAGTAATATTTTATAAATTCATAAAAAAATTAAATCAAATTGTTTTCTGCAAACTCCAACAGATTATTGTTCTTCATCTCACTGACTACCACTGTGGTGATTTTCATGTTGATTTACTGTTTTATTATTTAATAATTCCCTGCCAAAGTCATGGACATTTACATTGCAATACAGTAATATTTGATAAATTCATAAAAAAATTAAATCAAATTGTTTTCTGCAAATTCCAACAGATTATTGTTCTTCATCTCACTGTCTACCACTGTGGTGATTTTCATGTTGATTTACTGTTTTATTATTTAATAATTCCCTGCCAAAGTCATGAACATTTACATTGCAATACAGTAATATTTGAAAAATTCATAAAAAAAATAAAATAAAATTGTTTTCTGCAAACTCCAACAGATTAATGTTCTTTATCTTACTGACTATCAATGTTGTGATTTTCATGTTGATTTACTGTTTTATTATTAATAATTCCCTGCCAAAGTAATGAATATTTACATTGCTATACAGTAATATTTTATAAATTCATAAAAATGTGAAATCTAACTGTTTTCTGCAAACTCTAACAGATTATTGTTCTTCATCTCACTGACTACCACTGTGGTGATTTTCATGTTGATTTACTGTTTTATTATTTAATAATTGCCTGCCAAAGTCATGAATATTTACATTGCAATACAGTAATATTTTATAAATTCATAAAAATGTGAAATCTAACTGTTTTCTGCAAACTCCAACAGATTATTGTTCTTCATCTCACTGTCTACCACTGTAGTGACTTTCATGTTGATTTACTGTTTTATTATTTAATAATTCCCTGCCAAAGTCATGAATATTTACATCGCTATACAGTAATATGTTATAAATTCATAAAAATGTGAAATCAAATTGTTTTCTGCAAACTCCAACAGATTATTGTTCTTCATCTCACTGACTACCACTGTGGTGATTTTCATGTTGATTTACTGTTTTATTATTTAATAATTGCCTGCCAAAGTCATGAATATTTACATTGCAATACAGTAATATGTTATAAATTCATAAAAATGTGAAATCAAATTGTTTTCTGCAAACTCCAACAGATTATTGTTCTTCATCTCACTGACTACCACTGTGGTGATTTTCATGTTGATTTACTGTTTTATTATTTAATAATTCCCTGCCAAAGTCATGAACATTTACATTGCAATACAGTAATATTTGAAAAATTCATAAAAAAATAAAATAAAATTGTTTTCTGCAAACTCCAACAGATTAATGTTCTTTATCTTACTGACTATCAATGTTGTGATTTTCATGTTGATTTACTGTTTTATTATTTAATAATTCCCTGCCAAAGTCATGAATATTTACATTGCTATACAGGAATATTTGATAAATTCATAAAAAAAATAAAATCAAATTGTTTTCTGCAAATTCCACCAGATTATTGTTCTTCATCTCACTGTCTACCACTGTGGTGATTTTCATGTTGATTTACTGTTTTATTATTTAATAATTCCCTGCCAAAGTCATGAATATTTACATTGCTATACAGGAATATTTGATAAATTCATAAAAAAATTAAATCAAATTGTTTTCTGCAAATTCCACCAGATTATTGTTCTTCATCTCACTGTCTACCTCTGTGGTGATTTTCATGTTGATTTACTATTTTATTCTTTAATAATTGCCTGCCAAAGTCATGGACATTTACATTGCAATACAGTAATATTTTATTAATTCATAAAAATGTGAAATCAAATTGTTTTCTGCAAACTCCAACCGATTAATGTTCTTTATCTCACTGACTACCACTTTGGTGATTTTCATGTTGATTTACTGTTTTATTATTTAATAGTTCCCTGCCAAAGTCATGAATATTTACATTGCTATACAGTAATATTTTCTAAATTCATAAAAATGAGAAATCAAATTGTTTTCTGCAATCTCCAACAGATTATTGTTCTTCATCTCACTGTCTATCACTGTAGTGATTTTCAAAGTCATGAACATTTACATTGCAATGCAGTAATATTTTATAAATTTGATTTGATTTTTTATGAATTTATCAAATATTACTGTATAGCAATGTAAATATTCATGAATTTGGCAGGGAATTATCAAAGAATAAAACAGTAAATCAAAATGAAAATCACCACAGTGGTAGACAGTGAGATGAAGAACAATAATCTGTTGGAGTTTGCAGAAAACAATTTGATTTCACATTTTTATGAATTTATAAAATATTACTGTATTGCAATGTAAATATTCATGACTTTGGCAGGGAATTATTAAAGAATAAAACAGTAAATCAACATGAAAATCACCACAGTGGTAGTCAGTGAGATGAAGAACAATAATCTGGTGGAATTTGCAGAAAACAATTAGATTTTTTTTTTTATGAATTTATAAAATATTACTGTATAGCAATGTAAATATTCATGACTTTGGCAGGGAATTATTAAATAATAAAACAGTAAATCAACATGAAAATCACCACAGTTGGTAGTCAGTGAGATGAAGAAAAATAATCTGTTGGAATTTGCAGAACACAATTTGATGTAATTTTTTTTATGAATTTATCAAATATTCCTGTATAGCAATGTAAATGTTCATGACTTTGGCAGGGAATTATTAAATAATAAAAATGTAAATCAACATGAAAATCACTACAGTGGTAGACAGTGAGATGAAGAACAATAATCTGGTGGAATTTGCAGAAAACAATTTGATTTCAAATTTGTATGAATTTAAAAAATATTACTGTATTGCAATGTAAATGTTCATGACTTTGGCAGGCAATTATTAAAGAATAAAACAGTAAATCAACATGAAAATCACCACAGTGGTAGACAGTGAGATGAAGAACAATAATCTGTTGGAGTTTGCAGAAAACAATTTGATTTAATTTTTTTATGAATTTATCAAATATTCCTGGATAGCAATGTAAATATTCATGACTTTGGCAGGCAATTATTAAAGAATAAAACAGTAAATCAACATGAAAATCACCACAGTGGTAGTCAGTGAGATGAAGAACAATAATGTGTTAGAATTTGCAGAAAACAATTTGATTTCACATTTTTATGACTTTATAAAATATTACTTTATAGCAATGTAAATATTCATTACTTTGGCAAGGAATTATTAAATAAGAAAACAGTAAATCAACATGAAAATCACCACAGTGGTAGTCAGTGAGATGAAGAACAATAATCTGTTGGAGATTGCAGAAAACAATTTGATTTAATTTTTTTTATGAATTTATCAAATATTACTGTATTGCAATGTAAATGTTGATAAATTTTGCAGGCAATTATTAAATAATAAAACAGTAAATCAACATGAAAATCACCACAGTGCTAGTCAGTGAGATGAAGAACAATAATGTGTTAGAATTTGCAGAAAACAATTTGATTTCACATTTTTATGACTTTATAAAATATTACTTTATAGCAATGTAAATATTCATTACTTTGGCAAGGAATTATTAAATAAGAAAACAGTAAATCAACATGAAAATCACCACAGTGGTAGTCAGTGAGATGAAGAACAATAATCTGTTGGAGATTGCAGAAAACAATTTGATTTAATTTTTTTTATGAATTTATCAAATATTACTGTATAGCAATGTAAATATTCATGATTTTGGCAGGCAATTATTAAATAATAAAACAGTAAATCAACATGAAAATCACCACAGTGGTAGACAGTGAGATGAAGAACAATAATCTGTTGAAGTTTGCAGAAAACAATTTGATTTCACATTTTTAAGAATTTATAAAATATTACTGTATTGCAATGTAAATGTTCATGACTTTGGCAGGCAATTATTAAATAATAAAACAGTATAACAACATGAAAATCCCCACATTGGTAGTCATTGAGATGTAGAACACGAATCTGGTGGAGTTTGCAGAAAACAATATGATTTTATTTATTTTTTAAAGGTCTGCCGACACCAAGCGCATAAACCTTTCGTCTACCACGCAACCTCGTGTAGACGCGCAATATATTTTTAAGCGTAGATGGCGCGACCGCATTTCTCCGAAGCACAGATGGCGTGACCGCAGTCTCACACTGGTCAGTTTATTAGACGAATTAAACTTGTGAGGGAATGCAGCGCTGTTTCACTTGGTCTAACGTTACACTATCACACTAAACGGCATTTAAATGTGTGTTGAAAGTTATAATGTTATTCTACGTGTTAGTTCGTTTTCTATACGAAACTAGCAGCTAGATCAAGATTAGAATAACATACTGACCATATTCTAATATGTCATCATGTAGAGCTAACGTTAACATTGATTTGTTTTATGTACATTTGCTCACCTGTCTAATAAAGCTGTCAAGTCGTGACACGTGAAGCTCTGTCGAGTCCAAATTAGTCACGGACGTGGAGCTCTCGGCATCTCAAAAACGCCACGCTGATATTGATCCTCATTTTAGTTCTACTTGTTTGTCCCAAAGTCTGCTTGCCATGGTCTATGTTTGAACGAAACAAGAACTGTGTGCCGCTAAACGTTACGCATTATGCAGTTGTCCATGTCTGTCGCCATGGTTACGTCATGGCTATGGCAGTTCGAGCGGAAACCAAGGATAGCACGGATATTGCGTCATTGACAGGCGACATTTTTTCCGGGACAGCCACTTATTTAAAATTGGAATTTCTCTGAAATAAAAAATCTTTGGAGACTTTTGGGATATTGTAAGTACACAACTGCAGGAAATATATCACACTGTGCAAGTGATTTTTGGATATTTTATTACAAAATTCTTACATATAGCGATGTTCGTCGGAGTCAAATGTGACGTCACGATATGGGCGTGACCGCGAACTGGTTGGCAGAAAGAACCAAAACATGCAGCATGATAATTCTTTGTCCGAAGAAGCTAAAATGAGATATAAGGTTAAGCTTTTATATAACCAGGGTTCATGTTCTCTGCCTGATCCATATCACCTGAGTGAGACACAGCCGATCACACAGCACGATACAACCATTTTTCTTCTGTGTTTGCGCTGCGCAGCAAGCGGCAATTACTTTTCTTTTGCCAACCAGAGCGCATGTAACCGCGTCGTGACGTCACGGCGAAGATCCCTATTGGACCTTTAAATTTAATGTAATTATGTCTAATTTAATTTTATTCCCAAAATGTTTAAAATTAATATTTTAAACAATTCATTCATAATTTGAGATTTGAGTTGTGGAAATGACAATAAAAAAGTCAACATTAATCTAAAATGCAATATATATTTGAATTACAAGACATTGTTAGTTGACAAAACGAGTATTGAAATAGTTTTGTCTTTTTAGTTTTATATTACTGAATGAAATCCACAAAGCCAAAATCACATAGAGCTAAAGAATCATCAAAAACCTCTTGTGTAACAATTCTAAAAGAGAAATGTTTTTTATATAGAGAAACAACCGCCTGCTTCAATACTATCAGAGACCCCAGCACACTCACCTGTATAATGGCCTCCATGCATGCCTCCATGGTGGTTGCAGACTGCATACAGGTCGTAAAGGAAGTCAGTATCACCATGTTTCCAAGTTGAAGGCCATGGGGCCAGATTCTTCATGCTCTGACTGCGTTTCACCACATGGGGAGTCATATCCAGAGCGCTCACAGGGAAGTGGATGAGGGAGGAGAGCTTGTTTCGCCGTTTGCCCACCTGCCGAAAACGCTTCAGATGCAGAATGAGGATGTCAGGCAGGGTCCATAAGCTCATCTTCACCATCCCCTGCTGCATCTGCTTGCAGTGAGGGCACTTCCATGCATCGTCTGGTGCCAGCTGCAAGACAAAGACAAACGTTTGCAACACAGTCTAATACTCATTAATATTCATCACATCATTCATGCAGCGCTTCTCCATGGTCAACTAAACCATGTCATTGTCTGAACCGTTTTTGACTCTGAGTGTGTTGCAGTACAACATTTATGTCTCAGAAATACACTGTTGTGACAGACTGGATTGCAGTAAACATGCAGAGAGGAAAAGACAACAACATCTGAATATTTACAGAAGCTCTGTAGACCACCAGTAACAAGTTATTAATAACTTTATTATTTAGCCTATATCTGTTACGGTTCTTGAATTCACTGTGTCCTTCTTGTCTCGTGTCATTGTTATTGTGCGTGTGTGTGTGGGCGTGGTCACTGATCACTGCCGCTGATCAGCGGCGCCAGGCCGCCAGCTGCATCTGATCAGCGGTGCCTATAAATGCTCACAGTTTTGTAGCAAATCAGCTCAATTAAATATTAATAATCAATAATAACTGGTTATAATTTATTATAAATATCTGGATCAGTTAATGATTAATTTGAGGCAGCTAAATTAACATTACAATCAATTAAGCAGTTCGTCCAACGAACTCTTTTGATTATTAATTTATTCTAAGAAAAGGGTATCTTTCATTTCCACAGAAAAATAAGTCTTTCCTAGCATGTAAAGCGCTTAGAGCATGTAACAGGGTCAAGATCGTAAATTAAACTTTGTATGCAAGCAGGGAATCAGAACCAAATACATATTGTGCACAAGTTTTATTAACAAAAACATGAAAACGTAACTAACATACAAACAATTACACATTCATTCATGCATTCAAAGGGAGATGGTTAAAGTGACAGAATGAAACCGGAAGTAGGAAATGGAACTATGGAACAGATCCATTTAACTATGAAAAGAACCATCAATATTATCATTTTCAAAGCACCTTCTTAAATTGATACTTGCATGGCTTGGTAGTGGACACAATTCTTGAAGTTGTTGAAAATTGAAGTCGTTGACGGTTCCGTGAGTGTCAAATGTTGAAGTTGCAATCGTTTTCTTCTCCGTTGGATGAAGCAGATGATGAACTTGCATGGGTAGTTCGACTCTGTTCTGGTTGGAGGTTTTCTCTCTTTCCATGAGCACATGGCTGAGCACATGCAGATTGTGTGACCTGCCGGCCCTGGGCCGGAGAGGCCATGCAGGCAACCAAGGAGTGAGGAAGTCGGCGTAGTTGGTTGCCCATTCAGTGATGGTAAAGTGGTAGTTTTCTTCAGAGTTGAAATGAAGAAAATACAGTCTGACTCTGTTAAGAGAGTGAAGGAATAGCAGTGGTCACAGCCTGTCAGGGCCCATGGGACCCGGTGGGGGTCCCCCCCCCCAGACATCAACCAGCAGTTGAGAAGCAGGAGCAAGAGAAAGCTGATCTTGTGATCAGTGATTTTTAACATGAAGATGTCACACCCTCTGGGGGTCTGTGAGCCAAAAAGAAATGTTTCCTTTGGAGGGAAAATTTTACGACTCTTTGTGTTCAGGCAGCACATTTGAATCTGTAATTTCATTGGGTGTTTAAGAAAAGAATCTTCAAGATTCTTATAATACCCAAGCGTCACAAAGTTAGCAAAATGCAATGTAAATTAACAAATGGGGAACGAAGATAGGAGTTTATAGAAACCAAACGTGCAACACATATGATTCTGTTTAACCATAGTATGCAAAGTCTGAAACATTAACCCATCAGAGTTTACAAGAAAACATAGGCCAAAACAACATCAGAAGGAAAATCATAAGAGGTGAAAATTAGATACATGTTTATACATTTCTCAAGTGGTTCTATATATATATATATATATATATATATATATGTATGTATAGAATATATAGGATTAACAGGGCTTAAATCTCCTTCTCAGTAAGATTTAAGTAAGAGTCACATCTCTCAGGAATTCCAGGGTCGTAAAATTCTTATAACCGGACACTGAGTTCTGCCAGTGGTGTTAGTTTCAGGGGAAGTTTGCCACATATCTTAGTTGGGAGCAAGCGTGCCGCTGAAAAGTGAAGCCAAAGCGTCTCGATCGCCCCCCGGTGACTGGTCCTAGTATAGCTCATAAACCCCGCCTCCCCGTGTGATTCAATGGGACGTGAGACCAACTAAACAACAATTAAATTACACTTCACATATCCTTTTTCCAAAGATAATTTCTGTCATTTACTGTAGTTTTCATCACCCTGATGTAATATCAAGTGTTTTTAAAAGAAGTTTGTTTTTAGTTAGTTATTTGATGCTATAAAAACGGCGCTGTGGCGTACATGATTGACAGCTGTGATTGACAGGTTCTCTGAGCAAAGTAGTCACTGAAGCAACAACAGACTTTTTTTCGGGATCTTTGGAGGACTGAGGAGATTGGAGCTTTAAATTTAATATCTAAATTTCTATAATTAATTATTTCACACCGACATAATGGGTTGTTCTACAGCAGAGGCGCATGCTTACGATTGATTCAGCCAGAGTGAGGGCGGGACCAGAGTGGGACATTGATTTCGCGGCTTTACTTCCTGCTCACTACTGCGCATGTCTGGTCCCGAAATCGCAACTGCGCAGACTCAAGTCCCAAGATGTCAGCGCCATATCGGGACAATGACGGCTTCACTTCTCACCAATGGAAGAGAACGAAGGGGCGTCGTCCATCTTTTTTTACAGTCTATGGTTGGGAGAGTGAGTTTGCTGGACTATTCATTAAATATAATGAATAATTTGTGTGTGATTGGTCCAGACGCTACAGTTTTGTCTTGTCTTTGTCAGATCGTTGTTATGTTCCCGGTGTTTGTTCCTGTTCCTGTCTGGCTTTCGCTCGTGATCTCAGTTCTGATTCTCGTTCTGGATTGTTCATCGTGTCTTTGTCTTTGTTCATCGTCTTCACTCTCTGGATCCGGACTCACCATTTCATCCAATAACCACCTTCAGCCTGGTTTCCATCGAGGTCCCTGCGTCACTTGTCCGCCCCTGTGTGTCGTATTTTGTGTGGACCTGACCCTCTCTGTTTATTTATATAATAAACGTGGATAAACCTGCTTTTGCCTTCTCTCCCTTATTCGTTCATGACAATAACAGAAAAAGTTCCAGCTGGACAACCATTTCTCACTGGCATTGCAAAACATATAACTGAAGTTCTAAGTGTTGCTTCAGTAATGACATGACACTGTTAGTGGATCGATAATTATTTGTGGAACCAATCATGATGAGGCAACTCTTAGGGGTTCTTGGGCAAGATTTATCAAGTGTTGCTTGCCCAGAAGAGACCGTATATAGAGAAGAATTAATTCAGTGACCTTCCAAAGAGTATGTATGTGGGATGTGAGAGACAAAGACGGCAGGAGGGAAACCAGCTCCATTTGCTCCCCAAGTGAGTTTTGTCTTGAATAATCTTGTAATCTGGAATAGCAGTCTGTCCTGCTAATCAAAATGTCTAACGCCTTGAATTTCAAGTATAAATTCTGTAGAGAACATTTTCTACTGCATTAATCTCCGCTAGTGTCAAAAAGTAACATTTTGTATTTAATATTTTGACCATATGAGTGCATATTTTGCTTCTAACCATTTAAAAAACCTGCATGTTGTCCAACTGAATCAATTAATTGAAATAAATTCTTAGTCTGGACAATTATGACTGTTACATAAAATTAAATCAAAAGCTCCAACCATACTAGAAAGTTAATTGATCCTAAAGATCCTAGCAGCATAAATGCTCTACTAGAATATGAATTTATATAATTGGTTGCTCTTATGTTAGATTGTAGAGCTCTCTATAGTGTGCATGTAATCACAGTTTCATTTTTTACTTTTCGTAGAGAGAAAAGTGAAACAGGCCACTTCAGAGTGTCTGCACAGGCACTAAACTCATAACTAGACAGGCCTAGAATAGAACATGAAATACAGAATTGCACCATAAAAAGAGAGGAACTAATTTTCTGCCATTTTTCAGCCCTAGTTGAAAAGTCATTCTATCATTATTAAGTCATTCAAACCTAAAATGCTGTCATTTATGTGGAACCCAAAAGCTGTTTTTGACATATTTTACACAAATTGAATTGAATAAAAAAGGTATTTGCATTGTTACAAACAATTTCTATTTCAAATAAATTCTGTTCTTTTGAACTTTCGGTTAATCAAAGAATAAGAATCCTAAAAAAAAATTATCACGGTTTCAAAAATACATGAAGCATCAAAACTGTTGTCAACATTGATAATAATAATAATAATAATAATAATAATGTTAAAAATGTTACTTGAGCATCAAATCAGCAAATTAGAACGATTTCTGAAGGATCGTATGACACTGAAGACTGGAATAATGATTCTTAAATTCATTCAGCTTTGCCATCACAAGACTAAATTACATTTTAAAATATAATTAAACAGTAAAATATATTACACACAGTATATTATACATATACACACACACACATACATACATATATATATATATACACACACACACACACACATATAAACACATATACACACACATATATACACATATATATATACAGGTCCTTCTCAAAAATTAGCATATTGTGATAAAGTTAATTATTTTCCATAATGTAATGATAAAAATTAAACTTTCATATATTTTAGATTCATTGCACACCAACTGAAATATTTCAGGTCTTTTATTGTTTTAATACTGATGATTTTGGCATACAGCTCATGAAAACCCAAAATTCCTGCAATCTCAAAAGATTAGCATATTTCATCCGACCAATAAAATAAGTGTTTTTAATACAAAAAAAGTCAACCTTCAAATAATTATGTTCAGTTATGCACTCAATACTTGGTCGGGAATCCTTTTGCAGAAATGACTGCTTCAATGCGGCGTGGCATGGAGGCAATCAGCCTGTGGCACTGCTGAGGTGTTATGGAGGCCCAGGATGCTTCGATAGCGGCCTTAAGCTCATCCAGAGTGTTGGGTCTTGCGTCTCTCAACTTTCTCTTCACAATATCCCACAGATTCTCTATGGGGTTCAGGTCAGGAGAGTTGGCAGGCCAATTGAGCACAGTAATACCATGGTCAGTAAACCATTTACCAGTGGTTTTGGCACTGTGAGCAGGTGCCAGGTCGTGCTGAAAAATGAAATCAGATGGAAGCATGAAGTGCTCCAAAATCTCCTGATAGCTAGCTGCATTGACCCTGCCCTTGATAAAACACAGTGGACCAACACCAGCAGCTGACATGGCACCCCAGACCATCACTGACTGTGGGTACTTGACACTGGACTTCAGGCATTTCGGCATTTCCTTCTCCCCAGTCTTCCTCCAGACTCTGGCACCTTGATTTCCGAATGACATGCAAAATTTGCTTTCATCCGAAAAAAGTACTTTGGACCACTGAGCAACAGTCCAGTGCTGCTTCTCTGTAGCCCAGGTCAGGCGCTTCTGCCGCTGCTTCTGGTTCAAAAGTGGCTTGACCTGGGGAATGCGGCACCTGTAGCCCATTTCCTGCACACGCCTGTGCACGGTGGCTCTGGATGTTTCTACTCCAGACTCAGTCCACTGCTTCCGCAGGTCCCCCAAAGTCTGGAATCGGTCCTTCTCCACAATCTTCCTCAGGGTCCGGTCACCTCTTCTCGTTGTGCAGCGTTTTTTGCCACACTTTTTCCTTCCCACTGAGGTGCCTTGATACAGCACTCTGGGAACAGCCTATTTGTGCAGAAATTTCTTTCTGTGTCTTACCCTCTTGCTTGAGGGTGTCAATGATGGCTTTCTGGACAGTAGTCAGGTCGGCAGTCTTACCCATGATTGCGGTTTTGAGTAATGAAACAGGCTGGGAGTTTTTAAAAGCCTCAGGAATCTTTTGCAGGTGTTTAGAGTTAATTAGTTGATTCAGATGATTAGGTTAATATCTCGTTTAGAGACCCTTTTCATGATATGCTAATTTTTTTAGATAGGAATTTGGGGTTTTCATGATTAGGTTGGTATGCCAAAATCATCAGAATTAAAACAATAAAAGACCTGAAATATTTCAGTTGGTGTGCAATGAATCTAAAATATATGAAAGTTTAATTTTTATCATTACATTCTGGAAAATAATTAACTTTATCACAATATGCTAATTTTTTTAGAAGGACCTGTATATATATATATATATATATATATATATATATATATATATATATATATATATATATATATATATATATATATATATATACATACATACATACATACATACACTGTATCTGTACAAGATCTCCCTGATCTACACATAAATGACACAGGTAAGAAAAGAGTAGAAAAGAGATAAATAAACTGAGAGTGTGATTGGAGGGAAGAGTACCTGTTCCTCTTTGGTGTAAAGCTGAAAACACTCATCCAGCGTGCAGCTGTGCTGCTGTACATGATTCTGCTGCTGGATTCTCACACTCTCTGCATCCTCAATAACTTCCTCTTGAATATTACCAAAGAGACTGAAACAGATATGAAACACACAAGAATTCTGACTTTCAAATGATAGGCCTATTACTGAGAAGACTCTTATTAATTCTGGGAAAATGACACAATGGTTTTAAATGACATGAATGTGTTAAATAAGACGAAATAGGCAGCAGCATGTATCTCACCATTCTTTGATTCTGTTCTCCCATTCAATCACAAGCTTCACATGCAGAGGACCACCAGGGCCGCAGAACTTCAGGGCCCTGTGACAAAAGACATGATTCGAATTGTGAGTTCGGTATTCAGCCACTAGGTGGCAGAGTATAATCAGTGTTGTGAAGTTCGAATTAGCATTAGACAGTAAGACAGTCACAGTCAATTTATAACTTAAAACGGTTTAGGATCAGAAAGTTATTTTGGTAACACTTTACAATAAGGTTCATTAGTTAACATTAGTTAATGTATCAACTAACATGAACTAACAGTGAGCAATACATTTGCTACAGTATTTATTAATCTTTGTTAATGTTAATAAAAATACAGCTGTTAATTTGTTTTGTTCATGTTAGTTCACGTTGCATTAACTAATGTTAACAAAGACAACCTTTTATTTTAATAATGTATTAGTAAATGTTAAAATTAATAGTATCTAGTAGTAGATTAATTAATGCAGTAGAAGTGCTGTTCATTCTTAGTTTATGTTAACTAAGGTAGTTAACTAATGTTAATTAATTAACCTTATTGTAAAGTGTTACCGCTATTTTTTTATACTTTTTTCAGCAAGGGTTAGGGTTAGTGCTGAAGATTATCAAAGGTGACAGTAAATACATTTATAAAATATTTCCATTTTATATAAATGCTGTTCTTTTGAACTTTCTATTCATCAAATTCAGCATTGGAAATAATAAATGTTTCTTGAACAGCAAATCAGCATGTTAGAATGATTTGATTTAGAAGATTGGAGTAATGATGCTGAAAATTCAGCTTTGTCATCGCAGGAATAAATTACATTTGAAAATATAGTAAAACAGTCATTTTAAATTGTAATAATATTTCACATAATGGTTTTACTGTATTTTGATTCGATAAATGCTGCCTTAGTGAGCATAAGAGACTTATAACAAATGAAACAAAACATCTAACTGACCCCAAACTTTTGACCTTAATGTATAATATAATATATACAATAACTTAAGGCTTTTTGCCTTTGATTGTACAGTAAATGAGGGAGGGTAAAGAAACTACCAAGACTGAATTATGACCACATTCAACTAGGTCATGACTAGACTCAACTATGATCATTATGTTGTGCCGCTGTGATACGGCTCTAATGTCATTTTGTTTTTCAAATAATAAGATATAAACAAAGACAAAAGCATGAGGAAAATATAGAGGGAGAGAGAAAAGGAAAATGTCCAGAAAATAAAGTAAGTCACAGAACAATGGCCAGCTTCATTTATCCTTTAAAATTGCAAGTCTAAAAATAGCTTTATTATTATTATTATTATTATTATTCATGGTAATTACCAGGATTCATCTGTAGTTCTCACTATCATTACAGGTCCTCAGACTGAAAAAAATAGCATATGCACACACGACAATAATCACCTGGCTAAATAACCAAGAGAGAAAAACACAGCATTTACAGCCTCGGCCCTCACTGTTCACCCGGTGCAATTCTGCAAACAATCTATCAAATATGACAGGGGAAAAAACTGCGGCAGAAAGGAGTGTGGGGTAATTTGAAGATGTGACTGGAGCATGGCTGAGTTTTACTGAGAGCTGGGCTAAAGCCAGATTAATTCCGACGCGCAGTCCGTCTGCGTTAATTGCGATTGTTTCTGATTGGATTTAAAAGCACGCAGGGAACAATAATTCAGAGACGTGAGGGGAATTCACTTGGATTCATCAAGTCTGGCCTATTGAGAAGAAAGCTCCACACACGCAGGGGTTTTCTTATCTTACACTTAAACTTATCTCGTCTTACAGTAACAATTTACCTTATCTCAAACTGAACTTTGGGGATCTAAAACACACGCAGGAGTTTTCTTATCACACATACACATACACATACACATACACATACACATACACATACACATACACGCACACGCACACGCACACACACACACACACACACACACACACACACACAAACACACACACACACACACACACAAACACACTCTTTGGGTTACACTTTATTTTACAGTAAGTGTACTTAAAGTGTACTTACCCAAGAAAGTACTGGTAATATAAGGTAACTACATGGATTAAGGTTAGGTTTAGGGATAAGTTCAGGGTTAGTACCTATAGTTATAACCCAGTTATTGTAACTGCTATAATAAGTAGCCTACATAATATGTACATGCGAAACAGGACTGTAAAATAAAGTGCTACCAAACTTTGTATTGTTTTTTTCTGTTCTCTGAACTTCTGTTCATACAAACCATCTATTTGATGATAAATGTTTGTGGCAACCAAATGCTTCCTGTCATTACTTGGAAAATGTGGTCGTCTTAACTCAAACTTGCTTGTGAAACCTCTAGATAGATGAATGAATATATCTTCACCAATGGCTGACAAACTTTATTACTTGCACAGTTAAACACGCCTGTCTTTCAGCACACAAGGGCAGCAGTTTGCGTCAGAGAACAGCAGGTAACCACATGAGAAATGGAACGTCTCTGCTATCATCTGAACATCATAATTACAAATAAACAACCTATTCATACAGTGACAGACATAAATGAGAGTAAACAGTGATGCTTTGGTAAGAAAATATGATCAAACACCTCTGCAACACGTTAAAAACATTCTCATCTCCAAACCTTACAAAAATGTTCTGTTCTAGTCTGGTATAGTGATGCTGTCAGAAGGTAATACCATGGTACTTTGATATACCATGGCACTGAATGATGACCATATTCGTATATATATATATATATATATATATATATATATATATATATATATATATATTAGGGGTGGCACGGTTCACAAAACCCACGGTTCGGTTCGTATCACGGTTTTAGGGTCACGGTTTTCGATTCTGTACGGTTCTTGTTATTTTTTCTTTTAATCTTTAACACTCCAGAAATGTACTTCAGCATATAATATAGGCTATAGCTTAATTATCCACAATTCAGGATACAGTATTAAAAAAAAAATTATATCATGTTATCATGCACAAACTGAATTTGACTTGACTTTAAGCACATTATTGAGACCATCTCTGAGGATAGCAAGGTGACATTTTGATACAGCAAGAGAGAAGACATTGATGAAATGCTTTTGTTTATTTGGCAAAAAAGGAGAATGTGTATTGCTATCTCTACAGGGACTTATGTGCATTTTTAGCACACAAAGATTAAAATTAACTTGCATTTATCAAACTGTCAACTTCAGTGTAGCTCTTACAAAATGTTTATCTTTTAAAAGAAAAAGAGAGGAACTCTTAAAGCACTATCTCTTAAATAAGTCAAAATATGTTACACATAATTGCCTATAATGAGGCTATAGCAATAGCAAAGGCCATAACCATAAAGTGAAACATAAGTTCAACCTCAACACAAAAACAGTATCAACAATACTATTCCCTGATGAATAGTATTGATCATCAATAGATCATGTATTCCCTGATAGTGAGGATACATTTTTTTCACTTGAAATTAAAGTGCAGTATTTGGAAACATATGACTGGAGTTCTTATCTAAACTTGGTGTCACTGTATATTTTAAAATATCATAGGTAACATGAAATCCAAAATGTTCCCACACGGACTTATACGACGCTGGCGCATCCTCCAACTCCGGTTAGCCTTACATCTCCCACTTGCCATTCCTATTCACCTTATTTTTAACGGAAATACGGACGCAGCCAGTTGACGGTTTTTTGTGCGAGACTTCCGGTTAGGGACTTCCGGTCACTGGCTAGCTAACTCACTTTACTGTCTATGGTAACAACTAACTCATCGTTATGGCTTCGAGGAAGACCGGGATTGTTTGTGCAGTTAGAGGTTGTCATAATAACTGGTACAAAAGAAAGATTTACTTGGAGCAGGAGTGTTTTAATCATCAATCGCGTACAAGAGCTGAATGTGGATGCGAGGCGCCCTACGACCTTCACCCCCCGCCGAAGAATGAGGAATCCCTTCGCCTGTGGTTAAAAGCTTCAAATTTGAAGAAACCACCGAAGCGACCGTATGTTTGTTCTTTTCATTTCGTGGATACAAGACCTACAGAAGACCACCCGATACCAGAAAAGTGGCTGGGCTACGAAGTCCCAATAAAAACAAAAAGGAGACGTGTCCAGAGGTATATAATACCAGATCATCAATGTTGTTATTGATAAACACCTTGCCAACTTTTCCACTGTGGAGGTACTGATACGCCTCTGTACTTTTGTAATTACGCATAGTAGACCCATCCGCACCAAGTGACAACACAAAATAATTAAATATGTCCTCGTACGTTATATCAGGCCACTTCTTCATGTCATCCTCCCACTCGTGAATAATTTGAGGGTGTGGCACTGACCTGCCATTTCGATTGTTCAGCAGCGATTTTTGGAAATGTTCCCACGACATAGTTCACCACCAATTTAGTTGAACTAACGTTAGTTAGCCCAGGGAAGCGAAGAAACGGAAGTGCCGCACAAAAACCGGAAGTTGGACCCATATTTACTTCCGCGTTCGAAAATAAGGTGAATACGTGACGAGACCTGCAGCACTCCGTACTCCACTTTTACTGTCTATAGGCTTGTTCGACTTGAACCGGCGCTGCACAGACCGATCGGTTTATGACATCAAAGTACCGCGAGCGTGATTGAAAAGCATATGGAGCCGTTGCTCTCGCGGTACTTTGATGTTATTCATCGATCGGTCTGTGCAGCACCGGTTCAAGTCGAACAAGCCTCATATGTATGTCCATTGTCATGTCCACACATCTCTTATTTCGCGCGAAAAGTAAACACACTGTCTGAGGTCACGGGAACGAGGTTACATTGCGCATGCGTCGAACCGTGCGACGCACGCACGCACCGAACCGAGACAAGCGAACCGAACGGTTCGGATGTTTTTTCATGTACCGTGCCACCCCTAATATATATATATATATATATATATATATATATATATATATATATATATATATATATATATATATATATATATAAATAATGATCATGTACTTAAAAAAACGGCGGTATGCAGTGTTGGGGAGTAACTAGTTACATGCAATGTAATTCAGAAATAAAAACATTCTTATTATTCATGCGTCCCTTCATCTATCCCTGTCATTTCTTTACGCACACACAAACGTACACATTACTGTCAAACCCTATTTGTTTGTGGTTTCATACATAATCTGCTCTAAAGATTAAAATTATTTTCTACTGAACTCTCATTTAAAAAGCTTGAACTTTAAAGTGAAACACATTTACAAATAAAAACATCATAATTCTGTTATATTCACTTCAGCGAAAGGAAAACAGCCCAGAATAGCAGGCAGAGGAGCGAATGAGGCTGCAGTCACGACTGTGGAACTGAGTTTTAAGCGTTTAAATTGAGAAATGGATCATTGGCTTTTGAGACTCGTGTGCGTTACACCTACAGCACAGTGAGGATGAGCTCTTCATGGTTTAGCTTGTTGGGTTTGTCTCTCTAGAGCCTCACAAACATGATGCAGAGAAGAGGATACAATTAGTCCAAACTAGGTTGAAATACTGTGATGTGGGTGTTTGGAGACCAATTAAAAAGTTTAAAGCAACTGGAAATATTATCTTTTAGCAGCACTGCACTGATAAGCACTCAGGGTGTATAGAACACATAATTTGGGGTCATAAAGATAAAAAAAAGAATACTTTTATTCTGCAAGGATGCGTAACGTTAGCCTGGTCCTACCAGACTCTCGTACATTTCATTTGTACAGAGAGTCTGGCCACTCTCCATTGACAAGTGTTGACTACCTTGAAGGCGGGTACTCTTTTGAAGTTTAAAACTTTTGGATCTGTCAAGAGCCACTCTGGATCTGCCATAACCAGTCGCCAACGTTTGGTCGTGACGCACGACTAG
The DNA here is from genome assembly GCA_026230005.1 of Gila orcuttii. Classification (NCBI taxonomy): domain Eukaryota; kingdom Metazoa; phylum Chordata; class Actinopteri; order Cypriniformes; family Leuciscidae; genus Gila; species Gila orcuttii. Next base: position 24,811,314 of record JAPDVR010000011.1, read on the forward strand.
CGCACGACCTCAACATCATCGTTCTCAGCCACTCCCTCTGTTTGCTGATTGGACCGGTAAAAAATTGACCGGAGAAAACCCACGAATATACCGCAAACCCAGACGTAGTACTGAAGGAAAATGAAAATTGAGCGGAAGTACGTAGGAGGGCGGAGCCAGGCTAGTGTAACGCAACGCTGCATGAAGGTGTAAAGATGAAGAAATGCAACAGTGTTTTATTTAAATAAACAAAAAGATAATCCAAGGAGACAATGATAACGATGATCATAAACCAATGGAGAAACAAGCAACAAAACAGCTTAGTCAAACTAAGACAATAACCGACAACTCAAGACTAAAACACTGGGATATAAATACAAGAGTTATGAATGAACTAAACAAGAAACAGGTGAAGAACATAATCAGTAACTATGGTAACAAATAAGTGTGTACTAGTAACCTAGGAACTGAGGAAACAGAAACAAACACAGGAACAAAAGGAATGAACAGAAGATCAAAATAAGAGTCTCATAACTGAACTAACTGAACCAGACGTGACAGAATAAGAAATTGGACGATAAATTGATCAGTGACAAGACTTTTACATTGCTCAAAAAAAAACTATTTCAAATGAATGCTGTTCTTTTGAACTTTCTATTCATCAAAGATTCTGAAAAAATGACCAGTTTCCACAAAAATATTACGTTATTCAGCTGTGATAATAATAAGAAATGTTAATTGAGAAATAAATCAGCACGTCAGAATGATTTGACACTAAAGACTGGAGTAATGGCTGTTGAAAATTCAGCTTTGCCATCACAAGAATAAATTACATTTTAAAATATATTAAAATATAAAACAGTTATTCAAAATTGTAATAATAATAGTAATAATTCACAATATTACTGTTTTTACTGTATTTTTGACCAAACACATTCCGCCTTGGTGAGCAAAAGACTTATTTCAAAAACATAAAATAACATTTATTCAGGTGGGGAATGTGGGCTCACCTGTCCACAGTTGGGTGGCACAGAGGTTTGCTGTCGTTGGGAGACAGGTAACTGCAGGAAGCCGACCCACCCACCACACGCATCTTAAACAGTTCAGTAGTCTGTGGAAGGCAAAATACAGCTTTTTAGCAAAAATGTAACAATTCTATTCTTTATTCTCTATCTCTATTCTCTAATATTCTCCTAAGTTTCTCCTACGATCTTCTGAGAGTTATGGATTCAGAATAAAGTTTACTCCCTGTTGTTTACTCCTCATCTCATTCATGCATGCTGCACACCAACCCCTGACCATATTAAATAACTAAGAAATGATACTTGAGCATCAAATCAGCATAATAGAATGGTTTCTGAAGGATCATGTGACACTGAAGACTGGAGTGATGGCTTCTGGAAATTCATCTATGCCATCACAGGAATAAATGACATTTTGAAATACATTAAAATAGAAAACAGTTTTAAATTGAAATAATATATAACAATATCACAGTTTTACTATATTTTTGATAAAATAATTGTAGCCTTGGTGAGCATAAGAGCAGGGCTGCCAACTTTTGAGTTCAACTTTTGTAGAAAAAAACAACAACAAAAAAACAAACAAACAAGTGTGATTGTCAAAACATTTGGTAACTAAACAGAATTTCCATAAGTTTAGTGATAACGTGTTACAATGTTTACATGGTACAATAACTACTCGGTTACTCACGTAACCTCAGTTCCCTGAGTTAGGGAACGAGTATTGTGTAGCTATACGCAGTGGGGGAAACTCCTTTTCCTCGATTTACTGAAGCCTATATGTAAAGCGCATTTGCAGCTGCACAGCTAGCACATTGAGCGTCTGGCTCGCTCATAGGCTGTGCTGCGGCAACTGCACATCCAATTGCGCGGGCGGTCACGCCAAGGGGGCGTGACCTCAGTCTATATTAGTCCCCGAATTCGCCAATATTACAGGTTTAACGACTGAAGCGACAACTTGCCGTGTTACTATAGTGCGGCCGGCTACGCAATACTCGTTCCCTAACTCAGGGAACTGAGGTTACGTGAGTAACCGAGTAGTTCCCTTTCGAACGGTCACTTCGTATTGCGTAGCTATACGCAGTGGGGACGCCATGCAAAACTCCGCACTGAGTAACTGGCTGCCACTACAACTCAGGACCCCTGAGCATACAGAACAAGCCATAAACCACATAATTATGTATAAACAGACCAGACACCGTCAGGTCTAGGATAGTACATATAAGTCAGTAATAAACCAACACAATACACCAATCAACCCAGACACTCTCGGGGTAATTAGTATATGAACATATAACCGGTCAAGCGGGTTCATATATGAAATTCACAAATACCCGCATCACAAATATCACGAATGGGAAAGCCAGATGACCAAGCCCATGACGAGGCCATGCCTCTGGTTGAATGGGCCTTGATACCTATAGGGCAAACCTGACCCACTGAGGTATAAGCCAAAGAAATAGCATCCACTATCCATTTAGACAGTCTTTGCTTAGTGACTGGATCCCCCTTGGATCTACCACCAAAGCAGACAAAAAGCTGTTCTGATTGTCTAAAAGACGCAGAACGCTCCAGATAGATTCTCAGCGCTCTGACAGGGCAGAGAAGATTAACCTCCCCATCCTCTGCAGAAGGGGGAAGGGCTAATAATGTGACCACCAGTGCTCTGAACGGCGTTGAGAGCACTTTGGGTATGTAACCATGCTTGGGCTTGAGGATGACTCTGGAGTCACCTGGGCCAAACTCCAAACATGCAGGGCTCACAGAGAGAGCCTGCAGATCTCCCACTCCCTTAATAGATGCTAATGCCATCAGGAGAGGGTCTTCAGCGAAAGGGGTTTGAGATCAACCGACTGGAGTGGTTCAAAAGGTGGACCTTTCAGAGCCCCCGTGAGACCGTGGAGAGGTCCCATGGTGGCACGGAAGGAGGTCTGGAGGGGTTAATCCTCCTAGCACTATTCAGGAATCTTACGACCAGGTCGTTTCTTCCCAGTGACTGGCCAGCCACTAGCACATGATGTGCTGCTATGGCTGCCACATACACTTTGAGCGTGGACGGGGAGCGACCCGCGTCCAACAGCTCCTGCAGGAATGAGAGAACCACAGATATCTTACATGACTCTGGGTCAGCACGTTTTTTTGAGCACCAGCTGGAAAAACCCAACCATTTTGAAGCATAAAGGCGCCGAGTAGACGGGCCCTAGCTTCAGATATAGCGCTTAAAACCTTCTTAGGTAGGTTCCTGGGTACGCGTTGAGGGGCCAAACATGGAGGGCCCATAGATCGGGTCTCGGATGCCACAACGTCCCGTTCGCCTGTGTGAGGAGGTCTTTCCTCAGCGGGACAGGCCATGGGATTGTGTCCGATAACTGAACCAGTTCCGGGAACCACGGCCAGGTTTTCCAGAGAGGGGCCACCAGGAGGACTGGGCACCCGGTCTCTCTGACCCGTTTGATGACTTGTGGAATCATCGAGACGGGGGGAAAGGCATAAAGGGGGCTGTTGGGCCAGACATGGGCCAGCGCGTCCCTGTTCTTCGAGAAGAACACTTTGCAGTGGGTGTTGATTCTTGAGGCGAAAAGGTCGATTTCGGCCTCGCCAAACACCTTCCATATCAGACTGACCGTCTGTGGGTTCAGGGACCACTCGCCGAGGGGAGTGTTGCCCCGTGAGAGCATATCCGCACCCACATTCTGGACGCCAGGGATTTGCGCCGCTCTCAGAGAGCTCAGATTGGTCTGTGCCCATAAGAGGAGGTCTCTCGCCATCGCATGCAGGTTGCCTGACCAGATGCCCCCCTGGCGATTTATGTAGGCCACCACTGACATGTTGTCCGTGCGGACTAAGACGTGGTGACCCCTGAGGTTCGACAGAAATGCCTTCAGGGCCAACCCAACTGCTTTCATTTCCAGACAGTTGATATGTAAGCTCTGCTCCGTGCTCGACCAGAGGCCGGAGGCAGGCATGCCCTCGTGCAGCGCTCCCCAACCCAGGTTGGACGCGTCTGTAAGAACCACTTTCCTCCTGGAAATTGTTCCCATTGTCACACCCTCGTGATACCAGTCCTGAGCCCGCCAGGGAATCAGGGTTCTCAAACAACCGTGATTCACCATAATGCGCAGGCTGCCTGACTGCCATGCATGGGTTGGTACCCGGCGTTTCAGCCAGTGCTGCAGCGGACGCATGCGCAGTAATCCCATACGGAGTAATGGTGATGCTGCTGCCATTAGACCAAGCAATTTCTGAAATTTCTTCAGCGGCGCGCGCTTGAGCGCTCTGGACGAGCCTGCAAGCGTTCGCACCGAGAGCGCGCTTTGGTGTGAGTCGCGCTGTCATTGTCATTGAGTCTAAAACTGTGCTGAGCTAGTAGCTCGACTCTCGACTGCGCTAGCACAAGCCAGTCGCCGAGATAATTTAACACACGCACTCCCTGATGTCTCAGAGGAGAAAGCGCTGCATCCACACACTTCGTGAATGTACGGGGTGCCAAAGATAGACCAAACGGCAGAACGGTGTATTGATAAGCCTGACCCTCGAAGGCGAATCTCAAGAATGGCCTGTGACGAGGGTTTATCTGAATGTGAATGTAAGCATCTTTCAGATCCATAGTGACAAACCAATCCCCCGGGCGAATTTGCGCGAGGATATGTTTGATGGTTAACATTTTGAACGGCCGTCTCATGAGAGCTTTGTTCAAATGTCTCAAATCTAGAATGGGTCTGAGGCCGCCGTCTTTTTTTCGGAATTAGAAAATAGCGGCTGTAAAAACCCGTATGTTTTAGCGCAGGGGGGACTAATTCTATCGCCCCTTTTGCTAATAAATTCTGTACTTCGGTGCGAAGCACGTGACCCACGTTGCTTCTCACCGAAGTCTCGAGAACCGCCTGAAACTTTGGGGGTCTGCGAGCGAATTGGAGCGAGTAGCCTCGCTTTATAGTGTTTATGACCCAACTTGACACATCGGGGATAGCTTGCCAGGCTAGAACCCGTGTGGCTAGGGCTTGACACACTGATTGGGACGGGCCGCCTAACATAGGGGGGCCTGATACCCTTATATTGTGATTTGTACACACATTGAGTGTTGGACTGACTGTACAAGCATTTGCGTGTGGGGAAGTCAGTGTTACAACAGGGGAGGGGCCGCCTAGTGAAGGGGGACCTGATACCCTTATATTGTGATTTGTGCACACATTGAGTGTTGGACTGACTCTACAAGCATTTGAGTGTGGGGAAGTCAGTGTTACAACAGGGGAGGGGCCGCCTAGTGAAGGGGGACCGTGAACCCATGTGTTGTGTTTGTGAAACATGCTCTTTTTGTGCTTTATTTGGGTCGCCGTGAAAACGGCATTTGTTTGCAAAGACGCGCTCACTGCTGCGGGCCTGTTTGCAGATATAAAATCCCCAGCCGCCTGAACTGAACAGGGGGCTTTGGGAAGTTTTGTTGGCTTCTTTGAGGGTGGTCCGGCAAGTGCGGGACACGTACCCTCTCTCTTCGCTTTGCGTGCTAGGACGACTTTGGCGGCGCCGCTGGGTCTCTGGCCCTGGCGTCGGGGCAGCGGGAAGCGCTTGGCTGCTCTCGGCTGGCGTTAGGCATCAGCCGCAGAGCGGGCTGAGAGGCCTGTTTAGCCGGCTTTGCTGGTCTGGGTTTCGGTGGAGCTGGCTTGTGAGCGCTTGAAGCAGAGCTCGAGTGTCGCATGGCCTGGGACGCTTTCTGTGCCTCGGTGTATCTCTCCGAGAACCCCTTCACCGCCGGGCCGAAGAGGCCGGAGCTGGATACCGGGGCATCGAGGAACCTCGTTCTGTCCGCGTCCTTAATGTCAGTGAGGGTAAGCCAGAGGTGGCGCTCGAGCACGACCAAACTCGCCATGTTCCTCCCGATAGCTTGCGCTGTGGCCTTGGTAGCCTTCAAGGCCAGGTCCGTGGCGCTTCGGAGGTGCCGAAAGGCCTCAGGGTCCGGGTCAGCCTCGTCCATAGACTGGAGGAGTTTGGCCTGGTAAACCTGCAGCGTCGGCCATCGTGTGCAGGGCCGCCGCAGCCTGACCGGAGGTGGAATACGCGCGTCCAGCGAGGGCTGAGGTATTACGGCATGGCTTGTTGGGGTGAACAGCTCTAGTTCGCCAGCTAGCAGCTGTGTTCGGGCAGAGATGAGCGGCCAACGCCTCTTCGAGGGGCAGCAACGACTCATAGACCTTTACCGCCGCGCCGTCCACGGAGGAGAGCGTTGCGCAAGCTGCGGGTCCCCGTGTAGAATACGGAGTGTGCCAGGCCTTGGTTAGCTCCTCGTGTACCTCTGGAAAGAATGGTGCTGGCTTGTGACGAGGGGCCTGTTGGTGCCCCAGCAGAAACCAGCCATCCAGCCGACTCCGAGGAGGCTCATCGGGCGGGGCCCACTCGAGCTCGAGGTCCGCGACGGCCTGCGTCAGGATCCGAAGCATCTCGGTGTCGGAGTTAGTCCTGGTAGCAGATGCGCTGGCTGCCGGCAGGGAAGCCATGACGGGGTCGAAAGAGCCAAGCCATTCTTCCTCAGACGCGGCGATGGACAGGCTGTCGTCGTGCTCGCTGGGTCCGCCGAAGGACCTGATCTCCCTCGAACAGGACTGGAGAAGACTGAGCTGGATAGAGTGAAGCACGCGGGACGAGGCCGGCATGCATTCACTAACGTCCATGCTCTCTGGATGCCGTTGGCTGCGGCGCTTCTTCTTCCTCGGTTGAAGTAGTGCCGGAGAAGGAAGCACGGGTGGTGCGGCGTCGCCGTCTCGTGAGAGGGGTAGCCGAGTCCGCAGCACGGAGATAGGCATGCTCTCGCAGGCCGCACATCCGCCGGCAGAGAGTGCATTCTCTGCGGGGTCGAGTCCCAGGCATGAGATGCAGCTCGCGTCTCCGTCGGCCTCGTGCAGCTTGCATCCGCACGTGGCGCAGGTATTAACACGAGGCATTTGGAACAACGCTCGTACAATACACAAACAGAATACAGAATAGAAAGGATATATCCGCCGGATAGCCACAGGAGAGACGGCGTCAGGAGAACGGCTGAGAAGGCGTAATCTGCTGAATTTGTAGCTTGCTCGGGCTGAAGGGCTTGTTCGACGGCGAAGACTTCAGTAACGGTCAGAGATGTGAAGTTAGTCGCTGAAGGAGTAAAATCTGCTATAATGGTGAATTCAGGGACTAATATAGACTGAGGTCACGCCCCCTTGGCTATCTCTCAACTAATGCTGTAAACATACAGCGAGCCCTGTCAGCTGGTATTATTATTAAAGGTTAAAATTAACAACTCAAATTAATATAATGCATTTTTTATAATAATAACATTATACTATAATATGTAATAGGCCTATAGTGCATATATTTAGCAAAATACTCTATAGTAATTTTTTTCTTGCTAACTAAGCTAAATGTATGGAAGCTTGCTTCCGCCACAGAATAAAACATTTTAAAAGATAATTGCGAGATAGAAACGCAAAGTTTATATCTCACAATTCTGACTTTATGACACGTAATTGCGACTTTATATCATGCAATTGTGAGATAAAAAGTCGCAATTACCTTTCTTATTTTTTATTCTGTGATGGAAACAAGTTTCCATATAAATGTAACGTGACATTGTTTACAAGCTGTTTAATTGACGTCTATCCACTGTTGAAAGAAACACGGATGGAGCGATTACAGGAGACATGATTCATTTCAGTAAGTTATACTATATCTTTCAACATACATTCTGATGCTCATATGTGTTTATTTACTACTAACTAGTAAGAGATGATCGGTTCAAGAGGTGCTTGACCTGAGGTGCAGTGATCTGTCACGTGCCACATTAAAGAGCGCCAAAAAGGTATTTATTATTTTAATTTTGGAATACAATTGACAGAATTTAAAAGTAGAGACTTTGATTCATTTCAAAAGTAACCTGCTCTGTCTTGTCTGTCTGTGTCCTCTTTGCGCTGTGATTTTTCACTGCATGAGAAAATGGATGTGTGGCGTGAGAGCAGTGTTAACAGAGTGAGTCTCACGCTGAATGCGTGAGAGTTGGCAGCCCTGAGGGACTTAAGAGAAAAACATCTAATACCAATCCAATCTTTTCAATAGTAGTGTACATAGATCAGAACTTTATCTGATAATGTTAAATTAGGAGTGAACATATGCCTTCAGAATCTGGTGTGACCTTGAGTGACAAAAACAGCAATTAAACGTTTTCTGTAATTGGGGATCAGGCCTCTGTGTGTTAAGGGCCGTTGTCTTATCTTCTGTTTCAAGAACCGACACCCTTTAGAAAACGCAGGATTCGTCGTTCCATCAATGATGTCAAGCCTTGTCCAGAGGCAGTAAATTAGCCCCAAACAATAATAATAATGCCACCACCGTGCTTTACAGTTGGGATTATTATCATATTATTGAATGCAGTATTTTGGTTTTCCCCAAATGTAATGCTTCTCATTTAAACCAAAAGTTATATTTAGGACTCATCTGTCCACAAGGCATTCTTCCAATAGTCTTCTGGCTCACAGTCTCTGGCAAACATTAGATGGGTAGCAATATTCTTCTTGGAGAGTGTTTGCTCGATGGTGGACTCATAAACACAAATCTTAAATAATGTAAGAGAGGGCACAGGTCCTTTAGATGTTACCATGGGGTTCTTTCTAGAATATAAGATGTCTTTCTCCTGGAGTGATACTTGTTAGACAACCACTCCTATGTAAAGTAACATTGTAGCTTCTTCTACTTGTATATGTTAATAGCAAGTACAGTAATCTGATAGGTGGAAAATAGTTTTGCAACCTTTTCCAGCCTGGGAAGCATCAATAATATATTTTTTAGGAAGTTGACCAAGCATTGGTAAACTTCCAAAAACCTGTGTGATAAGGGCTAGACATAAAGGGAGAGTTCACCTCAAAATGAAGCAAGTACGGTTGAGCTGCCATTGACCAAATTTGATGTTTTCTATGCATGTACGCTGATCAATGTTTATATGTGAATAAAAGCCTGGGTTAAATCGGTTCATTTTATAACACAATCGTGTTTCTTCAGAAGAAATAAACAGCTTGATTCGTATTGTACCATCTCTTTATTAACTTTTTGAAGTTTGAATTGAGGGAAAGTTTCATTAAAAATATCTTCATTTGTGTTTTGAAGATGAAGTCTTATGGGTTTGGAACAACATGAAGGTGAGAAAATGACAGAAATATAATAAACAATTGTTTTCATAATTCCTTTCAACTCCAGGTTTACCTTTGTTCAGTTGACCAGGGCCAATTTTATCCCATTAATTACCTTATTCCAATGACATTTTCAAATATCTGATAATCCTAAAGGTACACATACAAGTATGACAACATTTAAAATTTTTATATAGGATTTAGAATAAGATCTGATGCTTATGAAGATCAAATGTTTACAGCAATATGGAAAATTCTCAATTCACAAACTTTCTGGCATCATTGAAAATAATAATGAAATTCTCTTGATAATATTATTTTTTTGGGGGTCAACTAATGCATTAAAATAGGTTTGAAAAAGGGCATTTGTTTATTCATTTTTCTGGGAATGACAGTAGCATGGAACTGAGAAAGAGAGAAACATCAGGATTTTAAGCAAAATTAGAACAAAATGGACCAGCACTCAAGTGTACAGAGTGATAAATTAAAGATTTAACGGGAACCAATGAACAGATTAAAACGGCAGCAGTCTTTTGTTTAAGGAGGTGAGTTTATATTGGTCCTTTAATTTATTATCCTGAGAAAATGGTAAAACAATACAACTCTGCTCTCTGCAGTACTGGCCAATATGTTGTACTGAAACACTTAGAAGACAATGTAAGATCTCTTGTGTCTTTCTATCTCATTCATTTTCTGAAACATGTTCTAAAACGTTCAGTTTGTTGTAGAGCTCAAGTCTCCAAAACAATCTAATGGGTCTAATACTGTGAGAACAAATAACTATAATGAACAACAAGACTGGTGTTACAAAACAGTGGCATCTATGGCATTTAAATGATATGACTGAAGCTGTACGTTAAAAATATTATACTATGGTAATTCAAAATATATTTTGAATTTTAAATCAAGATTATTCACTGACTTTAAGACAAACTTCATGAATGTTAAACAAGAATCTCTTTTTTGGGAAAACGGATACAACAGTGACCCTCAGGGCAGCGTTGACACATGACCATTTATGGTGACATTCCTGCATATTTAAACTTATAAGGAAATAACATAGCGCTTCAGCATGTATCTAAAAGGTAATGCCTGATGAATAATAATTAACACATTTGTTCATATTCAGTCAGTAAGTCCGACAGGTGTGTACTTTACACATGACCATTTCCCTTTCACCTCATCTATCCATCTCCTGTATTCAACTAATTGGTCTGTGATTATCCTTCCCTCATCTGAACATTTAAGCTTGCAGGGAGAGCGGTGTCATAATTATCGAGAGGCTTCTGTCATAATAAAGAAATTCAATATCCCATAATTACCCTAGCTGTAACCGCAGCACATTGCACTAACATCAAAACCTGAGAGTAGTAATCTATGATCAGCTCACACTCACCTTTACGATCATATTTTTTTGAAATAAGTAAAGCTTATTGCACACACTCTGTCGCAAATGATCCCAAGAAAGAGTCCTTTCTACTCTCATCAGGAACGGAGGCCCAAACCTGGAGAAAGAAAGCAAAAGTCAAAATGAGTGGTAGCACAATTTTGTGATGACGCTTGCTTGAGGATGAAATAATCACTGGATTTGCCAGAGTTTGCCAGGTTAGCAACATCAAATCTTTGAAAGATATTCAGAGTTTAGTTTGAAGCAATTTATTAAACATTAAGTAAACTATAAAATATTTCCATTATTTTGCCAGTGTTTTCTGTATAAACATTGGTAGAGATTGCTGTGCCCCTTTTTAACCAAACCAGTCTAATATTGTGGTTAAAACTGTGGTCTCTTGCTTTATACTGTATGTCGTTCAGATCATTACTTCCTGTCTAAATGACAGTTATTGGCCAGAATAAGCTGCAGTGTGGTTTGTCGTTTAGTCTGGCTAAGCCAAACTGCTGCACCACACACAAAAAATAAGATTTCCCAAGAACTAAAATAGTCTCTTCACCAGTAATCAGATATTACAGGTAGTTCTGCTCCTAACTAGTGACATTAGTTGAGTCAAGCAAACCGAGCCATGTTTTGAAAGTGCTACAAAGCCGAAGCCCTCACACTCTTTGGGGAAATCAACCTACGAATGGATTTTTTTTTAAAGTTGTCTCTGCACATTAAGTTAGGACAGGATCAAATTAAAATTGCAAAAGCTACACAATTCACCTCTCACATTGAAAATATGAACCTACTTTTTGATATAACCCTTATATTTTGTTGCAATTGTTGAACCAGAAAGGCAACTTCACTTCAAATGTGGGCCAGAGGCTGGGAGGCATCTGCCATTAAGGTGCAGTACACAAACACTTCCTCTCTCTCTCTCTCTCTCTAAGATGTCATCCTGGCATTTGTAGGTGTTCCAGGGGAATACCCGTCATCTGTTTCCACCCATTGCCCTGTGTCCACGGTTGAGGGAGCGAGACTTTGATTGACAGCTGAAGGTTAGGGACAAAGACTGCCAGATGCAGCACTCCTCAGAGTCCAGTATCAGTGTGAAGACTAAAATTTCATCTTTTAATAATTTCATTTAATATTATGTATCTGTATTATTATTATTCTTTATTAATATTCATAATCAGTTGTATTATCTTATGGAGTTTTACATGCATGTATTTGAATGCATGAGTTAGACTATAGATAGCATGGATCAGATGTCAGACAGGGAGAGAGCTATATTTTGTTTAGAGGTGTGTGTGCAATGCAACATGTTCATTGAGCATAGATGTTTCCACTGATGCAAATGTACCATGAATGTATACACCGAGGATAGTTTTTAATAAGGAAAGTGGATTTTGACATGTGTAAGCATGACATATACGTTCCATTTTTAAAGCAACATGTTTTGTTACCTTACAAGGAAGTTGTAAGTCGCTCAGTAATACCGCATAGACAGGCATGAAAATCTTCTAAAAGTTTCTCTCCTGACATATATGAATAAAGATTTTTCCTTGGCAAGATAACTGGTGTCCGGTCTCGTGAATCAAATAACTACGGGGGGAAAAGGCTTAATTCCAAGTCTACAAGTGCATCTGTAGTTGGAGCATGTAAAATCATTCCTGTGCTGCAGTTTACTACCTTGGATTATTGATTCTGACAGCACTGACTGATCTGACTTGTATGAATTAATGTCTTTGTGAATCTAAAAATGTATCTTGTACCAGTATGTCTAAAATTAGTTTCCAATGAATCACTCTACTCACACAATTGGGATATTGGATCTTTAAAATTATAAGTATGGATTTTAAATGGTCTTTTAAATCGCATGATAATATTTCTGCAGGAACAAACAACTATAGCAATGGACTGAATGCTGCAGCCTTACACCCATGTGCTTCACATTTTGTTCACATAAATTAATTACATTTTCTTAACAAAATTAATGTATATCTTTAAATGTGTAAAACAGTTCAAAACAAAATATACATCTAATGTTACATATAAAACGGAGTCATTAATTTCATTATATGTATTTAATAAACATACACTACAATAGAAAGGTTTGGGGTTACTACGTTTTATAAATATATATATATATATATACAGGTCCTTCTCAAAAAATTAGCATATTGTGATAAAGTTCATTATTTTCCATAATGTAATGATAAAAATTAAACTTTCATATATTTTAGATTCATTGCACACCAACTGAAATATTTCAGGTCTTTTATTGTTTTAATACTGATGATTTTGGCATACAGCTCATGAAAACCCAAAATTCCTGTCTCAAAAAATTAGCATATTTCATCTGACCAATAAAAGAAGTGTTTTAATACAAAAAAAAAAAGTCAACCTTCAAATAATTATGTTCAGTTATGCACTCAATAGTCAATACTTGGTAGGGAATCCTTTTGCAGAAATGACTGCTTCAATGCGGCGTGGCATGGAGGCAATCAGCCTGTGGCACTGCTGAGGTGTTATGGAGGTCCAGGATGCTTCGATAGCGGCCTTAAGCTCATCCAGAGTGTTGGGTCTTGCGTCTCTCAACTTTCTCTTCACAATATCCCACAGATTCTCTATGGGGTTCAGGTCAGGAGAGTTGGCAGGCCAATTGAGCACAGTAATACCATGGTCAGTAAACCATTTACCAGTGGTTTTGGCACTGTGAGCAGGTGCCAGGTCGTGCTGAAAAATGAAATCTTCATCTCCATAAAGCTTTTCAGCAGATGGAAGCATGAAGTGCTCCAAAATCTCCAGATAGCTAGCTGCATTGACCCTGCCCTTGATAAAACACAGTGGACCAACACCAGCAGCTGACATGGCACCCCAGACCATAACTGACTGTGGGTACTTGACACTGGACTTCAGGCATTTTGGCATTTCCTTCTCCCCAGTCTTCCTCCAGACTCTGGCACCTTGATTTCCGAATGACATGCAAAACTTAGCAACAGTCCAGTGCTGCTTCTCTGTAGCTCAGGTCAGGCGTTTCTGCCGCCGTTTCCGATTCAAAAGTGGCTTGACCTGGGGAATGCGGCACCTGTAGCCCATTTCCTGCACACGCCTGTGCACGGTGGCTCTGGATGTTTCTACTCCAGACTCAGTCCACTGCTTCCGCAGGTCCCCAAAGATCTGGAATCGGTCCTTCTCCACAATCTTCCTCAGGGTCCGGTCACCTCTTCTCGTTGTGCAGCGTTTTTTGCCACACTTTTTCCTTCCCACAGACTTCCCACTGAGGTGCCTTGATACAGCACTCTGGGAACAGCCTATTTGTTCAGAAATTTCTTTCTGTCTTACCCTCTTGCTTGAGGGTGTCAATGATGGCCTTCTGGACAGTAGTCAGGTCGGCAGTCTTACCCATGATTGCGGTTTTGAGTAATGAAACAGGCTGGGAGTTTTTAAAAGCCTCAGGAATCTTTTGCAGGTGTTTAGAGTTAATTAGTTGATTCAGATGATTGGGTTAATAGCTCGTTTAGAGACCCTTTTCATGATATGCTAATTTTTTGAGACAGGAATTTGGGGTTTTCATGAGCTGTATGCCAAAATCATCAGTATTAAAACAATAAAAGACCTGAAATATTTCAGTTGGTGTGCAATGAATCTAAAATATATGAAAGTTAAATTTTTATCATTACATTATGGAAAATAATTAACTTTATCACAATATGCTAATTTTTTGAGAAGGACCTGTATATATATATATATATATATATATATATATATATATATATATATATATATATATATATATATATATATATATATATATATATTTTTTTTTTTATGTCTTTTTATGCTCACCAAGGCTACATTTATTTGATATAAAACAGTACATTTGTGAAATATTACTACAATTTTAAAAGTAATTAAAAACTTTAATATACAGTGTGTGTAAACTGTGCTACATTCTTTGATGAATTAGAAAGTTTAAAAGAACAGGATTTATTTGAAATAGCTATATTTTCTTACGTTATAAATGGTTTACTCTCAACTGTGATCAATTAAATTTAAAAATCTTACTGACTCCAAACTTTTGAATGGTAGTTTATGAACTTATTCATTATATTTATTAACAGGCAGGTCTTCAAAGGGCTTAGCCATTATTGTTGGATTTCAAACTAGATTTTGTGGGAAACAAAATATGATATTTAGTTAACTTTAGCCAAAGCAAAAATAAAGTAGCTAAAGTTCAACTAAACGTCCCATATTTAATAGTATAAGTCAAAATTCAAATGTATAAATAATTCTACAAGTTTTAATGGTCCTGCAATGTAGACTAGGAATTTTAAAATATGAAAACATGGTACTTTACATAATATTATAGGCCAGGCTTAAAAAGTACAGTTTTGGTCAGAATTATTGGCACCCCTGGTATATATGATCAAAGATGGCTGTAAAAATAAATCTGCATTGTTAATCCTTTTGATCTTTCATACAAATAATTTGCAAAAATCAAACCTTTCATTAAAGTAAAATAATTGAAAGTGGGGGTAAATCACATTATGAAATAAATGCTTTTCTCCAAAACACGCTGGCCATAATTATTGGCACCCTATTATTAAATACTTTTTGCAACCTCCTTTTGCCAAGATAACATCTCTGAGTTTTCTTCTATAATGCCTGATGAGTTTGGAGAACACCTGACAAGAGATCAGAGACCATTCCTCCATACAGAATCTCTCCAGATCCTTCAGATTCCCAGCTCCATGTTGGTGTTTCTTTTCTTCAGTTCACCCCACTCATTTATAGGGTTCAGGTCTGGGAACTGGGATGGTCAAGGCAGAAGCTTCATTTTGTGCTCAGTGACACATTTTTGTGTTAATTTTGATGTTCGTTTTTGGATTGTTGCCCTGATTGAAGGTCCAACCACGGCCCATTATAAGATTTCTAGCAGACACCAGGTTTTGATTTTTTATCTGTTGGTATTTGCTAGAATCCATAATACCATGCATCTGAACAAGGACATCCAGGACATTCAGCAAAAAAAAAAAAAAAATAGGCCCACAACATTAAAGGGACAAAGTGTAGTTTTTTAAGTATTTTATTATCTAAAATCAATATTTTTATTCATAAATATGTCCTCAATGGTGTACAAATACCTCTGCCAATGATCTGACTTATCCTCGTAAACGAATAATTTATTATCTTTATATACATGGGACGGGTAGGTCCACGGAGGCTTCCATGTAGTTCCGCCATCTTGAAAAACTATAATAGCAGAGAGGGACAAAAAGTACTAGGCCAACGCGTTTCCACAACGCGTTTTCGTTCAGAGCCAGCGTCACGTGACTGAAAGCAGATGAACCGGACAAGAATATTTGAGAGACGCTTGTCACGGCCCCGGCAAGTTTAAAAGGCTGCACTGCACGGTTATTTATAATGGAGGACCATACTTATGTGGAGCCACAGGACTGGAGATTGCAAAAAACAAGGTTTAATGTCGGGATAGCTTTTTCCAGGTGGAAAGAGTTGATGCAGGAGAAAGCTTTCAAAAGAGACGCTGAACTTGCCTGCTTTCTTCTCAACAGGTAACGTTAAGTCAATGTTACGGTCTAAATTACAAGCTTTTTTGGTCGCTTCTCTGCCTTTGGAAACTTTCAATTCTGTCAAACATCCGTTTGTTCGTTGTGTCAAGTTGCAGTTTGTTTGAAATAACAAACCTGTTCACCCGAAGGAAAACTCGAAGTGCTATTAGAAGACATCATATCATAGCTTTTTGGTACATAACAGCTACCGTATGTAGGGTCTGGACCATTCAGACACACACTAATTATTCATATTCACTATATTTAATCAATATAAAGGTCTATGAAACTCCCCCCCAAAACTAACCTCACAAATGAAGTTAATTTGTCAGCCGGGTGTCCGGTTACAGAACACTTTAAGACTGATAACAGACTTTTACGACCTCAAAGGAATGTGGCCACATGCGCCACATGCTCAAGAGAGAGGGACAATCTTTAATTAAATAAACTTTGTGGTATTACTGTGACCTATGAAGGAACATGCCTCACAGAAACCGTGATGATTTACTGTCTCGTGTACTATTAGGTATAACATGGTATGTTTGATTGGGGTGTATGTGGTTGCACAACCACCAAACGGTCAATATAACTTCACCTGCATCATTCTTCCTACCTAATTAATCCTCATTTAATGACACATACTTTGATGTACATCACTTTCTCTTAGAATGCAATTTGAATTTGTTATGTCTATTTGAGCTTGAATGAACAGTCTAGGCACGCTGGGGACAAAGACCATAAATCAACTAAGAGCCGCTTCCCCTCTTGGACATGACACCTTACTCATAGGTCCATTCAAACCTTAGGGGTGGTTCTTTTTCAGACTATATCAGAGACAGGCAACAGTGACCACCCTCTCTTGGTTTTCCATCCTGCCGCAAACACGGCCTCGGGTGATTCGGGTGATTCGGGTGATACAGGGAAACCCCCCTCCCCCCTAACCCCTCCATGGGGGCCAAGAGGCCTTCCAGCAGGCCTGGATCCCAACCAGATCCGGCCTCATGGAAAAGAGAGGAGACTCTCTCACAAAGAACCAAAGACAATCTCAGGAGTTTTGGAACAAAGACTCCAACCAACAACGACTCCAATCACCCATCCTTCCGACTTCCTCACTTCTCCTGGGTACTCGGCGTGGCCTCAACAGAGTCCCAGGCCTTGACCAAACCAATCATGCGTTCCTGGAGAAAGAGAACGCTCAACCAACTTCCACTTGACACTGCCGGAACCATCAACGACTTCAATTTTCAACAACTTCAAGAATTGTTCCCATTACAAATGCAAGTATTCAATTCAATGAAATGTGAAAATGAAATTCTGATGGTTCTTCTCATAGACCCTCTTCCGGTTTCCAATTTCATCCTATCACTAACCTATTTATGTATTCATGTGTGTATGTTGTTTAGTTTATTTATATTCATATAAATATCTATATTTAGTTAATAAAACTTGTACATAATATGTATTTGGTTCTGATTTGTTTGCAATACATTGTCACTTTATGTTCACGGTTTTTGCTACTGGCTCAACGTGCGGTATATGCGAAGAAATAATTATTCTTCTGTGGCCATGGAAGATACCCTTTTCTTAGAATAAATTAATAATCAAAAGAGTTCGTTGGACGAACTGATTAATTGATTGTAATATTAATTCAGCCACATCAAGTTAATCCAATTAACTGACCCAAATATTTATAATTAATAATAACAAGATATTATTGATTATTAATATTTCCAAAAAGCTGAGTTCCTTACATATGGTGGAGAATTTTAAGGCATCGTATTAAACATTGTATGCAAGCAGACAGTAATCAATCATATGTTGTCCCATAAGTTGTTATTAACATCTCATACACACGCACAAGTATCTGAAATCAGCAAAACTATAGCCTGAATATGCCTTCCTACGAATGGCAGAAAGTTTCTCAAATGCTATAATGCATATTTAAATCGTACGATAAGAAACTCCTGATATTAGCGAAGAAATTCTAATTTTAGATAGAAGTCGAGCGTACGTTAAACCTTCTCTGACGGAGAAATCTCAGATTAGCCGTGCGTATAAATGGTACCAGAACAAATTAATCTGATTATGGACGAAGAAAACGATACTCGGTTACTAACGTAACCTCGGTTCTCTCTAGAAGAGGGAACGAGTATTGCGTAAGTTTAGCTTACGCTACGGGAAAGATTCATCTTCTCGAGATACTGAAGCCAAAAAATGATCCTTAATTTTTGTATACCTTGTAAACGCAGTGCAGCAGCTAGCAGACCTAGAGCAGGCTATCTTGCATGCTCATTGGCTGCTCTGCAGGCAACTGCTGCAGCCTACCAGTGAGCAGGGCGTGACATCACGCCCAATGAAGGGCGCCCGCGCCTTCATGGCGTCACAGCCCGCCAGAATGGGCGTGGCTTCAGCCTATAAAGGAATGGGCTGTAGGCTGCTTCCCTGGTTTTTGTCGACTGAAGCGAAGTCGCTCGTGGCGTGAGCACGGCCGGTTACGCAATACTCGTTCCCTCTTCTAGAGAGAACCAAGGTTACGTTAGTAACCGAGTATCGTTCTCTTACGAGAGGTTATCTCGTATTGCGTAAGTTTAGCTTACACTACGGGAACACTTTGTCAACGCCGTGCGCGCCAAGCATCCACATGAGACCCCGAACTTAGGGGGGAACCCCATAAGTGGAAAAATAAGGTGGCCGGCCGTTTCGCGGGCCATCACTTGTACATAAGCACACATAGGGAATACAGAGCAGCCCGGGCGCGGGTCTGTATAGGCACATGGCATAACCCCTTTAGTGCAGCTCAACCAGGAGAGCTAAGTCATGTGAGAGTGATCTGAGAAGGGGATCTGGGCAGATTACATGTCTCGTTTAGACTGACAGTAGTTTAGCCTGCAAGGCGGGAACTTCTAGGTTATAGAACCTGACAAAGGTAGACGGGGAGCTCCAGCCCGCCGCTACACATATGTCGTGGATAGAAATCCCGCTGGACCATGCCCACGAAGAGGCGACGCCTCTCGTGGAATGAGCCCTGATGCCCAGAGGGCATTGCAGATCCTTTGACGCATAAGCGGTTGCTATAGCGTCTACTATCCATCTGGACAGGCTCTGTTTCGAGGAGGCGAAACCCTTGGTGCGCCCTCCAAACGAAACAAAAAGCTGTTCCGAGCGCCTGAAGGAGGCGGTGCGCGTAATGTAGCTCCTCAGCGCTCTGACGGGGCAGAGGAGGTTTACATCGCTTTCACTGTCAGACACTGCGAGAGCAGATAGTGAAATAACTTGCACTCTAAATGGAGTGCCCATCACTTTAGAGACATAGCCGTGTCTAGGTCTGAGAATAACTTTAGAGTCATTTGGTCCAAACTCAAGACACGACGCGCTGACGTGCAAACTCTGTCACGACGCGCAAACTCTGTCAGCGCGTGTAGATCCCCTATGCGTTTTACTGATGACAGCGCAGTCAGAAAAACCTTTTCAGTGATAGATATTTCAACCCCACGGAGTCCAGTGGTTCGAAGGGAAAAGCTTTCAGGGCCTCGAGGACCAGTGAAAGATCCCACATAGGAACCGACGGGGGGCGTGGCGGATTCATCCTTCTAGCTCCTCTAAGGAAGCGGATGACCAACTCATGTTTCCCCAGCGGCTGGCCGTGCGTTGGTTCTGCAAACGCTGCTACGGCCGCCACGTACACTTTGAGCGTGGAAGGGGACCTTCCCTTATCCAACAGCTCTTGTAGGAAAGTGAGCAGATGCGCCACCCCGCATGTCCGCGGGTCCAGACCTCTGTCGGTGCACCAGCCAGAGAACACCGACCATTTAGACGCGTAGAGCCTTCTCGTGGAAGGGGCTCTAGACTGTGTGATCGTGTTCATCACTCCTTCTGGCAGGGTAACGAGTACCCGTTGATCAGCCATGCATGCAGCGACCAGCGCTCTGGATGGGGATGCCAGATCGTGCCGCGAGCTTGAGAGAGGAGATCTGCCCTCATCGGGATCGGCCACGGAGCTGTAAGCGACAGCTGTGCTAGTTCCGGGAACCAAATCTGATTCTCCCAACGCGGGGCTATGAGGAGCACCGAGTGGCGCGTTTCCCTGATTCTCTTGATCACCTGTGGTAACAGAGAGACCGGAGGGAAAGCATATAGCGGGAGGCTTGGCCAAACTTGGGCCAGCGCGTCCTCGTCCTTCGAGAAGAACATCGGGCATTGAGCGTTGTCTTTTGACGCAAATATGTCGACTTCCGCTCTGCCGAATAGGCGCCACAGTTTCTGGACCGTTTGGGGGTGTAAGGACCACTCCCCTGGGGGAACATTGTCTCTGGAGAGTCTGTCTGGGCCGTCGTTCAGATGGCCAGGCACATGCGTCGCCCTCAGCGAGCGCAGGTGTGTCTGAGACCAAATAAGGAGGCGTTCCGTCAGATTGCAGAGTTTTCTGGATCTGACACCGCCCTGACGGTTTATATAGGAAACCACAGATGTGTTGTCCGAACGGACAAAAACATGCTGGCCCTGTATGAACGGGAGGAAGCACTGCAGTGCGTTCTCGACCGCAATCATTTCCAGACAGTTTATGTGAAACTCCTTCTCCCGGTCTGACCACTGGCCAAAGGCCGGTCTGCCCTCGAACAGCGCTCCCCAACCTGAGTTGGATGCGTCTGTTGAGATGACTTTCCGGTAAGAGACGGTTCCCATCGTTACTCCCTGCTGGAACCAGCTGGCCGCTAACCAGGGCTGCAGAGCTGCTATGCAGGTCTGAGTCACTCTGATTTTCCGACCGCCAGATACCCAGGCTCGGGGGGGCACGCGAGCATTCAGCCAGCGTTGGAGCGGGCGCATGCGCAGTAGGCCCAGCTGGAGCACCGCTGCAGCTGAT
The DNA here is from genome assembly GCA_026230005.1 of Gila orcuttii. Classification (NCBI taxonomy): domain Eukaryota; kingdom Metazoa; phylum Chordata; class Actinopteri; order Cypriniformes; family Leuciscidae; genus Gila; species Gila orcuttii. The sequence goes on from JAPDVR010000011.1 coordinate 24,832,283, forward strand.
GCCATACAGCCCAACATCCACTGAAAAATGTTCAAAGGGAGGAAGCTGCCCTTCTGGAAAGAAGCGGCTAAGTGGCGAACACGGCGCGCGCGCTGTGTCGACAAACGAGCCGTCATGGTTACCGAGTCCAGTTCTATTCCTAAGAAGGAAATTGACTGGCTGGGCAGTAGTGAGCTCTTGGTCCAGTTGACCGTGAGACCCAAGCTATCCAGATGACTGAGTAGCACTGTTCTGTGAGATAGAAGTTCTGTCTCTGACTGTGCCAATATCAGCCAATCGTCCAGATAGTTCATTATACGCAGCCCCTGACTTCTCAGGGGGGCGAGCGCCGCGTCCATGCACTTTGTAAATGTACGGGGTGCCAGGGACAGGCCGAACGGCAGGACGGTGTATTGATATACCTGACCGCCAAAGGCGAATCTCAAAAATTGCCTGTGACGGGGTACTATCTGAATCTGAAAATATGCATCCTTCAGATCTAGAGAGATAAACCAGTCCCTCGGGCGAACGTGCGCGAGGATTTTCCTGGTCGTAAGCATTTTGAACGGTCTTTTCGCAAGCACTTTGTTCAAATGTCTCAGATCTAGGATGGGTCTGAAGGCTCCGTCCTTCTTGGGCACGAGAAAATAACGGCTGTAAAAACCTGACTCGCTTAGAGAAGGCGGTACCATTTCTATAGCCCCTTTGCACAGCAGCTTTGCTATTTCTGCGTGAAGTAGGTGTGCTACTTCCGCATTCACTATTGTCGCGGTCCGGGCTCGAAAGCGCGGGGGACGGCGAATGAATTGTAGTGTATAGCCCTGCTTTATTGTGCTCAGCACCCATTCTGAAACCCCTGGGATTTTTTCCCACGCGGCTATGCGAGCCGCTAGGGGGCGAATGGCCTCCGTGTTCAGACCGCCATTTGCTGGCTTGTGAAACTGAACCGGAGCAGAGAGCGTGCGCGTGCGATTCTGGGCAATGGTGGCTCGCTGACAGCCGAAACCGGCTGATTTATGTGAGATGTCCCGATCATAGGGGATGGGGAACACACTTTTACCACATTTTGATGCGCGAGCCGTGCTCTGGGTGACAGAGCTCTCTGTAAGCGTGAGCGCGTGGGCGCGGGCACGAGACTTACAACTGTATCTAACGCCCCGGTCATAATAGACGGGGAGCGTTTTATTAACGCCCTGCGTTTCGTGATAATGCTTAAGCGCGCGGGCGGGGCCCGGGGAAAGGTTTGTGTTAGTAAGCGTGAGCGCTCTCCGGCGGGCACGAGACATACGTTTATAACCTGTTTGTTTGACCGTGTAACAGAGCGGGCAGATAGTGGGCACAGACTTGTGGACACATTTCTTACATGCAACACTCGAGCGGCTTTTCTGCGCTTTATGAGAGTGTGCTCTGTGAGTGACACAGGATTTTGAGTGCTTATGTGTAGGGGTGAGCACTGGGACGTGGGCACTTTCACTACACTTAAAACATTGACGGCATGAGCCGGACCAGACATTACACTCTTTTTGAGATTTCTCTGGGTCGCCGTGAAAACGGCGTTTGTGTGCAGGCGAGAGGGTGAATAAACCGGCTCGTTGGCTGCTAAATGGACCGCTGCAGTAGCCTGTTTGAAGGGGACTGACAGGGAAATGAATTTTGACGGCGGTCCTGCCGCAGCGGGACACGCGCGTCTTTTCCCTCTTACTGTTAGGAGGGCTTCGCGTGCTCAGACTTCAGCGTGATTCTCTGCCGAGGCCCTCTGGGAGGCGGCGGTCTATGACGGCTGTCTGAGCGCGACCTAGGGCGGCCGCCCTGACGTCGCTGCGAAGGCTGAGGCTGGGGCTGTGCTGGACGCTGGGTGCTGGTTCGCACAGGAGGCTGGCTTTGTCTCTCGCGAGAGCGGCCTGTGGCGGAACTCTAGCGTCGCAGCAGGAAGAGGTTCATGGCCTGCGTGGTCTTCTGTACCTCAGAAAAACGATCAACGATCCCGTTAACCGCTGGGCCGAAGAGACCAGAGGGGGTAAGCGGCGCGTTGAGAAATGTGGCTCGCTCAGACTCCCTCATATCCGCGAGCGTTAACCAAAGGTGCCTCTCCGTAACGGTTAACGCGGCCATAGCTCGTCCGATAGCCTGGACTGCTGCTTTGGTAGCGCGGAGAGAAAGATCCGTTGCGCTTCTCAAATTTGTAACAGCAGCTGGATCCCGGCCCTTCTCGTCCCATTCACGGAGGAGGTCGGCTTGCAGGATCTGAAGCACAGCCATGGAATGTAAAGCAGACGCGGCCTGGCCAGAGGCAGCATAAGCGCGGCCGACCAAGGCAGACGTGGCTCTACAGGCTTTAGATGGGAGCGCTGACCGTGACCGCCATCTCGCGGAGGGCGGGCAAAGGTGCGCTGCAACCGTTTCTTCCACCGGTGGAATAACCGTGTACCCTTTCTCCGCGGCGCGTCCACTCGGGAGAGCGACGCGGAGGCTGGTGACTGTAGTCGCGACGAAAAAGGAGAATTCCACGACTTAGTCAACTCCGCGTGAAGTTCCGGCAGGAATGGAGCGGGCCTCGTTGCTGAAGCTGCGCGGCGGCGCCTTTGAAGGAAGCAGCCGTCGAGCCTGTTCAGTGCGGGTTCCTCAGGCGGCGACCACTCGAGCCCGAGGCGGTCCACGGCCTGGGTTGGCAAACGCATTAGCTCAGCGTCAGCTCCAGCGCGGGTACGGGTGGATTTCTGGATCGACGAGGCGTCGGAATGAAGCGACCATTCCTCGCTGTCCGATGCCAGGATAGAGCAGCAGTCCCTCGTGGTGTGTCCCTCGGCCTCATCCTCTGAAGCGACGGCAGTGAGGCTCGTGAGCGGCAACTGCGCGTCGGGGAGGGGAGGCGGGGAAGGCGAGAGCGAGGCTCGAGGGAGGTTCTCCGGCGAGCGCGTCGCTGTGGCCACAGGTTCCGGCTGTCTCAGGGAACGGCGGTTCTTCTTGCGCGGTCCCACAGAGGGCGGAGTGACTGCTGTAGATCTGAGAGCTTCGAGGCGAGCCCGCAGGGTCGCCAACGGAAGTTCCTCACAGAGCTCGCAACCCCCGGAAGCGAGGGCGAGCTCGGCATGTTCCAGGCCCAGGCAGAGAGCGCAGATCAGATGGCGGTCTCCGGCGCTGAGCGGGGCTCTGCACGAGCCGCAGGAAGTGCGAGGCATCTTTAAAAAGACGCTCGCTGCTCTTTTAGAGATGTGAAAATCAATCTAATGCAAGGCAAAAGGATACGTCGCCGGATAGCGTAGCTCGCACGGATGGCTGAAGGTGGCGAAGACGGCCGGCTTCCTCAGCGCTGTCCTAAGCTGGCTGTTCGCTGTTCGACGGCGGCGATGGCTTCTCTCAGATCCAGCGGAAAAGGTAACTCAGACAAACCCTGAAATGGCACATGAAGTGACACTCAACAATCTCAAGTGAAAGGTCAGAAACATCCCTGCCAATCTACGAGACATTGATTTTCACCTGCAGTCTCCAACCGGTGTGGCACACCGAGACAGACTCCATCTGATCTGGACACATCCAGCCCAGATGGGCCCTGCCCAGACACCAAGCAGGACATACCTAGAAGGGCCTGTGCTACCACCACCGACTCCGAACGAGTTTTCTGTGGAACTTACAACGAACCTGTGACGGAGGACACCAGCGTCAAGAAACTTTTCCTCCAAAACCAGTTAGTCACCATATTTTCACCTCCCCCCACGCAATGCCCACTCAACGATGCGTGACCTGATGCAGAAGGCCTCTAACACAGAAGGCCTCCTCAGAAAGGGTTCCTAAGACCCCATTGATTCTGAACTGCAAAACCAGAAGGCACACAGCATGAACACAATGCACGACTCTGCTACAAAGTTCCTAGTCAGCATAGGACATAAAACTTTTAAAGTAGATGAAAATGTGTGCTCAAAAGGAAGCAAGAGTTTGCATTAGTAAAATTTGAATTTTACTGATTTAAAGAAAATCTTGAATGCAGGTGTAAGCCTCACGTGCCAACAGACTATGCACTGCTTTTTGAAACATACAGACATTGTGCCACCCGCTGGTTGAAATATACACTGCTGCACATTAGTTTCCATGACAATCACTTGTTACAGGAAATACAAACTCCAAATAGGGCATTCGTCACCCATCTTTTTATTTTTTTATTTCCACTTTGATAATAATGGCAGTCAGCTATTCCCTTGTCTATTCGGTCATCTATACGATTTAATTCCATTTCCTCTCTTGTTCGAATGTGGTTCCATTTCCAATTGTGCCCAGAAAGGAAACAGAGACACCTTTATTTGTGATTGTGTTTATTTTCAACAAGGGCACTCATTTTTGTGACCCTTCAACAATTACTAGGGCATAACTATAGTCCTGAGGGTTGATAATAAGCATAATTTGAATAGGAAAGCTGTCTCTTTTCCTCCTATCCTTCACTTCGTCAAGCCGTAGTGAACCACCATTTAAGTCCAGATAAATAATTTAGTCATAAGAACCATCTTAAGTCATTTATTTAATCTCGGCTATGCCCTTTCCAGGAAACACTCTAGGAACCACACAAGTCTTAGCCTCCTAACATCCACAGCTAAGATGATAAAGATACAAGAGACACATCACTAGCTAGATACACATGAAGCACCTAAATTTATGCTACATATCTAGCGAATCCATTAAACAGTGGTTCTGAACTTTTAGGGTCATGCATTAGTCTCTCACCAAAAGTGTGCCAAAGTGTCACAGAGCCTCTGCTTAACCTGACCCCAACCTTCCAGCTTACCAATGGACATTATGAGAAAAGGGCAACTCACAACACAGAGTGCCTCCCTGCCGTCCATTGGCAAGACATCGAAGGGAACTGTGGTAATTCTCAACACCCACAGCGTTCGGCTGAACCAGACAGTGAACTCCATGAAACAGCTGTTTACTGTCTTCCAGAATGACTTTACTCAAACTCAGCTGGTCTGCAGCCTCTGATCCAAGACACACGCTGCCCTGCTGAGGCCAAACCTGAATCAAAGCTGGAAACCTCATCCTTCTTCAAGAACCACAATTTCACCCTAACTCCAGAATGACAGGTGATACCCAGTCAAGGCACCTTCTGCCCCAACACCTGCTGCAGAGACCTGTACTGGGCTACTGTCCACATCAACCGCCGTGGAACGACCACCGCTCCAGAAGACGTGAGCAACCAGAGGCCACCATGGCCTTCCAGCCTTCTATGACAAAGGTGTGTCTGATCTCTCGGCACTTTCAACTTCGATCATGGTTGTCCTTGAGGGGGACAACAATGGTCGAAAAGGGGGGATGTAGGGTCTGGACCATTCAGACACACACTAATTATTCATATTCACTATATTTAATCAATATAAATGTCTATGAAACTCCCCCCCAAAACTAACCTCACAAATGAAGTTACTTTGTCAGCCGGGTGTCCGGTTACAGAACACTTTAAGACTGATAACAGACTTTTACAACCTCAAAAGAATGTGGCCACATGCGCCACATGCTCAAGAGAGAGAGACAATCTTTAATTAAATAAACTTTGCGGTATTACTCTGATCTATGAAGGAACATGCCTCACAGAAACCGTGATGATTTACTGTCTCGTGTGCTATTAGGTATAACAACATGGTATGTTTGATTGGGGTGTATGTGGTTGCACAACCACCCAACGGTCAATATAACTTCACCTGTATCATTCTTCCTACCTAATTAATCCTCATTTAATGACACATACTTTGATGTACATCACCTTCTCTTAGAATGCAATTTGAATTTGTTATGTCTATTTGAGCTTGAATGAACAGTCTAAGCACGCTGGGGACAAAGACCATAAATCAACTAAGAGCCGCTTCCCCTCTTGGACATGTCACCTTACTCATAGGTCCATTCAAACCTTAGGGGTGGTTCTTTTTCAGACTATATCAGAGACAGGCAACAGTGACCGCCCTCTCTTGGTTTTCCATCCTGCCGCAAACACGTCTCGGGTGATACGGGGAAACCCCCCCTCCCCCCTCCATGGGGGCCAAGAGGCCTTCCAGCAGGCCTGGATCCCAACCAGATCCGGCCTCATGGAAAAGAGAGGAGACTCTCTCACAAAGAACCAAAGACAATCTCAGGAGTTTTGGAACAAAGACTCCAACCAACAACGACTCCAATCACCCATCGTTCCGACTTCCTCACTTCTCCTGGGTACTCGGCGTGGCCTCAACAGAGTCCCAGGCCTTGACCAAACCAATCATGCGTTCCTGGAGAAAGAGAACGCTCAACCAACTTCCACTTGACACTGCCGGAACCATCAACGACTTCAATTTTCAACAACTTCAAGAATTGTTCCCATTACAAATGCAAGTATTCAATTCAATGAAATGTGAAAATGAAATTCTGATGGTTCTTCTCATTGACCCTCTTCCGGTTTCCAATTTCATCCTATCACTAACCTATTTATGTATTCATGTGTGTATGTTGTTTAGTTTATTTATATTCATATAAATATCTATATTTAGTTAATAAAACTTGTACATAATATATATTTGGTTCTGATTTGTTTGCAATACATTGTCACTTTATGATCACGGTTTTTGCTACTGGCTCAACGTGCGGTATATGCGAAGAAATAATTATTCTTCTGTGGCCATGGAAGATACCCTTTTCTTAGAATAAATTAATAATCAAAAGAGTTCGTTGGACGAACTGATTAATTGATTGTAATATTAATTCAGCCACATCAAGTTAATCCAATTAACTGACCCAAATATTTATAATTAATAACAACAAGATATTATTGATTATTAATATTTCCAAAAAGCTGAGTTCCTTACATAGTTGCAATATGCATTTGAAAAAGCGAGGCGCTGTAGAGCACTATTCGTTTGAATGCAAAATACAATTTCACCACTACATGGGAGAAATTCCTACATATTGTCCCTTTAAAGATCCAGTGGTATATTTAATTGTGGGCATGGTGTACTTTTTATCCCCGTTTGCACCAAACCCATCTAGTGGGTTTTCTGCCAAAAATCTATTTTTTTAAAGAAAGTTTCATCTGATCACAGAAACCAGCCCCGTTTGAAGTTCTAGTCGGTTCTGACAACTGAATATGCTGGAGTTTGTTTTTGGATGAGTGAGGAGGATTTTTCTTGAAACCCTCCCAAACAACATGTGGGGATGTAGGGGTTGTTTTCTTTAGCCTTTCCAACCCCAAGTCTCAACTAAACTCTGCAATTCTCCATCTGTGATCCTTGAGAAAAAACATTTATTTCATAATGCAATATTGCATTTAACTATACATCAAAGGGGTTAGAACATTCAAATTTCAGGGAGGAATTCAAGCAAACAATTTGGGGTTCAGTTGGCAAAAAGGTTTGGAAACCCTTAAAGGGGTTCTTCTGTAGCATTAGGTTTAAGATAGTGAAGTAGTGATTTTGTCACCTTGTAGCTTCTTGGCCAGATCCAGCAACATTGCAGAGTAACAGGAGGATCTTTGAAGAACCACCCTGATTTAAGAATTCTGATGATAACGTCCCTGAGGGTGGTAACCTGTGACCTTTGGGCTCTGCGGTGTATGGGGACGAAGGGAGGGAGTGATGGATCCCTACGAAAGATAAAAAGTAGCAAGCATCTTATTAAACATCAAAAGTGTTGCAAAATAATAGTGTGTTATTACATATCAGTTCAGTGATAAAACGAGAACATTGTACGTAGTGCCATCAAAAATAAAGGTCAGTTATGTTTCATACATTTACAGAGAGTTAAAGGGATATTTAAAAAACAATGTTATTATTTTTAATTGTTTATATTTTCATATTTACTCTGCACCATGTCTAACAATGCCCCTTAGCTGTTATAAAATCACCATAAAGCACAGGTTCTTCGGGCTTATTGTTTCAATACAGTGCATCCGGAAAGTATTCAGAGCTTCACTTTTTCCACATTTTGTTATGTTACAGCCTTATTCCAAAATGGATTAAATTAATTATTTTCCTCAAAATTCTACAAACAATACCCGATAATGACAACGTGAAAGAAGTTTGTTTGAAATCTTTGCAAATTAAAAAAAAAATTAAAAAAACAAAGAAAATCACATGTACATAATTATTCACAGCCTTTGCCATGACACTCAAAATTGAGCTCAGGTTCATCCTGTTTCCACCGATCATCCTTGAGATGTTTCTAAAACTTGATTGGAGTCCACTTGTGGTAAATTCAGTTGATTGGACATGATTTGAAAAGGCACACACCTGTCTATATAAGGTCCCACAGTTACAGTGCATGTCAGAGCACAAACCAAGCCATGAAGTCCAAGGAATTGTCTGTAGACCTCCGAGACAGGATTGTATCGAGGCACAGATCTGGTAAAGGGTACAGAACAATTTCTGCAGCATTGCAGGTCCCAATGAGCACAGTGGCCTCTATCATCCGTAAATGGAAGAAGTTTGGAACCACTAGGACTCTTCCTAGAGGTGTCTAGGGCGGACACCTCTAGGAAGAGTCCTAGTGGTTCCAAACTTCTTTGGCCAAACTGAGCGATCAGGGGAGAGGGGCCTTAGTCAGGGAGGTGACCAAGAACCCGATGGTCACTCTGACAGAGCTCCACCGTTTCTCTATGGAGGAGAACAACCATCTCTGCAGCACTCCACCAATCAGGCCTGTATGGTAGAGTGGCCAGACAGAAGCCACTCCTCAGTAAAAGGCACATGACAGCCCGCCCGGAGGACTCTCAGACCATGAGAAACAAAATTCTCTGGTCTGATGAAACAAAGATTTAACTATTTGGCCTGAATGGAGGAAACCAGGCACCGCTCATCACCTGGTCAATACCATCCCTACAGTGAAGCATGGTGGTGGCAGCATCATGCTGTTGGGATGTTTTTCAGCAGCAGGAACTGGGAGACAAGTCAGGATCGAGGGAAAGATGAATGCAGCAATGTACAGAGACATCCTTGAAGAAAACCTGCTCCAGAATGGGGCGATGGTTCAACTTCAAAAAAGACAACGACCCTAAGCACACGCCAAGCCAAGATAACAAAGGAGTGGCTACGTGACAACTCTTAATGTCCTTGAGTGGCCAGCCAGAGCCAAGACTTGAACCCGATTAAACATCTCTGGAGAGATCTGAAAATGGCTGTGCACCGCCGCTCCCATCCAACCTGATGGAGCTTGAGAGTTTCTGCAAAGAAAAATGGGAGAAACTGCCCAAAAATAGGTTTGCCACTCTTGTAGCATCATGCTCAAAAAGATTTGAGGCTGTAATTGGTGCCAAAGGTGCTTCAACAAAGTATTGAGCAAAGCCTGTGAATACTTATGTACATGTGATTTTTTTTGTTTTTTAATTTTTAACAAATTTGCAAAGATTTCAAACAAACTTCTTTCACATTGCATTATGGGGTATTGTTTGTAGAATTTTGAGGAAAATATTTAATTTAATTCATTTTGGAATAAGGCTGTAACATAACAAAATGTGAAAAAAGTGAAGCGCTGTGAATACTTCCTGTATGCACTGTATACTGACACTGAATATGTAAACGTACAGGTGGTCAATACCGTATATGCTCTTGGTGATGTCAATTATGATTTCTCAATGACCCATTTTTGCAGCTCAATTTCCATAAGTGGCTTGAATGGAAAGTGTGAGTGTTATATAGTGTGTTCTCTTTCTTGTGTTTTCTATACAGTATGTATCAGTATGTGTGACTGCTGGCATGCTCTGATCTTTCACTTCAATCAGAAGTGGATGTTTGATCCTGAATTGTGATTAAAAACCAACAATGCAGGACGACACACATGAACAGTTTACGGGGACTTTCTATAGGCGTAATGGTTTTTATACTGTACAAACTGTATATTCTATCCCCTTACACTAACCCTACCCCTAAACCAACCCATCACAGAAAACTTTTGGCATTTTTTGAATTTCAAAAATACACCGTATTTTGTTAATGAGGCCACAGGAAAATTCCTCGTAAACCATGTTAACGCAGTATACCTTTGCTGATCTCTATCTACAAACAGTAGAATCAAACATTTTTTTCAGGATACTTTGATGAGTAGAAAGTTCAAAATAACCAAATAAAGAGGGTAAAGATATTGTACCTGCTACCAAATGTGAGCTAGAGTCAGTAGAATCAAACATTGTTTTCAGGATACTTTGATGAGTAGAAAGTTCAAAATAACATTTGAAATAGTAAAGAATTACATAGTTACAAAAATCCTGTCCATTTTAATCAATTGGTAAACCATTAGTTTAGGGTCCAATTCTCACAATTAACTAGTTGCTTATTAGCATGCATAATACTAGGATACTGGCTGTTTATTAGTACTTATAAAGCACATATTAATGCCTTATTCTGCATGACCATATTCTACATCCTTTAATCCTACCCAATACCTAAACTTAACAACTACCTTACTAACTATTAATAAGCAGAAATTAGGAGTTTATTGAGGCAAAAGTTATAGTTAATAGTGAAAATTGGACCCTAAACTAAAGCAAGACGATCAATTTCATGCATCCTTACTGAAAAAGAATCTGCTCCTAAACTTTTGAATGGTAATATACTGTATATCAAGCTTGTAAAACACTAAATAGCAGATTTTTATTGTCATTTGCCTTTCATTTCATGTAATATGTCTGACTGAACTCTATGCTTGTAGACTGTTCCTAGACATTAGATTCTACATATAATATGAATACAGTTACATTGACGAATACTTGACACCATCAAAATAAGTTCTGGATAAATATTGGTTCTCTTTAGCAATCCAATGAGATAAGTAGCAAGTGCTTATGTACATCTTTTCATGGCAGGATGGAAGAGTTTCTCTCTCACTCTCTGATTTGCTCTCTATCGCACACTCACAGCAGGCCTTACTCGTCATTGTCTCATTTGAGGGCCAGCTGGAGCAGATTGAAGAGGGGAACTGTGAGCTTGTGAGAACCATAATTAAACTTGGCCCTCACTGACACACACATACATTTCACAGATGCAAACACACTAAGACCAACCCACAGTTTGGATGCCTTTGCAGAACAATGCAGTCCTTTTTGGATATTGACAGAATTCTTCTGTTCAGCCATGATTTTATTTTAAGGCCAAAGGAGGAGCCAATAGAGGCTCTTAACATTGCTGGTTAGTTGTAGGTTGTTAGTTGTTAGCTGTAACTGATTATTTGTAATCTGGATTACGTAATCAGATTCCAAAACAAAACATTTGCATGATTTCAGTTCTATGATGTTGGGTAACGGTCAAATAGTCACACCTTTTTGGGTTTTATTTTTGTGTTATAGTGTTTTATTTGTATTGTTTTCATTTTAAATAACATTTTTTTATGATTTAATTCATTATCAGCTTTAATCAACTTACCCTGCAATTGCTTCAACACCAGTTTTCGAAATCCTAATGTACAGTAATGTAATGTTAAATATTTTTCATGTTGTTGATCAAAATGGCAATATATTTTTTTATTTATCTTTGTACTTTTATGTCAATATGGTACAAGATTATCCTATTCAAATCAATGTGATAAATGGGTTAGGTCAAAAGTAATCTAATGACATACTAAAATGTGGCATGTAAACACTGCAGATCACTGATTGGTCAGAGAGAATAGTCACTACCAGCGTTATTGGATTTTTGCGACACCAAACCCAAACAAACAAACTTCTTCATCTTGCAATAAAAAACATCCACATGTGAAGAAAAAAGAAAAGCATTCCATCGATATGCTCCATTGCTCCTGTGTTGTGCATTTGTGTGTGAATCCCAATTGTTTGTGTATAATCCCACCCACTTTTAAGCAGTACTAAACTGCAGTGGAAAAGCAAACCGAGCCAAGCCGTGCCGAGCCATACCATGCAGAGGAAAAGCGCCATAAAATTAATAAAAAAGTAATCCAATTATAATACCTAAAATGTGTAATGTAATAGATGACATTACTCTTTAAAATTTTTGTCATGCAATTTGAAATAAGTAGTAATTTGTAAGTAATCTATCACCCACTGGCTTGCCTTAAGTCTCAACAGTTTTCCTGTGTTACCTCACTATATGGAGCAATACTTTGAAGATGAGAAGATTTGACATTACCTTGCTATAGGAGTCATGTGTTCCACTGTGGCTTTAAAAGACTATTTCTGGTTCAATACAAGTTAAAGGGGTCATGAACTGAGAAATAAAATTTTCCTTGAGCTTTTGACATAAGAGGTATATAAAAATACCCTGTAAGTTTCTGAACTGAAAACTTCCTTATTAGTCCAAAAACAGCTTTTTATTGTAACCAAGCCCAGAGAACAACTCATTCTAGAATGTGCCTATAGGTGAAAAACTGACACTGCATGTTAGTGAGATGACAAGGAGAGAGGAGCGATACACGATAACTGGACTAAAAATAAGATTACCTAAAGGGTCCTAATGCTAGGAATGTGGTTATTTATTTGCAACAATGTGAATGTCTCAGTTGAGCATTACTTGTTTGTTCGGTACATCTTACTGTGAATTATCTTGTAAATCAGTCGCAATTTCGGTGCAGGCTTTGCAAACAGACTTTTATGATATGGCCTTGACAGTAATGCCACAACATGTAAGTAACAGTTAATTATAATGCATGATCTGTGACCAGTGATTTCTGGTAATGATTCATGTAGCTACAGTCAGATGTTCTTTGTCTGTGTGTCAGTAAATCAAACCAGTGACTAAACGGTCAACTTCACATTATTTCTCTTAGTAGGATGAAAATAATCTTATTTAGACTTTGATTAAATTATATATAGAAAGCGATCAAAGAACGCTCCCTTTACAATCGCTGGAGCTGTCAATCAAACAGTGCAAGTTTACCAGTGGCTGAGTGGCTTGACAAAACTCCCGTTATAATCAACAAATCTCTTATTTTCATTCTGTTTGCACTGTTAGTTATGGTGAAAGCTTTCGTGAGAGTGCAGAAATTGAGTTGAAAACACAGCATTCATGCGCTCAACATGTCTGTGATTGGCTACATGCTCATCACTGCAACCTTCCATGCCACAATCTAAATATAATGCTATAGATCTAAATATAGTTCTTTAATCAACACTTTTCACCAGTAGTTAACCTTGAGAGCTGTAATAGTAAAGATGTTAGCCAATCACAGCAGTGGACGTTTACACTGAATGCTCACAGCAGACACGCTCCTTCAAACAGAGCGTTCAAATCAGAGGGCTAAAATCAGGGTAGCAAAAATGCCTTTTATTTCTAAATTCTGCCAATTTTTACGTAAAACTCACACTAAAATTATAAGTGCACCCCAGGAAACATTATAAAACAATGCAGTTCATGACCCTTTAAGTTACCTGTATAGCACTTGAGCCATAATGTTAATTCATTTTGACTCGCTTACAAGCTTAACTTGTATTTAACCTGGACTATTACTTTAATTCCACCACACTAGATACATGATGACAGAACAGCTCTGAGGAAGATGACAACTCTAATAGCAACATTAGATATTAGTAATTCATTAAAGTGGCAGTAAAAGAGCAGTCCATGTAGAATTAATTCTTCACTGGTCTGGGCTGGAGAGTCCAGACAATACCAGGCAAATCTGCAAGAGCATTGCACAACATCAGAGAAGTGGAGTGTATATTTGCTCAGTTACACATGACCTCACCAAACCTCTATCAACTTAAGCTTCAGAGAGACCCAGATGTAAGTCTAAGAACAGTTCAGACAGACGACCTTCTAACCTAGTCTGTCGATCACATCTCAAGGGAGGGAATTTGGTATATGCACTGGAAAAGAGGGTAAATATATTGTACCTGCTACCAAATGTGAGCTATTATAGACTGTAAAATGTTTGTAATTTTTACAGAAAAAAAGTAAAAATGCTACCGTAAAAAACAGTTAATTGGTTAACTTTAAGTTACCCCATATACAGTGAAAAAATGTAGATTGGTTTAATTGGTATTTGGTTTATCACCAAATTATATGTAATATGGTGTAGTTCCTGTGTGACAGCACAAGATTATATTTTATTGAAATTGTTTTGTTTATTCTTATTTCAGTAATGTACATGAAAGGTGTTTTGGCATAGAACCGCATAAATCCGAGTCTGAGGACATGGACATGACGCGGTCATCTGTTATGCGGTGTGTACTTTGAACTTAACACCTTTAACCTTATAATTGATTATTCTCAGGTTAGGTAAAGTAAGTCAATTCGAGTCTGGCCTAAATTATAAGCATAGAATGCTTAAAATTTAGTCAAGACTTTTCTGTGGTATGTTCTTGCTCAAAGCCTTAATTAAAACACTTAAATCAGTGCTTCGAAGGCAGTTTTTGTATTGTCTATACAATAATCATGCTTTCAATCAAAGGTGTAGACAGCTCTGGGCTTTAGTTTCAGGGGTTCTGACGTATCAGTATCCAAAGAGGCAATTAACTCTTCAGTCTTTTATACTCCTGTTGTTTATCGCCAAAGTTAGGTTCTAATCTTCATGATTGACGTACGTTGAAACTTTCCCAAGACTCAAGATCCTTCTAAGGCCTTGCAGGTGCAAGCTGTCCGCCTTTTCATGTCCTTGAACTCCTGTAAACTAAGGTGGCTGATTTCCTTTTAAGGTTCTAGGAGTAGGACCACAATAGAACCAGAGTTCTTTGTGTCATTGAAACACACACACACACACACACACACACACAAACACACACACACACACACGTTTCGCTCTTCCTCCTCATGTACACACATATATACTTAGCAATAACTGTACATCTCTGCCCAAGCAATGCATTATATTAAATGCATTACCCAAATATGAAGTGCTTTGCACAGGCTATTTAAGACAGTATTGGTATGACTCGACGACAAATGCTAGATTAAGACTCTTCTCCACTCCTCAAATACATAAAACCTTAGCATTGAGTAAAGAAAACAATATACATATACATGTATACATCTTGAATCTGAAAGGGATGCTCAATTTTCTGTATAAAAAAGTTCAGTTAAAAAATACAACAATTTTTAAAGGGCTTTTTAAGTGGACAAAAAGCTGTGACATAATTGTAGAGTGACAGAAGACTACAACCCACATTTTAGTGCCGATCGTCATGACAGAGACGACACATCTTGTTAGTGCAGAGAGTCATGACAAACTGTCTCTGAAGCTTTCATTGCAGTAGTAGCTGTGTATATAAAACATACCTTCAAGCAAAGTCAGCAAAAAGTTATTTATAATGTAATTTTAAGTTTCTCACAGCTTGATGAACACTCTTAATATACTGCACATTGTAAAAGAAATGAGGCCCATGACTAAGCTGGGCAGCACTTGTTTTCTGATATTGATTAAAATGATCAGAAGTGAAATAAGAACAAGTGATCTGTAACGGCGTGCGGTTGAAGCGGAGATGAGGCTGGATCCATTTATTTAACAAACTACAAACTAAACAGACTGGATACAGGAGACAGGACTCAGGAACAGGATTCAAGAACAGGAACAAACCAACACGAGCATTAACAGTCAAACATTAAACAAGAACTCACAAAGACGAGGCTGAAACACAGGGCTTAAATAATCAGGGACAAACGAGCTAGACAAGATAACAAGGGGGCGTGGTTAACGGGAAACACCTGGGATAACTAATAGACAAGGAACCACTGAACATGACAAGACACAAAACCCACACCGTGACATGATCAAGTTTTCGGTCGAAAATATTACACTTAATAACAATAATAGGCTAATCTTTTGTAACCGGACGAAACCAAATGTTCTCTCAGAAAATTGATCAGGTGAAAATACCATCTACATGCCTTAATACATCAACACGCATTACTGATTATTTCAAAATGCCCTCCAGTCAGGCCAAGCAGAGGAAGATGGATTTATCTTTTGATCCTTAGTTCTGCCCAAGATTACTTACTAACTCAATTTTAAGTTACTTTTTCTTGTAACCATGCTTGGTCATTGAAGGTCTAGCTATAATACCCCTTAAAACTCTTTTCAGGCAATTACTGTTGTACAAAGTGTTATACAAGTACATTTGAAAATAATTTACTTCAATTGACCTTGCAGATGGATCGCTTCATTATCCTGTATGTTGTAGAGAGTTATACCACAATAAAAGTTTATTTGGAAAAAGAAAGCTGCATACAGATAAGAACGAGGACTGAGACACTAATTCCCAATCCATTTGTCTTTCTTTGCAGTAATCCCAGTGTTGTTATTTTCCATCAGATGGAATATCAATTTATGAACTAACGTTCATTTTTCAATAAGAAAGCCTTGGCAGAAACCCAACACAGCCTCATCTGATTGGAAATTGTACAAGAAAAAATATTTCATTATAGTAGAACGAGTACTTATGTCCTTTCGATTTCTTACAGGTTAGGTCGTTGTTGGCCGGAACATCCTAGCATTCTGCTATTATGTGACGTCATCACATTTTTGAACCGATTTTTAGAACAGATAAGTGAACTTAAAAATGCTATTTTCAGCTGAGTGTATTACCTTAGCCCCCCTTTTGAATGCAACTTTCAAATTACTTGACAAAAAATTACATCCTGAGAAAAGTGGATTTCTGGGGGTGAAACCCCATAGACTCCCATTCATTCTGCACTCGCCTGCGAGCGCCCCCGCACGGACAGAGACGTGTTACTGCAGCCAGTCCAGAAACCGGAAGTAACCAGACAGTGCCAATTCTCTTCTATTAGACATTCTCTGGCTTTACGCTTTAACCAGCTCAGCCACTTCACACTACGCTCACATCAAGCTCGTCAAGCTAACGATAAGCAAGTCAACGAAACGATGGCTGAGGCACAACCGGCACAACGGAAAAATGTGTGCAATCACAGCCATCACATTGAATATTATGTGTGGGGAGACAATCTCATCTGAGCCCTCAGAGTGAGGGAGTATTGCTAGTTTGAGATCTGTTGGCTAAGTTATATTGTTAAAAGGAGATCTGTGTTTTATGTTGTTGAAAAAGGGAAAGAGAATCAGTGCTGTACATGATTGTTTTAGGCCTGTAATTGATTGATTATTGAGGTAATGAATAGTAGTAGGTCTGCAATTTGTGTGAAAATATTTTAAGAATTGAAGGATGACTGTTGTCATAATATTTTGTATGCTAGTTGCACTTACTGAGTATTTCCAAGTGTTTGAAATATGTTTTAAAAGGGAAAGTGAAACAGTACATTATTGGCTTAGGCCTGTAATTGACTGATTATTGTGTTTATATATGAGTAATAAGCCTGTGGAAATACTTAATGTTATATTACTGTTGAAAATGTTGAATTATAGTTGACAGTTTGTATAGTTATATACTATTTGTATAGTTAAATATTTTGCAAGTGAGTAACAGGCAACAAAGAATGTCAAAGTAGAACTACATTGTGGCCTTGTTTTTTTCATAATTTTTTGCAAGTGGTAGATCTTGGTTTACATTTGGACTTGGGATGTGATCTTAGGCTTGAAAAGGTTGGTGACCACTAATTATTAGCAGAAGCATTGCCTCGATTTCCTTATGTATCACTTTGGTTACCTGAGAATTGCATGGAACCTCCTCTTGCGGACAGGGGTGGAGCCTGGAACGCGTAGATGACATCACTCTCTGAGATACTCGTCATATCATCTTCATCAGAGAAAGAGCGTTGGAACCCATTTGAGTTAATCTCTGTCAAAATCACCTATAGGAGAAAGAGAAATGTTCATTTCAAATGGCCTTGCACACCATGAAATGGATTATTCTGATAAACAAGCAACTTGGGTTATAGTAAACAAAGAAAATAAATAGTATATAATGCGGTCATAGTCAGATTAGTATGATAGTAAACTATTCTAAACCAACTATGCACATACTCATACAAACTCTCATTACTGCCTCCCACCACAAGGGGGATACACCATCTACATAGCATCCCATAAGCATCTCCACAGCATTTCTGACAGAGCTGAAGAGATGAACACACTACTGTATAAGAGATTAGAAATAGAGGTCTAAATGCTCTTACAGTACTTGCTAATCTCTTGTATCACCTTGTAGTCTCTTTCCTTTAATATTATCTTGCATCTCCGATGGTTATCAACAGTAAAATGGCCTCAGATTTATCCAAATAAATAAATAACATAACTCAGAAACAACAGGCAATGTAACAAACACTAAGAGCTGGATAAGAGAGACCTTAAAAATATAAAAGGAAGTAACAGGTTTTTTTTTTTTACTCTGCAGTAAGAGCATCTGGCCATCTATTCCTTATCAGATACATAATGTCCTCATCCATCCAACAAAAATGTGGATAATTTGAGTGCACTAAATTAGTCCGGAAGATATGTTTGATTGATTGATTTTTTATTATTATTATTATTATCATCTATATAATTGCGGTTTTCTATATTTTGATATGGCTATTTAAAATGGATTAATTAGTTATCAAAAGCTTGAAAAAGATTTCAGCAAACTAATCTAGATCTGTTTATGATTTAAAAATGTACTTATAGTGTTTTTATTTTTATCATGTCTATGTAAAACACACTAAATTACTATTGTATGTCTATTAATAAAATTGCCTTAAAAATATTATATTAATATATAAAATTGCTTTGCCATGGAATGTTAACATGCTCATTGCATTATGAAAATAATAGCATTAGTTGGTGTATATACTACTTAATCTGAGTGCATTATTGATATGGTGCACTAATTACTGTCACCCCACAAGTATACTATATTGAATTGGGAATACAGATTTTGGTGCAAGTGAATAAGCATGATCAGACTGTACATCAATGGACAGCACAATATAAACTTTGGTCATGATTGACAGTACTGATCATTCGAGTCATGTCATCGAGTCTGACATTCTCATTGACAAGTGAAACCCAAGCAAACCCTTCTGCTAATATTGCCAATGCTCGTCTTAGACAAGGAAATAAATTATCTTTATAGTCTAAAGTCTGTTATTTCTGGGCAAAAGAGGGAATTTGTGGACTGTTCATTATCCAGAGCAACCTACAGTTAATTTTCATACTACAATAAAAAAAAAAGTTAATTTAGGCAATGTGCTTGTTGCTATTATTATACTAATAATCTAAATCACAAGCACATTATATGGTTAGTTCACCCCCAACAGAAAAAAAAAGAAAAAAAATATTTTACAGTTATCTACCCTCATATCATTCACAAAACAAACACAAAAACAGGTTTGTGTAACATCATGGCAATCATCATTATGACATGTGGAATGTTGGACCCAACAAAAGCCAAAATCAAACAGTGTGCACCAGGTTTCAATAAGTGATGAAGTGATTGAATGCATGTTCAAGGATTATAGAAATGATTATAACAGTGTCATTAAACTTATGTATCTTGCAGCACAATAACACCTTGAGCCCTGGCTGGGCAAGTCTGGGTAGTTTCCATTAACCAACAGATGGAGTGTTCAGAGGAGGCAGTTTAATGGCATATGAATAGAGATAAATAGACTATGTAAGGTGTGTTTGTGCAGTGCAATACAATATTTTATTATGAACGAATGGGGTGAGTGTGTATTGCACACAATGAAGTTCAAGAATAGGAACAGATGAGAGAGAGAGAGAGAGAGAGAGAGAGAGAGAGAGAGAGAGAGAGAGAGAGAGAGAGAGAGAGAGAGAGAGAGAGGGAGAGAGAGAGAGAGAGAGAGAGAGAGATAGAGAAAACACCAGCAGATATGATAGACAGCAGGTCTCACTTGGCCTGGAGAGATCTTGCCCTCCTCTGCTGCCATGGCCCTGAGTGTTGAGACAGACCCAAAGAGAGGCACAGCCAACCCTACTCTCAGAAACCGCTGACCTTCATTGTTGAACACCAGCGTCACATTCAAGGCCCTAAAAACACAATAACATACATATTAGCACATCATCTAATACAACTGTTCATGATGTCAATTTGTAGGAAAATTCAGCTAATTCACTATGGGTTCCTAGGGGGTTTTACCATAGCAGTTTTTAATTTATAAGAACAAATGGCAAATTTCTTCAAGTAATGGTAACCACAGACATTTTTGCAACATTTGTGCAACATTAGAACTGCAACAAAATGTGTTTAAAGCCTTTATTGTCTTAAAAAAGTTGCTAAATGGTACTACAAAGTTTGTTATGGACATTAAAGGGATAGTTCAGCCAAAAATAAAAATTAGCCCATTATTTACTCACCCTCAAGTCATCCTAGGTGTATATGACATTGTTCTTTCAGACGAATACAATCGGAGATATATAAAAAAATGTCCTGGCTCTTTCAAGCTTTATAATGGCAGTGAATGGCTGTATATATTTTTTAAGTCCATTAAAGTGCATCAATCCATGATACAAGTGCTCCACACGGCTCTAGGGGGTTAATAAAGGCCTTCTGAAGTAAAGCGATGTGTTCGTTTAAGAAAAATCGACTAAAATAAGTAGCTTCAGGCAGACGGCCTACACAAGTTTACTTACGCCAAAAGAGTAACACTTGATGTATGACGTAGGATTTAGGAGTAGCGTAAGCTTTGATGCATCTCGCAGTTCAAACAAACAGGGCTGGGTAACAAACTCAAGCTCCTCCAACATTTCTCTTTAAAAATTCGCATTTTAGACTTCTAATTTGTGACTGGTGTTTTGTTTTGCTCTATCCTCTGCGCTTCCGTGTTCGTCATTACGTTGTACGTCAGGTCAAGGGTTAGTCTTTCGCTGTAAATCGATGCATACGGCCTTCTGCCGTAAGCTAGTTATTTTGGTAGATACAGTTTTAAATATGGAAATTTTTCTAACACAGACGCATCACTTCACTTCAGAAGGCCTTTATTATCGACTGAATGGCTTGGAATAACTAATCGCGAGAGAAAAAAAATACGTTTCAGACGCATAATATGGGTTAATGGAAACGTTGTCATTTTGCAATAGTTTTTTTATTGACATTTAGAAAATATCGCAAACGTTTTGCGCAAATCTGTAATGGAAATGCGGCTACATACTCTGGTGGCTTATTGCTTAGTGTGTGAAAGAGTGAGTAACCAATCAAAATCAATTTGCCACATGCAGGGCTACAGTCTGAGTGAGTGTAGATATGGCTGGTTGTGTGTGTACATGTTGTGAAGGTTGATTTAAACCAGCACGTGTCTCTAACACTGCCACATACACACAGCTGTGCAGTGCACATTAGGGTTGGGAGCTGATCTGTTTCCTGCTGTATTTGTTTGGCTTGAAATTGCCCCATACAAGCCAGTTGCACAGCAGCTGATCGTCTCAGTGCAGTAGCATTTTTCACTGCAGCTGCAGTTGTGGACATTATGGCTCTGGAGACTTGGGTGGACTTTTAGATGCCTCTTTCTGCTGCATTACTGAAAGCTGTATGTGAAATGCTGGACCCAACAAAAGCACTCAGTTGTAAAAAACTACACTCTCACTTGAGTGAACCAGTGAGAAGTCAACCGAAGCTTTTTAGATTTTATCTCAGATGTCTGAATCATGTGACAGGGTTTTATATGTGTGGACTGTCAATCAAACTTAGCTTATTCTGTGTTTTCAGAGTGTATCTGGGTGTGGTAAAGTACAGGTTGGATGTGTGTCTGACTACGGCGTACCAAATATCTGCAAAGACACCAACTAGAGTTAATCACATTGATGTCAAAACTGAAAGCACTACTTGGTTAAGTCTGAAAAAAAACAAGATCATATTTCACCCCAAATTAACAAAAAGAAACTAAGAAAATGTTTTTTGCATTGTGACTTCATAATGCAACCACAAATGACACATTGTGCCACCATGCCATTCCATACCCATACAACTTTAATGTGAATAAACTAATTTCGACCACTCTTTTAATATAATGATTTTGCAACACTGGATCATTGGAAAAACATAACTCCAATAGAATGACTAAATGTCATTGAATGTACCTATACAAACAATTCACTGTGGTTTTCAGCTGAAATAAACACTAGTGGCAGTAATACAACTTTTCACACAAATTATGATCACAGAAGCAGATTACTGATTAATAGAAAATTATTTCCTTGCCCAATACTATGTTATGATTTTTTACCATAGTGCATGAATTGTAAACTAATAAATTTTGCCATTTGCATCACATAACCAACTCCATATGTATAGGCTTTTCTGACATAGTAAACTTGCTTGGTAGCTCATCTGGTACAACACTGTACTTGCCATGCGGAGTGCTCGGGTGAGAGTACTGTAACACACGTCACAATGAAAGAGCTTAAAGATATGTAGAAACAAGCTAAATGGCAAGGTTGCTTCACATTTTATTTTCTTAACACTATCAGTTAGGTTTTGCATGTTATTTTCAAACACGATAAAATAAATAGAGCAATAAACCTTATAGTGCCATTCACCGGACATTTTGTTTCCAAACCACCGATAAAACATTAAACATTGCAAAAAACAATAAAACATTGCCAGATTCATGTGCATCTATTTCGGATAAAACTAAAAGTGCCTTTAGCACCATTTACTGGACATTTTACAGTGAAATTGTTTAAACTTTTTCAAGAAGCAATGTAATATCATTTTATAGTAATGTCGCCAGCGGCACTTTTTTCCCCCAATGAGTCTGGGTTGATATTTTTAGTCTTCTAAAACAATACGATAACTTTCTGTGAGACTGTAATGAATTAATGAGAGAAGTAGCGATGTCTGATTTTTGAAAGAACCATTCTTTTGAATAAGATCATCGTAATAAATTGGTGTATTCAGTTCACAAAACTGGTCTGAATGATTTGGACTGATCTGGTTCTGCAGCATCTTGCTCAAATATTCACAACAATTTACATTTTTGGGTGAACTAATCCTTTCAATTGTGAAGTACATTAGTGAAATATAATTGTAAGCACATACTGTATCATAACACAATTGGTTGTACAAATTTAAATTTAATTTACGGGAATGTATTAATGCAACTCATGTACAGATAGTATTACAGTAATGAGAATAATATATATATATATATATATATATATATATATATATATATATATATATATATATATATATATATATATATATATATATATATATTTTTTTTTTTTTTTTTTTTTTTACAAAAGAATGTCAATGATTTATTTTATATATGCATTTCTTGAAAGTTTAGATGAGATTCGCCCACCAGCTCAATGAAAGATCATTTATTGTATTTGATCTCTCTGACTAGAGAGATCTTGGGCACTGTACGCTGTGCTGGCTAACCTGATTGGCTCCCTAAAATCTTGGCCAGGAGTTCAGCCAAAGAGTATAGAAGTACCAAGAGGCGAAACTCAATAGAAAGTTCCATTGCAACAAACGCGCCCAGCAGCAGCGCTACGCTTCCGCCATTTTGGGGTGAAATCGACTTGGCAGTCCACTAGTGTTGATGTGTCGTTCGCGAACGAGCCGGCTCTAAAATTCTTTGAAAAGAGCCGGACTTCCCATCACTACCCACTAGCTACTTGCTGTCGCTATGGCAATATCAGCTGCTTTGTATTTATTTATTTTTTTTAAAGTACATTAAAGATCAAATCCAAACTGAATGATGACAACACAGAATAACATACAATCACTAGACTAGTGAACATCAAATCCCTTTTTACAGTTTATTTCACAGACTATAGAATTAGCATTACAAACACTGAATTAATACCAACATATACATTTAAGTAAAGGACATCCTATATCAGATAATTGGGAATGTTCGGCAATAAATATATAACAGCAATAGAATAGCTTTACAGTAAACTGTTAATGACCGTTAAAGCAAGACTATGTAAACAAAAAAAAACACAGCCACTGTCCAAAAGTGGCAATTATTGGATAACGGACACAGCAATGCATCATGTTCTATAAGATCATCATGATTGTAGCATGATCCAGGGGATTAAAACGTACAAAATAGGCCTATATTTCAGGCCTAGTGGAGTTGGTAACTAATAAAAGTAGTAAATGTGTAAAGTTGCATAAAATGGAAATACTCAATAAAGCAAGAAAAAACTACCTCAAATGTGTATTTAATGATTGGATTAACTGTTATCTGTGCTGTTGTCCAGTGACTCCAGTTGGAATCTTCACCCAAAAATGGCGGCCGCGCTACCGAAGCGCCACCTAGTGGCTGTTTCAAAAAAAGCATCAGAGTTTCGCCTCTTGTTCTTCTATACTCTTTGGTTCAGCTCACATGTAAGCAGTGCTGGTCTGCAGACAGAAGTGTTTCTGTCTATCCATGGCATGTGTCTAATCTAATTTGTAGTCTTCATATTAATTCATAACAATAAGTATGGTAGGTTTTAGTACTAAAACTCTCATTGAAATTTACTTAAGATCTTTCAATTTGGCCCCCTAAGCTCTCAGTGAGGCTAGATATGCCATTTTCACTTTAATGAATGTGATTCAGAAATGCTGTGAAATCTGAGTGTCAAGGACAGTAGGTACAAGTCATCATGATGAGCCATAGTTCTCTCCATATATTTCTCGCGTTCTATTATCGGTCTGTCTGACAGGTTGACAGTCTCACAGGAGAGATTTTGCTGACTGGCAGTTTTTGAGATTTAAGAAAATTGAGACAATGTTGTGGTAAGAGCTGTTCATTTGGTCATTAATCACATGAAGAATTTCAGGGTGTCTAAGGACACAACCACACAGAAACACACGATGGCAAAGATACACACAGATACATATACACACAAATACGTATACAGACATAAAAATACATATAGCATACAGACAATGAGTCCTAATAAATTCCAAAGAGATACAGACAGAAGGCACAGTAACATACCTGGTTTGTCGTAGTGGGATTGGAAGTGAAATACACAGGAAAGGGTCAAAGGTGTTGCTCTGTTTAAGGCAATGAGGGCACGTCAGTGATGACCTGAAACAGAAATGAGACATTTAATTATTTTTTCTTTAAAACACTCACAACCATATAATATGAATTTTGATTTGCTTGATTTTATGCGTAGCTTTGTGTGGTTTAAAATTTCAAAACCCATTTATCCATGTCCATGTACTTTTGGTCATATAGTTTGTCTTTAGTATGAGGTCTCACATCAACGAGAGTCAGATTCTTGTTCTTAAAATTTGACTTAAATCCTTTATGTGAAGGCTTAGGCCAACTCAGTGAAAAAAACACTCAGTATGTACCAATGTCTTAATTGGCTTGACAATGTATTTATGTTTTTAATGCAACTATAGAGTATATATTTAATATGCTACGAAAGGCTTCCCAGTGGTTTATTGTCCTGTTTTTATGTGCCACATTCAGGGCTTGACATTAACTTTTTTGCTCACTAGCCACTGTGGCTAGTGGTTTCCTAAAGTTACTAGCCACCTAGAATCTTCACAATTTTGGCATCGATACTATGGGGAAAAACGGCCATATAGATATATTTAATACTGTCTCATAATTTGGCAGCAGGTATATTAGGCTGCTGTCACTTTAGGACCTGACGCACAGACCCATTGTTACACATGCATTTTCTTTCTCAACTGTTTACATTTACTTAAAACATAACATTGTGTTTAAGTGAATACTCGCCAAGACTGGCATTTTTACATTATTTTGTGTGGATTTGACTGTTTAAGTGCAATAAGCAATGAAAAAGTACTGAATTTAGTACTGAGAGGCGGCTTTATGTGTGCGAGCTGTGGGTGTGAGCACAAAATCTGCGGGAATGAGTAAAAATATGAGCGATACACACAATCCCACACCGAAATTCAAGTCCTGTAATACAAACAATATTTATCCGGAGCAAATGAAACGAGTGAGTGAGGGAAGGCGGACGGGTTTGTGCATCAACTCGCTGTCGGAGAGATGAGAGAGCGAGAAAGCACAGCTGGTATCGTGTATCTATTCTGGGGAAAATGAGTATAGGAAGTGTTTAAGATATGTATTGGAAAATGGATATTTTTGACAACTCTACACTGCACTTAGTTTATTATTTCAGATGCCTTTTTAAAAGACTATATATATAAATAATTTAAAATATAAAAACTGAATATATTATATATACTGTATATTATTATATAAAACTGTATATATTATATATAAAATTCAACCCGGCAAAGTGGCTAGTAGGAGTGACTGTGTTACACGCCACTGCTGAAATCCATCCACATTTGGCGGGTGCTAATGTCAAGCCATGGCCACATTCCTTTAATCCTAAAACTACAATATTTTGATCAAATTCTCTGACAATTTAGCTGTTCAGGCTGCTGCATTCCAAAAACTCATTCATCTTTCTTAATCGCTATTATTGTCTTTTGGCGCTTTTCCACTGCATGGTACGGTACGGTTCGGTTCGGTACGACACGCTTTGGCACCTTTCCACTGCATGGTACGGTACGGTTCGGTTCGGTACGGCTCACTTGTGTCGCTTTTCCACTGCATGGTACGGTACGGTACGGCTCGCTTCGGCTCGCTTTAAATGGTACCACCTCTGTTGAGGTTCCAAGCGTACCGTACCGATACTAAAATGTGACGTGGAAGCACTGTAGATCACTGAATGGTCAGACAGACAGAATCGTCACTAGCGTCATTGTATTTGCGAGACATCAAACCCGCTAGATTTAAATAGCCAGTAAACAGCCACCGCTGTAGCACCTGTTTTAAAACTACTTGCTTGACTTGCTTGAAGAAAAAAAACTTCCAAAAAAGAAATGGCTGAATCGTGGTCAGTGGACGAGAAGCGCAGACGTTCCTCTTGTTGGTTGTCGAGAAGCGGATAAACTATAACGATCATCAGTCATAATCCCACCCACTTTGAAGCGGTACTAACTGCAGTGGAAAAGCAACCGAGCTAAAGCGAACCGAGCCGTGCCGTGCCGCGCCGAGTCGTGCCACGCAGTGGAAAAGCGAAGCGAGCCGAACCGTTCCGCGCCAAAGCGTGCCGTACAGAACCGAACCGTACCGTACCATGCAGTGGAAAAGCGCCATTTCATTCCAGCGGAGAAAAAATAACCGTATACATTCTCCCAAAAAGGATAGATGTATTAAGACTTATTTTAAGTATAAAAAAAATGTTATGCTGAGATACTGAAATCAATGCATTCCAAAGCTTTTAATCTCAGTGAATATGAGAACATGTGCCCATCTCTGCTGGTTTCCGAGCTGTCGTCTGCACTGCAGGTGAACACATTGCACCTGAAGAACCCAAATGCATTTCTAGTGTTCAGATGTTGAGTCATGAAGGGAAGCTCTATATCGGGCTCAGAGTATAGATATGCTCACGCGTGTCCACTCTTCAGACAAAAATCTGTATTTTTGTAGTGTTGTCCAGTAACACAAGATACATTTTTGATCTTGCGAACATGCCGATATTTCTCGTCGATTTTCCCATCATTAACATCTGTATTAATTGATGTCAATGGAATGAAAAGTGTAGTGTGACTGCCCTTAAAAGAAAAAAAATTATATACTTAAATAAGAGCGAGATCAAAAATGTATCTTGTGTTACTGGACAACTTAAATTTAGGTTTAGGTTATTTAGGTTTATTTAGTATTCAAATCAGGGTTTTTTTGCAACGTGGTTGCAAAAATTGCAAACCGCCCAGAAATTACCTTTTTTTTTTTTTAGGCCCTATTTTTGTACCCAATAGAATCACACCATAAGTTAAGGTGCCTCTTTTCCCATGCCATACTTGTGTTGTTAAGCTGCAGTAAATTACAGTGCCACTTAACCCTTGTGCATCAATTAAAAAAAGTTACACATAGCTACATAGAGGACAAAAATGTCCACGTCAAAAAACTGTCATAAAAATTTGAATCTTGGGAGCACAGACTTAAGTTTGGTATCATTTTAAAGAAGGCCCTTGGCAGATTATTGAAGTAAAAAAAAAAAAAAGTTATATAGGTTTAAGTTTATGAAAATTATTTATGAACATTATTTTATACAAAATATATATTTTATGAAACAAGTTGAACTCTAAAACGGCTAGAAAATCAAAGCCATAAATCTAAATAAGTTGTGTTCCAAATTTGAGGTTGATATCTCAAAAAATGAGCTTTCGGTAAGATTTTGTTTGGGCGCAGTAACAGATTTTCCCCATTGGGTGCCAGCAAAACTCCACTGGTGCACACAGTAATTGGATTTGTTATTTGCAGTTGAGTTTTTCTCTCTCAATATTACAAACACACACACACATTTTTTATAACACACATACTAACCACACTCTAACATCCATACCAACACACCCACACAAATATCGTTGCATTTTTTGTCCAACTGGCTCTATAATATGCCGAAGCAGAAAACAGGAATAAAGCGAGTATTAGCTTTATAGGCCAAACCTGAAAAAATGGCTCCATCTGATAAAAAAATAGTCAAAATTTAAATTTTGAAGCTTGCCAACAGAATGAAAGCCTCTTAACAAAGATTGCATCATTTTATAGTTAAATGGCCCTGGGATAAAAAAAATTGCAGTTTTAATGGGTTTCAATGGGGCAGTTTTTGTCCAAAAGGCGCTGAGAGGGAGTATTTTGTGTACCTAGAGCAAAATAGATTTTTTTTAAAGGAAATGGCGGTGAAATAGTAAAATTCCAATAAAAATACACACCTGTGCCAAATTTTATGCAGTTAGCATTAACACAGAGGCAAAGTGAAAAAAAAAAAAAATTTTTTTAAAAAGCCAAAAATGTCCATAAGGATGCACAAGCACGTCCATTGAGAAAACTGTCTTTTATAGTGGGCATGTCAGAAGAGCATTGGTTTGTTGGGCTAAGGTGGAGTGAATAGACCGTATCTGTGTTTTACACTTTCCTCAAAGTCTTGAGTCAAATTGGTCTGTAATGTTAATCCACTGAATGTCATTCTCATGAGAGACAATTACAATAATTTTACAAAAGAAAGTCAAACCACTTTGTTCTATTGCAGTGCTTTGATCTAAATACAATGAGGTTATTTTGTTTTTCATTTTCATTCATTTCCCATAGTACATTGTAAAACCAACTGCCAACTTCACTTAGTCTTAGATATAAATGACTGTGCAACAATGCATCATTTTATAATTATCCAGTTGCTGTTTTTGTGTTTTGTTTTATGGGACTAAAATAAAAGCCTAAATGGGATCTATAGAATTACATTTTTTCTTATTGGCAGCTAAAAGCATAATCATAGTATCCAAAGTTTGAAACAAACAAACACAGGGGGCAGGACGTGTGGAATTTGAATGACAGATATTTCTCTATGGGGTACTGCATATTCTTCATGAGCCTGCTAATAACGCCTGATGGTACTGAACTCTCTTTGATCCAAGAATGCAGGTAAACTAGAACAATGGTGTCTCTCTCACATAATTCCAAACCTATGCTATTATTTGTACAAGGAACATACACAAAAAAATAATAATAATAATTTTGAATAATTTTTCAAGAATTTTGACAGATCTTTTCCATACTTCAACTTCAAAGTGAAAAAAAACTTTCAAACTCCAAAAAAAACAAACAAATAAAATGTATACTGTAAAATCACTGTAAATGTATTCCATACAACTCATGCACTATTCTAAGCCTTCTGAATCCATACAATAAGCTTTGTGTGAGAACAGGCCAAAATGTATGTTATTATTTACTGATAATCTTGTGCTTGCCATGATCTCACGTCCAGAATTTTAATATACCCGGTAGTGTATTTTGATATGAAAACCAATGGTGTCCCTTGACTAGAAACAAGATTGGGGCACGATTTTCAATGCAAGCTTGATGTCCTGACTTTTTTGTTGTTATCCAAGCCTTGGCAGCATACTGCATTTGATTTTAGAGTAGCAGTAGAAGTGAAGATAAACAGCTTCAGAAGACTTAAAAATACACCAAAAAGGGATAGTGCACATGACTTTTGTGCTATATTTCATGTCATTATTTGACATGTGTCAAACTCCGCTCTTGGAGGGCCACTGTCCTGCAGGATTTAGCTCCAACCAGCTCCAAAACACCTGCCTGGATATTACTAGTAATCCTGAAGACCTTCAGGAGGCTGGTTCAGGTGTGTTTAATTAGGGTTGAAGCCAAAATCTGCAGGACAGTGGTCCTCCAGTTTGACAACCCTGTATTATTTACTCACTCTTATTTTGTTTCAAACCTTACATGACTTATTTTCTTCCGTGGAACACTAAATTATCTTCCCCTCCAGTAAGTTGTCAACTAAATTAGCACTGCAATTGGATAAATGAGTCAATAGCTTGGTTTCCATCCAAACGTGAAGCGAATCTTTTCAAAGTTTGCAAAAAATGGAAGAAAAAAACCCCAAACAAATGAAAATTAGGGTGCGTTTCCATCAAGTTGTTTGAGCGGATGACGGTGGTATTGGTAACCTAACCAACAGTAAATAAAACACCATCAGCAGACACGTTCGCTATATCAGAATTTATTCGGCAAATGTGTTTCCATCACCCATTATTTAACTCTTTTTCGCAGAATTTAAAAACCACCTCAAGTGAGCATAAAACTTTGTTTTGCATTTCCATCACTTGTTTCTGGTGCGATACTTCAAAATGTGCATAAAAACAGGGTGATGGAAAAACAGTTAATGAGTTTGAGAACCGGATGAGTCCAATCCATGAACGGATTATTCAGATCAGTTTTGTGAACTGAATGAGGCAGTGAAAAGATCCAACTCAAAAGAATGAAAAACAACTTACAAGAAGAAGAAAAATTCAAACACAAAGCTATCAGTCTTCAACAGATTTATTGTAGTCATGCCCTTTTCTATGGGGGTGGTAGAAGGTGCTAAGCACCCTCAAATGCAAAGCAAGAGCACCCTCAATTGATACTGTAATAATATATTGGCGAAACAGATTTGGCAAACGCTCCAGTGCATATGCATTTTTGCGCTCTGGAGAACGTCAAATGTATCTATTTACAACGTGTTTTTTGCAGCAGTGAGCAAAGTAGCCAATCACAGACATAGTTGTTGATCTCTTGAACGCAATCAGACCAATCAGAGATGTTTAAGTTAGTCAGAATCCACTCAAATCCACTGCTCAAAACTCCAGAGTTTTTATTCAGTGCTGAGTTGTGCAGGCTTGCGAAACCTCTCATTAACAAACAAAGTGTAGACACGATGTAAATAAGAGATTTATTGTGAATTGTTGGCAGCTTAATTGATTATAACGGAAGTTTGTGAGATGACTGTGACAAAGCAACAGCGTTTTAGTGATTGCAAAGGGAGCGGTCTTGGCTCGCTTTCGAGGCTACAGCCAAAGTCCTTTTAGACAAGTCATGCCACTCGGCCGCCATCTTGGCAACGCCTCCGGGCAGCTATTTCGGACTAACAAGACCAGGCTCCTATCTAAATGAATGGGCAGAGAGTCAGAACTGCACTTTCACTGGTCACCGGGACATAAAAACTGCATGTATAGAAACAGCAGTAAAATATGATAAAAATCGCTGAAAAAGTTTGATGACTTTGCCCCAAAATAAGGTTTAAAACGCCTTTTTCCCCACAGGTTATACTTTTACTACGCATGCGCAAGGGTTCTCTCCCTCTCTGACGTGCGCGTGCTACACGGTTTGAAGCACAGTATGTGCACGCTCTTGCTCACTCGCTCTAGATTCTGGGAGATTTGAACTAATTTGCGGGCATCAGGGAGCCGCTATCAATATGCGGTAGACACTTGGGATGTCTGATATTTACACAACGCACACATACACTGCATATCAAATCTGCCTCCTTTTCAAACAGTAACGTATTTTCCCCTGTCGCAAACCTCAACTGTGCGCATGCGTCAGTGGAACCAGACGATAGGCTTAAATGTTTCCCGGCTTGACTGTTAAAAGCAGACGATTGGCTTTCCAGTGGGAGGGGCGGGACATGTGCATACAACCGCCATCTTTGGTGTTACGGGTTTTCCCTGTATAGTTGTATTGAGGATTGAGTAAGTGGCATGTCTCTATATAAATTGTCTCCGCTACAGCCTATAATCA
Organism: Gila orcuttii; assembly: GCA_026230005.1. Classification (NCBI taxonomy): domain Eukaryota; kingdom Metazoa; phylum Chordata; class Actinopteri; order Cypriniformes; family Leuciscidae; genus Gila; species Gila orcuttii. The sequence continues at coordinate 24,864,139 of JAPDVR010000011.1, forward strand.
ATTGAATAAAACCATTGTTTTTTATGCTACTAAGAGGAACCGAAGGCCAATTGCATGCTACAAAGTTTCGGAAGTGACATCTACATATAAATGCTGGATTCACTCTGCACAGGACAGGTAGGCTATAATATGACATGTTAAAATTGTAATGCATTAAAGCAATGTAAAGGCAGACTAATAGACTAATAAAAAAATATTTGTAGCAAAATATTTTTGAAATTCTATTCCAGTTATTAGTAAAAGTGATGACTTGTAAACAATCTTAAATGTCTCACTGTGCACTGCACTATGGGGGAGCCGTTGCTTAGCCAACACAAAGACTATAGATATAGAAAGACTGCTACCAGTCGCTGATTGGTAAAGTCATTGCGTCACTGCAGCTGCGTTAGAAGCTCCGGTTCCCATAGAAACCTGAGACTCGGGCTTATGACTGCACATGCGCATTAGCTTGTCTAGTCTGAAAAAGAAGCTTTTTTTAATGCTATTTGAGCATAAGAAACAACATTTATGGGACAGTTCATATCATATTTTGTTGCTGATTTGAAATTTGAGTTTGCCAAGCAGTTTTTGAGATTTCAGGATTCCCCCAGATGGGACTTGGTCTTGGATGCCCGAAATACCTGCCCGGAGGCATTGCAAATATGGCTGCAGAGTGAATAGACTTTCCTTGAAAGGGATTTTGGCCTACATCTGTACTTTACTAGAGCACCCTCAGTAATTTCAGAAACACCCTCAGTGATTTAATTCTGGAACCAGGCCTGAATGTTGTGTAATTTGATCATTATCCATTTTAATTGGATGTGAAAGAGCGACAAGTACATCCATTTAAAATTTCTGTTTTATAAGCATTAAGTTGCCTTCACTCAATCTGCAGTGAAGGGCTTTGGCAGAACAGGAACTCAGAACCAGTCAACAACAGAGCAAATGGAACAGTTTTTTCCCCAAACAAAAGAGGCTACGACCTCAGTCCAGGACATGTAGTTCTTTTCTAAAAAAGAGTCTTACTCGGTTTATTCACTTTTATCACCAGGGAGAAAAAATATATATTGTATGAAGAAAAAAAAAAAAAAAAAAAAAAAAAAAAAAAAGAAGGGCAGTCAAAACAATCCAAAGAGAGCAAAATGAAACCATGCCTAAGGAAACACAAAGTCTATTCTGAGTCTGAGATTATATTTAAAACCAACTCGGCTTCTAAATAAATCAACACAAGGTCCTCCAAACTCCTAGTCAATACTTTAGCAACATCAGGGGAGATGTTGCAATATATTTGTGCAGTCCAATACATCAAGTCATCTAGCTGATATGTAGCTAAAAACTATTTTTAATATGGCAACCAAACTTAGATTTGTTATCAACACTGCAATCCTTTTGCAAGTGAGACGGTAGATAACCATTTGTGCCTGTCTTTCCATTATCTACTGCAGCTGAAGCAGAACCTGATATACAACAGTGGCCAAAAGTCATGTCCGGGGGGGACATTTGCTTTTAATGACCCTTCAGGCTCGATTAAACAATCACAATATGAGGAGTATGATATATTGGGAAGAGGAATACACTAAATTTGGTTAAGGTATTAAAATGAGAAAAAAAAAATTGGCAAAGAGGGCAATCTCCATATTATGGAATATGGGTTTAATAGTAGCCTATCATGCAAAACAATACATAGAAAAACAAAAAGCTCACAGGAAATAAAGCATACATTGACTACAATGTAATCAGTTAATAATATTTTGTTGGTTCTCCCTTGTTTTTGATTATAGCAGCCGTTCTGCTGGGTATTAACTCGCTAAACTTTGTGCATGTGTCATGCTTAACTTCTTTCCAATCCTCCTTAAGTTCTTCCCAAAGTTGAGCTTCATTGGATGCCCTGCATGACTTATCACAATTCAGGCATATCATTTCCCAAAGGTTTTCCATGGCTTTAAGGGCAGGGGACTGAGGAGGCCACTTCTTAATGCTGAGAATAAACACTTATTGCATGCAACTTTGTTGCATTTGTAAAGTGTTTGAGATTGTTATCATGTTGGAAAATACACATATTCTCTCCAAACAGATCATCCATACTTGACAATATTTTGTTCAGTAGGATCTTCAAGTATTGGTCCATTTTCAAAGAGCCAGCAACTTTGTATATCCTTCCAACACCTGCTGCAGACATGTGTCACCAATCCCATTATGTTTCCCCTGCCGTGCTTAATTGCGCCATGTATGCATTTGGTATTAACTCATTCCTCACTATTTACAGCATTTTTGAGACAACTATTCCCTGCCATTGACGGTATTTTCCGGCAATCCCTGTTTTCACTGTTATACCGTAGGGTGGTGCAATTACACATATTCTGAAAGAGTACAGATTCTTCTGATCAAAACACAGATGAAGAAGCAGCAGAAACAAACAATAGAAGCATTGCTTATGCACATGTAAAATAATGTGATCATCAGAACAGCGTATTAAATCAAAACTGTCTAATGTTACAGAAAGAAATCGACCCAGAGAGAGATATAGTGCAGTTTAAGCTTTGAGGGTGTTGATTGAAGCAATCTACTCCATGTTTTGATCATCATTCTAAATCCAATTCGTACAGAGTCTTTGACAAAAATGCGTTTTTTTTTTCCAGCTTTAAAAAACAAAACAAAAAAGTCTTTTTTTTTAACGAAACTTACCCACATTCAAGTGTTGATAAAATTAATGCATGAAACTATATATATATATATATATATATATATATATATATATTTTTTTTTTTTTTTTTTTTAAAGAAGATGCTCTTGTTCTTTTGATATATTGCATGTTCAGATATTCATACAACAAAAGATTCTGAGGGCCATGGACATTTTGTGAAAATGATCCAAAATGCTGGCACTGGCTGGAAACTTCTTTTTAAAAAATGTTGGCGAGGAAAGAGTTAAAACTCTCCAGTCGTTTCCTACAAACATACTTGAGACCATTTAATGCTATGTTGTTAAATTTGGACTAGTCAGACTGCAGAATGTGACTCCAATCTTCCATACTCCAATCCCTATGTTCTTTGGTTAATGCAAGGTGTTTTTTGCAGTTGATAAAACTGATAATAAATGGTACACAACCTCTCAATCCAGTCTCTTGTAGCTGTTGGCTTACAGTTCAAGATGAAACCGGAGGTTCCTCACAACTGCACGTCTCATCCAGGTCTTTAGAAGCTGTTTTGAGGTGGTCCCACATTCAGGTGACCTTCATCCTTCTGTCAAAAGGCTTTCTGGTCTTCCTTGACCAGCCACAGCACTTTACATTCTGCATTGTAGTGGTGTCACTGTGCTTTGAAATAATTCTACGGACATTGTGAACATTTACATCCAGCACATGAGCAATATCCAAAACTGATTGACCGGATTTAGTTATTTTAACAATATCATCCTTGGTCGCTGAGGACAGTTCCTTCCATCTGGCCATTTTCACTAAAAGCCACAAAATAACATAATAATATAGCTAATACCTCCCACATAGTGATTGAATTATATGCTGGGAATGAGTGCAAGCTTGGTATGACCACTTGGCCAAAAAAGACATCCAAGCAATTTGGTGTGTTTCATTGCATCATGACAAATAATCCAGTTGAAACATATAACACATACATTAGTTTTACACTTCAGGCACAACTTCACAACATGCATACAAAATAATGAATAAACAGTTTTTTTTAATAAAAAATTTGAATAAAGTGCAAAGAAGCCAAAATTCCTAAGTACTAAGTAAGTTTCTAAGGAAGACAATTTAGCCACTATTGTATATATCAAAATCATATCTTGGCTTTTTATTCTTACTATAACATTCAATATATATCATGGTTTTTATGTATCAATTCTTAAACAAGTGTTTTGTTTTTTCAATCATTTTAACCAAACAGACATTGAAGTCAAAGGTCAAGTAGTTTCACAATGTTGTTTACCAATAAATGAAGAGGAAGAATGCTATTAATACTGTTGTATTTGTATCATTTTATTTATATAATTATATTTGCAATTCTATTATTATATTTATATGTATAATTATATTATATTTTTATACCGGTAATTGTATTTACCAGCATAATGTACATTTTACTAAAACATTTTAAACTGCCCCATGAAACAGTAAAAATTTGAGTGATCACGTGAAATACCACAATTTTGAATTTACTTGCTGAATTTCAGAAAATCGATTTACTGAAAAAGAAATATTTGCATGAATCAGTGCTAACTGTCCAAACTCAGACACATTTTTTAAACAATTGTTGCTATACAAGAGGCATTAATAATACTTCTGTTTTAAAACGTATACTCATGAGCTGCAAGACAAGAAGAAATGATCTAGTAATCATCCAATGATGCAGTCTTTATGAAACTTAGTAAAACATTAAAATCATACCAATATTCATGATACTGCTTAACTGTAAAATAGCAGCAAAATCATCACACAATATTGTGAATATTCAATACACTGCCCTATACATCTCTAACATGGCAAGAAAATATTATTACAACTACAGAAGTCTGAAACTTCTGCACTGTAAAGCCATCTTTATAATCAAAGTCACAAGAAATGCTTGTAGTTGCAGATAAACTCAGAATCCAGACTTTAATGACCACATCACGTTTTGTCTCCCAAATTTTCATATCTTATCAGAGATAAACCACTATAGGCAATGTCAAATTCACAGACAGATTGACTTAAACAAAAGCTGAAAGCAGATATCACAGCAGTGTTTGTGTGGCTGTATGAATAAACAAGCAGGCTGCAATCCAAAATGTAGTCATTCTGTTTTCAAAGTTAGAGCAACCAAAATAGTTAATGGAATTACAAAATGAATCCATGAAATCAAGAACTCTCTGAGAAGCGGAAGCTTTTATCGAGATTGAAGAAAATTGCTGAGTCCATCTCTACCTGGCTTTCTACTTGCTGAGGAGCTCTGGTAGTATAAATGTGAGTGGGTATGAAGCTGGGAAAAACTGGAATATTTATAAAGAGATTTGATGCTTTAGAGCGTTTATCGGAAAAAAAACCCCGAATTAAACCTACTCAAATAACTTTTGCTCACTTGAAAACGTAATATTCAGCATTTGCATATTGCAGAAGCAGAAATGCCGTTGGCGAGAAGGTCTTTGTCACACCAGAAATAGGTGAAAATAATGCTTACGTATATTCACTATAGCAGAGTGTGTGATTTCATTGTGGATTACTTGATCATTTTCACTCTGCGGAAAGTTCCGGCGCAGATGTTTCAACAGCCCTGCAGCCTGAGAGAGACAGTGAATAGCATGAAGCCTGCTGTTTTCTAGAGAGCTCACACAACGTGTGCCGGATGAGCCCATTTCTATGAAGGGAGACAAAATCTCAGCCAAATTGCAGTACAGATGATAACCAGTCATTTTCTTCATTGATGGATGTCTGAATAAACCATTAACAAAAATATTTCAAGAATCTACAAGAATTATGGGGTAAAAATATTACTAATTAGTATTCAACTAATCCATTGAACTTAAGTTAACTAAATGAATAACTGATGATTTTTACTATTTTTTAGAAATGAATCAACACTGAACTTACTTAAGCTGGACAATGACACTATTTTTTAATTCCAGAGCTACTGTACAGCCAAAACAAACTGCATTATTTGTATTTGTTGCATTATTTTCCTGTTATCAATGTAAAGGTGCTTTGAAACAATCTGCATTGTAAAAAGCGCTACATAAATAAAGGTAACTTGACTCGACTTATTGTGTTTTGTGTGATCTAATGCAATTAATTAAACCGCAGTTAAATAGTTTGCATGAGCTGTGTTGATCAAATTGAATCAGCCACTCTGATCTGTTTGTAACCTACAACAAATACTCAAAACACCAAAAAAGACCATGAGCTCACATGTAGGGATGGGCCGTTATCGGATCTGCTTTTGGTACTGGCGAAAATAAGAAAATACATTTGCTATTTACTATTGCTACATAAACATCATTTAGCAAATTTTATCCCGCGGCCGCCAACCGTTTCTAATTAGCTTTTTTGCTATACGCAAACCAGAAGATAGATCTCTCTCACGCGAGTACAGGTACATATGCTAGCAGCCTTCTCAGATAACAATGACATATAATAATCATATAATCGAGGTCACACTGCATCAAGGCGTTTATCTCTGACACTGATCCAACAACATTTTGCTCATTGAAGTCATTGTTACATATTCACTGGTTTTTTGTTCCTGTTTCGCTTCAACAGCTTGAAGCACCTTTTCACCATCTCCAATAATCAACAGACCAGAAGTCATTTATTTCCAAAAGAGAGTTAAACAGGAGCTGCGTGGAGTTCCGAACATATTTTTGTGAACCTGATTTGAAGTTTGGTTGCATTGACACATTTAATCAAAACTATTAGTGCGAGGGAAAAAAATTATCAATACTTTTCCACTAAAACTTATGCTTTAAACACTATTTCTTTGGGCAATTGTGATTAGTTAGGATTTGAAGACATAGGGTGTGTCTCAATCAGCTCCCTAGCTTCCTAGGTCGTGAATCAGTACATTGTGTACAGAATTTGGCCACTGGTAAGGACAGTTGGCTCATTACACATTGGGACACTATTTCAGGCAACATGAAAACATCCTTGCTTGTTACATAAAAAAATTATAAATGTTAGCTAGATTGTTCACTACCTGTCAAGCGATTTATGTTTATGCTGAAATATAATTAAATAATGGTTTGGATCTTAAAAAAAACATCTATCGTATATCATTATATGTAGTGAGTTGGCTCACGTGATTTATCAATTTATCAGGCATCAATGCTTCCTGGTTTTAACAGTGCATTGTGGGACTTTTTTGGAAGACAGCCCTTAAAATGTCCGACTCCCTGATAAGTGGCCATGAGACGCACCCATAGATTGCAAGATGTAGTTTCAAACATCCTTTTTTAACATGAGATTTGATTTCAGAGCTTTTTGTTCTTTTCACCTTTATCTAAACAGCCGTAATATGAGAAGTAACTTTACACGTGTTTAATGTTAGATTTGACAACAATATTTGTAAAATAATGATTTTTGACCAAATTGTCCATCCATTCTATCTACTCATCAGTATAACTGTCTTGCTGTATGTATAATTGCATGCAGGTTGTTACATGCTACTACAGTATGATAACATAAAATACTGTATACAGTACACAGTCAAGGATGCCTAATACCACAGAAGTGTCCCAGTAGAATTCATAGCTCAGGCAGACGGATGAAGGGCGGACTTGATCTTAAATTAAAGACTAAGGGGTGTCTGACCTGTACTGAGCTTGGAAGTGCTCCTGAACGAAACTGTGTCGAGTTCCAGGCTGCTGTGAGTTTGCTGGGCCGGGGCAAGAACTCTCCTCCAATTCCACAGAATCCTGAGAGGTGCAAGCAGAAGGAATGAATGGAAAAAATATATGTAGTTGTTTTTCACATTGGGTTTTGGGATGAAAAATACATTTTACACAGGGAAAGTAGACAGTGAGGGTTTTTAAAAAAGCATTTATGTTTATTGCATTCAAATGTTTCAATTATCTTTGCAGAATTTAGAGAGATACCAGCAATGAATTAATGTCTAACTGAGACAGATATAGCCAGTTACTTGATTTCCATTCATGGAAATCTTATTCCTATACTATGGAGATACATCAACAACACATCAATGTTGATACAATTCATTTGCATTATAGTTCAGAAACTTGAGCTTAGAGTTTTATGTCTGTTATGTGTTTTGGGCCTAGATTTCTTTGTATTTTGTATCTAAACCTTCCATGTTCTTATGTGTAAACTTCAGGTTCATGTATTAATGACATTCTAGAAAATTGTGTTGCAACAGTTTGGGGAAGGTCCTTTTCTGTGCCAACATGACAATGCCCCTGTGAGGGTACACAAGTAGGGATTTACTGAGTGTGGATTTACTGAGAACTTGACTGGCCTGCACAAAGCCCAGCCCTGAACCCCTTTTGAACACCTTTGGGAAGAATGATCACCAATTATGAGCCAGACCCCATAATCCAACATATCAATAGGGTAAGATGTGGTTAGCCTAAATAATTTTGAGTTAGAATTATTAAGAGAGGATTTTTATCATTTCATGTACTTATTAAAACAGAATTGGTTAGTTTTTTATTAAATTAGAAGTGTCAGGACGTGGGCATTATGGAAAGTCATACATTAAAAAAAATATATAATATAATGCATGTATAAAGGGAGGGAATTACAGTTTTTCTCAATCGATTTGACACATTTCTCCAAACTCAGGTCACTGTGCTCAACACAGTTAACACCGTAACCTGAACACTTTGTAATTGTCCAAAAAAGGTTGTACATTTTCCTTCATTTCATGCAAATTACAAATCACATGCATCATTTTCTCAAAACACTGTGCACAACATTTTCAAATGTTTTCACAGTAGGTCATACAGCCTACCAAAACTTTAATATATCAGGAAAAAACAACTGCAGCTCTTTTTATTGGTTTTAAAAAAAATAATTTGTGCACCATTTTTCCAGACACAACAACCAACGGAGTTAAATTCTCAGTTGCAATGTTCTCATTTAGCCCCAAATACATCTGCTGAGTTAGTAATACACACAACACAGGGAAAGCTAAATTCCTAATTGTTTACACAGCTCTCTAAATTACAAAAACCTATAAAAGGGGAAAAGAAACAAAAAAGAAAAGAAGAATGGGAAAATGAAGAGGTATAAGAGAGGTTTTTGGAGAGGATAGAGGAAGGGTAAAATTGAGAGGACAGACAGGTTTCAAATGAAATCAGAGCCAGCCTAATTGAGCATGACATAAATTATGGTCTTTCCTTGAAGGGCTCAGCCCAACATAAACATTATGTCATAGTTAATAGTTAATAATTATGTCATAGTTAATGTCCCTGGACAACATGCTGCAATCCATCGGTGTTGTGGCACACAATGCTGTCTTGGGGTCCCACAACACAGAAAGGCTTCTAAATATTTTAAACTCCCTCAGTGAAATTCACTTTCCACAGGGTGATCAGGAGCAAATTGAGCAAAATTGTGTTGTTTGGGTCAATTTCCAATTTCACCATTCAGCACTGGTCCAAGATTGGTTTGAGCATCACCCGCATTTCAGGACGGTGTTCCTTCCAGCACATTCTCCTCTTGGAGATGAAAAGTATATGATCACAACAACCAAGTCTTCCTCAAGCGCTGGAAGAGGCCTGTGGAGAGGTTGAGGCACAAGGATGGATCTAACATTCACAGCTTTTTCCTCACGATGCATGAATCATGAAAATATATGAAATTATTTGATCAAATGTAAATGAGAGACAAGATCTTTCAAGTTCATTGATTCAATGATTGCAGTATATATTTATTTATTTACTTATTTTATTGTTTTGGGGCGAAAACTATAACATTGTTATACAACTTAACTCTTCATTAAAGAACACGATTGAAGAACACGAAAAACATGTATTTTCATTCATGTATTTGTGTATCTACAGCTGAATTTATTATCAAATCAGAGAACACACTTGTAGTTTTGATGTTGCCATTTATTTCTGATGAATGCATTACTAAAATAAGCACTGCAGTGCAGTAAGAGTGTGTTTAGTTTGATGTGTTAATTGTTTTGAGAGCAACTACATTCATTTGAAGAAACGTGTCAAATCGATAGAGAAAAACAAAATATCTAAACCTATAATGAAGATGCACCAGCAATCTTCATATCGAATCGGTTACCTAACGTAACCTCGGTTCTCTCTAGAAGAGGGAACGAGTATTGCGTAAGCTAGCTTACGCTACGGGAAAGATTCATCTTTGCTGAGAGTTTGAAGCCAAAAAATTATTTCATAATTTGTATCCATTGACAACGCAGTTCCTCTGCGGCAGACCTAGAGCAGGCTAGCAAGCAGCTCATTGGTTCGCTCAGAGAGAACTGCTTAAGCCTATGGGAGAGCGGGGCTGAACCCGCTACCAATGGGAAGCGCCCGCGCGCTCATTGCATCATGGCCCGCCAGAGTGGGCGTGGCTATGGTGTATAAAACAGTCTCTCCCAGGCTTATATGATGATTTATTTCAGCGTGAAGCGAAACGCTAGTAGCGCAAGCACGGCCGGGAACGCAATACTCGTTCCCTCTTCTAGAGAGAACCGAGGTTACGTTAGGTAACCGATTCGTTCTCTTACGAGAGGTTCTCTCGTATTGCGTAAGCTAGCTTACGCTACGGGAACACCTGGTCAACGCCGTGCGAGCTATGAAAAACACTCATGAATCCCAGGGTGATACCGGGGGAATAATTTAATGTGGAGTGAATGTACAAAGAGGCCGGCAGAGCGGGCACATAGTGTATACATAAGCATCTTAGGAGAGCACAAGGGGCGAACCGGTTGTGTGAGGGACTCCCAGTGATGCAGCTTCTTAGGGAGCTGGTTTTTAGACAGCTAGTAGTTTTGCCTGCAAGGCGGGAACTTCCAAATTGTAAAATCTGACAAAAGTGGACGGGGAGGCCCATCCCGCGGCCACACAAATGTCATGAATGGAAATTCCACAGGACCATGCCCACGATGAGGCCATGCCTCTGGTGGAGTGCGCCCTGATGCCCAAAGGGCAGGGCAGGCATTTTGATGCGTAAGCAGAAGCGATAGCGTCCACTATCCATCTAGACAGAGTCTGTTTTGAGGCGGCCAGACCTTTGGTGCGCCCCCCAAACGACACGAAAAGCTGCTCAGCGCGTCTGAACGCGGCAGCGCGCGTAGTGTACAATCTCAGAGCCCGAACCGGGCAGAGGAGATTAGCGTCGCACTCACTATCGGATGGAGGCAGAGCCGATAGAGAAATAATCTGAGCCCTGAACAGGGTACCAATCGCCTTCGGGACATAGCCATGCCTAGGTTTGAGAATGACGACTGAATCATTCGGTCCAAACTCAAGACACGCGGCGCTGGATGAGAGCGCGTGAAGATCCCCCACGCGTTTTACTGAGGACAGAGCCATCAGAAAAACGGTTTTGAGCGAGAGGTATTTTAGGTCCACAGACTCGAGCGGTTCGAACGGGGGTGCTTTCATAGCTTCGAGGACTATAGAAAGATCCCAGATAGGAACCGACGGGGGCCGCGGAGGATTCATCCTTTTAGCTCCCCTGAGGAAGCGGATGACTAACTTGTCTTTGCCCAGGGACTGAGCGCGCCGGGGTTCAGAGAACGCCGCGACGGCTGCCACGTAAACCTTGAGAGTGGAGGGGGACCTGCCCTTGTCCAGCATCTCTTGAAGGAAAACTAGCAAAGACGGTACCTCGCATGACCGTGGGTCCAGATGTTTGTCGGTGCACCATTTTGAGAACACAGACCATTTAGACGCATAGAGCCTTCTCGTGGAAGGTGCTCTAGCCTGTATGATAGTGTTTCTTACTCCCTCTGGCAAATCGACGAATAGTCGTTGATCACCCATGCATCTGGGATGGGCCACGGGGCTGTCTGTGACAGCTGAGTGAGCTCCGGAACCCAACTTTGACTCTCCCAACGCGGAGCTATGAGGAGCACCGAGTGGCGTGTGTCCCTGATCCTCTGAATTACCTGATGTAACAGAGCGATCGGAGGGAATGCATAGAGCGGGCGGCGAGGCCATTCCTGGGCTAGCGCGTCCTCGCTCCTCGTAAAAAATATTGGGCAGTGAGCGTTCTCTTCTGACGCGAAGAGGTCCACTTCTGCTCGGCCGAATAGCCGCCACAGTATTTGGACCGTCTGTGTGTTCAGGGACCATTCTCCTATGGAGATGAGGTTCCTGGATAGTATGTCTGGACCGTCGTTCAGATGGCCCGGCACATGTGTCGCTCTGAGCGAAAGCAGGCGGCTCTGAGACCAAACTAAAATGCGGTGTGTCAGTAGAAAGAGATTCTTGGATCTGACACCGCCCTGACGGTTGATATAGGAGACCACAGCCATGTTGTCCTAACGGATCAGGACGTGGTGTCCCCGAATGAGCGGGAGGAAGCGCGAGAATGCGTTCTCGACCGCAAGCATTTCCAGACAATTTATGTGTAAGGGGCTTTCCTGAGTCGACCAGTGGCCGAAGGCCGGTGAGCCCTCGCAGACTGCACCCCAACCCGTGTTGGATGCATCTGTCGAGATGACTTTTCGGCGGGAAAAGGTCCCCATCGTGACGCCCTTCTGAAACCATTCTGCTACTGTCCATGGCTGCAGCGCCGTGAGACATGTCTGCGTAACCCTGACCAGCTGGCGGCCTGTGTTCCACGCATGGTGGGGTACATGGCTGTTTAACCAGAGCTGAAGCGGGCGCATGTGCAGAAGGCCCAGCTGAAGCACAGCGGAGGCTGAGGCCATGTAACCCAGCATCCTCTGAAAGGTTTTCAGGGGTATGCGGGTGCCCATCTGAAACGAGGCGGCTAGACACTGAACACTGCGCGCGCGCTGTGAGGACAGGCGAGCCGTCATTGAGGCCGAGTTCAAATCTATTCCTAGAAAGGAAATCGATTGACTGGGTTGAAGGGAGCTCTTTGTCCAGTTGACAGAGAGGCCCAGTGTTTTCAGATGGTCGAGGAGAACTGCGCGGTGCGACAGAAGCTCCGTCTGTGATTGGGCCAAAATCAGCCAGTCGTCCAGATAATTCAATATGCGCAGCCCCTGGCTCCGCAGGGGGGCGAGCGCCGTATCCATGCACTTCGTGAATGTACGGGGCGCCAGGGATAAGCCGAATGGGAGGACGGCGTATTGATATACATGACCCTCAAAGGCAAAACGTAAGAATGGCCTGTGACGGGGATTTATCTGGATCTGAAAATAGGCGTCTTTCAGGTCTAGAGAGATGAACCAGTCCCCCTGGCGCACTTGCGCGAGGAGTTTCCTGGTATTGAGCATCTTGAACGGTCTCTTCATGAGCACTTTGTTCAAAGACCTGAGATCTAAAATCGGTCTGAGGCCGCCGTCTTTCTTGGGAACCAGAAAATAACGGCCGTAAAACCCCGACTCGGTCATAGATGGCGGGACTCTCTCTATGGAGCCCTTTTGTAGCAGCGTCGCAATTTCTGAGCGAAGCGTGCCGGCGGCCAGCGGGCTGACAGTAGATTCGAGCCGAGCGCGTGCATGAGGCGGGCGGCGGCGAAACTGTAGCAGATAGCCGTTCTTTATAATGCTTAGCACCCACGGGGAAATGCCTGGAATGGCTTCCCACGCTTTGGAGCATGCGGCTAGTGGCCGAATGGTTATCACGCCCTGATTGCTGTACATAGCGGGCTGCACACAGAGTGTGGGGCGCGCTTTGAATGTGTGTTGCAACGGGACTTGCACTCAGAGAGGAGTCTATGGGCCGTGAAACAGAGCGAGCAGAGAGGGGACACGTGCATGCATTCATGGGCGTGTTTATTTTCTCTGATGTTAGAGCGGGCTGTGCCCGTCTCATGTGAAGGGGCTCTGAGAGAGACACGGGATATGTTATGCTTGTGTGTATGGGTGAACACATGATTGTGGGCACATTTTCTACACAACCGGCAAATTTTGTCTTTTTGAGATTTCTCTGGGTAGCCGTAAAAACGTCTTTTTGTCGCTCGCAAGCGGGTAGGGACTCCGGCTTGTTTGTGGCGGTAAACACTACAGCAGTCGGCGAAACAACGGGGACTGGCAGAGGGCGAAGCTTTGACGGCGGTCCGGCCGCAGCGGGAGAGCGCCGTCGTTTTCTTAACTTTGCTAGGCAGACTTCTGATGATCAGGCTTCAGCGTGATCTTGGGTCGCGGGCCCCTCGGGGGCGGCGGTCTGCGGCGGCTGTCAGAGCGAGAGCGAGGGCGGCCGCCCTGTCTGCGCTGGGCTGTTTGAGTCTGCTGAGGAGGGCGCTGCGGTGGGGCTCTGACAGGAGGCTCACGAGAGCGGCCTGCGGAAGAGCTAGTGCGGCGGGGCAGAAACAAATTCATGGCCTGGGTAGCTTTCTGGACTTCGGAAAAGCGATCGACAATTCCCGTGACAGCAGATCCAAAAAGGCCCGTCGGGGAGAGGGGCGCGTTAAGAAACGCGGCGCGCTCAGAATCTCCCATGTCGGCGAGCGTTAGCCATAAGTGTCTCTCAGCTACACAAAGACTGGCCATGCATCTCCCCAGAGCTTGTGCGGCGGCTTTAGTGGCGCGAAGGGCGAGGTCCGTAGCACTTCTTAGGTCCGTGACAGCGGGGGAGGGGTTCCTACCGCTCTCGGCCCATTCACGGAGAATATCGCTCTGTAGTACTTGGAGGACAGACATAGAATGTAGCGCTGCGGCGGCTTGACCAGCGGCGGCATAAGCGCGAGCGTGAAAGCTCGAGCTCGCTCTGCAAGCTTTCGAAGGAAGCGTGGGGGAAGAGCGCCATCTAGCAGAGGGCGGGCAGAGGTGTGCGGCGACCAAGTCCTCGACAGGTGGCATGGTTGAGTAGCCCTTTTCGGCGGCTCCGTCCACTGAGCGCAGCGAGGCGGATATGTCGGAGCGGTTTCTAGCCGAGAGCGGAGCATTCCAGGACTTCGTCAGTTCTGCGTGAAGTTCAGGCAGAAATGGGGCGGCCCGGTTGCACGCGGGGGTCGAGCGCCGATGAAAGAAGCTGCCGTCCATCCGGTTCGGGGCCTGCTCGGGTGGAGGAGACCACTCGAGACCGAGGCGTTCAACGGCCTGTGAAAGGAGGCGCATTAGTTCCTCCTCTATTCCGGCGCGGATCCCCGCCGACTCTCTCGTGGATCCGAGAGATGACCAGTCTTCACTGTCTGAAGCGAGCAGTGAACATGAGTCCTTCTCCTCCGCGGCGTCATCGGAAGCGACAGAGCGGCCACTCGGCGGCAACTGTATGTCCGGCTGGGGCGGGGAGGGAGAGCAGGAAGCGGGAAGCGGCGGCGGCGGCCCGCATGGTTCCGCAGGGGGCTCCGGCGGCCTCTGGGCGCGGCGTTTCTTTTTACGCGGTGAAGAGAGAGGCGGCGCGGGAGCGGATTGTGCCACCAGGAGTCGTGCCCGCAGGGACGACAACGGCAGGCTTTCACAGAAGTCGCGAGGGCGAGTTCTGCGTGCTCGAGTCCCAGGCAGAGAGCGCAGACAATATGGCGGTCTCCGTCCTCGAGAGGAGCGCGGCAAGAGCCGCAGGAAATTCGAGACATCTTTAAAAAGACGCTCAGCTCTTTTAAAACAGAGAAGGATACAGTCGTCGGATGGCGCTAGCTTGCAGGGCGGCTGAAGGTGGCGAAGACGGCCGGCTTCTTCAGGGTCCGTGAGCTCGCTAGAGTGATGCCTTCTCGACGGCGACGGCTTTTCTTCTTCTCAGAACAGCAGAAGCGTGTAGCTTGCTGAAGATGAAATGAATCATCATATAAGCCTGGGAGAGACTGTTTTATACACCATAGCCACGCCCACTCTGGCGGGCCATGATGCAATGAGCGCGCGGGCGCTTCCCATTGGTAGCGGGTTCAGCCCCGCACTCCCATAGGCTTAAGCAGTTCTCTCTGAGCGAACCAATGAGCTGCTAGCTAGCCTGCTCTAGGTCTGCCGCAGAGGAACTGCGTTGTCAATGGATACAAATTCTGAAATAATTTTTTGGCTTCAAACTCTCAGCAAAGATGAATCTTTCCCGTAGCGTAAGCTAGCTTACGCAATACGAGAGAACCTCTCGTAAGAGAACTAACATATCTGCAGTTTCCAACAGAAATGAACACTAGAGGCAGTAAAAACAGGAAGAACTTTTAATCGTTTTTACACACAATTATGATTACAGGGGCAGATTATGAATTTATAAGGACTACACGTGGCTCCTTGCACAATTAGGTTTTACAGACATACTAATTGTACTTGTGAATCGGAGAGCTCGGGTATG